>CM065699.1:17507562-17517562 GCA_017654935.2 Phymorhynchus buccinoides
CCGTCAAACTCCAGCACGTGCCTTGACGGTTGCTGAATTGATATTAATGTACGCAGATGTGGGGTAATTTCAGTCCTGGTCCTATTCATGCCCCGGCTTTTGTTTACGCATCTGCAATGATTCGTAGACCTATATTCCTCCTTAGAGTCATGTTAGTTCCTTCTCAGAGTTTGAAGATCTTCGTTGGATCACAAATGTCCAGATGTACTACTGATTGAAGGCAATGCTGATGAAATCCTGGATAGAAGGATTATAATGCAACAGTTGTCTGGTGATTCCTCTCAGTCTGTTCCCGATGGGAATAACAAAAGCATACCTGTTGATTGGCGTACATAGGTCCGTTAGTCGGTCTGTACGGGCTGTAGGTCCACACACAAACAAGTACACGTGTAGATCTTGAGAAGAAAGTATAGGTACTATAGGAAGGCTGTCACATTGTTGAAGTTTCAAGATGTTACTATTGAGATAGCGCTGGACTTGGATCGTCGAGGTCACTCAGCTATGTTGATAAACCTCTTGAGCACTTCAAGCCTCGTGGACAGTGGTGGCGTGTGGTCACTTCACCTGGCCAGATTGTATCTACACTCCAACTCTAGGTTACTCTACATCATCACCCTCCACCCCTCTGTCATACCCACACGCCGATCTGTGACGAGCAAGCGTGCGGACGAACGCACAAACGCGCAAACCACCACCACCACCATCATCATCATTATCGTCATCGTAATGCAAACTTCCTCAGAAAAGCTAGAAATAAACAAAAGCCGTTGCAAAGAAAACGACACTTGCACTTATCATATCCCTACCGTCATAATATGCAAAAGTCAACGACTTTCCGTTCGTTCGTTCGTTCGTTAGGGGGGCCTCTTTCTTTCCTAAAAGACCCTACCCACCATAAACTGAGACTACTTTCGTGTTGCTGACAGACAGACAGTCAGTGCTAGGGGCTTTGCTCACTTGGCAGCCATTTCATTGCAACACACCAACCAAGCCTCCTAAGCAGAAACGCACGCGCCCCCTCCGAGCGGCTAATCATCTGCATACGGCCTTCCCATTGGTCGAGCGGCCATCGCCGAAGCGAAAGCGCGAGGGCGTACGATGATGATAAAGGAAAAGATGAGTCCGTGGCCGTAGCTAGTAGCCGCTAGAGAAGAGAGATAGAGAGAAAGAAAGAGATAGAGAGAAGAGCGGAGAGATAGAGAGGAGAAGGGAGCTTGTCAGAAACGGGCAGCAAGTTCGGTAGCGGCGGAGCCAGCGTAGTAGCGGGCGGGTGTGAATAATTAGGGGAAGAGAAGCGCTCTAAACCCCGCCCCCTTAATCCTTTGAATGACAGACAAGCGGCTTTTGCTGGCTAGTCAGTTGCAGCGGGAGTGTGCGTTGTGTGGTGGAATGAGAGAGAGAGAGAGAGAGAGAGAGAGAGAGAGAGAGAGAGAGAGAGAGATCTCCCTCCACCACCCTTGCGAGCTGGTTTCCCTGCTGGCAGGATAAAGGGGGAGGGGGGAGGGGGTACGCTACAGCAAGAAGAGGGCAATCACAAAAATGGGAGGTGGGTGGTTGTTTTTTGTTGATTGAGCAGCGCTAAAACAGTTGGGGGAGCTTAATGAAGCATTGTAATGAAGAGAGAGAGAGAGAGAGAGAGAGAGAGAGAGAGAGAGAGAGAGAGAGAGAGAGAGAGAGAGATTCTGCTTCGTTGTTGTTGTTGTTGTCGATGTTGTTCCATGGCTCAAATACTCCAGGGATCACCCCAACAGCCGAAGCACTTGAACACTATGGTACAAAATGCACCAGCTAGGGATGCGAACATTACGTGTGTGACCGTGTTTTTTTTATTATTACCCCGCCACGTGGTCAGCCAAACTCCGACTTCGGAGGAAGATTCTGCTTCAACATTGTCCCGGTGTTGTTTGTTGAAGCCACGTTTTATAGCGCAACTGACAACACAAATAGTCATGAATACTAACCCTTTCACCGCCAGCCCAAAAATACAATCAAAAAAAAAAATATCACCAATATTTCAAATTCCCCTGTGACATGTAAAACATTAGGCCTATCCCTACCTCCCCAAATAACGAAAATAGGGTCTTCAGATAACAGGCCCTGATTTGATGCTTTTTAGTGACATGGGTGTTAAACCACTGTGGTGCAAAAATGCGACATTGGCGGTGAAAGGGTTAATGATTACGTAGCCCATTGACAGCCAAACGTTACCATCCACCGTTGTTATCGGTCCTTAGTGATGGATCACATGGATCACCCTCAGGTACACGCTGTATCACCCTCAGGAACACCCTCGATCACCCTCAAGCCGATCCAGGTTAACTGTTCCTGAGGCGGATCCAGGGTGTTCCTGCCTGAGTGGGATCCAGGGTGTTCCTGAGGGTGATCCTTTGTGGTGGACCACTCTCAGGATCACCCGGGATCACCTGGATTTAACTTAGGAACCTATCCCACCACAAAAACCAGGACCCTGCCCAGGGTGATTCACCACTAAGGACATCACAGTTTAGGCTCAAAACGAACTAAATGTAAAGCGATCCAATGCAGCAGTTCTTGATATACAGCCTTGGGGTTCGAACCCCGTGATTCGCAAGCACACGCGCACGCGCGCATGCACGCACTGACAAATACATGATTATAGTATCATAGCCATGTTCATCAGAAAACGTTGGGGAAAAACAACCCGCATTGAAATAGATGCAAACGTTCGCAATATATTAGCGATTAGGTGTTTTGGGGGTTGAACTCCTTAATCAACATGACCTTAACCTTAAACTAAAACTAAAGCAATCAGTCGATAGGTTATTTTCTCCAAAAATGTACACTAAATGTGATTGAAATAGATTGAAAGGTTTTCAAGAAAACGCGGCTGGACGGACGGACGGACGCACGCACGCACGGACGGATGAAACAAAAACAATACTTCCCGAAGCTTCTCTCGGGAACCAAATAAAGGCAAGACGGAAATAATGTTATGAACCAAGACTGTGACAGGGGGTGTTGATCTGCATCTTTACCCATTTCTTGTCCTGTGCTCTTGTGAAAAAGTGATACTGAACGTTTGTTGATCTGATTCTCTGTATGTGTATCATCATTACTAGGCACGCAAATGAGCACAAATTATGTGTAGTTTTGACATGCATCTGAATGTGCTTCTCTCTGGTACCCCCGTTCTTTGGACTGAGCAACGAGTCGTTATGCTACACCTTGCCGACACGAAAGGGCGATAATTTTAGGCCCGAACGCCGATGCCCCCTGGTGACGAGTCAGGAGCAGATAATTCTATGTGGCTATATACTACTAGTTCCTGACAGGCAAGGGCGATAATGTTAAGTAGGTGGCGTTCGCATCTTAGTGCACGAGACAGGGGCATATAATGTACAGTATAAAGCCTCATTAACCCTTTCACCGCCAGTGTCGCATTTTTGCACCACAATGGTTTAACACCCACGTCACTAAAAAAAACATCAAATGAGGGCCTGTTATCTAAAGACACTATTTTCGTAAATTTGGAAGGTAAGGATAGGCCTAATGTTATATAATGTTTTATTTATGTCACAGAGGAATTCGCAATATTACAGATTGTTTTCTCTACCCTGGTAAGTTTAATAATGACATTTTTGGGCTGAAAAATGGCTGGCGGCGAAAGGGTTAATATAGGCATGTTTTGCCCAAACATGGACTTCTGAGATCATACTGTGTATTGGGAACATGCAGTGGAAAACGACCCTCATTATATTCAAAGTTAATGCATAAACAGTTACAGTATTGTAGACATTCATCACCTGCCCCCACTAAAGTATATGATGAATGCATTTCTTCTTCTTCTTCTGCGTTCCCAGGCCATATGTCCATAATGGGTAAGGTACGTAGTTGTCCGGTTTTCAGTTTTCACTGGTCTCCCCGCTGCGTACAGCCGACACATTCTGAGTTCGGAGGAGCTCAAAGGAGAAACATTATTTGGAAGATTGCTTTTTTAAAAGGCATGAGAATGGGCCAATAAGTCAGAAAGATAGTAGATGACAGAAAGCAAAGGGAAAGGCAGAGTCAAAGAGAGTGGCAGATTAGAGGAGGTTACAAGCACAGAACTTCCAGAAGGTGGGGGGACTATTTTTACGAAAGACCCCCCGGTATCCCCACGGGGGGAATGCATTTAACAAGTGCATGGTTTGGTTACCAAAAACAATCTGAACATTGTGTTGCTCAGTTTAAAACACATCTGGGATGCCCAAGAGAGGCAAATAATTGTGATGCATGTGAGAACTAACCATTTGGGTCATGACCTGTGCTCACTTTCGTGCCAAACAAAGCTCTCATTTCCACAACATGTAACATCACTTCAACATACCCCAAAATAATTATAGAAAATCGATCAAACCGTGATGGTGATGTCTGTATATTACATTTCTTTTTAATTGCTGCTTGATACCCAATCATGGTGGTTGGGGGGGGGGGGGGGGGGGGGGTGGGGGGGAAACCCAATCATGGGGGGGGTGGTGGTGGGGGGGGGGGGGGGGTGGGGGGGGGGTTCCTCAGAGATTTTAAAACCATATTATTCTCTAAAGTAAAATAAAGGTATTGTGCTATCTAATAATATCGTTTACTTCAGACTAAGTCCGTGTACACACATAAGCGGATATTCCATGCGGAAATCTGTGCGCAATCCATAACTAAGTAAAACAAAGAAGGGAAAAGATGTGCGCGCACGTGTCCGAATTTCCCCTACTATGCGTAAACTTTTATCCTTCTTTCTTCCACTTATTTAGGTTTTCCGTACGGAACTTACGCGTCTAATGTGAACCCGACCTAACTCTCAAATCGAAAACATCACTCTTGCGCTAAGTATATGTTACCTGACCAATAAAAAGGGGGGAAATACAACTTATTTTTCATTACGAATTGGTCTAGAACTTAACCTTTGCTCATTTAAGCAAAACAGGATAAATAAAGTCGTTGCATCCCCCCCCCCCCCCCCCCCCCCCCCCCCCCCACCCCCTCACGCCCATGTTTGTTTAACTGTCATGCAGCAAGTTTAGATACTTTATTCCCAATTCTTCTCTTGGGCTAAATCTTTTCTTTTTTTATATCATGATGTGTGATTCTGTTAAATGCACAATATAGTTAATACAAACCAGCCTTAATTAGCTAATCAACTTGACTCCTGATGCTACATTAACGGTCGTTAATGAAGCCATAAATACAACTCCACACAAACGGAAACGCCCCGCCCCTAAAGACAACCGCAACTCCTCCCGTTTGACATGCGCTATGTCAGAGAAGAGGACCGGAAGTGACGACGTTGACATGGCTGCCAAGAGAATGAGTACCGGGAATGATGAAAGGGCTGATGGAATGGTAGCTGGTTGGGTTTGTTCTTGTCCACGTGAGACAGTTATTGATGCACGTGCATACAATGTAGACAAGGGAGGATAATCAAGGTGGTTGTTTCGGGGGATTGGAGAGTGGGAACAGTAGCTAAGAACTGTGAGAAAGGAAGGGGGAGGAACAAATAGCGTGTACAACTGATTGGGGAATTGATAGGAGAGGAAGCTAACAGGTGGGGCATGGGGTGGAGTATCCGTGGGGGGGGGGGGGGGGGGGGGGGGGGGGGGGGGGGGGGGGGGGGGGGGTGGGGGGGGGGGGGGGGAGGGTGGGGGGGGGGGGGGGGGAGGGGGGGGGGGGGGAGGAGGGGGGGGGGGGGGGGGGGTGGGGGGGTAAGGGGAGGACGGAGTAATACTTCAATTGCATTCAATTTTTAGTGTACAGTAACGCATGTTTTCTCTTTTGGACGAAGAAGATGAAGATGGCCGCTAAAATTATTCATCATTATATGAATTATATTAAATGTATTAACTATTATTCGATGTTTTGATCCGCTTGCTGATGCTGTCATGACTGTGCACGGTTCCTGCTGCTCTATCACACACATACATACACGCAGACGCACACGCGCGCGCACACACACATATGCACACGCGCGCGCGCACGCGCGCACACACACGCGTTCTCTCTCTCTCTCTCTCTCTCTCACTCTCTCTCTCTCTCTCTCTCTCTCTCTCTCTCTCTCTCTCTCTCTCTCACTCTCTCTCTCTCTCTCTCTCTCTCTCACACACACGCACGCACACACTCACACACACACACACACACACACACACACACACACACACACACACTCACTCACTCACACGCGTGCACGCATAAATACGTGCGCCCGCGACAAGCACATACGAGCACATACACACATAAATTATGCAATGTGAAGAAGGCATGCCGCCAAGGCCCAATCCCTCACTGACCCTCAACACTCAGAACTCGACCAACAACAGATATAACTGGAGCAACATCAAAGTCGTGGACACACAGATACACACGTTCTTCCCCCCCCCCCCCCCACCCCCCTCTCTCTCTGTGTAGAGTGGCACATTGGTAGCGCGTTCGCTTCGTGTCAAGTAAACCCGAGTTCGAACCTGGGTACAGGGGATTTTTCCTCTCACTTTGCACTAGGCCTTGCGGTCTGAACGTGGAGTCTTTCGGGTGAGACGATAAACCGAGGTCCCGTGTGCTCATGCACTTCACACACGTTAAACTCAGTGGCAACGAAAAAGTTGTTATGTGTCCAAATTTACCCCCCTCCCATCCTTCCTCATCAGTCACACAAAAATTGCAGGCAAAAAAATAAAAAATAAATAAAAGATTGGGTGGCGCGCCTCTGGCTGCGACGCGCTCTCCAGGTGGAAGCAACCTGAATTTCACAGAGACGCCTCTGTGACTAAAATGTACCTAACCTAATCTCCCTCTCTCTCTCTCTAGCTCCCTCCCTCCCTGGTTGTGCTTGTGCATGTGCGCGTGTGCGTATGTGAATGCGCAATAAACTGCACACGCGCGTGTAAATGTTAAGACAAGCCAGCGAACATGCTTGCATATATTGTGCGATATATCTTAGCCACACACAAAAAATGAAGACCTAAAACGGAGGAAAGATCAAAAGTGCAAGAGAGCATATTAATGGGGGATATTCTCAAAAGAAAAGAAACAAACTTTACACAAAGGTTCAAACGAGGAAGAATGAAATTTAAAATCGTGTGGACATAAGTACAAAACACGCAATTTGTTGCATCAGTATCTTTTTTTGGTGGTTGTCTGTCTTCTTTACCTTCTGACGATAATGTTTCCACTGCATAATGTATTTGGATTCACTAACTGTTTGTTGCTGCACGCCCCCCCCCAAAAAAAAAAAAAACCAAAAAAAAAAACACAACAAAAAAACCTTTTGATAGCAAGAACCGCAAGTGGCCTACGAATAAATATGTGTACATTTCCATTTTTGTGTAAGAGATTTCTTTTAAAAATCCGCGTGTTTTGCAAATAAAACTGATTCTAATTGATTTTCCTCTTACTGCCTCCTAGCATCCCTTCATTTCTCTGTGCGTTGCTATTATATTGCTGTAGTAAGTTGCTGTTTCGTTGCTTTCTCAATAAGGTTAAGAAGATCCACTTGTGCAGGTTAAACACGACTAAAACCAGAAGCTTTCTTGCGTCTAATTGTTGTTAATATTCTCATAGAAATGATACTTTCTTTTTTTAACTGAAATGCGCGCGTTGCACGCATTCTTGCATGACTATTGTTAATGGCATACTGTTTGTGCATGTGATTCTTATTATCAAGCTATTTACTTAACGGACATATTTGTTCTTTGCTTGCATATTTGTTCGCGTGAATGATAATGGGATTATGTGAGTATGTGTGGTGTCTATGAGTGTGCGTGCGTATGTCTGTGCATGTTTGGACTAATGCGTGTGTGATTGTGTGCAACCCTTTCTTTATGTTGTTTTATATATATATTTTTACATTGAAATTTATATTTTGGATTGCTTGCATGTCTGTACATTTATATTTGTGCTTTTCTTCATTCAATGATATGTACATCATGTCTATAATTATGTTCTGTATGTGATTTGCTTGCGCGCGCGCGCGCGTGTGTGTGTGTGTGTGTGTGTGTGTGTATGTGTGTATGTGTGTGTGTGTGTGTGTGTGTGTGTGTGTGTGTGTGTGTGTGTGTGTGTGTGAGTGAGTGCCAATATGTTTGGTTTCCCTTATCAGTTTTACGTTTCTTCATTGTTCTTCTTCTGTTTATCGTGTCTGTCTATCTGTTTGTCTCTGTGTGTGTGTGTGTGTGTGTGTGTGTGTGTGTGTGTGTGTGTGTGTGTGTGCGTGTGCGGTGCGCGTGCGTGCGTGTGCGCGCGTGTGCGTGTGCGTGTGCGTGCGTGCGTGTGTGTGTGTGTGTGCTTGTGTGCGTGTGTGTTATATGCCTTTTATTCGTTTTTCATTTTTAATTTTCTAGTGATTTTGTAAAGCGCATAGTGCTTAAAGGTATGCGCTATAGAAATCTTCTTAATAAATAAATTACTATCAGTATACTAGGTCCATTACATCTTGGGGGGGGGGGGGATTACCCCAACCCCACCCCCACCTTCTCAATGTGATGTTAGGGACTACCTTTCCTCTACGTTTCCTTACAACATCCAAACATTGTTCACGTTTATCTTCTTCCTGCTAAGATGTATTAGTTCTGGGCTTTCATTTTAAACTTGTTGAGTAACATTTGTCACTTCATATATTTATACATGTATATAATTATATTGTTGTTTTGTGCGCGTGTGCTTCTTCTTTAAACTTAGCTTTCTAGATACTCGAACTTTCTCGCCTCCTTAGCCAAAAAGAAGTGATACATATTCTGCCTCGTTTCCATGCAATAATCTACTTCCTGTTGTCGTGTTCTTTACCAGCTGCCATGTTGTAGAGGACAGGGAAGACGGATAGACAAACAGACAGACAGACTGACAGATAGACAGACAGACAAGCAGAGAAGGACGCACGGCCGCCATGTTGTAGAGGACAGGAAAGACAGATAGACAGACAGAGAAACAGCGAAGCACACGGCTGCCATGTTGTAGGGGACCGAAAAGACAAATAGACAAACAGAGAAGGACACACGGCCGCCATGTTGTAGAGGCCCGGAAAGACAGACAGACAGACATACATACAAACTGAGAAACACACACAGCTGCCATATTGTAGATGACTGGAAAGACAGATAGACAAACAGACAGACAGACAGAGAAACACACGGCTGCCATGCTATAGAGGACGCAGATACCCTCACACCCTGAGGCCTGGGGCAGGAGGAATAAAATAAATGGACCTGCTGGAATGAGACAGACAGTGCAGTAATTACAATGATAGAATGAATCAAATGGAGGTAATATAATACACACAGGAAGCAGCAATATAACCATATATCTGCCTGTATGTAGGCCTATGTAAATACAGTAATTACAATGAAAGAATAACGCAACTGGAGGTAAACGAAATTCACATAGGAAGCAGCAATATCTACATTATTATGTCTAAAAGCTCCGAGGTGAGCCTATTCTTTTGCTGAGTAAAACTGTTATAAAATACGTTTTATCAAAGAATAAAACAACTGGAGGTAAAATAAAAAACGTAGGAAGCAGCAATATCTCCATTATATGCTTATATGTAGGACTGTATAAGTTACAATGAAAGAATGAATCAATTGGAGGAAAAAGAATACACATATGAAGCAGCAATATCTCCATGCATATGTCTGTATGTAGGTCTATGCAATTGCAGCAATTACAATGAAAGAAGAACTCAACTGGGGGTAAAATAATACACATAGGAAGCAGCAAGATCTCCATCTATCAGTCTGTATGTATGCAGCTAGGTCTATGTAAGTGCAGTAATTACAATGAAAGAATAACTCAACTGTAGGTAAAATAATACACATAGGAAGAAGCAATGTATCCATCTATATGTCTGTATGTAGGCCTACGTAAATACAGTAATTACAATGAAAGAACAAGTGCAACGCCGAGCGGTAGCAAAGTCCCCTCGCAGCATCGCCGAGCTACTCGGAAATCGGAATGTGTCGGCTGTGCACATACATAAAAACGCATAAAAACAGCACGTAACTACATA
>CM065699.1:17540062-17545062 GCA_017654935.2 Phymorhynchus buccinoides
TGTCGATCACCAGCATTTGCATTTTCATTGGCATCCATGTCTTTCCCTTTTTATTTTGTATTCCTTTCTTTTCCTTTTTTGCATCAATACAGCTGGACTTCCATGCTCTATTTCCGCTGGCTTAAATCGCCCGCGACTTTCGACAGCGACGAACAATGTTGCTACAATCGCCGGCGATTTTCAATGGCGCTATTCAAACATCGCGCTATAAAAAACCGATCGCGCCTACAGTATTGCAAGCAACGTTTATCACCCAGTACCACAAGTTTCTACACGCTTTTGTAAGCCATGCTCGCTGAACAAAAGGGCGTGACATTTTAGTTTGCTTCATATTTTCAAAACCGTTCATTGAATCTTGCTGACATTGTATGACTTTGTCAATGAAAGCTTCGAGTACGTGCTCCCCAAAAATCAAGCATTTGTGTTGAAAAGCAAGCGAGTAAATAAACAACAAAGTCGTCATTTAAATGGGGTTATCATTGCTGTTGAATTGAAATGGTTCTTTTTAATTTCACCAATCATTTTCAGACTATTTTCGACGGCGACAAAAATATTGTTTCGCTCCACCAGGCGATAAAATAAAATCGCGAGCGATTTTCGACTGACTGCTCGCGATTATCGCGCCTACGGGCGTACAGAATGACTTTACTGTTGGTGGCGATAACATTTAATCACGGGCGATTATCGCCGTCGATTTTCCCCTTTAAAATCGCGCATATGGAATTCCGGCTTAGTCATCTCGCCAAAGATAACCAACACCTCCAGCAAACCCCAGTATGATATGGAAAGAATGAAGGGCACAAACTAGATAAATGAATGAATAAATAATGGGGGTGGGCGGGGGGAGTAAAGGTTAGCTGGACTGGCTAATGGGTTGACACGGTCGGTGGGGGACGGACACTGGTGCTCGTTATAGGTGGGTTACTGGTAGCTTGACCGCTCCAATCTTGACCAACACCTGTCCGTTCACGTCTTATTACAATCTACCCTACTTATACTCATCCTTACTCTTTCTTCACCTTCATCCCACCACCCGTTTTTGTCATATGTGCTTATGTGGGTTGTTTTTAATCCCGCTCACTACGTCTTATCACTAATCTGTATTGCACCCATATGATGCACCGACATCATGATGTACGATCTCGGGCAAACTTGTACTTTAGACACCCGTTTCATGCTTATGACTCTCAATCTTAATTAAAGCCAGCTTCTTTCGGTTTTATGAAAATAAACCTAGACTGTCCCTAACCCTATCCCTTTCCCAAGAATGGCAGAATGTTATTTCTTAGTGAACATTTTTTCATGCGAAAATTTGAGCGAGTGGGGGGGGGGGGGGGGGGGGGGGGGGGGGGGGATACGTAAAATACAGGATAGCTCAAATCTTGCATACAAGTTACCATCTATTTTTTCAGCAATAGTTGATCTGCAGGAATTAAGTTCGGAAAAATAGCTACTTTCTTTGAAACCGTTCACGTTCTTTTTACCCACTGTTGTGTTGGAAACAGTAGTATTCTGGGCCCAGAACGAAGACCTGTTCATTTCGGGTCTGTCTCTTTCATCTGCCTGCTGTTGGGATTACATTGAAACACTTGTTGTCACTCTGTTGTTGTTGTCGGCGTCACCGTCGTCGTCGTTGTTGTTGTTTTGGTGGCTTGACTCGTTCTTCTTTTATCCCCAAAGAAGGCATTGTACATATATTATGTCAAGCTAGAGCAATCCCGGTCAATATCTGTGTATCTGAGAGAGTAAATGGGTTGTATGTCAATAGCATGGTCCCTTTTACTTTTATTTGCTTTCTATAATACATAATCCGAATGAATGCGTAACTGAGCACAAATAAAACGTCTCTTCTTCAGATAGATCACTCACTCTCCCTCTCCCTCTCTCTCCCTCTCTCTCAAATCTATCTCTCCCCCTCCTCTCTATTCTTGTCCAACCCTCTTTTTCTTTCCCAAAATCAATGTCCAATGCCTGACCACACTCCATCTGTACTGGGGGGGGGGGGGGGGGGGGGGGACGAATCCCAGGGGACACATCCATTTCTATTTCTCTCAGCTAGGGGCCCTACCCTATCCCCCACTTGTCAACCCCAAGGGGGAAAGGTGGCAGAGTGGTTAAGACATTCGCCTGCCTAATGTAATGCGTGACTGCAACGTGAGTGACCCGGGTTCGAATGCCGGCCTCGCCCTTTCTTTCTAGTCCGACAAGAAAATCGAACTGAACGTCGAGTCCTTCGGATGGGGACTTAAAGCTAGTCTGACCCGTGCGCTTTACGCACGTAAAAATCCCACGGCAGTTGAAAGTCGGTAAGAGCAGGGAGAAATCCCGCTGCCTGGTATGGCCAAATTGATAGCTAGGTTTCCCAAGTCTGCCCCAGGCCCCCCCCCCCCCCTCCTCACCCTGCCCCCCCCAAAACAATTTTTTTTTTAAATGGGTAGGCGCTGCGCTTGCGGCGACGCGCTCTCCAGGGGAGAGCAGCCCGAATTTCACAGAGATAAGTCTCTGTGACTTGAATATTCCAAATACAAAAAAAAACAAAAAAAACTGCCAAAGGAATACGGCTGGTTAGCTATATCAGGCAGCAATGCAACTGGGAGCCAGCCAGCCAGCCAGCAAGCAATCAAGAAAGCAAGCAAGCAGGCAACGGCTTTCTTATAATCCAATAGCCCTTACAGAAAGCTCAAGGGGAATTACAACGGGCCTTGACGTGTAAATACTGACCCGCGAAATAAGGCGATCATGAGCTTATGTTGCTGCTGCTGCTGATGATGATGATCATGATTCTTCTCTTGATGCTGATGGTGATGCTGATCGTGGAATCAGCATTGATGGAGAACTCTTGGATTAACGGCTCCTAGATCAACTCGGCTGCTGAAACGACAATCGGAAATTGCTCGAGGATTGATACGAGCCTGGGATAATACCATGCAGGAAGAGGTTTTAAGATCGTTGATCGGGTTTTTTTCGGTTCTCTGTCTCTGTCTCTGTGTCTCTGTCTCTCTGTCTATCTGTCTCTCTCTCTCTCTCTCTCTCTCTCTCTCTCTCTCTCTCTCTCTCTCTCTCTCTCTATCTCTGTCTCTCTGTCTCTCTCTCTCTCTCTCTCTCTCTCTCTCTCTCTCTCTCTCTCTCTCTCTCTCTCTCTCTCTCTCTCTCTCTCACTCTCTCTCTCTCTCGTTTTCCCTCTGTCCCTGTCTCTCTCTGGTTTAAACCTTTTGTTTTTATTACCAAAACAAAAGCAAGCAAACTAACACATAAAAAAAAAGGTATGAAGATGCAATGGTTTAACCGAAGCGTCCACAAGTAATAGCTTATGGTCTCTCTCTCTCTCTCTCTCTCTCTCTCTCTCTCTCTCTCTCTCTCTCTCTCTCCTCTCTCTCTCTCTCTCTCTCTCTCTCTCTCTCTCTCTCTCTCTCTCTCTCTCTCTCTCTCTCTCTTCTCTCTCTCTCTCTCTCTCTTCTCTCTCTCTCTCTCTCTCTCTCTCTCTCTCTTCTCTCTCTCTCTCTCTCTCTCTCTCTCTCTCTCTCTCTCTCTCTCTCTCTCTCTCTCTCTCTCTCTCTCTCTCTCTCTCAAGTCTCTCTCTCTCTCTCTCTCTCTCTCGTTTATCTTCGGAAGTGATGGATAAATCCTTTAGCAAGCTTGTTGGAATCTCCTCTGGGATTAGAGGAATGGAGCGAACATTCGTGAAGGAATTATGGCGATCATGATGTTTATCTGCTTTAAGCCAGATAACTTTCCCCCTCCTAACATTTCTAGAAAACGAAGAGATTTTCAGGAGCACCAACAGTTCTGAAATCTCTCTCTCTCTCTCTCTCTCTCTCTCTCTCTCTCTCTCTCTCTCTCTCTCTCTCTCTCTCTCTCTCCTCTCTCTCTCTCTCTCTCTCTCTCTCTCTCTCTCTCTCTCTCTCTCTCTCTCTCTCTCTCTCTCTCTCTCTCTCTCTCTCTCTCTCTCTCTCTCTCTCTCTCTCTCTCTCTCTCAAGCTTGAAATTGAAAAAACAAAACTAAAAACAAAATAGCAAAGCCATAGTAACGTGTACCCAGTTCAAAAGCAAAGCAAATGAAAACCATTACCGTCATGTTGCGAACGCAATGTGAATGTCGTCTGTTGAACAAACGAGCCCTCCTGCAACCCACTACACGCCATCATATGGCCACTGCAACTAGGGTTATTAACGCCCTTGACAGCGAGAGTGAATCCCTTGTTGGTCAGTATCCAAACGGGCATTCACTCTTGCAAAAGGCAACCATTTATTGGCATCAAATAGGGTTATTGGCGAGAGTAAATCCCTTGTTTGGTCAGCACTCAAGCATCTACTAAGGGCATTCTTTCTAGCAAAAGGTGGTTGTTGTAGTGGCCAATAGGGGGACTTGTGCGATCTTACCAAGTCACGTGAATGTATGACTCTGCTTTACGTCATGAAGGTTTGGGAATGTAGTTTAACCTTAGCCGCAAATCTGACGGATTACGAGCTTGCGACTCGGATTTACGAACTGAGCTACAGCTGTGGGGGCAAAATTAAGCGCAAAGGTTCCTTGTCCTTGAGATAATGTCTTAGGCTATGCATAATTATATTAAACAACAACAGCTGAAGCAAACAAACTGACCAAATACACACGGCGCATACAGACGTTAGAGAAACGCACGGACCTTCTTTCCAATTCATGGTACTCCCGTTAACTAGGAACGAGTATTACAAAAAAAAAAGATACTGGCAGGACTGAATGGGTGTCGCCGATCGCTTGTTTTGCCGGTAATTTATTAAGGTAATTAAGTGGTGGGGGAGGGTTAGGGGCTGCCGGAAATTTGTGTCCTAGGGTCCCTGCCTAAAAGTATGCCGGGTATCTTCGGTCATTAAGGGGTGGGGGTGGGGGGAGGTGAGGGTGGTGGGAGTGGACAAGGGTGAGGGTGGAGAGAGCATCCTCTCTGTCTCTGTCTCTGTCTCTCTGTCTCTCTGTCTCTCTGTCTCTCTCTCTCTCTCTCTCTCTCTCTCTCTCTCTCTCT
>CM065699.1:17555062-17560062 GCA_017654935.2 Phymorhynchus buccinoides
AAAAGAAAGCGAACTAATGCTAATGAAATATGGTCTTAAAACACACCAACATATGCAAGTACATAAATAATCTTCTTCTTCTTCTTCTGCGTTCCCGGGCCATATGGCCATAATGGGTAAGGTACGTAACTATGTCCATTTTGCAGTTTTCACTGGTCTCCCCGCTGCGCACAGCCGACACATTCCAATTTCGGAGGAGCTCAAATGAGACAATTTATTTGGAACAGTTTTTTAAAAGGCAGGAGAATGGGCCAATGAGACAGAAAGATAGTAGATTACAGAAAGCAAAGGGAAATGGCAGAGTCAAAGAGAGTGGCAGATTAGAGAAAGTTACAAGCACAAAACTTCCAGAAGGTGGGGGAACTACTTTTACAAAAGACCCCCCTCCCCTCCCCCCCTGTATCCCCACGAGGAGAGACTCGTGGAGGGGACGGTGTTGTCCAGCTCCCCGTATGGAGGCACGAGGCATCCACCCACAGGAAAGAGACGAAGGCCACGGACAGACACGCACAGAGAGAGAGAGAGAGAGAGAGAGAGAGAGAGAGAGAGAGAGAGAGAGAGAGAGAGAGAGAGAGAGAGAGAGAGAGAGAGAGAGAGAGAGAGAGAGAGAGAGAGAGAGAGAGAGAGAGAGAGAGCACGCATTTCCATGCAGTGCACTATATTGGATTGATTGCTTTATTGTTTAATTCAATATCGTTAGACTGTTTTGTGTGGCTGTGCTACTCACCCAGAATAATTTCTGTGAGAATCTGTATCTTTTTCGCAGTGCCATTGCAACACCCTAATATATGCTTATATTGACGTCCTTTTATGTAGCCTCCCTCTCTCACGCTTTATTGTACGCTGTAACATTTGTTTTTAAATCCAGCTATCGCAAGCATGACAAGATGCATCGAATGCCCGACTTTGACTACCAGATAACAGAAGGGCAGCTGCTATTCCAACGGTGAAAATCCGTTTAATATCCTCCGCTCTGAAACAGACACATATGGGACATTAGTAGATATAAAGATGTGAGAACTATCCTGGAGGCAATGCCCGGAGGCAGTGCAACTCCAGGAAAGTCCAGAATTTCTAACGATACAGATGCATATGTGTGGATTATTTGTGTGGATTAATGGCTTCCAACGGACTGGGCTAAAACAAATTATAGTGGAGAAGATTTGCCAAGGGTACATCTCCACTCTCTTGGTGAGATGGATTTGAGGACAGCTGGCGTTGGGGAAGGTACCCGAAGGCCAACCACTCCCTTTGGCCGCAGCACTAGAACCAGTACACCTCCCCCCCCCCCTCCCTTAGTTTGAGAGACCTAGTGTTCCACAAAGACAGCGCTAATGATTTTTGTTCGTGACATTTGAAACTAAAAATGCTATTTAAGCCAAAGACTATTGCCTTGGCATGAGGTTTGACATAAGCTAGAACGCCAAGGCTACATCAAAATGTTGTTATGCTCTGAATGGTTGTGCGGGGTTGTCTTAAGCCATGACAAGCTCCCAGCATAACATCATCAGTCTAAAATCCCCCGAAGACGGAGTGTGGCTGCCCACATGGCGGGGTAATCAAAAACGGTCGCACACGTAATGTTCGCATCCCTAGCTGGTGCATGTGTACTTAATTGTTCAAGCGCTCTAGCTGTTGGGATGGTCCCTGGAGTCGTTAAGCCAGGGAACAACAACAACAACAACAACAACAACAACAGCCAAAGACTAAAGCTCTACCATGATATTGCAATACTGACGAAAATCATGAATTGTACAGCTCACATTTACTGTTATATTATTGTCCCCTACTACAAGATAAACGTCATCGATCCAGTGATGCAAGCCAGGTGAGTAATACAGGGGCCACAGAGAGCATTAGTCACGAGACTAAATGACAAACTAAACAGGAAGCTACACGGACAACACAAACAACAGAATGGAAGGATCGAAGATCAGAAATAATCCCAGAGCACTTAAACTTAAAGAGCTCGTCCCTGTGGCCTCTGTAGCTCTGCACCACTTCTGGTTGTCGCCTCTCAATGAAGACAATGTAGAGAAAGGTGAGACGCGTTTATCCGCGGCTAGGGTGCATTAACAGTTCTGTTCACAATACTAGGCGTTCAAGACTGCGCTTGGTTATCTCCAAACACGGAACACTGAATTTTTAGTAAAGTTTTATTTTTGTGTGCGTATTTGACGGTTTAAGGTTTTGGTTAGGGTTAGGGATAAGGTTAGGGTTAGGGTTAGGGCTAGAGCCAGTGTCATTTCAGATTGAATGGTTAAAAGATACACATTCTAAAGTTTCGCTGAAAACCGACATTGTCACGCGAATGGGCGTCACTTTCCATATTTGGAGATGACCAAGTGCAGCATTGAACGTCTTGTGTTCACAATAGTCTGTTTTTCATGAAAGTATTTGGTAGTTGGTATTTTCTAGTCACATGTCTCTGTGAAATTCGAGCTGCTCCCATCTGAAGAGCGCGTCGTCGCGAGCGCGGCGCCACATAGTTTTGTTTTTCTTTTTTTTGTAGTGGGTGCGATGAAGAATGACTTCCAGATAGCAGAGGAGTCCACAGTGCTATTCTGGAGGCCCAGGCTAAAAATATGCTTATGGTGGAACTGCCGTGCCCAAGTTACATCCCCGATTTTCTGGCTAAAAGGACTTTAGGATGGATGGCGTTAGGGACCATCTCCAACGGGCAACAAATCCCTTGGGCTGCAGCACTAAAGGGCCTGCTACACGTCAACTAATGTCGTACGATTGTACGATACGATTCGATCACGTGGTCTCGATGCGCGAATCAAATTTGGTCTTCGAGACCACGTGATTGAATCGTATCGTCTCTATGACTATTAAGTACCAAATACCCCCACCCCCCCCCCCCCCCCCCCCCAAAAAAACAAAAATCCAAAACAAATCAATATAAGTATTGCCACAAAGCACAATGTTGATCACGTTGCACAAAAATCGCATGCAAAAAAAAAAAGAGAAAAAGTTGGGTGGCGCGCCTCTAGCTGCGACGCGTTGTCCAGGTGGGAGCAACCCGAATTTCACAGAGACGCCTCTGTGACTATAACGTACCTAATACCTATTACCTAATAATACCTACAAATTCATGCGTTAAAAGATTCGCACCATGCTCGGACCGGGAGGACGTCAAACTTAAACTTTCATTTCGTCTTCTCTTTCTGTGCGTGTATGTGTGGTGTGTCTCTCTCTCTCTCCCTCTCTCCCTCTCTCTCTCTCTCTCCGTCCCCTCTCTCTCCTCTCTCTCTCTCTCTCTCTCTCTCTCTCTCTCTCTCTCTCTCTCTCTCTCTCTCTCTCTCTCTCTCTCTCTCTCTCTCTCTCTCTCTCTCTCTCTCTCTCCCTCTTTCTCCATCTTTCCTCTAACCACTTTTTGTTTTCACTCGCTTGACTCATCATACACTTTGCTTCGATAAAGCCAAACTCGCAAGAATTCACGCTTCCTCGCTTTTTAGTAAAACATGCCCTCTAATAGGGAGGAAAAGAGCAAGCCTGGGACGGTATTCATGTCGAGATAGCATGAGACTTAGCATGATGCTAACTTAGAAGCTTTCCAAGGGTCCTAATTAAATCCTATAGGACATGGAAGAGCTTCTAAGTTAGCATCATGCTAAGTCTCATGCTATCTCAACGTGAATACCGTCCCAGGCCATTGAGAACGAAGCTGAAAGAGGGAAGGGGGCAGAGAGACACGGGGACTGGGCACTTTGGTAGGGTTAATACACGCGCCAGGCATGAAATGGCTATTGTTTGTTCCAAGGTACCAGGCAAAACCCCTCAAATGAGCTATGAATGCAAGCCGATATCAAAGTCTCTCTCTCTCTCTGCTCTCTCCTCTGTCGTCTCTGTCTCTCTCTCTCTCTCTCTCTCTCTGTGTTTCTCTCTCTCTCTCTCTTTCTCTCTCTCCCTCTCCGAGCTCTCTCTCTCTCTCTGTTTCTCTCTCTCTCTCTCTCTCTCTCTCTCTCTTCTCTCTCTCTCTCTCTCCCTCTCTCTTCTCTCTCTCTCTCTCTCTCTCTCTTCTCTCTCCTCTCTCTCTCTCTCTCTCAAGGACAGAATGAAAGTACTAGGCCCAGCCTGAATTCTTATCCTTGTAAAATAAAGTATTTGAAGTTTGACGCTCTCTCTCTGTCTCTCTCTCCTCTCTCTCTCATCTCTCTCTCTCTCTCCTCTCTCTCTCTCTCTCTCTCTCTCTCTCTCTCTCTCTCTCTCTCTCTCTCTCTCTCTCTCTCGGACTCTCTCTCTACTCTCTCTCCTCTCTCTGACTATTATTATTCTCGTTTATTTAAAATCAAGTATCCTTGAAGCCCTAGCGTTACGTCTCTCCTCTCTGACACAAACTTCTCAAGTTTCAACTCTCTCTCTCTCTCTCTCTCACTCTCTCTCTCTCTCTCTCTCCTCTCTCTCTCTCTCTCTCTCTCTCTCTCTCTCTCTCTCTCTCTGTGACTATTAATATTCTCGTGTATTTAAAATCACGTATCCTCTTGCCCTAGCATTACGTCTCTGTCAATGGAAATGAACACATTCTCAAGTTTCAAGTCTCTCTCTCTCTCTCTCTCTCTCTCTCTCTCTCTCTCTCTCTCTTCTCTCTCTCTCTTTCATCTCTCTCGCTCGCTCTCTCTCTCTCTCTCTCTCTCTCTCTCTCTCTCTCTCTCTCTCTCTCTCTCTCTCTCAATCTTCCCCTTCTCAGCTCTTTACCTGTATTTCTAACCATAACGCCCCCTTCCACCATCCATTGCCCTCTTCTTTTTCCCCCCATCTTGTTCACATTGAGTCTGGGGTTTTTTTCTTTTTCAAGAGCCAAACCTTGCCTAAGCCCGACATGTTACGGCTTGGTAGTTTTCAAAGGAGAAGTTGCTCCCCCAAACCGGAACTGTGCCCAACGAGACATTCGATTGGTGGAAATGCCAGGAATATGGCGCGCAATGCATTACGGGAATAAGAAACATAAAAGGGAGAGAAATGGCCAATCCCTAGCAAAAAGCCTCTTTTTGTGT
>CM065699.1:17570062-17580062 GCA_017654935.2 Phymorhynchus buccinoides
CCGTAAAAGTATTATATAACGTAATTCTGAATATAGGAGCCATTCTATAAACATAGAATACCTATTCTATATTATAGATTGTATTCTATGTTATAGAAATTTAAAAAATACTTCTGTATCATAGAATACATTGTACCTATAGAATATTATATAGAATGCATTAAATAATATAGAATGGTTTTATGATTTAAATATGGTATGCCACTATGTTATAGAAAAGTACCTAACATTATAGAATTACTTCCTTATTATAAAAAATAAATCTATATTATAGAAGATAATTCTATAATATTGAATTAAAGAAAGAAATGATCCTTTAGTGTCAAATTTATTCTATAACAGACATTATAATATTATATTATAGAAATAAACAAAAATGCTTTATATCATATAAATGTTTTTAAACAGTATCTATATTCTCATATTAAACAGTATCTATAATTTATATTAACATAGAATGATCACAACATTATAGAAAGTTATCCAACATTATAGAATGCATTATTAATTTTTGAAAGATTTCTATATTTTTGAAGACCATCCTATGTTACAAGGAACCCTGGGAAGCATTAACTTTTTCTCCAGCTGAGGCCCTGCATGGGATGCTTGAAACAGGATGTGTGAAATATGTCTAATATATCCACTCCCTTTTGCCTCGAACTTGGTGGATTAAAAAAAAATACTCTGAACAAAATATGTATCATCGTGTTCGCTTCTTGGGACGTATATGTAGCCAAATATCATTAGAAACTGGATTTTGTTTCTGCTGTATAAAGTATATAAACTTAAAATATGTCTATTGTTTTTTTATGATTGATGGTTTCACGATTTCATTTTTTTTCAAACATCCCATTTAGGGCCTCACCAAAATAATAATAATAGTAATAATAATGAATAATGCTTATATAGTGCATAATCTTGCAAAGCAACTCAATGCGCTTTTCACTCACCATTCGTACAAACATTTCTAACAGGCAGAAGCATCAACCCCCCCCCCCCCCCGGGGGGACCCCAGCCCCCCACCGCAACCATCCACCCGCCAGCCCCCCCCCCCCCCCCCCCCCACCCAAACCACTATAATGTTGTGATCATTCTATGTTATAGAAAAGCAGACGAAGATCCTTCCCATGAGTCATTGTAATTAGAATAACATTCTATAATTATAGATTTTATTCTATAATTATAGAATCTATTCTATAATTATAGATTTTATTCTATAATTATAGATTCTATTCTATAATTATAGATTTTATTCTATAATTATAGAATCTATTCTATAATTATAGATTTTATTCTATAATTATAGAATCTATTCTATAATTATAGATTTTATTCTATAATTATAGATTTTATTCTATAATTATAGATTTTATTCTATAATTATAGATTTTATTCTATAATTATAGATTTTATTCTATAATTATAGAATTTTTTTCTATAAATAAGAATTATTAGATTTTTATTCTATAATTATAGATTTTTTTTTATAAATATAGAATTTTATTCTATAATTATAGAATAACATTCTATATTATCATTTTACAATATATTATGTTTATCATGTAAAGCTCTCCTATAATACAGAATATATTCTATAAATATAGAAACGTTTTCTTTATTTTTGTATTACAGATTGTTCTTCTATAATATAGAATGTTGTCTATAATAAATAAGCAATTCTATAAAAACAGTTAAGCACCTGTCTATGAGTTTGTGGCATTCTATATTTACAATAGCAATTGAATAACATTCTATATTATAGAATGCATATTTTATGATACAATGTATTATATAATACAGAAGCATTTTTCTTTTTTTATTATAAGATAGAATAGTTATTCTATGTTTATACGTTATATTACGTTATAGAATACTTTTACGGATGGCGCTCATAGAGAGAGAGAGAGAGAGAGAGAGAGAGAGAGAGAGAGAGAGAGAGAGAGAGAGAGAGAGAGAGAGAGAGAGAGAGAGAGAGAGAGAGAGAGAGAGAGAGAGAGAGAGATATAGAGAGATGCAGAGCAGAGAGAGAGACAGAGAAACCGAGAGTCAAAGAGAGACAGTGAGAGAGAGATTCAACGATATGCAACCATAAGCTTGAGACAGCAAGCGAGAGAGATCGAGAGAGAGAGAGAGAGAGAGAGAGAGAGAGAGAGAGAGAGAGAGAGAGAGAGAGAGAGAGAGAGAGAGAGAGAGAGAGAGAGAGAGAGAGAGAGAGAGAGAGAGAGAGAGAGAGAGAGAGAGAGAGAGAGAGAGAGAGAGAGAGAGAGAGAGAGAGAGAGAGAGAGAGAGAGAGAGAGAGAGAGAGAGAAGAGAGAGAGGAGAGAGAGAGAGAGAGAGAGAGAGAGATGAATGATGAAATGAAAAATATTTTATTCGTCTAGGCCATGGCCCTTAATGAAGGGGATTGTTATTCAACTTAACGACCAAAAGGCAAAAATTATATAATCAAGCATACTAGGCATAAGATTAGCGCTGAAAGTGTGTTATCAAATTGATGTGTCTCTAATCTTATAAGCTTGATATAGAAACACGCTGAACCTTTTTACTAAACTTTTCGTTGTTCGTAGATATTAAAATACACAAACGAAATTTACATGGTTCTCTATATAGAATTAAGAGAGAGGGAGAGAATGAATGAATGAATGAATGAATGAATTTTTATTTATAGAGGGTGATAGAGTAAGCAATAACATGCTTTTTTACATCCAGCCCTCTGGACAAAAAACATAGGCTTATATATAAAAGTAGAAAATTGAAAACGAAAATAAGCACAGAAAAAAGCAATATAAAGCATGCGAAAAACATCCCAATATGGTAAAACATCAATAACAAAATCACACCTATTATTATTAGCTCATTATTAACATTCAAAATTTAGGAAGTAAGCGCATACACGAGAGAGAGAGAGAGAGAGAGAGAGAGAGAGAGAGAGAGAGAGAGAGAGAGAGAGAGAGAGAGAGAGAGAGAGAGAGAGAGAGAGAGAGACAGACAGACAGACAGACAGACAGACAGACAGAGACAGAGACAGAGACAGACAGACAGATAAATATAGGCGGAGTTTAGTGCAATCTTCTAATTGAGTCACCCTTATCCCCCCTGCCCCTTTCATGTTTACGACCCTCAATCTCACAATCAGCTTCTTTCAGTTTCAGTTTCATGAAACGTATTCCTAGGCTGATCCTAACCCTATTCCGTTTCTCGAGGAAAGCAGAATGCTTTTTAGTGACATTCTTCAATGCAAACATTTGAGGGAAGGTGGTCTACTATTTTATTATCTCTACCTGGGTTGTTTTTTGCCCTTTCCGTCTTCCACTAACAATCACTGCAGCCTCCCTCCTCTCTCTCTCTCTCTCTCTCTCTCTCCTCTCTCTCTCTCTCTCTCTCTCTCTCTCTCTCTCTCTCTCTCGTCCTCTCTCTCCTCTCTCTATCTCTCTCTCTCTCTCTCTCTCTCTCTCTCTCTCTCTCTCTCTCTCTCTCTCTGTCTTCACTCACACACACACACACGCTTTATGATCTGCGCAGCTAAGCGAGGCTTGGTGTAATTATGTATGAATATATTTTGCTTAATATTGTGTGTTATGGATTTTCCCTTTTGTTTGTTTGTTTGATTTAACAATATCCCCTTCCCACTGTTCCCTTTGACATTGGCAGATGGCCCGGTTCATTAAAACTTTGTTCTTGTTCTCTCGCTGCTCTCTCTCTCTCTCTCTCTCTCTCTCTCTCTCTCTCTCTCTCTCTCTCTCTCTCTCTCTCTCTCTCTCTCTCTCTCTCTCTCTCTCTCTCTCTCTCTCTCTCTCTCTCTCTCTCTCTCTCTCTCTCGAAAAATCAGGCAAATGATGAGTACAACAAGAGCACCGTAGATGGTTGATTATATATTGGATGGTCGGTAACCGTGAATGTTTTCCTTCGGTTTTCATTTATTTGTTTCTTTTATTTCTTTTACTTCATGTCCAAGTTGTCGAATGTTGTTATTTCATTGAAAATACTTAAGTACCCCCCCCCCCCCCCCCCCCCCCCGCCCCGTTTCCCCCCCGTTGTTTACGTTGTGTGATGCGTGCGTGTGCGTGTGTGTGTGCCTGTGCCCGTGTGTGTTGTGTGTGTGTGTGTGTTATCTTGTGTTGTGTGTGTGTGTGTTGTGTGTGTGTGTGTGTGTGTGTGTGTGTGTGTGTGTGTGTGTTGTTTGTGTGTGTGTGTCAGTGTGTGTAAGTGTGTGTGTGTGTTTGTGTGTGTGTGTGTGTGTGTGTGTGTGTGTGT
Organism: Phymorhynchus buccinoides; assembly: GCA_017654935.2. NCBI lineage: Eukaryota > Metazoa > Mollusca > Gastropoda > Neogastropoda > Raphitomidae > Phymorhynchus > Phymorhynchus buccinoides. The sequence continues at coordinate 17,574,317 of CM065699.1, forward strand.
GTGTGTGTGTGTGTGTGTGTGTGTGTGTGTGTGTGTGGTGTGTATTGTGTGTGTGTTGTGTGTGTGTGTGTGTGTGTGTGTGTGTTGAGTGTGTGTCTATGTGTGTGTGCGTGTGTCTCTAATTCCACTCAGTGGATACTCTAAACTTGATTGGATTCGCCTCGTCTGTCCACTGAGTGACAGGCGTTGACACAGGTTTCAATTTTCGCCAACAGTCGGTGAAATGAACTTTCATAACGGTTCAAACACTATGTCTTTCTCTCCTCTCTTTCTCTCGTTCTCTCGTTCTCTCTCTCTCTCTCTCTCTCTCTCTTCTCTATCTTCCTCTCTCTCTCTCTCTCGCTCTCTCTCTCTCTCTCTCTCCTCTCTCTCTCTCTCTCTCTCTCTCTCTCTCTCTCTCTCTCTCTCTCTCTCTCTCTCTCTCCTCTCTCTCTCTCTCTCTCTCCTTAAAGTATTTGTGTAACCACCGCAATGACATGGGCCAACGGCCTATTCATTAAAAAGTGTTCTACTGTTCAGTGTTCAGGGTTATCTCCCCCCCCCTTCTCTCTCACTCTCTCTCTCTCTCTCCTCTTCTCCTCTCTCTCTCTCTCTCTCTTCTCTCTCTCTCTCTCTCTCTCTCTCTCCTCCTTAAAGTATTTGTGTAACCACCGCAATGACATGGGCCAACGGCCTATTCATTAAAAAGTGTTCTACTATTCAGTGTTCAGGGTTATCTCCCCCCCCCTTCTCTCTCTCACTCTCTCTCTCTCTCTCTCTCTCTCTCTCTCTCTCTCTCTCTCTCTCTCTCTCTCTCTCTCTCTCTCTCTCTCTCTCTCTCTCTCTCTCTCTCTCTCGTGAATAACTTCGTTTATTTATTCATTCTTTTTTTTCTAAACTAAAATATGTTAAAATCGTGTGCTTGTGTGTCTAATGGCATATTAACTACCGATGACATTAAAACATTTTCATTTGTCATCATTTTGTCATCTCTCTCTGTCTTAACCCCAAGCCTAAACCTCTCGTTATGCCTATCTCTATCTATCTGTCTGTCAGTTTACGTTTCCTTGCCTTCCCCTCAGTGTGGAATCTGAACCCGATTGGTTTCGCTTCGTCTGTGGAGTGTGGAAGGAGTGAATGACAGGCGTTGACAGAAGTTGCAATTTCAGTATCAGCCGGTGAAATTAAACACCCCCCCCCCCCCCCCACACACACACACACACACACACAAAAACAATTATTTCTTCACTCTTTCTCAAGAACCGGTCTATTGGTACTTTGAGCACTTCACACTGTACCATTTTGTCTAGTAAGCTTACATCTGTTTGTGTTATTTCTCGGACGGTAATATCATGTCATGATGCATAATCTAAATAATATTGTAAATATCAGGCTCTAAATAGTCTATTATGTGTTAAAACGTTTACATCATCATCATCATCATCACCATCATCATATTCTTCTTCTTCTTCATCTTCGTTGTCGTCGTCGTCGTTGTTAACGACTATTTTTTTTAAATCTAATTAGTAAACAGACAAACTCGCATACCAACTACGAAACACAATTGGCGGTGGTTTTAGAAAGCGAAAAGGAATGGACATTTGATATGTTTTGCACCATTCACAAAACCCTATCCAAAACAAATAAAAGAGTAAAAGGCGCACGCGATCGCGCGAGGGGAGGGTGAGTGGCGGATAGTATGGTTCAACGAGCGTGTCAGTTTCAGTAACCATCTGTCAGTCAGTGTCAATTTCACAATCACGAGAAAGCTAAAAACAAAAAAACGAAAAAACTGCCATCATTGCACGACAAAATTTGTCTGTTGCGCGTCAGTCACTTTTATTCTTCTTCTATCAAAGAATGTGAAGTGCTTCACCTTTGAGAGACTAAATGAAAAAAGAAGAAGAAAAATTAAGCTGAAGAAGAAGAGAGGGAGGAGGAGGAGGAGGAGGAAAAAGAAAAAGAAGAAGAGAAGAAGATGATGATGATAATGATGACGTTGATGATGATACAGAGAGAAAGCGAGAGAGTGAAACAGAAAGTGAGACATATATAATTATATAGAGATAGATCATCCGAAGTCGGAGTGCGGCTGCTCACGTGGCGGGGTAATCAAAAACGGTCACACACGTAATGTTCTCATCCCTAGCTGGTGCATTGTGTACCATAGTGTTCAAGTGCTTCGGCTGTTGGGATGATCCCTGGAGTCTTTAAGCCAGGATACGAGAACATCAGCAACATATAAAGATAGAAAGCGAGAGGCAGAGAGAGAGAGACAGACAGACAGACAGACAGACACACAGACAGAGGAAGAGAGATAAATTCGGAGAGAGGCCTGTCTGTCTATCTAAATTGCTGGCACTGGTTCCGCTTCGGTGAAGGTTGATTTTCCTCAATTCCTGTTTGTTCAGGACCTGCCAGAAAGACACTCTCGCTTAATTTCCACTCTATTGGATATCACACAACCAAATGGTTTGCTTTTCCCGTCCCCCGCCCCCCTCTCTCTCTCTCTCTCTCTCTCTCTCTCTCTCTCTCTCTCTCTCTCTCTCTCTCTCTCCCTCTCTCCGAATTTATCTCTCTCTCTCTCTCATATTTTCATTTGCCACAGGGCTGGGTGTAAAAAACTATGCATACGTATCTCATTTCCCTGTATAAAATAAGATTTCGTTCTCTCTCTCTCTCTCTCTCTCTCTCTCTCTCTCTCTCTCTCTCTCTCTCTCTCTCTCTCTCTCTCTCTCTCTCTCTCTCTCTCTCTCTCTCTCTCTTCTCTCTCTCTCTCTCTCTAGCTGTTTCTAGTCTAACTATCTGTCTCTTTTTCCATCTCTTCATTCTTCTCCCTTATTTTCGTCTCTGTTTCTACGTCTGTTCGTTTTTCTATCTCCCTGGTCTCTCTCTCTCTCTCTCTCTCTCTCATCCCAGTCTCTCACTCTCTCCTCTCTCTCTCTCTCTCTCTCTCTCTCTCTCTATCCGTCAGCTCTCTCCACGGCTTCTCATCTCTATTCTCTCTCTGATCTCTCTCTCTCTCTCTCTCTCTTTAGTTTTTGTACCTTTTTACATTATTTGATTACTACCATTATTATTTGAGTAGTTCGAGAAACAATTATTGACCAGGGCCTGTATTCACGTTCAGATAGCATGAGACTTAGCATGATGCTAACTTAGAAGCTCTTCCAAAAGTCCTATTAAATCCTATAGGACATTGGAAGAGCTTCTAAGTTAGCATCATGCTAAGTCTCATGCTATCTCAACGTGAATACAGGCCCAGGATAAAGTTGGTAGTCATGTATTGCGATTGTGTTTACTATAATGGTTATGAGTTTCACTTTCGGTGATTTATTTGTTTGTATTCTTATTGTTTGTTACGATATAATGCATACGCTGCGTGAACAAAAAAGAGGCCCCGTGACATTAGGGTGTATTATTATGCCAATGTCAATTAAAACATTTTGAAGCGTTTTGAAGCGTTTGAAGCGTCTCTCTCTCTCTCTCTCTCTCTCTGCCCCCTATCTCTCTCTCTCTCTCTCTCTCTCTCTCTCTCTCCTCTCTCTCTCTCTCTCTTCCTCTCTCTCTCTCTCTCCTCTCGCGGATCTCTCTCTCTTCTCTCTCTCTCTCTCCTCTCTCCGCTCTCTTCTCTCTCGCTCTCTCTCTCTCTCTCTCCGTCTCTCATCTCTTATTTCTACGTAGGTTATCTACACCCCACCCCTCGCCCACTTCCCCCGATCTAGTCCCATGCTACCTCGGTCTTCTGTCTTACATGCCATATAGCTTGTTGCTTGTCAGTCGTTTCCGACAATGACTGCCAAATAGCAGAGAGGGCAGACACTATTCTGGCGGGCTGGGCGATAATTAGTTTATGGTGGAGTTGCCTTGCCCAGGGTACATCCCCACTCTCTCGGCCAAATGGATTTGAGGACGAGAGTTGGCGTTGGGGAAGTTCCCCAAAGGCCAACCAATCCCTTTTGGCTGCAGCACCAGAGCCGGTGCAAAGGGCCCCCCTCGTTCGAGAGTCATAGTCTTCCACGAAAGACTAAGCTGTATCATGATAATTCAATGTTGTAGAATATCATGTATAGTACAGCTCTCATTTACTGTTGGCCCTTTGTACAGGCTAAAGTCAACCAGTGATGAAAGCCATTTGAGAAAAGGGCCTACTTATTTCTATATCCCTGCTACCTGTATCTCTGTCTTTTCTGGCTCTGTCTCTCTGTCTTTCTACTGCGTAGAATATATAGCCCCCCCCTCCCCCCCCCCCCCCCCCCCCCCCCCCCCCCCCCCCCCCCCCCCCCACCCCCCCCCCCCCCCCCCCCCCCCCCTTCCCCCCGATCTAGTCCAAAACTACCATGGACTTTTCTGTCTTGTGAGTCATAAAAACTCAGCGATTCTGTCAAAAACTGACCGTGATTTTTTTTGTCTCAAACTAAATACTCTGTGTACTCCAACTGACCGGGAACCAACCAGTTGGTTACTTAATTTGCCATGTAACAGTAACCTCCTTCCCCCATCCCCACCACCGACAAGACATCCCATGTTGTAGCCTGCATACACCTAGTACCTTCCTAACACCACACTCAGACACGTGAACACAAAAGGTGACGAAAGATGGATGGAAAATGACTGGATCAGTATATAGATGAGGTGGTGTGTGTGTGTGTGTGTGTGTGTGTGTGTGTGTGTGCGTTTGTGTTGTGTGTGTGTGTGTGTGTGTGCTGTGTGTGTGTGTGTGTGTGTGCGTGCTGCGTGCGTGCAGTGCGTGCGCGTGCGTGCGCTGCGCGTGCGTGCGACGTGCTGTGAGTGAGTGAGTGAGTGATGTGAAGTGAGTGATGTGAGGTGAATGTGATGCTGTTTTGTGCGTGTGTGTGTCGTGTATGTATGTATGTATGTATGTATGTTATGTATGTATGTAATGTATGTATGTATGTGTGTGCGTGTGTGTGTGTGTGTGTGTTTGTGTGTGTGTGTGTGTGTGTGTGTGTGTGTGTGTGTGTGTTTATGTGCGTGCCATGAGTGAGTGAGTGAGTGAGTATTTTTCGAAGTATGTGTGGTGTTTGTGTGAGTCGTGAGAGTGACTGAGTGTGTGTGTGGGGGGGGACAGGGGGGTGTCATGTGTGTGAATTGAATCGATTAAGGGTGGTTAAGTGGGAGAGATTGTGAGATGAGAGTGAAAAAGAGAGTGAGAGAGAGAGAGAGAGAGAGAGAGAGGAAGGGATGGAGGGAGGGGGGAGGGGGGTGGATACTTATCCCGATCCCATACGGCGTCTGGGGAGAGGTTTTGAAAGGTGATGCTGATAAACGATAAGAGAAGGTATGAAATAGTGTGCTGATGACGTCTCTTCAGACATCATCTTCATCATCACCATCCATTCTTCTCTTGTGCCAGACGAAGATTTCATCGGTTCGGGTTATCACACGTACAACGCGTTACATTTGCTGGAATTTCATAATGGACACATGACTCGGCAGACTGAAGGACAGACAGACAGAGAGAGACAGGACAGACAGGCCATAATCAATACCCGTCGCGCAGACTCACTATCACCTACCTGGCAAGGTAATGTTGTTGTTCTTGGCTTATCCTGGCTAAAAGACTCCAAGGATCATCCCAACAGCGGGAGCACTTGAACACTATGGTACAAATGCATCGGCTACGGATGAGAACATTACGTGTGCGACCGTTTCTGATTTCCCCGCCACGTGGGCAGCCACACTCCGTCTTCAGTTCGGGGGATTTTGGGAGACTGATGATGTCATGCTAGGAGCTTGTCATGGC
>CM065699.1:17587562-17592562 GCA_017654935.2 Phymorhynchus buccinoides
ATATAAAGGTAGAAAACGACAAAGAGGAAGAAGGAGAGAGAAATAGAGATAAGCTCATTATGGTTGAATTATTTGTATTGATATTTGAAAAAAAAGTTATTTAAACCAGACACAGAGAGGGGGGGGGGGGGGGGGGGGGCAGAGGGGGGGGGGGGGGGGGGGGGGGGGGGGGGGGGGGGGGGGGCAGAGTGATATAGATAACGGCAGACAGACAGACAACGAAAGAAACGAATAGTCATGTAATATTTCAAGCGCGTTTCCATATAAAACAGCTGTTTTATTATTTTGTACACGTATTACGAACTTTGTTTTTTTGTTTGCCATTCTAGCGCATCGTAGCAAAGACACAATTACGGCTTTGCGTAAGCTGTAAGCCCAGTGTCTGTGATCGTAGCCTATGTCTAATCTGTCTAAGGTTCGGTGTACATCTCGTGAGCTGGCTAATACAAAGCATCTGTCTTGTTTGATCCTGTGTTTTTCTCACACCCGCTGCCATGTCATTCACACCGAGTGGCGTGCGTTGTGTACACATTTTGGTCCGCTGTCGCCCATGTTGTTTGGGTCTTTGGGAAGGGAGACCAAAAGATGCAGGCCTGCTTGTGTGCATAACCTGTCAGCGAGTCAAGAGCAACAAGGCGTGATGCCGTTTTTCAAACGATTGTCAAACATGTTGTGTAGTACCCACAACACTGATGGACACCGAGCTTAAAGTTACAGAACCCCACTTTTCAAAACACATTCGACGTTACAAACACACAGTCATGCACAACGACAAGCTTTCACACGTAGAACAAGTGTCTAGCCTAAAAAATGAATACTGCTTTTGTTGGTGTGTTAATTCAAAGCTTCAGGAGACTAGAAGACAAAGGCTTTGACAGTACACACTAAAGGAAAGTGGCATTGTTCGAGTCAACTTCAAAGAAACGAGCTTTTGATGAGAGCTAACAATGAAACGAACGGTTCTACACACAAGCTTTTCTCTCACACATATGGATTATTTACACAAGCGTATTATTGACGAGTGTTTGCTTGCGGTATCAAACAATAAACAGAATGATACGCACAAAAGTCACAGCGTGTTCGCTGTTGACGGTTGTGTGCATAGAACAGAGAAGATTGATGCTCTCAACAACAAACAAAAAAAAAGCCAAAACAATAGTCTCTCTCCGTTTGTCTGTCTGTCTGTCTGTTTCGCAGATATTCTCTGTCTGTCTGTCTGTCTGTCTGTCTGTCTGTCTGTCTCTCTGTCTGTCTCTCTCCCCCCCCCCCTCTCTCTCTCTCTCTCTCTCTCTCCTCTCTCTCTCTCTCTCTCTCTCTTTCTTTTTCCCCTCATTCACTCCATATACTTGAATGCTAATGCTAACGACGTGTTACTTTTGTTTTTTCACCACAATGCTGCATTTGACCTCATGTCGACAAAGCATGTAAGCTGAAGACTTTAAATGTTATTGCCATTGTCATTGCTGTTATTCTCTCTCTCTCTTTCTCTCTCTCTCTCTCTCTCTCTCTCTCTCTCTCTCTCTCTCTCTCTCTCTCTCTCTCTCTCTCTCTCTCTCTCTCTCTCCTCTCTCTCTCTCTCTCTCTCTCTCTCTCTCCTCTCTCTCTCTCTCTCTCTCTCTCTCTCTCTCTCTCTCTCTCCTCTCTCTCTCTCTCTCTCTCTCTCTCTCTCTCTCTCTCTCTCTCACTCTCTCTCTCTGTGTGTGTGTGTGTTGACTTTTTAACATTAAAATACAGCATGAAGTATCTTTCTCTTTCTCTTCCTGTGCTAAATAAACAATACACATGTAATACATCCTTCTGTATCCTTTTTTGTGTGCATATCCCTACTACAACAATGTAATGATAATGCATGCGCATAAAGTAAACCAACAATGGATTAACATATCAACTAACAAGTGAAACTCATTCTGCCCTCTAAACAAACTCGAAACGTTTCACAATGCCAGGAAAGGGGAGAACGACGAGTTCCAGAGCAAAGAATCAAAGCACTTGACCGCCTTCTTGTCCCGCTGCTAACAAACCCAACCACCCAGATAATAACAGATCCAGCATTCCAGACGAATAACTATTCTATTCCATCCCTCGTCCCCTCTTCCTTAGCTACTGGCTAGAAAACAAGAGAGAGAGAATGAGGATATTAGCCTGCTCGTCTTATAACTGGCCATTTGAAAAACCTGTACTCCCCGTGGGGATACCGGGGGGGTCTTTTGTACAAAAATAGTTCCCCCACCTTCTGGAAGTTCTGTGCTTGTAACTTCCTCTAATCTGCCACTCTCTTTGACTCTGCCTTTTCCCTTTGCTTTCCATCATCTGCTATCTTTCTTACTTATTGGCCCATTCTCCTGCCTTTTTTTCTCCCCAAAATTCATCCGAATACTTTTTCTTCTTTGAACTCCTCCGAAATCGGAATATGTCGGCTGTACGCAGCGGGGAGACCAGTTAAAACCGGACAAAAACGTACCTTACCCATCATGGCCATGGGAACGCAGAAGAAGAAGAAAAAGAAGAAAAAAAAGAAACCAGCTTTAAAAAAAAGAAAAAGAAGAAAAAAAGGAGGCAGGGCAGAGAGAGAAGAGAGAGAGAGAGAGAGAGAGAGATAGAGAGAGAGAGAGAGAGAGAGAGAGAGAGAGAGAGAGAGAGAGAGAGAGAGAGAGAGAGAGAGAGAGAGAGAGAGAGAAGAGAGAGAGAGAGGAGAGAGAGAGAGAGAGAGAGAGAGAGAGAGAGAGAGAGAGAGAGAGAGAGAGAGAGAGAGAGAGAGGCACTCAGAAAAAGACGAACATGACTGAATAGAGAAAAAAAACGAAGTCCATCGAGTTGGGGGCCCCTCACCGCATCACAATTACGCCATGTTGACTGACTTGAGTGAGGCACCTCTAGTCGCCCGCTTACTCTTGGAAGTGGAGGTCCCCAAAGACAGACGCACACAGGGGTGGGTGGGGGGTGGCTGGGATTAATTGTCTGGCACCATGCCCCTAAGGGGCACCCTTAGCGGCTAAAGGGTTAAAAGAGATAAAAGAGAAGGAGGGGGGGAGTGTAAAGTTAGAGACGCTGAAATGAGCAAAGAAAAGAAAGGGGAGGCCAGCTTCGGTTAATTAAACCCCGAAAGCCACCCTCCTGACTATACAAAAACCTCGGCTTTAACCCTTTCTTGCCTGGCTTTTGATGGAGGGTTTGGGAAAAGGAGCGGCCCTTCTGTGCAAACTTGACTGGAACCAGAGCAGGAGAAGAGGAGAGATGTGATTTCCGCCATGTTTGAAAGGGGGATTCGCACGTGTTTGCCTCTGAATAGGGCCTTAGAGAGAGAGAGAGAGAGAGAGAGAGAGAGAGAGAGAGAGAGAGAGAGAGAGAGAGAGAGAGAGAGAGGGGAGAGAGAGAGAGAGAGAGAGAGAGAGAGAGAGAGAGAGAGAGAGAGAGAGAGAGAGATTGAGAGAGAGAGAGAGAGTGTATTTCTGGTTTCTATTTCTTTTCCCTCTTGGTGTTGGCTTTGCAAAGGGGGGCCCTGGCTTTTGTCATCATCTTCAGGGGCGAGTAATTGATCTGATTCGACAGGAGGCAAGGGGTCGTCAAAATCATATAGAAGCAGCGAAATGAAGTCTCAGTGAGGGAGAGAGAGCGAGCGAGAGAGAGAGAGAGAGAGAGAGAGAGAGAGAGAGAGAGAGAGAGAGAGAGAGAGAGAGAGAGAGAGAGAGAGAGAGAGAGAGAGAGATAGAGAGAGAGAGAGAGGGTTGATTGAGACATGGGTGGAAAAAGGAAAACATGGTCAAAGGGTGAGGGCTCCAGGAAGAGAGGTGATGCAAGGGTGGAAGGAGGGTGAGCCAGTTCACGATAGTTCTCTTCGGGCGGTTTGATATCAATGTCTGGAAGAACCAACCCCTTCTTTCTCCAATTCTTCTCTCAACACCCCCACCCCCTTCTCTTCAAGCGCTGTCACTCCCACCCCTCCCTCCTAACATAAAACTAAAAATATCCAGGGTATTAACTCTTGAGAACGCCTTCCCTTCTCCAGAGAGGTCGAGTGGACCGACTCTCTTGAAACGCGGCTTCCAATAAACCGGTGTTGCCGATGTCATTCCCAGAATCCTTGTTTGTGGATGAATGCTGGACGTGTTATTTGTTGTTTGGTTCCCAGCTGTATAAGAATCGAAGTACTTTGCAACCGAAACGAGTGCTGCCTATGCATTTTCCCCCTGCGTGCTATCTATGTATGTCTGTATATTTGTCTTCAGGGTGTAAATAAAAATGTGTTCAGATCCTGTCAGAATACTGGTTCTGGTTTCTTATGCTGATGGAGCCTAATAAGGCTACAAAATCAACGGAACCGGTTATTATGAAAATTATGTAATATGAACAGTATGTCCTGATAATGATGTCCATAAGATTAGCTTTCTCAAATTGAAGCTGTGAACAAATAGCCGGCAAAATACACGTAGCTGATGTAAAACGCTATAAAAGGGAAGTAGAACATTGTTGCCGCGCATGCGCATTGCAAGGAAGTCAAAACTAGCGTAAGCTCATTTGGGAATTTCTGTAATGTTAATTCTTAACTGCATTTCAGAGGCGACGCTTAATCATACCATGCATAATGTAGATTACAATGGTCTAGGACCAACAGCCTTTAGACTAGTTTGTATAAATCGAGGACAAACGGATATACCGAAGTCCTTCATAGCGTAGAAATACTTTCCACCCACTTTATTTCTGTCTTGTTTTTCTGCAGTGGAATATGCATAAAGTAGAAACTAATATGTTTGGATTGAATGATGCTCGCTTGATGGTTCCCCCCACATGTGCTCTGTGCAGCCGAGCGGTCGTTCATATGTTTTTTTAACGAATGATGGTTGATTGATGGTTTCGTCCCACATGACGGTGGTCTAGCGTAAGTTCCACCCAACTTTCAACCAATGTGTGTTCAGTTGAGAGTTAGTTCAATTTCTTATTTCAGTCGTCGTAAAAGCATGTTTGGAAACGTCCTGCGAGAGCCCCGCATATTTTCACAATGT
>CM065699.1:17605062-17607562 GCA_017654935.2 Phymorhynchus buccinoides
GTCTCAACAAAGTAGTTGACACATTTTGTGATTGGTCATGTCTTATTAAGAATCGGAGTATGTTGCGATTGACAATGGGTGTGAACGTTTTTGTTTTTGTTTTTGTCTGTCTGACTGATTGAGTTGTGTATAAGCAAACGTATGTTGCACTTGTCTCAGCCTAAATCACCGAACCGATCATCATAAACGTTTACAGAATAGTTTCCCCATATCCCGACGATGATACTTGATGCTTAGCTCTTTAAATCCGAATACTAAACCATATAAACGTCGTTTCGTTAAGTTAGAGTGTGTTGTTTTAATGTCAGTGTTGCTGAAATGATCATAACGAACATTTACAAAAGTGTCCCCAATCCCAATATTTCACCAATGTGATGTCAGTTTACTTAGCCATCAAGTCGATGAAATATATTCGTAGGAAGTTTGAACTTTTAAAAGAAACATCTGTCCCAGCCGCCCCAGCCTAGCCTGCTGAACCAATCTTTTTGTGTGTTTTGAAGTGACATAATTTTACCCCATTTTGGTATTTGGTACTTTATAGTCACAGAGCCGTCTCTGTGGAATTCGGGTTGCTCCCACCCGGAGAGAGTGTCGCAGCCAGAGGCGCGCCATACATTTTTTTGGTGTGTGTGTGTGTGTGTGTGTGTGTGTGTGTGTGTGTGTGTGTGTCAGTGTGTGTGTGTGTCAGTGTGTGTGTGTGTGTGTGTGTGTGTGTGTGTGTGTGTGTGTCAGTGTGTGTGTGTGTGTGCAATCATTTCCCTAATAAATTTCGATGGTTTGGAGTCAAAGCGGACTATCTTCAGATAGTCCATTGACATATTATTGAACTTAGTACGAAAACTAATAACTTGTATAAAACAAACCCTTTATATGTTTATGCCGTCATTGTTTGATGCAAGTTATTAGTGTTTGTAATAGGTTCAATAATACGTCAATGGACTATCTAAAGATAGTCCGCTTTGACTCCAATCCATCGCTATGATGTGCCAAACAAATGACAAAGCCATAAACATGTTCTCGGTGGTCCGATTTTAAAAAAAAAAACCCACATAGTTTAGATATACTAAAATGGTCAAAAAGGAAATACATTAGCAGAGTTATCTCCGATATCCCAACGAGGAGTCTTATCCAATTTCATCCAAATAGCATGCTATGCAACCGTACTCTCATGTATTCACATAATTCCTAGGAGTGAGCTTGACAAGCTTGTCGTCCTGTTTCCTCTACCTGTTTTGGTTCATCTGAAGGCTATGGTATGACCACTCTCCACAAATCCTACAGTAGTCATGACAAGTGATTGAGCCTGGCTGTCCCGGGTACGACACCTATAGATCCTTATTGTTAATAACTCGTGTAAACACTGGGACAGACGTGTTATGGCACGTTCTGTGCTTTGGTGTTCTCTCTCTCTCTTCTCTCTCTCTCTCTCTCTCTCTCTCTCTCTCTCTCTCTCTCTCTCTCTCTCTCCCTCTCTCTCCTCTCTCTCCGCCTTCACTCTCTCTCTCTCTATCTCTCTCTCCTTCGTCGCATCTCTCTCTCTCTCTCTCGTCCTTCTACTCCTGTCTGATGACTCTCTCTATCTCTCTCTCATTTAGAGGTTGATGATTCCCACATGTTATGTGGTTGGGTTTCTTGCTGTGTCTGTACTTACTTATTATGTCTGATTATGCCTGCCTATGTTATATTGTATCACCCCCTCATGAGGGGCTATGACCTTGATTGATTAACTCTCTCTCTCTATTTCTCTCTCTCTCTCTCGCTCTCTCTCTCTGTGTTTTTATCTTAGTGGATATGCATTATGGTAATGGAAAACATTGGCCTTTTTATTTGGCGAATAATGCCTAACGCCAGCTACTGTAAAGTCCGTTTGGTCAGCTGTTACAACACGAACATATTTACCGGTCTGCTGGATTTGCAGAGTTACCATTCTTGCTATCCTTTTTTTCTACAATTTGTAGAACTTTCAATCATCTTATTTACAATAATATTATTCAACGGAATAAATTGTAAAATATCTATGTTTAGCCATTCAAATGACACGTTTGACAAAAGAAACGCATACTGTTGATTTGCAATAATGTTATTATGTATACATCGTTCTGTGACCCCAGACCATGTAACATTGTGGATTATTGTGACCATCCCGTAGAGCAGTACAATATAACAGCGGACTTTTTATCGAAAGACGCTATAATTTTTAATCGCGGTTACTGCCAGAAACCGTGTAGTAAAATACAATATCATGGTCCGTGTCCCACTTCTCACCCCTATCGTGATTAGTGCTGACATACGTGCGTACCACTTTATGGTTTCGGGATAGCAGAGGAGGCGATTGCTATTCTGGAAGCTTGGGCCGGGATTTTGTTTTTGCATCAACTCTTTGCGTGAGCTCTAGGTATCTTTGCTTAAATTAAAAGTAACAGTGTGTGTATATATAACAATGCGGATATAATTTATCAAAAATCACAGTATAATCAATCATAATAATAGACAGGGGACA
>CM065699.1:17622562-17667562 GCA_017654935.2 Phymorhynchus buccinoides
AGTGGATATGCCTTGCCCAAGGTACATCCCACCTCTCTCGGCCAAAAGGAATTGAGGACAACTGTATTTTGGAAGGTTCCCAAAGGCCAACAATCCCTTTGGCTGCAGCACTAAGGGAAAGCCCAAATGCCCCCTAGATGGAGATTCATATTCTTCCACAACAGATTTCGCTGTACCCTGATGTCCCATTGCTGTAGACAATAATTTACCGTAACTTTGTGTTGGCCCCTAGAACAGGCTAATGTCTCAACCAAAGACGAAAGCTATTTGAGTAAAGGAGAAATGCCATGCTAAAGAAAAGACTACATCTTTTTCACCACTACATCTATTATGAAGAACACTTTTAATACAGCACTGTTTTCCATGTGCTTTGTAAACATAACGCATTATTTTACAAAGATGGCGTCCTTTGCAAAATAGAAGAAGCGTGGTCCTCCAGCACATCCACACAGACGAAATATATGGCTGCAACCAGAAGCTGGAGAAATCAGCGAAATGTCAAACGTTTCACAAGATTACGTCAGCAGATTTTGGAGCTTGTCTACAGTCCAACTTCAGCTTCAACTTCAACAAATCTTTATGATCACATAATGAGAAATTATATATGGCAATACCCGCGATTTCAACATATAAGACCATATTTTTCATATAGAACCATATTTTCCAAATCATGCTTAAATACAACGTAAGACAAAAGTACACAGTCCAATGTTTTGATTGGTTGGTAAAGACCCATCCTTTTCCTTTATTATTGGTGTGTGTGTGTGTGTGTGTGTGTGTGTGTGTGTGTGTGTGTGTGTGCGCGTGCGTGCGTGGGTGCGCGTGCGTGCGTGCGTGCGCGCGTGCGTGCGTGCGTGCGTGTGTGTGTGTGTGTGTGTGTGTGTGTGTGTGTGTGTGTGTTGCAATAGTGATTTTTAAAAGTGTTTTAGTCTGACATGGGCAATAGCTTATAGGCGTGAATTTATGGGAGAGAAAACAACACAACAACAAAGAACACCACTTAGATCATAATTATCATCTCCACCATTTCTTCTCTCCATCCTCTCTCAAACCAACTGACCACTCAAGTTACATAGGTGCGTAAGCTTACTCTCGTTTACAACAACGGTGATCAATAAGCGATGAAAATATTGTTCAAATTGACACTTTTGTAATCTTAACGAACAGAGCAGTTCATGTGTTATTGGGAAATGAACGAAGCTGAACTGTTGTTCATTAAATCTAACGAAAACAGAGGAGATGCATTCGAAATCTACCATGAAGGTGATGATGCTTTGGCTAAAAGTTGGCTTTACATCGAGCAAAGAGGTTAAAGTAAAATTTGGTTTTAAAAATGGATTACAAATTAACAACAGTGATTACAGAATTTACAAAAATCATGTCTTCAAACAAATGTTATCTAGATTGATTCGAAATGTAATGATACGATTGTTTTGTTGATTTACAAGAACTACATTTTTATACCAATAAAAAAAACCCACAATAAAACCAAAAACCAATCATGTTTGATTCGTAGTAACTAAGACTGTATGAATGAATCAATACAACAGCACACCTGGCATACATTGGTGCATCTGTACAAAATGAAAACAAACTGAAAGGCCGGGGTCTAGGAGTAATGTCCCCATGCAGCTGAAGCAAAATATTGATTTATGAAGGTATTTTAGCTTGCTTTTTCCACAATTTATACAACACTTGTTTGAAAAATACAGTAGAAGTAAAGATCTTGTTTGACCAAAAAAAAAAGAAGGGAAATTCCTTTTCTGGTAAAATTCAAAAACAGGAAATCCTTGTATACCAGGAACAGTTGCACCCATGGACATATAATTGTATGAATATTTTGTTGATGATTTAAAAACAAACTCAAGACATTTGACACAAGCACATTTGACAGTTGTTTTAGGTAAAGCAAAAGACATACAGAGAGGCAGACGAACAAACTGACAAAGACATAATCATCTGCACTGGGTTTCACAAATACATCACACGAAACAAAAAACCCAGGGAACCTGCATTCCATTTACATCATCTTCGACCCAATCACCAGAACAACTTGTCCCTAAGGGCTTTCCGCCATGAGGACGTAAAACCTCCACTCAAAAACAACTACATTCCATTTTTTTTATGAACTGAGTCAAATGCTGGTTCGAGTTATGCTACGTAATGAACAAAGTCGAACTGTTGTTAATGAACTCGTAGGAAGAGAGAGAGAAGAGGGAGAAGAAGTACCAGAAGAAGCATGCTCATTCTGTCTGGCGGCAACTTTGAAGAGGTATAAACTCAAAACAAACTGAAAGATGTTTTACCGTGTGTCGAGTGGAGAGGTTACAAGTGGAAACGGTTCTTAAGGAAATGGCATGAAGTATGTAGGGATTTAGCTCTACGGCAACAAGAAGGCTGCGGTGATAATGGGCCACATGATGGCCAGCATTAGGCATAGTTTAACCAAACGAAAAATACGATGATGATGATGATGATGATGATGATGATGATGATGACGATGATTATGATGATGATGAAGTCAATCAAGCTCTGAACAAAGAAATTACACTATCGAGGGCAAAAGGTTTACAGCCTATAGCCTCTGTAAATCTGTGAATGATGATGATGATGATGACGACGACGACGACGACGACGATGATGATGATGATGATGATGATGATGATGATGATGATGATGATGATGAAGACAATCAAGCTCTGAATAAAGAAATTACACTATGGAGGGCAAAAGGCTCACATCCTATAGCCTCTGTGAATCTGTGAATGATGATGATGATGATGATGATTGATGATGAAACACATAAAACGCAGTAAGATTAGAGCTTTGTTTTTTATGTGTTTATTTATGGATATATTTCTTGATTTATTTTTGTACTTACGCACATACACGCACGCGCACGCGCACGCACATACACACACACACACACACACACACACACACACACACACACACACACACACACACACACACACACACACACACGCACGCACATACACACACACACACACAAACTATTATTCCTTTCATGAAATCCAGTGTTATTCCTTGTTATTTCCAACAGGATGAGGGGAGAGAGAGAGAGAGAGAGAGAGAGAGAGAGAGAGAGAGAGAGAGAGAGAGAGAGAGAGAGAGAGAGAGAGAGAGAGAGAGAGAGAGAGAGAGAGAGAGAGAGAGAGAGAGAGAGAGAGAGAGAGAGAGAGGGGAGGTAACAGCGAAGGGTAGAAAAAATACATAAGGATAGCCACTTAACTTCAGTCTCTATTCATTTTTCCTGTAGCCCCCACCCAACCCCTAACCCCGCGCTTACCTACTATATTCTTTCTTTTCTCGTTAATTTAGTTCCACTCATGCCGGTTTGGCCTTGCTTCTTTGTAGCTACTCTGGCACTTTGCTCGATCGAATAAAAAAAAAGAAGAGTACTAATAAAGCCATTACATAAATTTCTCGCAATTGCCCTTTCCACTTACATCTCCGCTCGTGTCGTTAAGAGCAAACTACTGGTTGTTTTAAGAGCCCTTATCATCAACCCCATCCCACCCCTACCCCCACTCTCTCTCTCTCTCTCTCTCTCTCTCTCTCTCTCTCTCTCTCTCTCTCTCTCTCTCTCTCTCTCTCTCTCTCTCTCAAATAACAGCCCATTTGATATCGCACGCTTAGGGCACGTGCCCTGTAGAACGCGCAGCTGTGTGCTGAATTTTGTTCGTATAATTATGTCTAAGCTTTTTGTTTGCGTCACTTTCTGTACGTACACGTGTATCTGTCTACCTGTGTGCTTGCCCCCCCCCCCCCAACACACACACACATCAGAGACCGTAGACCCATATACTTGATCAGGATCACCCGAGGGATTCAGTGCAGTACATTTAGAACCTCAAGCGCCACCCTCCGCCAAGCAACCATTCACTCATTGACATTGGTTAAGTCAAAGCATTTTGTAAAACAATTGTCCGTAGATCACTATCACCCACGGAGAGCAGGAGACACGCGTGTGTTGACAGTGGAAACCACCCGCTCGAATGACCCGCACCCCCGTGGGGATACCAGGGGGTCCTTTGTATAAATAGTTCATCCACCTTCTGGAAGTTCTGTGCTTGTAAACTTCCTCTAATCTGCCACTCGCTTTGAGTCTACCCTTTTCCATTTTGCTTACTGTCATCTACTATATTCCTGCCTTACCGGTCCATTCTCCTGCCTTTTTTTCAAGCAACACAAGGTTTCTTGCCAGCTATAAGAGGAAAAACACGTGCAACCCGTGATTTTGACACGTGACCTGGCGGGTCTTTAAATAAGCAAGACAGACAGGAATCGCAACCACTAGTGCTTTTTACAAAACACGAGCGAACAGTTCATTTACGCATCTCTTCTTGAGATGAACTATTTTTATTTTCTAAGCAATTCTAAACGGTTGCACTTTGCGAACATCGTAGCTTATGAATGTAAAAAGACGAGGAAACATAGCGAGATCAACAGAAGTTGATCAACAAACATGAAACTCACACAGTGGGGGTTGTAGTAAACAAACCAAACAACGTTGTATCCAAACCTCTCTTTGACCTCCCTCTTCACCTCTTACTCATGGTGATTTCGAATGATGGATGCTATCCACCGATTCCTCCTGTCAGTGTTAAACGCTTCCCTCCTTACAGACATGGTCAGTTGTCGTTCCTGATAAGCAAAATCTAGAGTTGTCGGCCTTTCAAAGGGTCTGACAGTGGTCTGGGCTAAGGTGATAACTAGTTGACATATGTCCGATTGGCGGGGATGCGAGTTTAGGGGCCGATAACTGCTGGTAAAAGGATAAGGGAGCCATGTTGGAAAGATTGTGTCGGGTATTTTCAGGTAGTACAGGAGGGGAGGAGGGGTAGAAATAGAAAGGTGCTGACATGTGCGTGGTTTGTAGAACTAGGAGAGTTTGGGGGGGGGAAGATGTGTTACTATCATCCCCGTGGGGATACTGGGGGTCGTTCGTAAAAATAGTTCCCCACCTTCTGGAAGTTCTGTGCTTGTAACTTCCTCTAATCTGCCACTCTCTTTGACACTGCCTTTTCCCTTTGCTCTCTGTCATCAGCTATCTTTCTGCCTTACTTGTCCATTCTCCTGTCATTTATAAAAAAACCCACCCAAACTTACAAATAATTGTTCTTTTGAGCTCCTCCGAAATCGGAATGTGTCGGCTGTACGCAGCGGGGATGCCAGTGAAAACTGAAAACCGGACACATACGTATCTTACCCATTATGGCCAGGGAACGCAGAAGAAGAAGAAGTCACTATCGCTTAACATGGGCCACGGACTGATGAGAGCCTATCGTATCTGTGTCTGTCTGTCTGGGGGTACTGATGTCTGGGGTCCTAAACTTTCTGACCCAGCCGGCCATACTCACACTTATTATACCCCCGTTTCACAGAGTGAAAAGCCACATTACTTCACCTTTAGGCCACATTACTTCTCGATTCTATTATCAGAGAGAGAGAGAGAGAGAGAGAGAGAGAGAGAGAGAGAGAGAGAGAGAGAGAGAGAGAGAGAGAGAGAGAGAGAGAGAGAGAGAGAGAGAGAGAGAGAGTGTTGATTCTTTATTCAACCGATTGTATTATGTATTGTGTTCTTGGGTGTGGTGAGTAGTGGTGATGGTAATGATGTGTGTGTGTGTGTGTGTGTGTGTGTGTGTGTGTGTGCGTGTGCGTGTGTGCGTGTGTGTGTGTGCGTGCGTGTGTGCGTGTGCGTGTGCGTGCGCGCGTTCGTGCGTGTGTGTGTGTGTGCGCGCGCGCGCGCGTGTGCGTGTGTATACGTGCGTGCCTGCGTGTATGTGTGTGTGTGTGTGTGTATGTGCATGTCTATTTGCATGTGTGTGAGCGATTATTTGTTTTGTTTTTGTTGAATTTCTTGCTTTTCATGTTTTTGGTTAAGCGCATAGAGCGCAACATTTGGTGAAGGTGCATTATTATTATTATTAGTAGTAGTAGTAGTAGTAGTAATATTATATTGTTTCGGGGCTGGCTGTCTGTCTGTTTGTTTGTCTGTAAGTCGATTTTATCTAATACTACTTGATTGCTCTGAACGATACTTTGTAGGAAGATGGAGGTTGCCATGCGCGAGTGTGAGTTCGAATATGGAGTTAATCGGCAGTGTCATAAGTTGTTTTTTTTAAACAATTTTGTTTTTTTAACATAAGTCAAAAGAGGGGGCGGGGGCTAAGATAGACCACGCCCCTAGCTGCCAGTAATGTTAGGTCACTTAAGCCAGCGCCACACACGCATAAAATCGTATGGGGATGCGATGCGATCGTGAGTCACGATTCATGTGAAATACTTCCGTCTAAAAATAATTCTGCCATTTTCGCTCACTATACTCAACTAGACCCATTACATCAATTTCACGTGAATCATGCCTCACATTGTCAACATCAGATCGCATTCAGATCCAATTCGCATGTGTGTAGCAGGCCGACTTACGTGACATTTAACCCTTTCACCGCCAACGTCGCATTTTTGCACCACAATGATTTAACACCCATGTCACTAAAAGGCATCAAATCAGGGTCTGTTATCCAAAGACCCTGGGCCTGTATTCACGTTGAGATAGCATGAGACTTAGCATCATGCTAACTTAGAAGCTCTTCCAAAAGTCCTATTAAATCCTATAGGACATTGGAAGAGCTTCTAAGTTAGCATCATGCTAAGTCTCATGCTATCTCAACGTGAATACAGGCCCAGTTCTCTTAATTTGGGGAGGCAAGGATAGGCCTTACTTTAAATATGTCAGAGGATTCCCCAATATTAGACAGATTTTTGTCTCTACCCAGTTAAGTTTAATGGAAAGTTTTTGCTGAAAAATGGCTGGCGGTGAAAGGGTTAATGATGCCTTTATCCTTTTAATAAAAAGCACATTATCTCTAATTTAACACCTAACACGCTATATTTATTTATTTAGTTAGCTCACACGAGATAATTAAAAACCGTGCTTTTTATGCATAATATGCATGTTTTAGACACTAGGTTTTCTCTGGACTCTATGCATCATATAATTCATTATTCTTTGCTTAGTAAATCATTTTCTTTACCTAGTTGACTACAGCCTGATACAGCTATTTTGTACGTCTAAAATGCTGTATACTTAGTTTCATCTTCAACAACTCTACGTCATAAAAAAGTGCTTTACAAACATTTTCATTTTATGATTTTTTAAAGGAACATCATTAGGCTTACTATTATGTCAATATTATTTTTTCCCATGATGTTTCCCTATGCTTAAAAAAAAATCATGAGTATTTAGCGTCCATGCAAATTACAGGATTTGAGCCCCAAGGGTCTATTTTGTGACCCTCTCGACAAAATCGCTTCAAATGTTGTGTGTAGTGTCTTTGACCGTGACTTTTGACTTTTTTTTTCTCTGTCTGTCCGGGTTGCATCTTGTGAACCGCTTGACTGAATCACTTCAAGTTTTGTACGGAGCTGTCAAAGAGGGCGGGGGCTAAGATGTGGGGAGAGGGGAGGTAGGAGGGCGGGGGAGGTACGGGGCGGAACGATGGGTGGGGCAGGAAACTGGGGTATATGTCTGCCGCTCGGCGACACCATTGTTACTTTTACTCTCTCTCTCTTCTCTCTCTCTCTCTCTCTCTCTCTCTCTCTCTCTCTCTCTCTCTCTCTCTCTCTCTCTCTCTCTCTCTCTCTCTCTCAAGGACAGATTGTAAAAATAGGTCTGGCCTAAAATCTCAATTCTTGCGTAATAAAGTTTTCAAGTGTCAAGTCTCTCTCTCTCTCTCTCTCTCTCTGCGTCAGTGACTTTGGGTCTCTTTCTTTGCCCCCGTCTGTGTCGGTCAATCTTTCTCTTTCTTCCCCCCTCTCCGTCTCTATCTCTCTCCGGGGTAGTTTAGCTGTATATGTAACGCGATTTAACCCTTTCACCGCCCATGTCGCATTTTTGCACAACAATGATTTAACACCTGAAACCCTTGAACTTAGGATCTGTTATTCAATAATATTGTGCTCATAAATTTGGCAGTAAGGAATGACCCTATTCTAAATGTGTCACAAAGAAACCCGAAACTATTGCAGACAAAATCTTTTCTGTAGGCAAGCAAGTTTAATGGAAAACGTTGGCTCAAAGATGGCTGGTGGTGAAAGGGTTAAGGATAAAATGATATCACGATTGACCCTATCAAGAAGTGGAGTGGAAAGTGTTATGTATTTTAAAAGGAACATTTACTCAAAAACTGACAGGAAAACAAATCCTTAGAGAACATTTAATTCTTCTTCTTCTTCGTCCTCCATCAACAATTTGATGATTATGATGCAATTGAATCCATTCATTGTTTCGTTTTTTTCTGTTTGCAGACAAACAGACAAAAGCGAAAAACAAAAATTTTTCCCTTGGTTAAAGCTACATATTCAAGAAGAAAACCTGTGAGGAAAAATGAGATTTAAAAATGAAATAAGTGAAGATAGAATAGAATAGACTAAAATAAATAACAATGAAAAAGCGTACGTTTGCCTTTGGAAATTTCATTCAGACTACGATTAGATTATAACTTTTTACTGGAAGCAGCTCTGTCTGAAACACGCACGGAACCGAGTCTTTAAAGGGGCACCCTGACGGATGAGGCTTTGTAGAAAATACGTCGAGATTACTAGGAATACACCCTTTACAGCGATCACAACACTCACTTTGCTCTGGTTTCCTAGAAATCAAACCGTCAAATCGGCGATTCCTTCTTGGCGGAGGTGCTGGAAGTCAGATTTTTTTTAATGGCCGCCTGACTCGCTTAGACCAAATCACGAAATTTTCACTATACAAGCCCTTTTATTTGCAGTTTACCGAAACGAGTTTCGCTGACAACAAAGGAAGTAGCTGCAATTTTGCTTTGCTGCACTACGAAGAAGAAAGCTTCAACCACCCCGTCCAAAATGGCTCCCCTCTCCGGCAACTCCGCCAAGGAGGAATCCCCGTTTTCACGATTTATTTTCTAGGAAACCAGAGAAAAGTGAATGTTCCGATCCTTGAAAAGGCTGTCTTTCTGGTGATCTCGACGTGTTTCTTGCAACAAAACCCTCATCCGTCAGGGTGCCCCTTTAACTGATGTTCTGCGGAGAGAAACGTGTTCAACCGTGTTATCAGATAACACCAACAAAGCAAAACATTCAGCTTTCCAGAGATGTTAAAACACGAAAATAAGGGAAAAAAAATTAAGCGAAAAAGAGATATTCACACAATAGACTATGTGTAAGAAAGCGGTTCCCAATTATATGATTACTGCTAGTTGGTGGATTAATAAGGGAAGATGGGAGGGAAGTAGGGGTGGTAATGATGAGGGCGGATTCTAAATGGGAATTTAGAAGAAACATTGGCTTGTACTTTGTCACAAAACATGGTTTGTGTCTGTGTCGACTGTCTGGGGTCGTTTAGCTCCTAAACGCGTGGTTACGTGTATGAAGAGGTTGGGGGGGGAGGGTGGTGGGGCGATGGGGAATGAGAGGGCATGGGCAGGGAAGTGTGTTGGAATTCAAGACAAGCGAGGGGTGTTGGAGGCAAAGAGGTGGGAGATAGTGGAATAAAAACACAAAGGCAGAGCCATATAAACTGTATTCCCAGTTACTGATGAAAGTCAAGGGAGATAATTTCCGACTCTTTCTCCCTCTCTCTCACTGTGTGTGCGCGTACGCGCGCGCGCGCGAAACATTCCTGGTTCGTTATGACAATGCCAACTACTTTATTATTTTACAACACAAACAAATCCTTACATAACACTTTTTCATCACATCACACTTGTACTTTGATTGAAATCCATCCATTATCTTGACAATGATTTTGTAATATTCAAATGTGACTACGTTGATATGGCTAGCTATTATGTTACATCCGATACCACAGGGCACATCTAGACAACCTGGAGAACCATTGTTGCCACGTTTTGCTAAAGATTGATCCAGCAGTTTAGTAGTGAAATGGAATAACTTTTTAGTCACACACACACACAGAGAAACGCACAGCCCTCGTTCCCATTCCAAGCACTCCTGTCCTTACAGAACTGGCAGTACAAAAAAGAAACAAGGTGAAAGGCAATGGACAGATATGGACTGGAACTGTCTGGTCCAAGAGACCCTCTTATCTGTCTGTGGGGGTTCCTCATTCAGCGTGGTATGAATGGTAAGACTGTATGAAACATCGCTTCTGAACAAACAGCCCATGCAACGATTCTCTGTACTCGTTCGCTGAGCTATCAGAAATAAAGGACGCACGGTTGAGAGTTCCTCCTTAACAAAAAAAAGAGTGTTTAAAGAATGTTATCAGTAAACGTGTTCTTATTCCAAGCTGTTTATTTGTTTGTTGTTAAAATAGAGACGAGCATAGACTTTGTTAGTACGCATATTGTCGCCCACAATACCTATAGATTATTGTCGTCGGGGGACAATATTAGGTTAGGTACATTATAGTCACAGAGGCGTCTCTGTGAAATTCGGGTTGCTTCCACCTGGAGTGAACGTCGCAGCCAGAGGCGCGCCACCCAATTGTTTTTTTGTGTGCATGCGATTTTTGTGTGACTGGCGAGGAAGGAAGGGAGGGGGGTAATTTTTTACCAAATGACAACTTTTTCGTTGCCACTGGGCGTGTGCTAAGTGCATGAGCACACGGGACCTCGGTTTATCGTCTCATCCGAAAGACTCCACGTTCAGACCGCAAGGCCTAGTGCAAAGTGAGAGGAAAAATCCCCTGTACCCAGGTTCGAACTCGGGTTTACTTGACACGAAGCGAACGCGCTACCACTGTACCACTCTACACTGTGTATTGGACGATATGATGAGTGTGTACCCTCTGCGTGTACGCAAATTATCGTCCTACGCAGATGGTCTTCGACGACAATTAGCGTAGACATTGTTACACAAATGATCGACCAGAAACTCATCAATTTTATGTATTCAAAGTTTGAAGCACTTGTAATATTACGAGAGAGAGAGAGAGAGAGAGAGAGAGAGAGAGAGAGAGAGAGAGAGAGAGAGACAGAGACAGAGAGAGAGAGAGAGAGAGGGGGGGGGGGGGGGGGACTTCACCACCAGGGCTGGTCTGAAGATTGAGCATGGCCTAGGAACAAAGATGATGATTGCTGTATTTTTAAATGTTGTTCTTGCCACGTTTTCAGCTGATTATGTCTGAATTTTAAATGCGTTCTGCTTTTACCATTATCACGGTTTATGTGTTATTAGTTCATATTACTTCATTGTAGTTCATAAATCTGTTTATTGTGCATTGTGGCGATTCTTATAATTATGCACTTGGCTGTTATTCATCAGTTATGAATCTGAATCCGATTTTATTTTCCATACCTGAATCTGAATGTTTTGGGGTTTTTTTCCATTGTAGCGTTTCGTTTGTTTTTAATTCGACTGTGTATCATTTCATTACAGTGTTATGAGCATTCTAAATGTCTGTGTTTTCGCCTTGGCTTATGGCTATGTCTGACCAATTGACATGGGCTAGAACCCCAAGGCTACATCAAAATGCTATGCCATGTATAGTTATGCTGGGATTATCTTTAGCCATGACAAGCTCCTAGCATAACATCATCAATCTCCCAAATCCCCCGAAGACAGAGTGTGGCTGCCCACGTGGCGGGGTAATCAAAAACGGTCATACACGCAATGTTCTCATCTCTAGCCTATGCATTTGTACCGTAATGTTCAAGTGATTCGGCTGTTGGAATGATCCCTGGAGAGTTTGGCCAGGTTACGTCAACAAATTGCTATGTTAATTATTTTAAGTGTATTGGTATGTGTATTTTTAAATGGAAAGTGTATTAATCTGGTATTTGTAGTGCTACGTACGTGGTTTTAATTTGTGTGTGTATAATTTTAATGTTACATGCATTTTCCATTTGTGTGTGTATAATTTTAATGTTACATGTATTTTCCATGTGTGTGTGTATAATTTTAATGTTACATGTATTTTCCATTTGTGTGTGTATAATTTTAATGTTTTACGCGTTTCCATGTAGTTTTACAGGTTTTCAATTGTGCGTATAGTTTAAATGTAGCTTTACACGTTTTCTGTTCCACCGAAGACATAATATGGCTGCTCACGTGGCGGGGTAATCAAAAATGGTCACACACGTAATGTTCTCATCAGTTGCTTATGTAATTGTGCCATAATGTTCAAGTGCTTCCGTTGTTTGGGTGATCCCTGGAAGATGGGTTTTTTTTAGCCACGGTAAGCCAACATGTTTTCAGTTCCATGTGTATTATTGTAATGCAGTGTCGCGTGTTATAAATACACATATATTATTTTATGTACTTACATGCACTTCAAACTGGTATGTTCGTTTTAAAGTAGTCTTACATAAGTTTTAGATGGTTATACGTATCGTTTCAATGTAGTGTTATATTTGTTATAAATTGGAATGTATTAATTTAGAGTAGCTTTACATGTTTTAAATTGCTATGCGTGCTACCTTGTACAATGTATTACGAGTATGCTATTATTGGCAACAGGCCACGTGGTAATATATTAATTTCGATTTGATTAAATCACATTTTTAGTGTGCATTGGTTTTATATACTTTTTGTATGGTGCATTTATATTTGAGTGTACGCGCGTGTTCATGCACATAGGTGTGAGTTTATGCACGCATATGAGTTTGGCTTGGTTGTATTCAACCTCATTATTTATCGCCAACATTGGCATATTTATTTACTCTTCTGACTGATTTGATTGTATTGGTGCTTAGTTATTGTCCACGTTTGTATGCATAAGAGAGGGTTAACAAGTATGTATCCATGGATGCGTGTGCATACATGTGTACATTTTGTACATACGAGTTGCTCTGAGACCACTTAGAATCTAGCAAAGCGCAGCTGCGGTTGTGACCTTCAACTGTAGCCCCCATACCCCTCTTTACCCTCCCATGAAAATTCGTTTATGTTGTGATCGTGCATTGGAAAATGTGACGAGGTAATGGGTTAAAAGGCTAAGCCTCTAGGGAAGACTTTTAGTGTGTTAAATTTTCAAGTAGAAAATTTGCCTTTAACCCACTTCTCTAGGGTATGGGAGATGAGCAACTTTCCCGGCCCCTTTTCATCTAATAAATTTATATTTGTGCCCGGGTTCTGGCTCGTATGGTTGTAAGAAATACAAGTGGTTGAATTGCTCTAAATGGCAGACAGAGAGAAGTAGGGTTTTACATGAAATTACAAGACTCCCACTCTCATCAGTCTGACCAAAGGGTTCAGGATTATTTGACACTTGTATTTTATTTACTCCCAAAATCTGCATGAGATTATGCAACAATAATAATAAAGCAGCTCAATGGCGCCAAAACAAAATATGGATAAAAAAACCAATGAAATCCGAAAGGATTCACAAGACTTTTGTCTTTCTATAAGGTTCGCCCCATGCCGGAAGGGTTACTAATTATCTTCAGTGTCCGTAGGAAAGTTCCAGTGATTGGCGCGGTTTTATAAACTTAGCTCTTGGCAAGTTCCTCCGTAATGATCGGCGAGTGCTGGGGTGGCTGGGCTGGCTCATCAGGTGAGAGTAGCTCCCAGTCGTTCCGGTTACGGCTTCGCGGGATGGCACGGTTCAGGCGTGGTCTCCTCACGGATTCTGGGTGCGGGGCGTCTTTCCCGTCTTGGTGCTTGTGAGGCAGGGGTAATCTTCCTGCCCACGATGCCCTGCTGATAATCACAGGAGAAGGTGGATGTAGATCTCTATGGCTTAGAGACAAGGGGCTTCAGTCGGCAGGGCATTAGTGAATCCCAACCGGCTAGAAGGCTTCCCTTGTACAATAGCACTAGTTAATAAATAAACTGAATTTCAGTTAACAAACTGAGATCAGTAAAACATAAAAGGTGATCAAGACAACATCACTCTCCATCCAACACCTGGAAAGGAATGGTATCATAAAGTGCAAGATTGCGGCCCATAGGTTTCCTACTAAAAATAGACAAATGGGTTAGTAGGCATAAACTCCGGTTCTGGTACCAAAAGTGTTAAAGTCAAAAACACACACACACAAATAATCAGTGCACATAAATAGAATAGAATGTTTACCACTTCTTTTCTATAACATATCTATCTACTCCTTATTCATCATTGAACATAGGATCTAGATCAAAACTAGGGTCAAACAAACCAGATCTCAATCACCTGCCATCAATAATACTTACTAGTGGGCTTATTATGACAGGCTGGGAGTGTTGCTCTAGCTACGTTTCAGCGTCTTGTGTGACAACTTTTTCTCACCACTCCAATTATAGCCTTCACTTTCAAACAATGAAAGCCTGTCATTGGTTTATAGCAGTTGACACGTCACAAGATGATGTTCAAAATGTACAGAACAATCACGCGCCGATTACATCCTTATCACGTGCCGACATTCAAATCCTTCTCGTGATTAGAAAGGACGAGTTGTCTTACAAAGGGAGCCGACTGTTGATATCACTATCTCGTGATGAGACGGTAGATAAGAGAGGGGGGGGGGGTGAAGGGAGATAACCTCTGTAGGGGTTACATGCCGACCGGGGACAAAGAGACAACTCCCTTACTCGGCGTTCTCTTTGATGGGGGATGGCAATTAACGTGGCGGCTGGTCGAGACATGAAAAGGAGAGGGGGGGAGGGGAGAAGGGGGGGGGGGTGTAGATAAGAAATAAAGAAAGCGGGTCGCGCGGGACACTTACGTCACAGAAAACTTTTCTACTAAATTCGCAAATCATGATTATGAGCAAAGCACAACTGTCAACAATCCCTACAATTACAAATCAGTCCGTTTATAATTTAAGGATCATGCATCCCTGTTTTGTTTCGTTACCTTTATTCAATTAACAAATCTCAATTGCACTGATTAAATCGTGACTTTATCCATTGTTAGAACGTACCTTAAGACATAGCGAGTCAGAACTCTTTTGTCACTTAAGTTATGTGCCGGTGTCGTATAGAATATTGTCGCCGTGAAATACGGTCGCTGCGACAGCATTTCACCGTAGATCCTATCGCTAGCGACACGATCTATGGTGAAATTTTGTCGCTGCCATGAAATACGTTCGCTGCGACAGAATTTCACCGCTAGCGACACAATCCTACCGCTAGCGACACGATTTATGGTGAAATACGGTCGCGACAGTATTTCACCATAAAAACAGTCGTTCTATTTCATAGCAAATAGGGCCTACACTATTTCACAGCAAATACGATCGCTACGCGACACTATTTCACCATAAAAACAGTCGCTCTATCGACAATATATCACGGCAAATACGGTCGCTTCCGCGACACTATTTCACACTAAAAACGGTCGCTACACTGAGCGACATTTTTTCACCAAAAATACGGTCGCTACTGCGACAATATTTCACCGTAGATGCGGTCGCTTCCGCGACACTATTTCACGGCAAATGCGGTCGCTTCCGCGACACTATTTCACGGCAAATGCGATCGATTCCGCGACACTATTTCACGGCAAAAACGACACAATTGACCAAAAATATGATCGCTATGGTCGCTACTGCGACACTATTTCACCGAAATTGTATGTATGTATGCATGCATGTATGTAAGCATGCATGCATGTACGTATGTACGGGCGGGCGGGCGGGCGGGCGTGCAGGCAGGCAGGCAGGCGTGCAGGCGTCCGTGCGTGCGTACGTGCGTGCATGCGTGCAGGCGTGCGTGTATGTATGTGTGTGTGTCCGCGTGTGTGCGTGCATATGTACATGTATATGTATGTATGTATGTATGTATGTATGTATGTATGCATAATATATGTATGAGTGTGTGTGTGTGTGTGTGTGTGTGTGTGTGTGTGTGTGTGTGTGTGTGTGTGTGTGTGTGTGTGTGTGTGTGTGTGTGTGCGTGCGCGTGCGTGCGTGCGTGCGTGCGTGCGTGCGTGTGCGTGTGTGCGTGTGTGTGCGTGTGTGCGTGTGCGTGCGTGCGTGTGCACGTGTGTCCGCGTGCGTGCGTGCGAGGTATTTATGTGTATGTATGTGAGACTAAGCCTTTGCCCCCGGGCCATTCGCCCCCTGCCTATTGCCCCCTGGCCATTTGCCCCCTTGGTCTTTTGCCCCTAGGCCTTTTGCCCCTAGGCCTTTTACCCCCTAGGCCTTTTGCCTTCCGGCTATTTGCCCACTTGGTCTTTTGCCCCTAGGCCTTTTGCCCCCCGGCCATTTGCCCCTAGGCCTTTTGCTCCCCAGCCATTTGCCCCCGGGTATTTAGCCCCTGGCCCTTTGTCCCCCATGCACACACACACGCACATAACAATATTATAAAATCTCTCTTCACATACATACATGCATGCTTACTTACATACATACATACATACATACATACATACATACATACATACATACATACATACATACATATATACATACATACATACATACATACATACATACATACACACATGCACACATACAAACAAACATACACACATATATACATACATACATACGTACATACATACATACATACATACGTACATACATACATACATACATACATACATACATACATACATACGTACATACGTACATACGTACATACATACATACATACATACATACATACGTACATACGTACATACATACATACTATGCATACATACATCCATCCATACATACATACATACATACATGCATACACACACGCATACATCCATGCAAGCATACATACTATGCATACATACATACATACATACATACATATATGTGTGTGTGTGTGAGTCAACTGACTTGTTTCTGACTATAACTGTCAGGTAGCAGCCCTGTGCAGATACTTGCTATTCTAGTAGGCTGGATGGTAACAAAACAAAACAAAATCGCATTAGCGACCGTAATTTCGGTGAAATAGTGTCGCAGTAGCGACCATAGCGACCATATTTTTGGTGAAATAGTGTCGTAGTAGCGACCGTTTTTGCCGTGAAATAGTGTCGCGGAAGCGACCGCATTTGGCGTGAAATAGTGTCACGGAAGCGACTGCATTTGCCGTGGAACAGTGTCGCGGAAGCGACCGCATTTATGGCAAAATATTGTCGCAGTAGCGACCGTATTTTTGGTGAAAAAGTGTCGCTCAGTGTAGCGACCGTTTTTATTGTGAAATAGTGTCGCGGAAGCGACCGTATTTGCCGTGAAATATTGTCGATAGAGCGACTGTTTTTATGGTGAAATAGTGTCGCGTAGCGATCGTATTTGCTGTGAAATAGTGTATTTGCTATAAAATAGAACGACTGTTTTTATGGTGAAATACTGTCGCGACCGTATTTCACCATAAATCGTGTCGCTAGCGGTAGGATCATCAGTGAAATTCTGTCGCGGCGACCGTATTTCACGGCAGCGACAGAATTTCACCATAGATCGTGTCGCTAGCGATAGGATCTACGGTGAAATGCTGTCGCAGCGACCGTTTTTCACGGCGACAATATTCTATACGACACCGGCAGTAATGAAGGTACTTCGAGATCTGTAGATTGTGCTGGCGCAGTATTATTGACCGACTTTAACGCTCCAAAACGAGCAGTGATAGCCGACCGTAACTGCCTTGCCTGGACACAAAGCAATATCTGTATCACTTTTTCCTTGTCTTAGCATGTTTGATGTGATGAGGGAGCAGCCTTGAACCTGTGCATCAAACTTGACTTTTTACAAAGGGTACCCTAATATTGGTGTGGACGTTACCCACAACCTAATTTGAATTTAAGCAAAGTGAAATTATGCATGCTTGTCGGTAAGCAGATAGGCTAAATTTGTATTGATTCACACAATCTGCCAATCACACAGAGACGTATTTTGCCTTGTTTTGCAAAAGGTTGCTTAACTTTTTGGCTCCAGCAATATTAAGCTGACCTATGACTTTTCGTGACGAGCTATTATAGTGTAGACATATTGTGCAGTGTTTTGCTATGCAGTTTATTTTTTATCAGTTTGATGATGCTTTGTTTCGACGATATGTTACAGACATCGGACAATGTCCCGTAACACCACGCAACGTTTTACTGCTAAAAAAGACTTTGTTGTAATTATCATATGCTTTTTGTGTTAACATCATCAGTTGATTGATCATTGTTCGAGCCAGTGATACCATGTGAACGGTTTAATACATATAGATGATGCGTTGTTAATATGGCGGCATAGTCTTTTTGTAGACTTTTAGTCCGTCCGCTTATGGGATAAAATGAATGGCAAATTGCAAATTATGGTTAAGGCATTTCATTTGGCATAACAGCGTCAAAAGTAATGAGATCTGAAATATCCCGGACTTTAAATGAACACTGCATCTACCCTCCATCGTGTAGGTGGTGTTTCCCACGTTGTCCTTGCTCAGGACAATGTAAACAACATGTGTGTAAAGGGAAAGAGCCTAGCCCCGTGTGATAATTTACAGAGGCTTGACCGTGTGGCTATTTGCGGAAGCTTTTCATACTTAAACTAGGGAGTGTTGCTGCTAAAGAGATCTTTACGGATCTTCCCCAACGCCACTTGTACTCTAATCCCTTTAGCTTAGTGGGGATGTACCTTGGGCAAGGCCTCTCCACTGTAAACAAACGTTTGCCCAGCACGCCATGCTGTTTTCAAAATGTAACAAATGATTTTACCTGCTAAGATTACGTACCTTAATCTGTATCGTCAACAAAATACCCAAACTATTTTTTGGGTAAGATGTAATACTATTTCCCCTTATCTTGCTTATCTCCACTTCCTGAAATCAATCAGCCAATGAAATCCCGCCTGATATGTCCACGTGATATTGATCGTGACACAAGCCGCAACAACTCAATGCTACTTCTTCTGGTAAGAATGGAGGGCAAATGTTAAGAAAAGATCCATCCTCTGCCCCATCCATTCATTTTTAGACGGTTGCAGGTTAGGGTTAGAGTTAGGAATAGGGCTTTGGATAGAGCTAGGGATAGGTTTAGGGTCAGTTAAGTGTCAATCTCATAACATACCATATTTTTTTTAAACTTGTTTTTGGATTAGACGGTTTCCGGTTAGGGTTATGCTGATTAGTAGGGTTTTGGGATAGGGTTAGGGATAGGCATTAGGGTCAGTGAAGTGTCAAATACACACACAAATAAAAGTTGATGAATAAACTGACCCTAAGCCTATCCCAATTCCTCACCCTAACCCTAACCCAAAACCGTATGAAATGAATGGAGGGGGCAGATGAGGGAGCTTTCCTTAACATTTGCCGAATGGAGTATGGATGTAAGGTCATGTCCTTTTGCTTTATGTAACGTTAGATTCACGAACAAATATAGTTAAAATGGGCGGTGTAGGTGAAATGTTTGTCCTTAGCCCTCGACACATGTAGCGTTTTACTTGAAGGCAGTTTCTTAGCTATGTCACACTTTGTAAGTTGATTACTCTCTCTCTCTCTCTCTCTCTCTCTCTCTCTCTCTCGCGCGCGCGCGCGCGCGCGCGCGCCTGCGCACAGCAAAAAAAGGCGTTGCCTTTTATTGGACGAATCGCAGTAGAGTGATTTCATTACGTTGGGGTTGCTAGAAGCGCTCACTGACTTGCGTCTGCTCACTCCCAGATTACATTGACTAGTGATGTACGGTTCTCTACGTGTGCGTGCATGCGCGTGTGTGTGCGCGCGCGCTCGTATGTGTGTGTGCGTGCATGTGTGTGTATGTGTGCGTGTGTACATGCATGTGTGTATGAGCGTGCGTGCGCGCGTGCATGTGTGTGTGTGTGCACGTGCATGTGTGTGTGCATGTGCGTGTACGTGCGTGCGTGTGTGTATGCATGCGTGTGTGTGCGCGCGCGCGTGTGCGTGCGTGTGTGTGTTTGTGTGACCATTATGTTTGTCCTAATTCTGCCATCCATCCATGCCTCTGACTGCATGTCTTTTTTATCGCTCTGTCTTTGTCCATCTGCCTGTCTGTCTGTTTATCTTTGAACACAGGCACGCAGTTGATGCATACAGTTTTTGTTGTACAACATTCTCTCTCTCTCTCTCTCTCTCTCTCTCTCTCTCTCTCACGCGCACACGCACGCATATATACACGCTCACATGCATACACACACGCACAGACAGACAGACAGACAAACAGATACATACAGACAGACAGACAGACAGACAGACACTCACACACACACACACACACACACACACACACACACACACACACACACACACACACTCAAGGATATGAACACACACTGATATAATACTTCGAGAAGAGGAAACCTTTATTATACAACAACAGCAGCTGGACACCAAGTAGTTCATCTCCAACATGTATTTAGAAAAACAAAACGGAGCCAACAGTCACATAATGAATGTACTGCGGAGTTTCTTTGCAGAAACAACAGTACTGTAAACAACAGCATTACTTAAAGAAGCTTTGCATTTTGTCGAGCATTTAAAGCAGGGTTTTTTAAACATTCAAAATGTGAATTAGCTTTTGGGGCACATGCACAAAACCAATTAGCCATAATCCTTATTGTTTACTAATACAGGTCTCAGCTCCGCTGGGCTGGGCATGTTGTTAGAATGTCTGATGAGCGCCTCCCAAAATGCATCCTCTATAGAGAACTCCAGTTTGGTGCACGTAACCATAGAGGGCAAAACAAACGGTTCAAGGACACCCTCAAAGTGTCCCTGAAGGACTTTGACATCAACATTTTCTCCTGGGAAACATTAGCCCCAAACCGATCAGCATGGCGTGGTGCAGTCATTAAGGGAGCTGCCAAATTCGACGCTCACCGAATCGAGACAGCCCAGGCACGCCGAGAAGCGTGAAGAAAATCGCACGAGCAGCAGCAATTCTCCAACTCCAACAGATCCCCTCAACTCTCTTTCCTGTACCCACTGTCACAAAACCTTCAAAGCCCGCATCGGACTCATCAGTCATCTTCGTACCCACCCCAGATCATGAACCCTTTGACATTGGAACTGTTGACGGATGGTCTTCATCTCTCGGGGCGGACGAACATCACCAATGTAGTAATGACAACTTCTTCATTCAGCCAGGCTACAATGCAATAAACTAGAAAGGAAGAAATCAGGTCATCAGTACAAATAACCATAAGTACATCTTCACACACAAAAAGGGGGCATACTTTGCATACACAATTGAAAACAAGGTTTATCGAGACATCACACACACACACACACACACACACGCGCGCGCGCGCGCGCGCGCGCGCGCACACACGCGCGCGCACACGCACGCACACACACGCACACACACACACGCACACGCACACACACACACACGCACACACACACACAGAAATGAAATGAAAATTGTGAAATGAAATGAACATTGTTTTTAATGAATTCAGGCCTCTGTACATTTTAATGGAGCACAGTTACAAAAATACAACACGAATAAATATCCAAAGCACATTTAGCATGCATATTCCATACAACAAAATAGGCGCGGCACAGTGCAATAATTACAAAGATGTCATTTCGCATTTGTCAGTTTCTGCTCTCTCAGTTAAAAAGCTTTAAAGAAGAACCAATAATAATAATAATAATAATAATAATAATGAGGAAAATTTATATAGCGCCCATCCTACTATGTAGGCTACTGGGCGCTTTAAACACAATGAAATGGAATAAAAACATGAAACAAAAATCGAATAACATCAGCAGACAAAACAAAAATGCACATATCAATCAGCAACAACAACTGCTACTGCTACTACTACTACTAGGCCTAATACACGTATGCATTGTCACACAATTCACAAGCATGAAGTAACAGCATAATATTCACAACAACATACACACAAAAACAACACACACACACACCCAGCACAAGCACACACACACACACACACACACACACACACACACACACACACACACACGCATGCACCAAGCTAGTTTCCTTATAGTTGGACCAACTTGACAAGACATCAAACTTATGAATTTATTGTTCTGGTTATATATTGGGACATTTCGCATAACATTTGGCCTGAAAGCATCATACGTATCACACTGAAAGCACATGTGAAGGTCGTTTTCTTCAAAGCCAGGACAGAAAGGACAATCACTATTATCTGTACAAATATATCTGTTTTTTGTGAACTCATAGTTCACATATTCCAAAGCGCATTCTTATCAGTACATCTCTAAACTATTTTTGATCCATACAATCTAAATAAGCCTCATGAGTAACGATTAATTTGAAGCGATAAAATGGTTTAAATCTATCACTCGTTTACATCTGATTGCCATCCTTGATTTAAAAAAAATCAAAGCATATCTACGAGTCTCTGTTTTAACAATAGTAAGAAACATTTCTCATTTGCTACCCCTTGAGCTAGCCAAACAAAATAAACCCCTAAACTTTGTAACATTATTCTAAGTTTGGATACCCAGTTCATTTTTCCTGCATCATCGAAATTCATTAGCATCTGATAAGATTGTTTAGGCAAGCGTGTATTCTCCATTTTTAGTCATCTAAACCAATACAGCAGGTACATGACAATACACCTGTAGCGGATACCTCCCAAGGTCTCCATAAATCATTTTATTGGGAGTACGACTACTTACATTGAGGAATATTTTACAAGCAAGTAAACGTACTCTCAACTGGATTGTTTCCTCCCATAATGCCCCAAATTTCAGAAGAGTATAAGAGCATTGGCTGAATCGTTACATCAAATAGTTTGAAAAACGTTTTTCTAGATAAGTTCTGGAATTGATTATGCAATCTAAAAACATTAAACAACGCCTTCTTTCCTTTAATAGCCAACTGTCTGGTAGTTTCAACAGAGCTCATTGCAGACGTGAACATGAAGCCTCAGTAAACATACTTATTGACAACCTCTAAAGGGGCACCACCAATGGACCATTTATCATGCCTACTCAGGTGTCCCCCTTTTCTAAAGACCATAAGCTGCGTCTTGTCTCTGTTTATATTAAAGCCAAGTTCTGTACATACTTTGAAGACACAGTCAATCTGAGCTTGGAGTCCATGTGGAGTGCAAGATAACAACGCTGCACCGTCAGCAAATAAGATAATAAAAACTTCGACCAAGCCAGGCAAAAGCTGGATACGTGCTTACCGTGAGTATCTAAGCAAGTTGATAGTTCATTAATTATGATTGAAAACAATGTTGGACTTAAAACACATC
This sequence comes from Phymorhynchus buccinoides, assembly GCA_017654935.2. Classification (NCBI taxonomy): domain Eukaryota; kingdom Metazoa; phylum Mollusca; class Gastropoda; order Neogastropoda; family Raphitomidae; genus Phymorhynchus; species Phymorhynchus buccinoides. The sequence goes on from CM065699.1 coordinate 17,645,641, forward strand.
CCTGACGCAAGCCTTGCGGACATTCAAAGAAATCGGTGTATTAATTATTTACTTTGACACAAGCCAACACCTCCTGCTATATTGCTTTAATGGCTTTCAAAAACGTAGAAGAAGTGCCAGTTTTACATAAAGCTTTAAGTAGTGTGCTTTGTTTACCTGTATGGAAAGCTTTCGACAGATCGACAAACGCAACATATAGTTTCCCCCCCCTTTTCATAGACATTTGTGAATAGTTGTGTACAATGTAAATATGTGGTCTGTCGTGGATTACCCCCGTCTAAACCCGGCTTGATTTTCATAAATTTTGTTATTAGTCTCAAGCCATTTATATAAACGATTGTTTAAGACGGCAGTGTAACATTTACCTACAGTGCTCAGCAATGGTATGCCTCTATAAGCATCCACTAAATGCATATCGCCTTTTTTAAAAATGAATTGGAACCACCATGGCTTTTGTCCATACACTTCGATACAATCCCTTTGCGAAAATTGCATTGAAACATACAGTTAAAAAGTTTAATAACATCGTGTCAGCTGACTTAAGCATTTCAGCATATATTTTGTCAACCCCGCATGCTTTACATCTGTTAAGACCTTTTATAGCAGCTACGACTTCCTCCTGAGTGATGGGATGGTCAAGATCATCGACTGAGGGTAAGGTATCAGTTGGTACGTCTTCCAATTCCTCAATTAATCCAGTGTTAAAAACCTTTTTAAAATGGTCAAGCCATTCGCCCTGAGTTATTTTGTTACTTGTTTGCTTTTTCTTTCCGAGACCAAGTTTAACATTCACCTTGTTCCAAACATCTTTGGGATTGTTTAGGTTATCTGTTAAATATTGTGTTGTAGCAGATTTAAAACTCTGCTTTTTGTCTCTCAGGATTTTGTGATAATCACTTCTATCTCTAGCAGCGCTTGTCTGATCTGGCTTAGTGCTCGTTCTTTTATATCGCCGCATGCTTGCCCTTGCTTTCCTTCTATGGTTAAAACAGTCTTTGTCAAACCATTGCACTTCCTTTCTGGTACTACTAGAAAGAGAAAACGAAAACGAAAACGAAATTTGATTTAACCAGGGAACATGAGATAAGCAAGTTACATGCTTTTTTCCATCCCGCCCTGGGGAAACATAAAGTAAATCAAACAAGAAAGCTAAATAATATATGTACATGCAGAAATGAAAAGAAAAGGGAGGGAGGAGGGGGAAAGAGGCATAGAGGGGGATAAGGATATTGTTACGCAGTGTTTTGGGCGTTTTTTGTGATGCCATATTTCTGGTTTGGAACCTCAGCGCAGTATGCGTATCACGTGACGCGCAGATGTGTATTGACCGATTTCGTTCAGTTGAGTTCAGTTGCCATGTTTGTCTTGAATGGGACACATCGGTTTTTTTTGGTCCTCAGCTGTTAGCTTTGGGATGTGAACCGGGGGCAACTCAGTTATGTTTTTTGTAAGCTGCTGTTGATGCAGGTTCGTACCTATGGGTTTACTCTCTTGTTATTTATATGAATACAGTTGTTGCATTCCTTGTATGGAATTCTAATTTTTGGCTTCGTTTGGTGAGTTCGTTACTTGGTTGTGATAGACGTCAAGGTGGTGTGTCAAAGGTATTACTCTTTGTGAATGTTGGAAGAAGTCAATGATAGTTTGCAGGTTCCAAGGTGTTGTGTTGAGTGCGTTGTTGTTTGGTAATAATCAGTTTGTTCCATTTTGATGGTGGTTTGTTCTTTGTTAACAGGAGACTATTTGGTTGGTAAGTCTCGTGGGCTGTTAACACGTACATATTTTGGATAGCTTGTATATGGTTGGTATCGATCATTTCAGCTTCTGTGGCTGGCTAGGAGAGTGGTGTGGCATGGGCGCCATCTCCTTTGACGTGCTGACTTTCCTTTCCGTGCGGCGGTCTGGAGCAAAGTGACAGAGTCGGCAACACCAGGATGCACGCGGGCAGACGCGACTTCGTTCTGCACCGGCGGGCCTGGTTGAAGAGAAAACGGCAGGAGTGCACTGGGAGCACCTGCGCTATTTACTGCCAGATTGGTTTGTGGGATTGAGTAGTAGATAAAATGAGTTAGTTTTGGAAAACTACGAAGGAACCTACTACTTGTGTACTTGTAAATGGAGATGGTTTTGGAAAACTGAAATGGGAGACAATTTGAGGATTAATTAAGAAATTGTGTTATTGAAATAGTTTCCCTTTTCTAGGTATATTAAGAAAAGGCGAAACACCTGAAGGAATTTTATATTTAGTGTGGAGAGTGAACTGATGATGAATGATAATTGAATGTGAAACTTTCTTTTGATTTAATAGTTGACCAGGATTGAATTCTACCTGCTTTTGTGGACTGTTGTTGATTGTTCGTCTGTGTCGTGAGGTGTGGATAATTTGGAGAGAGAGAGAGAAACACGAACATTCTCATGTGCTTGCATAGTCATACACTTTGATTGTTAATGTTGATTATTTCCCCTCACGCACGGGTGTAACAGATGGGTACATTTGGGAATTTAAAGTACAGGCAAAAACCACGCAAAAATGTCATCATGCAAGCATAAAATCAGCAAAGGATAACACTCATCAGCATTATTATTATCAATAATAGTATGATAGTAATAAACAAATCAAGTTATGTAATACAAACGTATCAAACAAATATGGTATCACATATTATATCAAAATCAGCCATCATAGGTATCATCATTCAAGTAACTTAATATGCATCATCTTCTGATGCGGGCATTGCATACACAATAATATAATGGTTATCTGGATACAGTTGATATGTTTTCTTTTAATCTCTGAAATTGAATATTTTGATACGCGTTTTTGAAGGAGGTAATGCTGCTTTTCTGTTTAAGATTAGTTGCTAAGGAATTAAAAGAGTACCACCTGAGTATGCTAAACTTGTTTTGAAAAGAGCTGTTCTGGGTTTTGGAATAACAATATTGTTAGTATATCTAGATTGGTTGATGGGAAACCTTTTAATTAATAATGGAGGCGCAAAACCATTGATTATTCTAAACATTATAACAGCTTTGTTGCATTGAAGTTTGTCTGTAAGAGGTAAAACATTTATTGTGATGTAATCTTGAAAAGTTAGAGAAGACGATTTTAGGAGGACTGCTTTAAGGGCTCGCTTATGAACATTGATTAATGGCTTTAATGTGTTGGCACTACTTGAATCGAAGAGTGTAGAGGCGTAATCTATGTGCGATTGAATACATGCATAAAAGAAGTGCCCACGGGCATCGAGATTAAAAAGGTTTGTAATTTTTGAGAGGAAGACTTTTTGTGAGACACGTTTACTCAAACTACTAATATGGGGAGACCAAGAAAGATTATTGTCTAAGGTAACCCCTAACACTTTGTGAGAACTGACTACTTCAATTTGTTTATTGTGAATATATATTGGAGGCAAAGAAAAGGTTACGTTTTGTCGTTTTTGGAGAGAGAGAGAGAGAGAGAGAGAGAGAGAGAGAGAGAGAGAGAGAGAGAGAGAGAGAGAGAGAGAGAGAGAGAGAGAGAGAGAGAGAGAGAGAGAGAGACTGAATTTTTTAATCGATTAGGCCACATGCCCATTTCGATGGGCAAGTACAAGCAAACATAATAATTTCATGAGAGAGAGAGAGAGAGAGAGAGAGAGAGAGAGAGAGAGAGAGAGAGAGAGAGAGAGAGAGAGAGAGACGCACACACACACACCGGCAATGTCCCACTTTGCCCTTTCCCATTTCACACTTTGTGCAACACCGTTTCGTCCTTTCATTTGTTTTGCAAGATGATGTGATGTGATATGTTGTGATGTGATGTGATGTGATGTCACACACACACACACACACACACACACACACACACGGACGCACACACACACACACCACATAATGATTTGATTGATTTTATTTAAAGTCTGTTCACACAATGTGATATTAGACTTAAAAAGTAAATAAATAAATGAAACGGTTTTGTGATTGTGTATAATATGCCTTGGTTTATGTGTGAGTATGGGTGTGCATATGTGATAGCACGTGTGTATAAGTGTGTGTGTCTGTATGAGTGACCGTGCACGCGCGCGCGCGTGTGTGGGTGATAGCGTGTATCGTGTGTGTGTGTGGGTTTGTTTGTGTGTGTGTCTGTGCGTGCGCGCGCGTGCGTGCGTGCATGAGTGTGTGTGAGTGTGTGCGTGTGCGTGTGCGTGTGCGCGCGCGCGTGTGTGTGTGCGTGTGCGTGCGTGCGTGCGTGTGCGCGTGTGCGTGATGGAAAAAAAGAAAGAAAGGGGGCAAAGAAAAAAAAAATATATTACCTAACGCATCAATTATAGTAATCTTGCAATTCCATAGCTGGATACGACTGAAGCGATTTTGATCATTTTCATGGCTGTAAACAACATCTTTTAAAGTTCCAAATGTTTGCTACTTGTATCCCAGACAAGGTGTATAGCGATGTTAAAAATGGACATTCGAAAAGAATGTGTTGAACTGATAGTGGGTGACCACAAGCGCATTCTACATCTTTAGAAAAATTGGTCTTCCATGAATTCAATCGAATTTTGTAAATCAGGCTAGACAGAGATCTTGAACATGATAATATTTTAGATTTTGAAGGAAGTTTCTCTTTATGCACACCATTTTCTAACATTGAATTTATTTCATGTTTTTTTAGTTTTAGTGAAGTGTGGAAGCTTTCTACTAGCACCTTCTTTGGCTAATCTATCAGCTAATTCATTCCCAAAGATACCACAATGCGATGGAATCCAGCAAAATTCTATATCAATTCCTTTGGACATAATAGAATGTATCAAGTATTTTATATCAAAAATTAGATCTCTTCTAACATTCGTATTCCAGTTTTGTAAACAATAAAGTACAGATTTTGAGTTAACACAAAGTAAAATACTATAAATCGCAATATCAGTATCAGCTATCCAAGATAAGGCCATAAGAATGGCATAAAGTTCAGCGGTAAATATAGAAAAGCCTTTTCCTAGACAAAATGATTTTTAAATTTTTGAATCGGGGATCGCAAATCCAGCTCCTGTGTAAGATTCCAAAGCTGAACCATCTGTAAATTTTAAGATGATACGGATATATATTTTCTAGATGTTCTTTTGCTTCAACTGCTAGCAGATTGATATTTTTTTAAAAGGCAGCATATGTATCAAATGTTGCAGAAAAATGCTCCCACTGAGGTACAATAGGCATTACCGGTGTTCTTGAAATTAATGTAATATTGATGACACATTTCTTAAATTATTCATCTGTATAAACACATCACATAACTCATGCAAGTAAACGCACACATCAAAACACACACACACATGCTTCCCCCATACACCCAAGACAAGAGGTTAAGAATTAAAGTGAAAAAGGGACGAATCGGTACTCCTTGAAAGGGCGAAATGGAACTCCTCGCAAAAGGGAGCTCACTTGAAGAGGCATGCGGCAAAGATCAAAGAAATGCAAGATAGGAAAGGTCTAATCAGGACCTACCTTCACACACATACCCATCCATCCACCCACCCACACAAGTGCGTGCTCGCGCAAACATACACAGCGCATGCATCCTTGCGCGCAAACACACTAAAAATAAGTGGTTGTTTTTTTTCCAACAAAGCAACTGAACGCTTTTTGAATAAGACTCGTTCGTTCATGATTTTTGAGCGAAGAACTGACGGCACTCGTGCCTGAAGCGCGGACTGCAGAAGCCGTATATGATGCAGTTGACGGCACAGTTCATGTAGAACGATCTCATCCCAATGTTGAACATGTTCAGCGTGGCCCCAGTCAACCCACGGCCGAAAGCGGCAGACATTGAACTCATGGTGCTGAGGAGGAAAAAGGGGAGATTGTTGAGGAGGAAGGTGATGGTGAGCACGGACATCATGACCGTGGTGCTGGAAGGGATGGCTTTCACGGTGCTCGGTTTCTTTCCAATCTGAACCTGATCATGGCGAGTCATATAAGGCAGGAGTCTTCCTAACATGGATCTCAACCTGTTGATGATGTTCTGGGGATGCGGCGTACACTTGTCATATGCTGGTTTGGTGACATGTGGGCTCGATGCATCGTCTGCAGCGTTAGTGTCCTCCGAAATAATTATTTCTGCAGCATTTGAAGTCATTGCCTGAACATCGTTACTCGATGCGATTTCATCTCTGTAAGACATGGTACTGGGGGTGTTCTTTTGAAACTTCTTTAAAATGTCCTTTTCGTCGTGAGTGTTATCAGTCTTCTGGTCCTTGGGTGATGCAGACAGAGTTTCCTTGCTGTCCCGAGAGCAGCATGCGTTGTCAGACACAGACAAACTGGATTGCTGCAGGCTAAGGCCCTCAAAAGACACTTGGACTCTTTGGTCAGAACCACAAGTACCGAACGATGCCGTCTTATCTGTCAAAGTCTTGTTCCCTGTGTGCATAGATTTCGGGGGGATCGGCTCAGGGCCTGGTGAACTGGTCTCAGAATGCCCTAAGTCATGTCCAGGCCTAGAAGCATTGCCAGGGATAGCGTCATGGTGGTGTCTGTCATCATTAGGTTCGTTCACCATTGGAATCTCCTCTCCCTTACGTTTCTGCCTCTGTTTGTGCCTCCGCAGCACCAGAGCAATACGTGTGTAAGACACCGCTATGATCAGCACGCACGTGAAGAAGGACAAGGTCCAGATCACGTAGTAGACTACTGGGAACAGAGTATCTTTGTAGGCATCGCTGACAAAACACGTGACACCAGTGCTATTTCCTAAGTCAGTATGAATGGTACTTGAACCGGAGAGAGTCCCGAAGACAATGGAAAAAGCCAGAGCGGATAAAGCACAGACAAGGACGTTGATGCGAACCCTCTTCATGGGCAGCCGTTTCTTCAGACAAACTTTGGCGAAGCGATCCGTGGCCACCGCTACAAGAATGAAAGCAGAAGTCTGCTGCAGGAAAAAGTTCACCGTCTTGTTACTCTTGCACAATAGTGGCAAGTCGTAGGTGAAGTAGTACCTGATGGCCAGGATCGCACCAGGCAGGGATATAACGCAGGTCAGCAGGTCACACACACTCATCGCCAGGATGTAGGTGCGTGTGGAGCTGGGTTTGAACCTGCGGTAATAGACGAGCAGCACGATGGTGTTGCCTACAGTGCCTACCAGCATCATGAGGACCAGGTAGAGGGTGGTGGGCATCAGGGCACGGGTCATGGACAGGTTCAGAACCTCCAGGTCCAGCTCTTCGCTGGAGTTCAGGGTCTGCATGAAGCTGATGTTCTGGGCAGGCGTAGAGTTCACAGGGGCTTTACTTGTACCAGTGAAGCTGAACTCACTCGAGTTCCTAACAGTAGCATTGTAAAGTATCATGCCTCCAGTAGCACTGCTCTCCATTGACGAAGATCCATCAACTGGAGATTATGTAAATACGTTCATCTTTAACGCATTTGTGCGGTCGACGACGACGACGACGACCAAGAAGAAGCGATTGACAAAGAAGAAGAACACGTTTGTTGTCCACACAGATCGTCTTCGATTCCCCAAACTGAAAGCGTTAACGATTGTGGCCAGATAGTCTAGAACAACAGAACTGTTCCTGCTGATGATGGAATCTCAAAGCTCAGGCCCTAACTCATCAATCAATGTCTGGTTTTGGCTTAAAGCACTGGAAATGGTTTAGACGAAATGGGTGAATAAAAGTTACACAAATTTCATTGTGAATTTATATGTCAGAGAGAGTTCGACTAATTTATGATTTTCATCGACAGTTCATAAATGGTTCAAGGTTTTAAGGTTTATTAAATTCCAAACAGCCCCATGGGGGTACATGGGTTCAATCAAGGAGACCTCAAAGAACTTATTCGAGTCGTGAGTCACGCGTCGTCACAAGGGAAGTGGTTTGGTTTATCAAAGTAATCTGTGAACAGACAACATATTTTCCATATAATTATTAGCAATAAACGTATACTGTACTAGCAAACCTGCTCGCTACGCATACCGTGGTCCCATCAAATAAATTAATTTCTATGCTCAGTTAATTTTAGCTCACCATGTTAATTAATTGTTATGCTCTGTTCATTTGATCTTTTTTTGTAATAAACATTTATATTCGTTTGCATATATGCACATGTAAACCAAAGAAAACAAAAATAAAGCAACATTAAACCGACACACACTTAAACATACATACAAACATACATACATAACATCGTGAACAACAAGCTATCCAACATCAAAAGGCACTTTCCACAGTGTTATAAATATTAATCGGTACAGGTATCATAATTATTGATGTGTGTACAGGTTAAGTGTTATCATGGAGGAATAAAGATTCATGGAAACATAATTATTGACAAGCTATTTTGTAAAGTAGCATTATGTTTTTCTACTAAGTATCTATTTTGTAACGATTTTCTGAATCCCAGCAAATCAGGTATGCGCCTTTCAATTTTACATTTATAAATAAACCATTTGGCAAACAGTATAATAAAATAAAACATTATATCTGTTTGCACACATGCTTCTACTCCAAACAGAACCAAATTACAAAAAAAATGTGATGCTCATAATATTGTCAGATTTTGCAATGATTTCCAAAACTCCACGTATTTGCAGTTCCACAAAACAAATTCAACTGTGTCTCTTACCTGGTTACATAGGGAACACAATACCGAATTTGCTAAACCCATGGCATTCAAAGCAACATTTGTAGCTATAATTCTATGGATGATCCTTATTTGGAACCATTTTAATTTTATGTCCAAGTTTTTGAACTTTATTAAATACTTTTTTTCCAGATTATATCAACATTTAGTTTATACTTCCATTTTGAGCAACAGTTTGGTTCAATTTTATCCGAAATCAAATGTTCATAATATAATTTTACACCTTTGTATACACTAAATAGAATTTTCCATACTCGTGGCATCAGGATATATCGGCAACCATTATTTTTTAAATCAATTTTTGTTTTTACTATGTATTGTCTAATAAAGGAAATCCAGCCATTGGATGCAATAAAATCTATTCTAAAATCTAAATCTTTAACAAATTCTTCATGTCACAAAAACTCCATTTTCATTTACAAAATTTATAATGTAGTCCAATCCTTTTTCGATTAAGTTTTCATGTCTAATCGTACTGTTACCTACTTTAATATTCTCATTGTAAAAAACCGGTTCAGCCAATAATTCAACTGAATTTTCAGGCATTACGTGACGGGAAAACACACTATAAGCATCAAATACCTGTGTCCAAAAGGGATTGGTTTTCTTAGCTTTCCAAGTCAGAGTAGAGCCACAACATTGAAGATTTTTAATAAAAGGGTATACATAAACCGCTATTCTTTTCCATTTATAATTAGTAGTGCTTAATGTTTTAATCCATGAGAGTTTTAAGGCTGTGATATACGACTTTATGTCGGGAATGTCTATACCCCCTAATGTAACTGGTTTTACTGCTGTCTTTCTACTTATTTTATCCGGTTTTCTATTCCAAACAAATTGAAAACATAGTTTTTGAAGGTTTTGCATAAACTGAGTTGGTGGGTTGGGAAGTTGAATCCAGCGATATATTAATTTTGATAGTATCAGCGATTTTAAAATCACTCTACCTGGAGGGGTTAACAGTCTTTGAGACCAAATTCTAAATAACATTTTAATTTCTAGAAAAGTTTCATTATAATTCAACGTTTCATTCTTTTAAGTCTTGTGTGAACCAAATACCAAGTATTTTAAATTCAGAAGGGTTCCTTGTCATTTTCAAATGTGGGCAATATTTTCTTTTTGATCACTGTTCATTTGATCTTAACAGATGGTCCAAATGTGTGTGTTTGTGTGTGTGTGTGTGTGTGTGTGTGCGCGCGCGTGTGTGTGCATGCGTGCGTGTGTGTGCGGTGTGTGTGTGTGTGTGTGTGTGTGTGTGTGCTTATGTGCATGCGCGCATGTGTGTGGCAAAAACAATGTTACATTTAGCGAAATTTCTAAGGCTTAGTAAAGTTGTGTAATATTGAATCTTTGAATCGTGCTTGTGTGTATGCGCGCATGTGTGTGTATGTGTGTGGCAAAAACAATGTTACATTTAGCGAAATTTCTAAGGCTTAGTAAAGTTGTGTAATATTGAATCTTTGAATCGTGTGTGTGTGTGTGTGTGCGTGTGTGCGTGTGTGCGTGTGTGCGTGCGTGTGTGCGTGCGTGTGCGCGTGCGCGCGTGCGTGCGTGCGTGTGTGCGCGCATGTGTGTATGTGTGTGCGCGTGCATGCGCGCATGTGTGTGTATGTGCGTGGCAAAAACAGTTACATTTAGCGAAATTTATAAGGCTTAGTAAAGTTGTGTAATATTGAATCTTTGAATCAATAGTGTGTGTGTGTGTGTGCGTGTGCGTGTGCGTGTGCGCGTGCGTGCGTGCGTGCGTGTGTGTGCGTGCGTGCGTGTGCGTGCGTGCGTGCGTGCGTGTGTGTCTGTGTGCGTGCGTGTGTGCGCGCGTGTGTGCGTGTGCGCGCGTGTGTGTGCGTGCGTGTGCATGCGTGTGCGTTGCAATTTGATGTCGTATGTATGCAACATTGTCTTCTTAACGTTACTTGTGTCGTGTCGTGTCCAAAATATTTATTAAAAGTGCATGCCAGGCAGCGAATATCTTTGCTTTGAATGAAGACAATAAAATGATTGATTGATATTTGTTTTATTATTCATTTTGTTGTATAGACTGCAAAGAAGTTGCATTCATGAAAACCTATTGTAATTTGTACAAAAGCGTTTAATGTGCCATTAATATTGATATAGCATGTTACTGTGCTATCGCATGTTACTGTTACCATTAAATAACACAATATCAAAGCACAGCAATATGTTCTGCAAGTGTTGGCGCGTACTGATCAATATTCACAATTATTGTTTTAATACACATAATTCACACCAGAACATGAACAACCACGGAAACATATAATTCAAAGACATAACTCGATACATACACGTGCAAAAATGTAAGCAACCTATATTTGCCAAGTCTTACACACTGGAAGTGTCATTCAACAGGAGTTAATTCAGACAGGGTTTTTTTTATAATAAAAAGGCGTGAAACCATAGGTATTAATGAATGATGGTAATGTTTCTAGGCTTTAATTAAACAGAAAATTTATAGCATACTTTCTTGTCAGAAATAAGAAGAAATGTCCATCTTACCATCACCAAGCGCGCTCAACGAAGCTAGCATTTGACTTTCCTCCAATTACACTCATGTTTGATTCACACAATAAACTGTCGCCTGGATAACCGTTGATAATAATATTGTACCCTTTTAATGCATACATAACAATCCTATTAATTCAAACTTGTAACAGACACCAAGCGTGCTTAACGTAACATAACCAGGGATCCGTTTCAAACCAGCTAGCGTTTTGAGCGCGTTATGAAACTTACTCCCAAAAAAAACCTATAAAAAAAGTAAAACAAAAACGTTTGTCGAATCATTTGCAAACGTTCTCAAGTGCTGCTGACCGTGCTCGCTTATGACAACCACATCAAATTGAAGATGTTCCTTTTTTCACAGGGCTGGGTTTTTTTTGTAGTTATTGATTGGCCCATTAAGGTTTGGTCAAAATATAATAGTTTATCACCAGTCTGACAAGCTCCGTGATATTTTTTCGCTAAGTGTTTGTAAAGGAGTTTTTTACGACTCCATTAGTCAAAAACGTTCTGCCCAAGCAGGGCGATTGCTGTGAAACTCACCCTTTATGAACTAAGTAATGGAACTGGCAAGTTGAAGTGCACCCTTCCATTTCCTTCCTTCAAGTGACTAAAGTGACACGTGACTATTCTGTCGCTATCTGTGTTACTAGGTGGCTGGCTATTGCTGGTGGTTCTGTATAGGATAATCCGTGTGTTTGTGATTCTTCCACGTAATCTGGTTTCGTCTGGTACATATGGTGCCTATGCTATCTTACCTTACCGCCTGTTTCCATTTTCCGGCTTGCTCGCTTCCTAGTCGGACGCTAAAGAAGAGTGATCTGTGATGTGCGATGTGTTTTCTGTGCTTTGTTTTATAGCTGGGTTACTTTTCATTTTAACAACTGTAGTGTTACATAGTTATGCATATTACGTGCAGTCTTTGTTTTACAAAGTTGGGGTTGTGAAAGCGCTGTACAGCAAAACTCAGTTATAAGAAAATCGAAGGGAGATAATTCTTTTGTTTTCTTATATCCGAGTTTTCTTATATCCGAATCTCGGATATAAAAAAATACATTTTGAATGGGTAAAAAGGGGGGAAATAGAGAAAAGGAGAAAAAACGAAAATAAAGACAAACAGAAACATAAAAAGAGAACATTCTTTTACCTAATTTGGTGCATGAAAAAAATAGGAAAAACGGCAAAAGAAAGGAGAAAGAAAGAACAGAACAGAAAATTAAAAACAAAAATGAAGGCAGAAGTGGTGGTGAGTTGCATGAGTGCAAGCAAGATAGCAGAGCAGATGAATGATTGGGTGTAGTGTGAGAGTAACATATTTGTTTAAATGCAAATGTCAGTTTCATGTTTTTAATTAATATTTTAATATGGATGTATTTAACTTATTTTACAGGGTGGAAGACAATTTTACATTTGCCTTTGTACAATGCCAATGGACAATAAAGAAACGTGTGACTTATGACTCATGTTTTACATCATAAAATCAAAATACAACAAAACTTGGTTATAAGAAAATCAAAGGGAGATGTTTTGCTTCTTATATTCGAGTTTTCTTAAATCCGAAAATCGGATGTAAGAAAACATTTTGAAGGTTTTTTTTGGTTAGCCAAATTGAATGACAAAAGGGAAATGAGAAAAATAAGACAGGAACACAAATCGAAGAGAAATATTTTTTGTTCATAATTTGGTGCATGTCTTACATCATAAAATCAAAATAGTATACTAAGAAGAAGATTTAAAGGTGCCTACAACCACTCAACTAACAAGCTTTTTTCCCCTTTTAACCGTTATCAAATGCATACCTCTTCACCTTTCTTGTTCTGAAATATTACCATTTACTGTCCACCCACGCATTTTCATAAATCGTTTGCTTTTGTTTATGTGGATTTTTGTCCACATATTCAGTTATTTGTTGTTTTCTTAAATAAATGGATTGCCTTTTCCTCTCTGCCATTGCTGCTGAAATAAAAGGATGGACAGTCTCACTACCACCAACACAAAAGTACAGGCACTCACATTTTGTCTTCTGTTCGATATTTATTTTGCACATAATACTGAAGCAAAGTATCAAATAAAGGAACAATTAGACTGTCTGTGACGCAACTGGTCTGACGTAAACTTTCCCTTTTTGGAATGACTAATTTTCTCGCAACATCCTTTCAGTTCAGGTCCAACTCACTTTTAAGAAAATGATGTGAATGGCAAGTCGCTTATAAAAAAATATAACACTTATAAGAAAATGAACTGCAAACCAAAACGACGTTGGAAGAGCGAATGGAGCAGGTGCAGATGCAGTATGACGGCCTTCAGAAATATTTGCGTGATACTCTTGAGGAGAGTGAGCAGTTGAAAAGCCAGATCAGTGCCTACTACGCCACCATCCAAAGTCTCCAGAGCGACAGAGACCAATTCCTCATGGAAAACAAGAGTCTCGTGGGTAAACTGAAATAGTTTGAGGAGGACAATGAGCAGATGAAAGGTAAGATCGCCACCATCCGACAGCTGCAGGATGAGAGAGACCAAGCCTGCGGTGAGAACGCCAACCTCAAGTCCGAACTCGACCAGCTGAGAGACCAGGTGACACAGGAGTAGAGTGCCTCCACTCAGCACCAGAAGAAGATCTGTGTGTTGGAACAGGACCTGGGATTGTTCAAGCAGGAGATCTCTCCGTGGCAAAGGGAAGTCAGAAAGCGCCATAGCGCTTGATGAGAAAGAAAAGGTCATCCACAAAAGCCAGGCTAACATGGAGTCGCTCTCCAAAGAGAACAGTACGCTGGAGGTGCAGATCGCACAGGAGTAGAGTGCCTTCGCTCAGCACCAAAAGAATATATGTGTTGGAACAGGAACTGGACTTTTTCAAGCAGGAGATCTCTCTGCTGAAAAGGAACAGTCAGAAAGCGCCAAAGAGCTTGATGAGAAAGAAAGGCTCATCCGGAAAAGCCAGGCTGATGTGGAGTCGCTCGCCAAAGAGAAGAGCAGGCTGGAGGACCAGGTAATGCAGGAGCAAAGTTCTTCCAATCAGCGCCAAGAATCCGCCTGTTTTCACGACGGACAGTACAGAGGAAGAAAACGACAGACCAAAAAGGCCTAAAAGAAGGGGGGCTAACCAGTGAGTACACTGTTGAAGTTGAACAATGTATTTGTGAGAAGACACATGACAACGACCGCTTTTTGAACAAGAACAGAAAGACAATGCCAAGACTGGCAATCTAACCGGCCAAGTTATGTCACCTCTTATCTTTATAAAACCTATTTTATCAAAGCCATCCTTTCATAATTTTGTTACTAAACAACTCTTTCAATGTCCTACATGCAAAGTAGCTATTTTTATTTGACGTCAAAACAGAATATTTGACCAGCTACACCCACGCTGTGTCAACGTCACAGTCTGTCTGACCACCAGTGTGGACTCAGTTCTAAAACCGGGTTTTCGACTAGCTTATTTTTGTTACTGGACACTGAATGCTAATTATATTTTAACTCTGTCATCTAATATAGTGACATAGTATATGTATAGAAAGGTATTATTTTAGTGTATTAATCCATTATGAAAGATCGGTGTAATGTGATATGAGTTTATATAAATTAATTATTTAGTAGCTTGAACCTGTTTCAGTGGGCTCTAAAATACAAGGTTTTTCATAATTATATTATATAGTTAGATTTCCTTATTATATTAGTAGTCAGAATAGAGCTTAGTTCATCCTCTTTCTTCTCATATACAACATGCCAGGGTTTAATGATTAGTGGCATGGATATCTGTGTTATATTAAACCCAAACAAACACAAATCTGGTCACTCTCGCCACCCACAGAGCCATCCTCGCTGCATCCAGCGACTGCTGTCCTTGCCGGACGCGCGCGCGCGCGCGCTCACCACGCACGCATGCACACAACACAACACAGAGACGTGTTCGTATACTGTACATTTAGGTATACAGTGATTCTGGGATACTGACAGGTTGACATTATTATTATTATTTTTATTATTTTTTTCCATTAAAGTCCCGTCAACAGCTATGGTCATCTCAGGACTCTCACCGCGTAAAGTTCGACCACTTATTACAAAACACTCATCAATGTATCTTACCAACGTTCAACAACCTGTAAACAACACATACAGTACAATTCATAACAGGACATCCATCATTATGCCCTATAGCACATAAGTCCACACAGTGCTGGGAAAGTTGAGTCACTCTACTCTATTTTTCGGATCCAGGTTTTTTTTTTAAAACAGTAAGAAAGGATAACCAATACATACTAGTAAGCTAAAATACATAAAAAGGCTATATAAGCAAATATGCACTGCAGAATGGACAACAGGTGCCCACTCAAGTGCGCAAGGTCTCACGTGTGGACACCAGTGTACAATTAAAAAAATAATCATAAATTGCAAAAAGGAAAAAACGTGGAAGGGTGCTTATAGAAAAAATGCAGGAGAATAGACCAATAAGGCAGAAAGAAGTAGACGCCAGAAGTCAAAAAGAAGAGAAAAGGCAGAGTCAAAGAGAGTGATAGAGATGGGGAAGTTACTAGCATAGAACTTCCAGATGCGTATGTATAAATGTTTGTATGCATGCGTGCTTGCATTCGAGCAGGTGTGTGTATCGGGGGTGGGGTGGGGTGGGGTGGGGTGGGGTGCGTGCGTGCGTGCGTGCGTGCGTGTGTGTGTGTGTGTGTGCGTGCGTGTTTTGTAAACCCAAGCTGGTGTTCAGCACAATCCAAAGAATTCAACCATTTAGCCAATATCCAACAAATGTTACAAGAAATGTATTAATTTTAAAGGTCAGTGTACCGGTTCCCCTTTTGTACAAATAAATCAAATACTATCATGTTAGTTATAGCCCTGGTGACAACCAGGATCATGTCAGGTCTGTCAGCACGTGGGTGACAAAGATAGGGCATCCCTTCAGGAAGTAAAATGCCACTAAATCATGGTAAAAATCATTAAAAGAGGGTCCGAGTCGGGAAACGAGACAAAACCTGCTGGCTTTCAGAAAAGCGCCTTGCTTTGTGTTGCAAACTTTCCTGTTTTTGTGGAGTGTTTAACAATGCACTGAGAAGATGACTGGCAACAAGGCCATGATGTTCATTGATGTTCAGGTCTTGCCTCAGACCTTGCATTTCTCTGCCAAGGAAAACAGCCACCATATCCTCTTAAAAAATAATCATCATACCGAGGTTCACTTCAAGTTCACGCCAAAGAGAAACACAAAGGCGGAAAAACCCAAGTACAGTCTGTCCTATGTGGAGGGAACCATTCCTTCAAACACTCCCACAGTGATCCGTGTGAGCCACACGGACGTTTATTCCCTGAACCGCCGCGTGGATACATGGAAGATTACTTTCAGTGTTTTCACCCAGTTCAGGAACGCAGAAGAAGAAGGATCCATCCAGCAAGGACCATACTCAACTTACACAAGATGCAGAAGAGCCTGAGGTTCAGTGGCAACTAGTGGATGAGAAGCCAGCACCTTCAGTACATTGTTCACCCCCTTCCCTTGCCGTATCACATCCCTTCAGTACCATCTCTTCCTCGGTCACTCTTCGCAGTTCATCATCTCTGCACAATCCGTGTGTGTCGACAACGGCTGTGGTTCACTGCAGCACAAGGCCTGGCCTGCAAATGACTGCACAAATCTAGCTACATGGACTTGACCACCCGATTCTGACCACTCCTGTCCATAGATGCCCCATGGAGGAGGAGGATGCAATGGAGAAGAGGGTTACTTTTTGGAGGGCGCCTTTGCCAGAGTCGGGTCATTTGCATAATATTTCCACTAAGAGGGCTATAAGGGCTGCGTGACATTTCCAGTGCACACCCTCCCGAAAGACAATGATCTATCTTTTTTTTGAATTCGGATACATATCACGGGCCAGGGGCAGCGTAATCGTGGGCTCAAGCGCCCCCTTTCATTTCAGCTTGCCTGGTGCTGAGCGGAAAGAGTACATGGAGCAGGATGGAAGGTCTGGAAGTGATAGCGAAGAGCAGAAAAAAATCATAGCGGAACAAATAGCCAAATTGAAGGAGGAGAAGCTTGATCTCGTCATACTGTGCCACAGAAAAGGGCGCAGCATTCAAACTGAATTGGACATTGCGAAGGCTAACATTTTCCAATCGGAAAAAAGGCTACAGTTTCTCTGTGAGGGGAAAACGACGTTGGAAGAGCGAATGGAGCAGGTGCAGATGCAGTATGACGGCCTTCAGAAATATTTGCGTGATACTCTTGAGGAGAGTGAGCAGTTGAAAAGCCAGATCAGTGCCTACTACGCCACCATCCAAAGTCTCCAGAGCGACAGAGACCAATTCCTCATGGAAAACAAGAGTATCGTTGGTAAACTGAAATAGTTTGAGGAGGACAATGAGCAGATGTAAGGTAAGATCACCACCATCCGACAGCTGCAGGATGAGAGAGACCAAGCCTGCGGTGAGAACGCCAACCTCAAGTCCGAGCTCGACAAGCTCAGAGACCAGGTGACACAGGAGCAGAGTGCCTCCACTCAGCACCAGAAGACGATCTGTGTGTTGGAACAGGTCCTGGTATTTTTGAAGCAGGAGATTGCTGCAAAAGGAAGTCAGAAAGCGCCATAGCGCTTGATGAGAAAGAAAAGGTCATCCACAAAAGCCAGGCTGACGTGGAGTCGCTCTCCAAAGAGAACAGCAGGCTGGAGGATCAGGCGACACAGGAGTAGAGTGCCTTCGCTCAGCACCAAAAGAATATATGTGTTGACCACCCGATTCTGACCACTCCTGTCCATAGATGCCCCACGGAGAAGGAGGATGCAATGGAGAAGAGGGTTTCTTTTTGGAGGGCGCCTTTGCCAGAGTCGGGTCATTTGCAGAATATTTCCACTAAGAGGGCTATAAGGGCTGCGTGACATTTCCAGTGCACACCCTCCCGAAAGACAATGAGCTATCTTTTTTTCAGTTTGGATATATATCACGGGTAAGGGGCAGCGTAATTGAGATGCTCTGAATGCGCAAAAAGAATGTACTGGGAGTGCACAGAGCTTCCCGCCTACCAAGTACTTTCAATCGGAAAAAAAGGATACACTTTAAGTAAGTGGTACACCCAAGAACTCCCCCTAAAAATTAAAAATAGAAAGGGCCCTGACTTTGTGAGGGGCGGGCAGGCGATTTTGTTTCAGACTACCCTACAACAATTGCAGGTACACAGCCTGCAGAGAAGCACCCATAAAGAAGATCTGTTTGTATAAATGCGTGTGTGAATGAGTGCTTACATTTTGATCAGGTGCACGTGTGTTGAGTGAGTGTGTGTGTGTGTGTGGTTGAATGTGTGTGTGTGTGTGTGTGTGTGTGTGTGTGTGTGTGTGTGTGTGTGTGTGTGTGGTGTGTGTGTGTACGTGTGTCATTGCGTGTGTGTGTGTGTGCATGCGTGTGTGTGTGTACGTGCGTGTGTGTGTGTAAACGTGCGTGTGTGTGTACGTGCGTGTGTGTGTGTGTGTGTGTGTGTGTGTACATACATGCGTGTGTGTACGTGTGTGTGTACGTGCGTGTGTACGTGCGTGTGTGTACGTGTGTGTGTGTGTACGTGTGTGTGTACGTGTGTGTGTGTGTGTGTGTTGTGTGTGTGTGTGTGTGTGTGTGTGTGTGTGTGTGTGTGTGTTGTGTGTGTTGTGTGTGTGTGTGTAAACACAAACTGTTGTCAAGCAGAATACTACTGATCCAAGCATTAAGCCCATATCAACAGGTGTCACTAGAAATGCATAGTAATTTTAAAGGTCAGTGTTCCAGTACATTTTAGAACAAATAAATAATTTAATGTTCGTTATTGCCCTGCGGACGATTACCAGGGCAGCCTTTACCGCCACCCAATCCAGAAGCGACTCATCAGTCATGTAGGGACTGGAAGCCCACCGATTGGCTACTCCGGAGTAGCATCCATGAAAATAATCTTTCAGCCCAGCCAGCCATCAAAGGCCAAATCAGAACCAACATCACAAATGCAGGAAAAGCTTTCAGCCTAGCCTACAATAAATTCAGCCCAAGACCTCTAGACTGGAGGACAGCCCCAAGGTGCCCAGCAGGCAGCACCAGGCCAAAGAAGACCAAGGCCTCCTGACACTCAGCAGTGGGACCCAGTGCCGGAGGCTTGGCGCCCTTTGGGAAGTTGATGATGAAGAAGAAGTGGATGGAGGAAGAGATAACGAAGATGAAGGAGAAGGAGGAGGAGAAGAAGGTGATGATGATGATGAAGAAGATGGTGAAGAAGATGAAGAAGAAGAAGACGACGACAACGTCGAAGAAGGACAATTAGAAGATGATTGTGATCAACAGCAACAGTCGCGACCAGTCCGCGCTGAACGCCGCCAAAGATCACTACCTCCAGACACCCAGCAGTGGGACCCAGTGGTGAAGGCTTGGCGTCCGCGGGGAATGGGCCCTGACTTTGCGAGGGGTGGGCGGCCTTTACCGCCGCCCCGAACACAGCCTAGTCGCGGTGGACTAGGGAAAAGCAGCCCCCAAATGACTACCGCATGATGATTTTAGGTAGCTACCACAGCTGCGCCGACAGCAGCAGCAGCGGCGGAGAAGATAGGCCTTTTTTCATTTTGGTTTCCTTTCTGTTTAGGTTTGATTTTTTTCTTTCTGTTCTGTTAGTTTCTGTTCTGTTCTACTTCCGGGGTTTGGTACCTGCCCTGGGAGCTATCTCCTCCTACGTTTGTTGTTCTGTCGTTTGTCAACTAAGCCCATGTCAGGGCAAAGGCAAACCAAAAACAAATATGAGTACATAAACAATAAGGCTTGGAGAGGAAAGGGCAAGTCAATATGTCAGTTTAATCATTATTGTTGTTCCTTTTCCACACTTAGTGTAATTTATGTTGCAGCCAATTCTGTGTAACTTAAATATTTAGTGAGTACCATGTATAAGCATTGTTCCTTGTTGTACCCTTATTAAAATAGTGTTGCCGTTTTATTGTGTAGTTCGGAGTAAAATAGTTTAAACCAAAGATGGAGAATTGTCCTTCACCAAAACACACAACTATTAGTAAGGTATTTAAGGTACCAATTCACCTAATAACTATAAGGGCTGCATTACATTTCCAGCGCGCAGCCTCCCAAAAGACAATGAGCTGTCTTTCTTCCAGTTCGGGTACATCTCGCAGGCCAGGGGGAAGCGTAATCGTGGGCTCAAGCGCCCCCTTTCAGTTAAGCTTAACCGGGGCTGAGCGGAAAGAGTATGTGAAGCAGGATGGAGGGTCTGGAAGTGATAGCGACGAGTCGTCAAAGAGCAGGACATTATGGCGGAACAAATAGCCAAATTGAAGGAGAAGCTTGATCGCCACCATCCGACAGCTGCAGGATGAGAGAGACAAGCCTGCAGTGGGAACGCCAACCTCAAGTCCGAGCTCGACCAGCTGACACAGGAGCAGAGTGCCTCCACTCAGCACCAGAAGAACATCTGTGTGTTGGAACAAGACCTGGGAGGAGATCTCTCCGTTGCAAAAGGAAGTCAGAAAGCGCCATAGCGCTTGATGAGAAAGAAAAGGTCATCCACAAAAGCCAGGCTAACAAGGAGTCGCTCTCCAAAGAGAACAGTACGCTGTAGGAGCAGGTCGCACAGGAGTAGAGTGCCTTCGCTCAGCACCAACATAACATCTGTGTGTTGGAACAGGAACTGGACTTTTTCAAGCTGGAGATCTCTCTGCTGCAAAAGGAACAGTCAGAAAGCGCCAAAGAGCTTGATGAGAACGAAACCCTCATCCGGAAAAGCCAGGCTGATGTGGAGTCGCTCGCCAAAGAGAAGAGCAGGCTGGAGCACCAGGTAACGCAGGAACAGAGTTCTTCCAATCAGCGCAGGAACAGAGTGCTTCCAATCAGCGCCAAGAATCCGCCTGTTTTCACGACGGACAGTACAGAGGAAGAAACGACAGACCAAAAAGGTGTAAAAGAAAGGGGGCTAACCAGCGAGTACACTGTTGAGGTTGAACAATGTATTTGTGAGAAGACATGATAACGCCCGCTTTTTTAGATGCTCTGAATGCGCAAAAAGAGAGTACTGGGAGTGCAAAGAGCTTCCCGCCTACCAAGTACTGGTAGGCTGATGTATTCCAATCGGAAAAAGGCTACAGCTTAAGTGGTACACACAAGAACTCCCCCTAAAATAAATAAAAAATAGAAAGGGCCCTGACTTTGTGAGGGGTGGGCGGGCGATTTTGTTTCAGCCTACCTTACAACAAATGCAGGTACACAGCCTGCAGAGAAGCACCCATAAAGAAGATATGGGCAGCATGCCGCGCCTTCTGCAGACGTCACGTGAGGTGGACACGTCAGCAATGGTCCCAGGTCCTGTTCAGTGATGAATCACGCTTCACCCTGAACCACAACGACGGCCGACTGAGGGTCTGGAGGCGCCCAGGGGAACGCTTTATTGACGCCACTGTCCAAGAAAAGGTGGCCTTTGGTGGAGGTTCTGTAATGGTCTGGGGGGCCTTCAGCCTTCACCACAGAACACCCTTGTATCATGTACAGGGTAACCTGACTGGCCTCCGATACCGGGATGAGATCCTTCGACCGCTGGCTGTGCCTACACTGCAGCAGATGGGACCGCCGGCTGTCTACCAGGATGACAACGCTCGCCCCCACAGGGCAAGGGTGGTCAACGACTTCCTGCAGCAGTCTGGAGTCAACAGAATGGAGTGGCCAGCATGCAGTCCCGATCTCAACCCGATTGAGAACCTCTGGGATGAGCTGGATCGCAAAGTGAGGAGCAACCACCCCCCTCCCAGGGATGCCCAGCACCTCTACCAGATGCTGCAGGCTG
>CM065699.1:17672562-17682562 GCA_017654935.2 Phymorhynchus buccinoides
CCCTGTCCACACAAACATAATAATATATTACTGCGCATGAACTAGAGCGTTAAGACGCTAGACTACCAGCCGCGCGGCAACATTTTCGGCTCTAGTGACCTTGCCCTTTGTACAATGACCTTCGTTTGCTTACCGAGTCGAGATATCCCAACGACATATTAGCATGCAAACATGTCATCCTTCTAGGTACCTCCGTTCAAAAATGATTATGTTAACGTTCAAACATAGACAGTCAGATAGGGATAAACAAATATCACTGTAACTGGAGCGTAAAAACACCAGATCACCAGCCGGCCCACGTGGCAGCATTTTCGGCCCAATGACCATGACCTTGACCTTTGACCAATGACCTTCATTTTCGAACTTGGCCCAGATATCCAAAGTACCTATCTGCATGCAAAAGTTGAGAGTCATAGGTCTTTCCGTTCAAACGTTACGGTGGTGGTGGT
This sequence comes from Phymorhynchus buccinoides, assembly GCA_017654935.2. Taxonomy (NCBI): domain Eukaryota; kingdom Metazoa; phylum Mollusca; class Gastropoda; order Neogastropoda; family Raphitomidae; genus Phymorhynchus; species Phymorhynchus buccinoides. The sequence continues at coordinate 17,673,012 of CM065699.1, forward strand.
GGGGGGGGGGGGGGGGGCATGACCTCGACCGCCCTAGCAAACTAGGTGCTTCGCGCCTGCGATATAATCCTTTACAATTTTTTGGGTTATCCAGAATATCATGCCTGATAACCATTTATGAAAACAAATCCTTAGACAGGATGTGATCCGCCCGTGCTTGTGAATAATAGAAGTAAGGAAATACACAATTTCAAAATTTCAAAATTTAAGGCTTCAAAGTTTTATTGTGTCTGCATTTTAATTCAGCCATATGGACCAAGAACAATTAGATATTATTCTGTCTTTTGGCAACGTTACCTAAAAAAACATCATCGCAAAAAAAGAGGACGGATGGTAAGGGTTAGGATTTGGAGATAAACAAGATGATGCACATAAAAAAGATAAGGAAAATGAAAACAAAGAAAGGGCAAACGAAAACGGGTTGCATATAAATCCATTCACAGTTTGGCCCGGAAATTTCGTCTAGTTGACGATAACATTACTTTACCAAATACAAGCAGCTTTGTCGGAAACGTATAAACACGAGTTAACCTGGAATGATGTTTCGCAGAAAGAAACGTGTTTTACTTTGTTATCTGATAAAGCTAACATAACAAACGCCGCCGTTCAGCTCGCTTGGAATCTGCCCAAAAGATTTACACAATAGTCTGTATGTGTGTCGGGGAAAACGTTTGCAATTATATGATTACAGGGAGATGGTGATGAGGAGAAATGAAAGCGGGGAGGGGCGGGGGTGGGGGTGGGGGTGTCTATTTTTGAAGATGGGAGAAAAGGGGGATCTTGAACAAGAAGTCTTGTTCTTTTGTCACAAAACATGGTTTGTGTTTAGTATTTCGTTATGCATACTTTCAAGTTTGGATCATGTTTTGTTGGCAAGGCTGGCCAGTAGGGGGTGTCCCATTGGGACTAATCCCGCTCGGACTAATAGTAATACCCCTCGGACTAATCCCAGATGGACTAATCCCATTCGGACTAATGCCGTTCGACCTAATTGCTTTGATTTGTATAGCTTTTCCCATTCGGTCTAATGTCTGCTGAGCATTTGTATCATTGCATTTCTGCGTACCCAGGTATTCCTTGTTTTTCAGATAGGTTTGGGATAGGGATAGGGTTAGGGATAGAGTTAGGGATAGGTTTAGGGATAGGGTTAGGGTTAGTGTTAAGAATAGGGTTAGGGATAGGGTGAGGGTTAGGAATAGGGTTAGGGATAGGTTTAGGGTTAGGGTTAGGGATAGGCTTAGGGTCCATTTAGTGTCGACATACACAAAAGATAAAATCTGAATTTAATTAATTTTGTTTTTAATTATTATTTTATTGTGTAATAAATTCGTCGAAATAACTTTACTGTTTATTATTATTTCTTACACTAAACGTATGTATGTAGTCCGAGCGGTATAGATAAAATGTTCGTCCACACGGGATTAGTCCCAGTGGTATGTGGTATGTCCGCCATGACTGTCAGCGGTGTGATCAAAAGAGTAGTCCGAGCGGGATTAGTCCCAGTGGTATGTGGTATGTCCGCCATGACTGTCAGCGGTGTGATCAAAAGAGTAGTCCGAGCGGGATTAGTCCCAGTGGTATGTGGTATGTCCGCCATGACTGTCAGCGGTGCGATCAAAAGAGTAGTCCGAGCGGGATTAGTCCCAGTGGTATGTGGTATGTCCGCCATGACTGTCAGCGGTGTGATCAAAAGAGTAGTCCGAGCGGGATTAGTCCCAACGGACCCTCCCCGGCGAGTATGGAGGGTGTTGTGGTCTACGCAGCAACCAGAGGAATAGGAATGAGATGTAGGTAGAGATGGCGATTATAAGGAAGAGAAGGAATACTTAAACCTATACCGGAACATTATGGACGAGAAGACAGGGGAGGTGGTGTGTGTGTGTGTGGGGGTGGGGGGTGGGTGGGTGTAGAAATACAAAATAGATATGGACTGGAACTGTCTAGTCCAGGAGGCCCTCATATCTTTCTGTGGGGGTTCTTAATTCCGTGTGGTATGAATGGATACTGAGACTGAATCAAACACCCTCTTAGGAAAAAAAACACACGAAAACAGGCAATGCTTTTGTACCTTTGTGGTGAGTTATCAGAACTGGGAAGAGTGAAAGTGTAACCCCCACCCCCCTCCGCCTCTCTCTCTCTCTCCCCCCTTCTTGAACAAGGGACATTCTTCGACGTGTACATTATACTTTTGTTAACCCTCTCACCGCCAGCCATATTTCAGCCCAAAATTTCCCATTACATTTACCTGGGTAGAGAACAAAATCCATCTGCAGTATTTGGGGATTCTTCTGTGGCATAAATAAAATAAGGTCTATCTTTACTTCCCAAAACTAAGACAATAGCGATTTTGGATAATAGAGCCATATTTGATGCCTTTTAGTGACAAAGAAGTTAAATCATTGTGGTGCTAAAATGCGACTTTGGCGGTGAAAGGGTTAATTTCGTGTGGTATGAATGGATACTGAGACTGAATAAAACACCCCCTTAGGAAAAAACAAAAACATAAATAGGCAATTATCGCCTTCTTGATCAAGGGACATTCTTCGATGTGTACACTATACTTTTGTTAAACAGATGAGATACACTTTTATTGACCGCACACGCGAAGCATGGAAGTTCAGTTTAACGTCGCGTATCGGCTTTCGCCATGTACGACGGGCTGAACAAACCAACCAGGATATAAACAAAAAATTATGTTCCTGAATCACTGTCTTAGCCAAAAGGCGGAGAAGCGATCAGAATTTGAACATGACACAGAATTTGAATTTGAACATGTACACGCGAAGCATCAACAACACGGGATCTTTATAATACGCTTAAAGACCCGCCACGTCACGTGTCAAAATTATGGTTTTCACGTGTTTTCCCTCTTATAGCTGGTACGAAATCTTAAGAAATCGTCCAAGCATAAGAGGGAATGTGACACGTTACGTGGGGGGTATTTAAACTACATCATTATGTCATCCAGCTTCTTTGTTTCCCTCTTTGTTTCGTATGAAATGGCTATGCGTATCTTGAATCAAGTTTCAATGTAAGATATTGGGTCAAGAATACCATTTGTAGTCTGGAAGCAGTATTTTATGTTTTAAACGTTTGTGATAATTGTTCTCCATATACAGTCGAACTTCGCTTAACGGGCACCTCAGTATCGAGGGCACCTCTGTATACCGGACAGTTTTTGTCAGTCTGTAATTGTTTCCTTCTTATTTATTACTAAGGATGTCTCCGGTATAGCTACCACCCCGCATTTCAGGACAACGGACAGCGATCTCAGTCTGAATCACTATTAAATAGTGTAATTTACCGCTCAGTAAAGCGACCACCCTGATCACGAATTTTTAAAGAACCCCCACGTCACGTGTCACATTCCCTCTTATGCTAGGAAGATTTCTTATCAGCTATAAGAGGGAAAACACGCGAAAATCATGATTTCAACACGTGACGTGCAGGGTGAAAGAAAATAAAAGACAGACACACAGATAGATGGTTATACACAGACTGGACAGAAGTAAACACGTACTCATCGTTCAACTTTAGTGGACCAAGGACAAAGAATATGTCGAAGTCATTGGAATTGTAGGAGAGGCCCAGCAGAGGGTTATGTATCAGTCAATAAATGAAACAGCTGTCTATCCTTTATTCCACCCTGCTTTTTCTCTCTTCATTACAATGTTCTGTTTTTCCTCAGAAACCCAAGAACACGAATGTTCCCCTTATTTTTCCCCAAAGGGCCAAACTATTTGTTTTTAAAGTAGGTATAGAGGGGATAGAGAAGACGAGAGAGAGAGAGAGAGAGAGAGAGAGAGAGAGAGAGAGAGAGAGAGAGAGAGAGAGAGAGAGAGAGAGAGAGAGAGAGAGAGAGAGAGAGAGAGAGAGAGAGAGAGAGGGGGGGGAGAGAGAGAGAGAGAGAGAGAGAGAGAGAGAGAGAGAGAGAGAGAGAGAGAGAGAGAGAGAGAGACAGAGACAGAGAGACAGAGAGCGGCAGTGCATTGTACATATGTTTATCTTGTCTGAATGAAACTAATCTCATGAATCACCCCCTGCATTATCTCGGGGCTCGGGGAGTCTTGTATCCGCCGCTTTATCTCAGCTCAACTCCCCCTTGGCTGCAAATAGCCCACGTCTTTTAAATAAATAATAACAGTATCTTTTTTGTTCCTTTCTTCTATTTTTTTGTCTTCCGCTCTGGGAGACAAACTCTGGTATTCTTCTGTGAGTATCAGGTTCTGATTATGAAAAGGGGTTGTGCGGCCGACTCTGGCTCTCTTATTTTGTGATACTATGCCTTATTCTGAATGAATTTTCCTTCTGTTCTACAACGCAATCTCTCCCTCCCTCCCTCCCTCCCTCCCTCCCTCCCTCCCTCCCTTCCTCTCTCTCTCTCTCTCTCTCTCTCTCTCTCTCTCTCTCTCTCTCTCTCTCTCTCTCTCTCTCTCTCTCTCTCTCTCTCTCTGTTGCAAAAGCCACACACCCACAACAGCCTGAGGTCTCTGTACACGTGGACCTTTTTCACTCTTTGTTCACGTCAACACAGTGGTAGGACAGTCATAGTATGGCTAACATATCACTATGTTGCCATGGAGAAAGAGTGAAAAAGGTTCACATGTACATATACCTTTACCTGAAGATAAGAATAAACAAAGGTCATCACTTTAATTTAGGGACGATGGGTTTTCTGGCGTAGGAGTAGTAGAGTAGTGGAGGATTGCACATACACAAAATGTATGGGGGTGGGATGGGGTTAAACAGGATTCTGTGAAGACCGTCAAAAAACACCGAAGACTTATGTTGCTACACCAGGGAACAATGCTATCAGGAAGCCAGACATTTTGGAGCTGCTTTTCTATTTTGAATCCTTCTTATGCTATTATTATTTTTTCTGTTATCATCAGTCTCGGTTCTGTTGTCAAATCTTCTGTCTCTGTCTCTGTGTGGGTTCTGACGCAAATAACGTATCCTTATGATTGAGTTTATGAAGTAGGAGTTGTTTAACAGGGGTAGGTCCCGATTGGCCCTTTCCCATATCGCCCGTCTCCTCATATGAGCTCCCTTATTAAAAACCCACTGACCCACCACGGTCAAGCCCCTTGGTTTTTGTATGGGTAGCTGTGACCCACATACAAATTTCCCCAACTTCAAATTGAGGCTGCTCTTTAAAATGATGTTTCGTTTTCAAATTGGGGACTTTTGTATGGGAGTCAAACCTGGTCAAAACAAGGTTTCTTACCAGCTATAAGAGGGAAACCCCGTGAAATCCGTGATTTTGACACGTGATCTGGTGGATCTTTAAGCGAGGAGTGACATTTTGCCCTTTCAAGAAGCCCCGTTTTGCCCCTTTTCACTCAAATTCATAAGCTCTTGTCCTTGGGTGTATGGGAGCAGCACGTTTCTTTTCTTATCCTGACTAAAATGATAACTTTAGAATGTCAATCCACCCGTAATCTCTCCTACCCCTAACTCCTACGAGACGAACGTGTGAAATCGTCGTCTTCACTTTTCGAACGTCGATCATCATCATCGTCATCGTCATCGTCATCAAACACTAGCAGGGGGTCATCACACGTTAATCCAGTGATTCATTCAACGGCAGAAATGAACCGGATGGAAACTGGCCCAAGCAAGATACTCGACTTGGACAGTGTTTGCAAGGGTTTGACGTTCTTGTCTGACAAGTTAAGTCTGTCAGATCACCCTTGGATCGTCTGTTTGATAAGCTGCATACCGACTGGCCGGTGATTAAAGGGGCATCCTGACGGATGAGGTTTTGCAAGAAACACGTCGAGATCACCAGGAAAACACCCTTTACAGAGATCGCAACACTCACTTTACTCTGGTTTACTATAAATCAAACCGTCAAATCGGCGATTCCTCCTTGGCGAGGTGCTGGAAGTCCAATTCTTTCACCCAAAGAGAAGGCGTGTGCCGTCTCTTTTCTAATGGACGCCAAATCGTTTGCACGAAATGTTCGCAATACAAGCCTTTTTTTCTTCTTTTTTAAATATTTTATACAGTTTGTGTAAAGGAGTTTTGCCAACAACAAAGGAAATAGCTCCTTTTTTTTTTACTGCACTACAAAACAGGAAAACGCTTCAAGCACAATGAGTGACCTCCACCCACCCCATCCAAAATGGCTACCCTCTCCAGCATCTCCGCCAAGGAGGAATCGCCGTTTTGACGGTTTAATTTCTAAGAAACCAGAGCAAAGAGCGTGTTCTGATCCTTGAAAAGGCTGTCTTTCTGGTGATATCGACGTGTTTCCTGAAAAAACTCACCCGCCAGAGTCCACCTTTAAGGTAGAGGAGAGGAGAGTAGAGACACGATGCTGATTAGTGGTGGTAGAATGAGGAGGAGGGTTTTAACAGTGTTTCGTTACCTCCGTACAACCCCACGTTCAAGTCCAAGTATACATTAATATATCCAAAAGAGAAATTCAGGTTAGGTGCAACAACGTGACAGAGATACAACATAACTAAAAGAACATTAATCAAACGTGTGAAACAAAATTATACCAACCGTATAATTATTATGATTAAAATTCATATCAAACATTTAAAACAGAGAGAGAGAGAGAGAGAGAGAGAGAGAGAGAGAGAGAGAGAGAGAGAGAGAGAGAGAGAGAGAGAGAGAGAGAGAGAGAGAGAGAGAGAGAGAGAGAGAGAGAGAGAGAGAGAGAGAGAGAGAGAGAATTTCAATAACCATTATTAACTTAATATAGCAATCAATCAAATAACAAAGATTGGAACCCTCGAATTATTTTTGAAATCCACTTTCACCTCATGATATACATTTTCCGGTTTTGGTTTTGTTTTTTACCTTTCCTAGTCCTTTTCCAACATTTTTCGCAATATTGTTTTCATTTAGTTTGTTCTCCCACCTTGCCTCTTCAGCATCAAGAGAAGCACTCATTAAAAAGATGTCACAAAGAAACGTGAAACCACTTCGTTGTTTTTTTATATCTCTGTTCCGATTAACAAAAACAAGGAATGGTAAAAAATATCTGATGATTGGGTGTACTGGCAAAAGAGCAAGGGTTGCTAAAGAGGGGGTTGAGAAGGAAATGTGTTTAACGTCCCCCGACCTGCAACGGGTACATAATACTATGGAACATTTTTATTTTAGCAATAAAGATAGCGGGTCGATCGTGGAGGCACTGCAACACCGGGTAATACGCGAACCTCCGAGAGGGTTTTGATGCAGTGGAATCGAGGTGTGAGGGGTTGGTGGGTTGCGGGCGGGGTGGGGGTGGGGGGTGGTTGTGAAACGGGGGCACGGAGAGGGGGGGGGGGGGGCTAAAGGAAATAATTAGTCCCCTTGTTATGATCTCGTCACCGATAAAAAGGTATAGGAAAGGTCGTGTTTTGTTGACTAGAAACAGTATCCTGTAAGGCTTGGTGTATCAGATAATGTAAGGTTGTTTCTAGAGAGGTAGTGTTTATAGACTGAAGCATATATCACTGTAAGTGGATTGTGTTTATAGGTGTATCACACGATCTAGGGTTGTTTCTAGGCTCACGGGCTATGGCGGGTGTCGAGTATCTTTCAGTCGTTGGAGAGAAGATCTTCTGTTCTAAAAGAAAGACCGCATTGTTGCGAGTGTTTATTGATAGATACGAAACGCCGCTGAGTAGCTAGCATGACACACACAGAATGAAAGATTTATGTATTATAAAATAATATCATTTACGAATAAGGCTCCGTGTACATCGTGTGTCCTGGCTAACACAAAGCGTCTGTTTTGTTTCATTCTGTGTTTTTCTCACACCTGCTGCCATGTCATTCACACCGACTGGTGTGCGTTGTGTACGCATTTGGTCTGCTGTCGCCCATGTTGTTTGGGTCTTGGGGAAGGAAGACCAAAAGAAGCAGGCCTGCTTGTGTGCATAACCTGTCAGCAAGTCAAAAGCAACAAGGCGTGCGCTACCTTTCACACGATTGTCAAACATGCTGGGTCCTCGGTAGAACACAGATGGACACAGAGCTTAAGAGGGGCAGTAGGGTTCAGATGTTAACAGACTTAAACGTAGGTCAAATGCACGTCACACACATACATTCACTGTCAGTCATAATCATTAGGTAACATAATTATACTTTTTCTTCTTCTTCTGCGTTCCCAGGACATATGACCATATCTCTCTTAAGGTGCGTATGTGTCCGATTTTCAGTTTTCATTGGTCTGCCCGCTGCGTACATCCGACACAATCCGATTTCCTTGGAGCTCAAAGGAGAAACATTATTTGGAAATGTTTTTTTTAAGAAAGGTAGAAGAATGGGCCAATAAGTCAGAAATATAGTAGATGATAGAAAGCAGAGGGAAAAGGCAGAGTCAAAGAGAATGGCAGATTAGAGGAAGTTACATGCACAAAACTACAAGAAGGTGGGGGGACTATTTTTTTACGAAAGACAGCCCGGTATTCCCACGGGGAGAGACTCGTGGAGAGGGCTGGGTCGTCCAGCTCTCCGTATGGAGGCACGAGGCATCCACCCACTGCCCCAGCTTAATAATACTCCCTCACACGCGAAATCTGTTTGTGAGGGGGGTCTGACGAATTTGCTTGTATTTCTAATTCCAAGGGACTCAACATTGAATTTGAAAAGCACCAATCAGATGGGCGAACAAAACAACTCTGTTCGTAAATTACAAACGGCTTAAAATAAACTGGAAATAAAAAGCTAAAGTAAATAATCAAAGTGACTTGAAATACACAATGTGACCCAGCATCGCGAAAGGGTCATCAAGTGTCAAAATGACGATTCTGAGATAAGCATACAGTTAAAAACTTCAAACAGTTCTCCTTCTAATGGTACTGGAACCATTCTTGTATCATTTCCCATTCCAGAGTCATGAGCATTTAAAGACGGTAGGGTGAGTATCGGCCATTTTAAGAAAATACAATCTAAAGTCTAGCCTAGCTGTAGAAAATGCATTGACCTACTCATTTTAAAACACTTTTAAGAGCATTTATAGATCATATAAAATATTATCCTTTGTAGATATGAAAGATACGATGTTAGAGAACACACAAACTTAACATGATTAAACCCAGCCCCTAACCCTTGGCACCTTGTTGCATTTCTAAAAACAAAATCTGTATTATTCCTTTACAGTGTTCTGTATTCATTCTAATCTTCAACCGCTTTGGTTTAAACACATTTATTCAGTCACATGTTCTCAATATATGACACACTGAGAGCAGCAACAAGCTTACAGATTAATTCTTTAAGCTTACATAAAGGGGCACCCTGACGGATGCGTTTTTGTAAGAAACACGTCGAGATCACCAGGTAAACACCCTTTACAGAGATCGCAACACTCACTTTGCTCTGGTTTCCTAGAAATCAAACCGTTAAATCGGCGATTCCTCCTTGGCGGAGGTGCTGGAAGTCAAATTATTTCACCCAAAGAGAAGGCGTGTGGCGTCTCTTTTCCAATAGCCGCCAAATGGTTTGCACGAAATTTTCGCAATACTAGCCGTTTTCCTTTTCTTTTTTAAAATGTTATACAGTTTATCTAAAGGAGTTTCGTTCACAACAAAGGAAATAGCTCCAATTTT
>CM065699.1:17687562-17695062 GCA_017654935.2 Phymorhynchus buccinoides
AAATCCTAAGATAATTAGGTTCCTTCACTGCATTCCTGTATACAACGAACAAACAACTACACGCAAGTCACGCAAGTCAAAAAAAAGAACCCCCCAAAAAAAAAAACACCCACCTACACGCAAGTCCAAAGTGACGTTATTTTATTCACAAGAAACAAAGCAAAACTACTGGATATTTCGGCGAATGCGCCTTTATCAACATAGACAAACAAGAAAACAGCAAACAGCAAATATAGCAAAAGGAGCAAAAAGCAGGCAACACATGGAGCAAAAAACCAACAAGATCAAAATTTTAAAAAACCAATACTTCCCCTCTACAGTCCAATGCATCTTTTTTTCTTTCTTTTATCTTTTTGACATTCATGTAGACACACCATTCACGAATCTGATGAAACATCTGTATTTTACCCGAATCTGATCATCAGATAATGTGAATGGTGTCTACATGAATATAGCGAAGGGAGCTAGTAGAATGTCATCAGATTCGTGTAGACAAACGCGTTTCATTCCGAAGCATAGCAAATAAAGCTAGCCACTATGTAGCGAAGTCAGGGAAGGCGAAACGTAGTAGTTGGAAACCATTACTTCGTAAGAAAGCTAGCTGTTCGCTATTCGCTACGTAGCGGCCTCGCTAGTAGCTACGATTGCTACATGAAATGGCGGCCGAGTTTGTGTTGAAATTGATCAACATTGGAACATTGTTTATTTTGTAAACGGATTTTTGAAAGGTTGAGTGTTCTTCTTCTTCTTCTTCTTCGATCGCTCAGACAGTGTCCTGTCTATTATGAGCGCATATGCGTCATGCTGCATGCCGTTATGCGCCTAAGTAAGAAATAATTAGGCCCAGCACGTCCGACTTCGGCTGGAGGAAATCTTTTTGAATTTTGTTCTTGAAAAAAGGCAGGAGAATGGACCGGAAAGCCAGAAAGATAGTAGATGACAGCAAGCAAAGGAACAAGGAAAAGTCAAAGAGAGTGACAGATTAGAGGAAGTTACTAGCACAGAACTTCCAGAAGGTGGGGGGACTATTTATGCAACAGACACCCCCCCCCCCCCGGTATCCCCACGGGGGGTGAGTTGAGTGTTGATTATCATTATTACCACGCCGTCGAGTGTACAGTCATTTCACTACGTCATTTCCCCCTATCTTTGCTAGATTTATTTGGCTAGATTTGTTAGCCGATTGGAATCGCGGCAGACACAGACATCACAATGTGACAGCCGTATGGCTGAAATCGGGTGTGTGAAGCACGTTCTTTGTAAGCCAAAGGTGTTTGCTGGACCTGTCAGCTATAAGGGAAACATCCAGGGCGACATGGAGACATGGAGGGTCCTTGTGCTACTCCCTCTGGTCAGACAGCCGATAGAGGGGGAGGATGAACGTGCTTCACCTGCCTTTTCTGGGAGTCCGTGTTTGTATTGTCTTAGTAAAGACCTTCGATCGAGTGGGCTGAATGGAGATGAAGACGACCATGGTGATGATGATGATGATGGTGGCGGCGATGATAATGTAGATGATGATGATGATGGTGGAGGTGAAGAAGTAAAGACGCGTTGGTTCTGAAGGAAGGGAGAATTGGTGAATGTGGTGGTGGGAGGGGGGTAGGAAAATAGGAGGGAGAGAGAGAGAGAGAGAGAGAGAGAGAGAGAGAGAGAGAGAGAGAGAGAGAGAGAGAGAGAGAGAGAGAGTGTGTGTGTGTGTGTGTGTGTGTGTGTGTGTGTGTGTGTGTGTGTGTGTGTGTGTGTGTGTGTGTGTGTGTGTGTGTGTGTGTGTGTGTGTGTGTGTGTGTGTGTGTGTGTGTGCGTGTGTGTGCGTGCGTGCGTGTGCGTGTGCGTGTGTGCGCGTGTGCGCGTATGTTTGAAGGTGTAGGGAGTGGGGGTGGCATACACAATCCACCAAATTATGTGTAGAATGACTACAAGAGTGAAACAGACACACAGAAACAAAGTCAGGCTCATGATTGAGCTGGGGACTGGAAAATGACATGATGGATAGTTTGAGAGAGAGAGAGAGAGAGAGAGAGAGAGAGAGAGAGAGAGAGAGAGAGAGAGAGAGAGAGAGAGAGAGAGAGAGAGAGACAGATAGAGGTAGATATATAGAGATAGATATATAGATAGATAGACAGACAGATATATATATATAGATAGGAGACAGGCATGGTCAAAGGACAGTAGTCCGAAATATATGCCTAATAAATTTCATATATTGATTTGTATGCTAGATAGATACATATATAGATAAATAGATAGATAGATAGATAGATGAAGATAGATAGATAGATACGTAGATATATAGACTGCTGGCATATACAACTCAAAAGTTAACGAAATGCTGGTTTAAAACTTTTTTTGTTTGTCTTTGAAACGAACATTAAAACAAAAAAAACAGTTATATGCTAACTTGGCATCTTGATCTATGTTCTAAAGTGCTAGCTTAGTTTCTCATCCTTTTTAGGGAGGCAATGGCAGAACCCATAGATAGATAGATAGATAGATGAATCAATATAGATACGTAGATATAGATAGCACACATATACAGATAGATAGATAGATAGATAGATAGATAGATAGATAGATAGATAGATAGATAGATAGATAGATAGATAGATAGATAGATAGATAGATAGATAGACAGATAGATAGATATATACACAGATAGATAAATAGATAGATAGATAGATAGATAGATAGAGAGATACGTAGATATAGATAGATAGATAGACAGATAGATATAATTGAAATACAATCTCATTATTGTGCTAGCATCGACGATGAGGACAAAAGAGAGAAAGGAAGGACTTGTAACAGAAAGACACTGAGACATATTGTTTGATACGTAGTAATTGTAGCCGCTCTTTAGATGATGGAAGCTGACGAGAAACGAATTAAGGAATGGAAACAACAAAGAAAGAAAGAAAGAAAGAAAGAAAGAAAGGAACATTTACATAAAGTTCTAACAGTGCCAGCTTGTACTCTACTAGTCGCGAAGGTCAAAGAAAACAAAAGTGTCTAAAACATGTGTACGATTTACTATCTGTTGCTAATTTGCCCTCACTTAACATTCCCTGCCAGGGCCCTCCATCAGACTACGTCATCCATTTTGTTGGTCGGCTAATGATGACGACCAGCACACTTTACGTATCTCACACACTGACGTCTCACAAGTGGTTTTTACAGGATGGTCAAGCCGTGTATACAGCCTTCCTTTTTCTTGTGGCGTTTAACATTTCTTTTGGATGTGTGTGTGTGTGTGTGTGTGTGTGTGTTTTATGTGTTCTTTTTATGTGTTTTTGTTTATCTCTCTTTTCTCTCTCTCTCTCTCTCTCTCTCTCTCTCTCTCTCTCTCTCTCTCTCTCTCTCTCTCTCTCTCTCTCTCTCTCTCTCTCTCTCTCTCTCTCTCTCTCTCTCTCTCTCCCCCCAGGGCTGGGTGGAAAAAAGCATGTAACTTGCTTATCTCATGTTCCCTGGTTAAATAAAATTTCGTTTTCGTTTTCGTTTTCGTTCGTTCTCTCTCTCTCTCTCTCTCTCTCTCTCTCTCTCTCTCTCTCTCTCTCTCTCTCTCTCTCTCTCTCTCTCTCTCTCTCTCTATCTCTCTCTCTCTCTCTCTCTCTCTCTCTGTGTCTTTGCCTCCTTCTCTCTTTTTACACTTCTGTCTGCCTGACTGTCTAAATTGTGGCCTCTTTTCTTTTTTCTTTTTTTAATTTAGTCTCCAGCATTCCATTCTATCTTTTTGTATTTTTATTTATCTCCTCAATTTCCATGTTTATTTTGTTCAGTGCATCTTGTACTTGTGTGTGTTCGCGCGCGCGCGCGTATGTGTGTGTGTGTGTGTGTGTGTGTGTGCGTGTGTGTGTGCGTGTGCGTGTGCGTGCGCGCGCGCGCGCGTGTGTGTGTGTGTGTGTGTGTGCGTGTGCGTGTGTGCGTGCGTGCGTGCGTGCGTGCGTGCGTGCGTGTGCATGTGTGTGCGTGTGTGTGTTGGTGAGTGGTGTGTGGGCGTGCGTGCGCGCGTGCGCGTGCGTGTGTGTACAGCCTTGAATCTCCAATTGTGATACACCCCATTGTAGGCATTTGTTTCCCCTGACAGTTTCATTTCCATCATATCATAATAATCCCCCCAAAAACGAACAAAATGTAGAACCGTTTAAAGTAGAAGGTTTGGGAGGGGAAATCAGACAACAGAAGGGAACAGAAAGTCACCCATTCCCACTAATTCGGTTCTTAACTGTAAGCAGACACAGCACCGTCGCTATGATTGTAATTTACCACGCGCATTCGCCCATGCATGAATGCTGAGAGATGACTCCTGGCAGGGATAATACATTATCCTGTGTCATCTTTATCACCTGCTGCGTTAGCTCTTTTACAACAGGAATTATACATGCTTTCTCGCGTGTTGTTCGGTTAGCTCGTGCTTAGTTTTACATTTATTCCATACTTCAACGTTGGAGGTCTAGTATCGTAAAGGAACGTTTAGATATAAAAGAGGGTAAACTTACTGGTATTTTGTTGTTGTTTGTTCACGACCAATTTAAGATGGTGATAGTAAAGGTCTGTGTACACGTTAACATTATTCACGAGATATTTCTATTTCCCCATGGCAACACAGTGATAGCCCACTCTTAACATGACATACAGCTCACTGTGTTGCCGTGGGGAAATAGAAACATCGTGTGAATAGTGTTAACGTGTACACATACCTAAGCTTATTAGCGCATAACAGTGCTTGGATGATTGCACTGGTGGCGATATAAACACAACAATAACGCCAACATTAAATGGATATGAAATTGTTCCTTTTTTAAGCTTTGCGGTGAGGGGGATAGAGGGGTACCGTGTTTAAGAAATATTTTGTATCTGTTAGTTTTTGTTGTTTTTTGTTTGTTTTCCAAATTGCCATAACTAAAGCAAACTATGAACGCACTTCGATCGACCACCTTCGTGCTTGCATCCTTTCTTCTTCTTCGATCGCTCAGACAAATTCCCGTCATATGATGAGCGCAGATGCGTCATGCTGCCGTTAACTAAGAAATAGGCCCAGCAAGTCCGTTTCCGCTTAGAGAAAATCTAAAAAAGAGTTTCTCTTTAACTAAAATATTCTTAAAAATGGCTGGAGAGTGGACCAGTACAGCAGAAAGATAGTAGACGACAGTAAACAAATAGTCCAGGCGAAATTAAGCTTTACCTTGTTTTGTGATATATATATATATTAGGTTTTTATGTGGATCTAACATGATTTGAGGATGCTGAATACAAATCCAAAGGGAAAATGCAGAGTCAAAGAGAGTGACAGATTAGAGGAAGTCACAAGCACATAACTTCCAGAAGGTGGGGGGACTATTTGTACGAAAGATCCCCCCCCCCCCCCCCCCCGGAGGGAGGGGGTGGGGGGGATTGGGGGGTTTGCATCCAATAATTGACATTGCATACACTCAGTCGTATCCGAGTATGACTTCCAGATAGCAGAGGACACAACTGTTATTCTGGAGGCTGGGCTGGGATTGTTTACAACACTGCCGAAAAGCCTTGCCTTGGGTTTGTTGTTGTTATTGTTGTCGTTGGCGTACCCTGGCTAAAAGACTCCAGGGATCATCCCAACAGCGGAAGCGCTTGAACACTGTGGTACAAGTGCATCAGCTGCAGATGAGAACATTACGTGTGTGACCGTTTGTGATTACCCCGCCACGTGCGCAGCCAGGGGTCACCCCCACTCTTTCGGCCAATAGGATGTGAGGACAGCTGGGCACTGGGGAAAATCTGTTAAAGGGGCACCCTGACGGATGAGTGTTTGCAAGAAGCACGTCGAGATCAGCAGGAAAACACCCCTTACAGAGATCGCAACACTCACTTTGCTCTGATTTCCTAGAAACCAAACCAAACCGTCAAATCGGCGATTCCTCCTTGGCGGATGTGCTGGAAGTCAGATCATTTCAGTGACCGCCTGAGTCGCTTAGACCAAATCACGAATTGTCCACAATACAAGCATTTTTATTTATACTTTGCCAAAAGGAGTTTCGCTCACAACAAAGAAAATAGCTCCTTTTTTGTCCTGCACTTCTAAAAAGAAAAAGCTTCAACCATTCCAAGTGTCCTCCACCCACCCCGTCCAAAATGGCTTCTCTCTCTGGCAACTCCGCCAAGGAGGAATCGCCGTTTTGACGGTTTCATTTCTATGAAACCAGAGCAAAATAGAGTGTTCCGATCCTTGCAAAGGCTGTCATTCTGGTGATCTCGACGTGTTTCTTGCAAAAAAAACTCATCCGTCAGGGTGCCCCTTTAAAGGTCATCCCATCCACCAATCCCCTCGGCTGCAGCACTAGGCGCCAACGCCTCTTGGGTGGACAGCCGTAGCCATTCGCAGAGGACTAATCTGTATCTTGATTATATTATAACTGAAGAAAATCACTGATTGTACACCTCTTGTTTTGCTATTGGCCCCAATGGTAAAGACTGCAGGCTAGTGTCAACCAAGAATAAAAGCCATTTTGAGTTAAGGCCGAATGAGGTTTTATACCGAAAATTATCTGCCCCTGTCTCGTGCACAGAAATGCGAACGCCACCTACTTAAGGTTATTGCCCTTGCCTGTCAGGAACTAGTAGTATATAGCCACATAAAATTATCTGCCCCTGACTTGTCACTAGGTGGCATGGTCAACTCAGTCCGAAAATTATCGCCCTTTCGTGTCGCTACGACGTAGTATAAAACCCCATTAATGCAGACGTCCCTTTACTCAAGTGGCCTTTATCACTGGTTGACATTAGCCTGTAGAAAGGGCCAATAATAAATGAGAGCTATGCTATATATGATATTCTACAGTATTGGAATATCATGCTACAGCTTAGTCTTTCGTGGAAGACTATGACTCTCGAACGAGGGGGGGGGTCCCTTGCACCGACCGGCTCTGGTGCTGCAGTCAAAGGGATTGGTTGGCCTTTGGGGACCTTCCCCAACGCCAACTCTCGTCCTCAAATCCCTTTGGCCGAGAGAGTGGGGATGTACCCTGGGCAAGGCATATCCACTATAAACTAATTCTCGCCCAGCCCGCTAGAATAGTATCTGCCCCCTCTGCTACCTGGCAGTCATTGTCGGAAACGACAGACAGGCAACGCTACTGAATAATCCCATAAAGTTACTTCCAATACAATACGGTCATATAGCAGCATAATGTTAACATGTGTATATTTTACGGATGTCCACGGATGGTTCGTAGACCTACAAAACAAACAAACACAAACAAACAAACAATGCAACAACAAAAAAGCTAAACCAACCCGATAAGGGTTAAGGGTTAACATTTTCCAATGATTAGAAAGTAAACCCGACCTCAACACTTATCTCTAATCTCCCACAAAAAAAGCAGTGTTCATCCGTTTCCAAAAATACACAGCAAGATACAATTGCCTTTTTTCCCCTCCATTTTTGTTATCTCACCTTCTAAAATTACTTTTGAAAGCATCGCCAAAATGACACATGCCTATCGAGTATTCTACACCCCGATTCTT
>CM065699.1:17710062-17717562 GCA_017654935.2 Phymorhynchus buccinoides
TATTATTCCATATATGTTTGACATGCTATGCCTTTGTGTGGGATATCTATTTTGTTTTAAAGGAACACAAATTGAAAATATGATACTTTTTTTCTGCAAGAGAACAGCACACGACGGTCTCTCAATAATGTTCTCATCACTATCCACATTTTCATCACATCCTACTCTTCCCCATACCATCTAACCTAACCCCAACATCTTTTTCAAACTGAAAACTCAACCCAACCACCCCCCTGCAGCAAGCTCTTGACGTAGCCGATGGTTTCGTTTTCTCGTGTTGAAGTTGATTCTGCCAATTTCACCCCTACCCGGAAATTGCTCGCATGCTAGCCATACTTGGCAGTCATCAAGCTTTCGCGCGCGCCCGGAGGGCGACACGCCGCCATCTTTACGACGTCACAGGAGGGCGCCCTCTTGTAGAGGAAAACAAAATTAAAGGGAGGGGAAAAAAGCATTTTAGGTAATAAGACAGAGACGAAGGTTGGCTGTCTAAATTGGGAGTTTTTTCGGGGAGCGTTTGTTAAGTTTGAGATTTTGTTTCTGTGGTTTTAACCCCATTTCCTATACATCTTGGCTGTCTGCGCTTTCTTTTTCCAACCTGCCTGTCAATGTTTATGTACTTTATTTATCCTTAACCCATTTTCTTTTATTTATTACAAAAAAAATGAAATATTGCGCGTGTGAGTGGATGTGCCCCTCTTTTCAATTAATTCCAATGCAATTCATTTAATAACTGCCACGTAGTAGAAGGGCACGTTGCTATTCTGGACGGATGGGCTAGAATGAGTTTTATTGACAAAATGCAATGCCTTGCCCAGGATACATGCTCATTTTCTCGTCCAAAAGGATTTGAGGGCAGCTGGCATTGGGGAAGTCCCCAAAGGCCATCCAATCCCCCCCACCCCACCCCACCCTGGTTTTAGAGTCACAGATTTCCACAAAGTATGATACTGTACATAGAGAGAGATAATGTTGATGCTTTATTCAACAGATTGTATCATGTATTGTGTTCCTGGGTGGGGTGAGTGGTGGTGATGGTAACAGTGTGTGTGTGTGTGTGCGTGTGCGTGTGCGTGTGTGCGTGTGTGCGTGCGCGCGTACGTGTGTGTGTGTGTGCATGCGCGCGCGCGCGTGTGTGTAAGTACGTGCGTGTCTGCGTGTATGTGTGCATGGGTGTGTGTGTGTGTGTGTGTGGGGGGGGGGGGGGGTGGGGGGGGGGGGGGGTATGTATATGCCTATTTGCATGTGTGTGTGCGTGCGCTATTATTACCCGGCCAGAGGCCGAGGTATTGCGATCGGTTTGTGTGTGTCTGTGTGTGTGTCTGTCTGTGTGTGTGTCTGTCTGTGTATCGATTATCTTAAAAAACTACTGTTTGGATTTTGATTAAAATTGGAAGAGGGGTAGACAGCTTGAAAAGGAAGCTTCCTTTCGTTAATCAACACCGTGCTGACCTTGACCTTGAAGTTTGACCTTGAAAACCGAAATGTCCTTCTTTGGGCTATGTAATTTCCCCACAGCTTTATTTCGTGAACTAGTGAACAGAATCGCTTCAAATTTTTGTGTGGTGGTGTACCATGGTGCAAGGAAGTTTGTATAAAAGTTCAGCTGTATCTCGTGAACTACTGAACAGAATCGCTTCAAATTTTGGGCTATGTATTTTATGCGTTCTGTAAGGGTGGAAAGTGGTGTGTTTATTGGGGGGTGGGGTGTGGGGGGGGGGGGGGGGGTGCAGGACATAACTCTGGCCGGGTTTGCATTGTCACAATGCGTTGCTGCCGCTCGGCGATGCCCTTGTTTGTTTTTGTTAAATGTTTGCTTTTAATGTTTGTCGTTGTTAAGCGCATAGAGCTCCACATTTGGTGCGCTATATAAATGATTCACTATTATTATTATTATTATTATTATTATTATTATTATTTTTTTTTTTTTTTTTTTTTTTATTTTTTTTTTATTATTATTTTATTATTATTATTATTATTATTATTATTATTATTAATAATATTATTACTATTATAAATTATAAATATTATTATTATTATTATTATTATTATTATTATTATATTATTATTATTATTATTATTATAAATATTATTATTATTATTATTAGTAGTAGTAGTAGTAGTATGGAGAATTATTATTTTGCATCTCTCACTTTACTATTAGCCCCTACTGCAAGATGAAGGGGAGCAACAACAAAAAAAAAACAAAACAAAACAAAACTTCGCCTACTACTAGTACATGTGTAATACAAAAAAAGAAAGTAAAGGGAGGGAGAATGGATGAAAACACAGAGCGAAATGGAAGAAGCAAACTGTAGCAAAGATATCTCGGAAATAGAAAGCTTCGTATCAGAAGAAACAGTGCAGAGGTTAGAATGTGGTGGTGCTAGAGGTGGAGATGGGAACCTATGTGTGGGTTCAGGGGCGGATCTGGGGGGTTTGCAGGGTTTCCGGAACCACCCTCCTACCCCCCTACCCCTGGCCTCAAGCATGTACCTTATACTGTGGTAAAAAAGTAAATTGCAAACTTTTCCGTGGGCTTCGCTCCCCCCCCCCCCCCCCCCCCCCAAAGATAACCCCCCCCCCCCCCCTGGCCCCCACAAGGACTACTAGACATTAACCCAAGACCTATGCAGCTCCCTGGACTCCCTGCGGAAATCACCCCTTACGAATCAGTTTTGGTCCGCCCCTGTGTTGGGGGGCGTTAACAGGTAGGTAAGTCAAACATACATCATGTTTAACCTTTGTTGGGATGAAGGTGGGGGTGGGGGGGGGGGGTAGTGGCAAACGTTCCCTACACCCGTCGCTATTACACATCTTCATTCACCTCAACCCCAACCCCAACTCCCCATCTCTCTCTCTCTCTCTCTCTCTCTCTCTCTCTCTCTCTCTCTCTCTCTCTCTCTCTCTCTCTCTCTCTCTCTCTCTCTCTCTCTCTCTCCTTCTCTCTCTCTCTCTCTCTTGAACTCCATAATAATGTGTATGGGCTTCATGGGCCTAAACATTAAACCATTTTGAGTTGAGTTGAGTTGAGTTTGAGTCTCTCTCTCTCTCTCTCTCTCTCTCTCTCTCTCTCTCTCTCTCTCTCTCTCTCTCTCTCTCTCTCTCTCTCTCTCTCTCTCTCTCTCTCTCCTCTCTCTCTCTCTCTCTACTCTCTCTCTCTCTCTCTCCGAGTCTCTCTTCTCTCTCTCTCTCTCTCTCTCTCTCTCTCTCTCTCTCTCTCTCCTCTCTCTCTCTCTCTCTCTCTCTCTCTCTCTCTCTCCCTCCCTCCCTCACCTGTGCCTTGATAAGACATGCCCGGACCCGAGGGGTGCTGGAGAAGAGCCGTTCATCATCAGCAGTATCTTATCCCAGTGGCCTGTCTCAGCGCCTAATTCACCAGCGCTACCTCTGCCCCTGCCACTTGTTTTCCAAGACACCAGGGGAAGGGGGTTGAAGGAACTTGCTATCTTGTATTTTACGTACCCCCAACCCCCTTCCCGCATCTCCTCCCTCAACTTTTCTTACTGATATTTGTTGTGGGTTTGTGTTTTTACTGAGAGGCAACGTTCTGCCATTATCTGGACAAGGGATAGGGGTTAAGTGTTAAGATCAGCTTAGAATCAATCAATCAATCAAAATTTATTGTCTTTAAAAAGTTAAAGAAAATCTTTGTCTGGCATGCACATAAAACATAAACATAATAAGAAACAACATTTACAAACTCTCATCCAAAATCAAACTTTCCGCAATTGTTTTCCTTATATAAATGAATACATAAATAAATATAGTATTAAATTGTTATTTGGAATACTTTTGGATTATTTTCATAAACCTGAAGAAGCAGTTTGAGATTCAGGGTCGTAAACATGAGGATGGGTGTGTATGTGTGTGTGTGTGTGTGTGTGTGTGTGTGTGTGTGTGTGTGTGTGTGAGTGTGTGTGTGTGTGTGTGTATGTGTGTGTGTGTGTGTGTGTGTGTGTGTGTGTGTGTGTGTGTGTGTGTGTGTGTGTGTGTGTGTGTGTGTGTGTGTGTGTGTGTGTGTGTGCTTGCGTGCGTGCGTGCGTGCGTGTGTGTGTGTGTGTGTGGTGTGTGTGTGTGTGTGTGTGCGTGTGCGCGTGTGTGTGTGTGTGTGTGTGTGTGTGATTAAAGTACAAGATAGTCACAAAAGAACGAATGGGATACATAGATAAAGAAATGTAAATGAAAGGGATAGGGCTTGCGGTGGGAGTTGGGGTGGGGGTGGAGGGGGGGTGGGGGGCAGAAAGTATAACTTTAAATTTGGCTGGGGAGGGTTTCAAAGTATCTGACACAAAAAAGATTAAACAAAGATAGAGATGATGAACAAAGGAAAGGGGTAGAGTAAGACGAGTGGGGGGGGGGGGGGGGGGGGAAGAGGGGGGGGGGGGAAGGAAAGGAAGACAAGAAGGGAGGAAGAGGACGAGGAAACGACAAAAGTGAGGGTGGGGGTGTTGGGCGTGAAAGGAAGAAGCTTACGGGCTGAAGGGTGACAGTTGCTGAAGAATCGTTGTAGGTAAATTGTATTTTTGTTTCTGTGATAAAGACAGCTTGCCATTCAACTTGTGAGATGCTATTGGTATTAGAGGTGGGGGGGAAAACCGGTTTCAACCGAAAAACCGGTGCTAATCTTTCGCGGTTCGAAAAACCGGTTCGAGTTGCTGTGAACCGGTTTTTTTAAACTGCAAACTGAAAGTAAGTTTTTCTTAGAATAACGCATTCTTTTCGAAAAGCAACACTGATTATCAGCGCAGATTGGGTGTTTGTAAGCCAAGAGTAGCTGTTTCTAGCTTGTGGTGGTGTATCACTGTATGGCTTTGACTTTGACTGAGTGTTGAGTTGAGTGTGTGTGTGTGTCATAAGTCATAAGTTTCTTTATTGTGTGTGTGTGTGTATGTGTGCGCGTGCGTGCGTGTGTGTGAATATTCTGACAAATAAATATGTGTTTGCATAGGTGAAACTAGTGATGCGAGTACTGGTTAAAAAAACCGGTTCGGTAAAACCGGTTCGAAAGACGGAAACCCGGTTTAAAACCGGTTCGGATTTTTGAACCGGTTATCAACTCTAATTGGTATTCTTGGGTGGAGGGGGTAGGGGGTAGGGGGGGGGGTACAGTAGTACATGGACGCAAGGATGTATGGGTGTACGTATGCGTCGACTACTATAGAAGTCAAAAGTAATAATGTATGTAACATAATTCTATTTTGCTTCATTTTTGGCTTCTTTCTTTCATGCATGTCCGCCAATCTTGTCCGCTGCAATATTTCTTTTAACTGAGCACACCGTATAAAGTTCTGCTTGTTGTTGCATCAGTCGTCTTGTGTTGTTTGTTATTTGGTCTTCGGAGAATAAAATGTTTAAACCAGAAGTCTCTCTCTCTCTCTCTCCCTCTCTCTCTCTCTCTCTCTCTCTCTCTCTCTCTCTCTCTCTCTCTCTCTCTCTCTCTCTCTCTCTCTCTCTCTCTCTCTCTCTCTCTCTCTCTCTCTCTCTCTCTCTCTCTCTCTCTCTCTCTCTCTTTGTTAATTTGCTTACAGCATCACTGTATTTTTGCATTGTTCAGTTTCATTTTAATCACTGTTCTCCTTTAGTATATAAAAGTTGAACCAATTTATAAATGTGTGTATGTATTTGTCTGTTTTGGTTCAAATTTATTTCCTCCTGCCATATTGTTAATTATTCTTTATGAAAGGGTGCGTTATAAGCATTTGCTTGTTGTCACCCTCATTACCTCATCATTGTTTGATTTTGTATGATATTTGAATAAAGTTGTCTAAACCAAAATTTAAATATTTTGTTTTCCTTCTTTTGATTTTTTTTCTTCTTTTTTTTTAAACGTTTTGTTTGCTTCTTGAATTATTTTTTGTCGACCGGGCCATACATTATGGTTATCTTGTACAGTACTCACTCCTTCCCTCCAAAGAAAACCAACAACATTATCATTGAAAAAGTTCACCCTGCCATTCTCGGGAAAAAGGATAGGGTTAGGATCAGCCTAAGATTATTTTAATAAAACTGACAGAAGCAGGCTTTTGACATTGAGGGTCGTAAACATGCGTTTGTGTCTGAAGTACAACTTTGTTTGCATTGGGTTTTTTTAAATCGCAATTGTAATGTTTATGTTCAGTATTTGAGCCAAACGCTTCGGCTTTTGCGTGCACAAGTAGTGCCTGACTAAACGCCTGCGGACACATTCAAATTCAAAGTCAAATCCAAATTGAAAATCACTTTATTATTTCTCAAGGAGAAATTTCGTCCAGGTGCCGTACAACAGAAACATTGACATTCAGCATGCATCATCTTGATCATTCCAAAAAAACATCGGGACTCTTTCCTGGTATTGCAGTACCTCCAGGATCGTCCCACCATATTTACAGTTACCAATGTCCCGCGTGTAAGCTTACCTGTTCCTCCAGGTCTGAGGCCGTTAAACGGACTTTCATTCCTTCATTCCACTATTCAAAGGGAATCGAGGGGGTATATATACCAGAAGGTGCTTATCACACGATGTAATCGAATTCTGATCGCTTCTCGGCATTTTGGCTAAGACAGTGATTCAGGAACATAAATTTTTATTTATACCCTGGTTGGTTTGTTCAGCCCGTCGTACATGGCGAAAGCCGATACGCGACGCTAAACTGAACTTCCATCCATCACAAAGGAAATAAAGCAGGACAATAGTACCTTTCTCGCTTTAAAAACACCCTTGACTTCCACCAACGTATTACGTACTGAGGTGATGACATCAGATGAAGAGGAATAACCCTGGTATGCATGGCTTTTGCTCTAACACAGTCAAGAGAGTTATATCCCCAGACCATTTTCCTAGATTGGCTCTATCAGTTGTCTTTTTTATGGCGTGATTTGCCCAATGATGTTTTCTTTCATTTTCTCTGGCAGTCAAGGGGTTAAAAAAAAGACCCTGGCAGTTATCATTGTGAAATCCCGAGTAGTCTGTCAATGCGTTCTGAAGGACATGGTTCCTAATCTGTCGAGACCATGTCATCGGATGTTAGGGATTAACCTACGATCTCTGAAGGAGTAGTTAAAGCCTTCTGCTATCTTCGCTGATTGTGACTCACCGCCTCTAATAATCTCACTCGCCATTTATCGTGACCTCTGAAGTCTGAACCGATTCTGTTTTAGGGGAAACATTATGTGTGGTGTGAGAATGATTATTGGCAAAGGATGTTGTTAAAGAGACGGACATGTGTGTGTGTGTTGGTTCTGTGTGGTGTGTGTGTGTGTGTGTGTGTGTTAAAGAGACGGAGATGTGTGTGTGTGTGTGTGTGTGTGTGTGTGTGTGTGTGTGTGTGTGTGTGTGTGTGTGTGTGTGTGTGTGTGTGTGTGTGTGTGTGTGTGTGTGTGTGTGTGTGTGTTGGTTCTCTATGTGTATGTGTGTGTGTTGGTTCTCTATGTGTATGTGTGTATGTGTGTGCGTGCGTGCGTGAGTTCATGCGAACGTGGTACTCATCAAATTCAGGTAATGTACCACGGTAGGGTCTA
>CM065699.1:17745062-17750062 GCA_017654935.2 Phymorhynchus buccinoides
ATACGTTGGATGGGATGGATGTTCAAAGTGGGTTAACAGGATTAACTTTGAAGAATGGGGGAATCTCTGTCATAAAGTGTCTGAAGGGGACTGGGAGATGGATTAGGAGTGGTGGGGGTTGAAAAAAGAATGGCAAGGGTTGATGTTATAATGTTTATTAATTATTATGCGCATGCATCTAATGCTGCACACGTGTTGTTGTGTGCAGAGTAGAAAGGAACTGTACAGTTGAGTGCACATGATGGTACCATTACCGTGTTCCATTCTCTCTCTCACGTCGACTCTCGCCCTCTCTCGTCTCCATCGTTAATCTAACCCACGCCTTCATCTCTCTCTCCTCTCTCTCTCTCTCTCTCTTCTCTCTCTCTCTCAGTCTCTCTCTCTCTCCAGAACGAACATGTGCCCTCACCAGATAAAGCCTGCTTTACGTGTCTCTATCTCTCATATAAAGAGTCGCTGTGGGGCAGTGCATCTCTCTCTCATCTCTCTCTCTCTCCCCCCCCTCCCTGATTATTCTTGTAATTACCTGTTTGAACGAGCTATAAACATCGAGACAGTTTGTTGAACAAAATTATGTGTGTTCAAATATTATAGTGTGGGATGGATGAACACTATTATGTCGTGTAGAGAAAAGAAGTGGAGCAGTGCAGTGAAGAGACTGATTTATAAAAGGCAACAAACAACGAAAATGCAGGGGTGAGAGTTTTAAAAGTTATTAAATACCCACCAGACCACGTATCAAAATCACGGGTTTCACGTGTTTTCCCTCTTATAGCTGGTAAGAAATCTTGTTTTCGACCAGGTTTGACTCCCATACAAATGCCTCCAATTTCAAAACGATATATCATTTTAAAGAGCAACCTCAATTCGAAGTGGTGTGAATTTGTATGTCGGTCACAGCTACCCAGAAAAAAAACCCCACCAAGGGACTTAATCGCAGTGGATCAGTGGGTCTTTAACCTGCTTCAGAAAGCGATTTTTTTTTTTAAAGGTACAGTTCACTTTGCATTGTTTTCAAAATTGGTAGATTTACTTGCAGACAATTTACAGTAAAGAGGATAACAAAATACTGGAGTCAGCCAGGGCGATACATGGTGCCCTATATTGTTTCGGCGAAAAGAGGGGCGGAGTGGAATTGTCATGCAAGTGGGGCGACTCGGCTCTGTAATCAGCAGAAATTATCCCCCTTCCATCATCCTGGTCGTCTCTTTCCGCCATGTTTCCGTGTCCCGGGCTATGAAAACACCAGCAATGGCTAATGAGACCCGGCTTAGGGACCGGATCATTACAGTCATTCCAATCGTGACCTCATCAGCTGATCTGTGATTGTGTGTGGTTCTAGTTCTGATTCTTGTTTTGTTTTTTCCCCTTCCCCCGCCCTCTGTGTTTCCCCCTGCCACTTCCTCACCCACCCATTTCCCAGCCTCACGCACTGTGACCTTTGCATAGTTTTGAGCGTGGTGTGTGGCCACATTTTGCATTCGACAGAAGGACTGAGTGGACTGTTATGTGAGTTAGCTATTTTGTTGCTAAAACAATGTACAAGACAGCTACATTTCTTTAGTTTTGTTACTAACTTCAAGAATAGCCAATAGCAAATATAATATTGACTAGACACAGTTGTTAAGGCGTTGAAAAACAAACAACATTTACACATATTGGCCACTGCAATTAGGGTTATTAATGCCCTTGACGGCACGAGTTAAGCCCTTGTTGGTCAGTATCCAAAAGGGCATTCACTCTTGTAAAAATCAGCCATTCAGTGGGCTCAAATAGGGTTATTGGCGAGAGTATTCACTTGTTTGGTCAGTACTCAAGCATCTTCCCCCACCCATTCACTCTTGCAAGATGTGTTTGTTGCAGTGGCCAATAGGAAAAGTCCCGCCTGCGTTCAACATCACTTTAGACAAAAGCTTCAGAAAGAAAGAAAGAAAAGGCACGATTCTTCACACTTCCAGCAAAAAAGTTATGATTGCAATCACAGCCGATGCAATGCCCTCAAGTTTCGGAGTTCAGATTTTGATACGTAGGGTTTGTTGCCAGCAACCGAAGAATCTCTCTTTTGTTCTCACATTTCATGCCCCCGTTCCTGACTCCCTATATTCCTGCGCCTTTTGCTTATCTGTGGCACAGAGAAAAGACTCAGACAAGCATGGAGGATAACTGCGTACAGAACGGCGCCACAGTGCTCCCCCCTGATGGCGGGGTCACTGACGCGATGTGTGAAATGACGTCATAATAACCGTTTGTTTGACACATCTAGGGCCATCTCGCCTTCTGTCTTTTACCTATGCTGGCCCGATCTTCCCGATAATCTCCTTGTGCTCTGTCAGGTGTAGGAAGGGATTTTCTGTGATATCTCTTCTTGTTTTGCAAGTGTTGCTGCTCTTCTTTCAGTTTGGGAATCGTTTGTTTGTTGATGCTGTAACAGTTGCTGTTATTCGCATTCTTATCACGATGTCGCATTTTAAAGGATATTCTTATTGGTTTTTCCCCTAGAGTATTGCCTTTACTATTTTATTTTATTTTCACTGAGTCTGCTCTGATAATTCCTTTCAGGATTTTCTTTGTTGGTGTGGTGTTGCTGTTTTTTGGGGGTTTTTGCTCCTTGTTTGTTTGTCTAATTTAAATTATTACTAATTTTACTTTCAAAACTTTTGTTATTGATTGTTGCTACCAGTATGATGTAAGCCTTCGTTTACTTTTGTCTTCTTTTCTTGTTCGCTGATTTCGTAAAGGTTATTAATACACACACTTTTAGTTTTGTTTATAATTCCAGTTATTTTCTTTTGGTTTGCTTCATTTCACATTTGTATTTGTGCCTTCAATGTATTTTTTTCCAATAAACCGAAAAGGCACGCCCATATGGTTTACTATCTCTTGCTTTTTTTTCTTGCTTTTTTTACAATAAGACAGAAAGCAACGATAACATATCAAGCTTCACTGTAACGTGTTCATCAACAAAAAAAGAAGTGAAGGCACGATAAGATACAATGCCAACAACACACAAGCTGAACAGTGTCTAAAAACGAAAACAATAAATGCAGATAAGAAGAAGAAGAAGAAGAAGAAGAAGAAGGAGAAGGAGAAGAAGAAGAAGAAGAAGAAGAAGAAGAAGAAGAAAAAGAAGAAGAAGAAGAAGAAGAGAAGAAGAAGAAGAAGAAGAAGAAGAAGAGGAAGAAGAAGAGGAAGAAGAAGAAGAACAAGAAGAAGAACAAGAAGAAGAAGAAGAACAAGAAGAAGAAGAAGAAGAAGAAGAAGAAGAAGAAGAAGAAGGAGAAGGAGCAGAAGAACAAGAAGAAGACGACGACGAAGAAGAAGAAGAAGAAGAAGAAGAAGAAGAGAAGAAGAAGAAGAAGAAGAAGAAGAAGAAGAAGAAGCAGCAGATAGAGCCCCATCGACGCCTATAAAAAGTGCAACATTTGTTTTCTGATGTAAAAACCACGAGGGCAACAAAAGCGAGGGGAACTTTTGATATGGGATTAGATGTGGGTAAAACAAATCAAAAAGAGCAGAGGAGGGACATCACTCGCACGCCTTGTAAAGCGACGCTTGATTGTTATCAGATCGCGTGCATGGGGAAGGGTAGATGATACTTTGGGACAGGGAGGGAGAGAGATAGGGGGGGGGGGGGGGGGGGGGGGGAGAGATAGGCTTATTATAGACACCAAGAAGGGTTCCAGAACGCTTCAGGGGTTAGTGGTATTCGTCTCGTTGTAACCTTACTAAGGCTCGGTGTCCATCTGTGTTCTACTGAGGACCCAGCATGTTTGACAACCGTGTGAAAGATAGCACACGCCTTGTTGGTTTTGACTCGCTGACAGGTCATGCACACAAGCAGGTCTGCTTCTTTTGGTCTCCCTTCCCCAAGACCCAAACAACATGCACAACAGCGGACCAAATGCGTACACAACGCACGCCAGTCGGTGTGAAGGACATGGCAGCAGGTGTGAGAAAAACACAGAATGAAACAAAGCAGGACACAATTAGCCATGACACAAAATGTACACCGAGCCTAAGAGGAGTGTGTGTGTGTGTGTGTGTGTGTGTGGGGGGGGGGTAGTTTGAGTTGCGAACTGCCACCCCTGGAGAGTGGACGGCTCATTGAACTTCATCTTGATGTGTGCAGAAGTCATCACTGCAGCACGTGGCTTCTACCATACTCCACTTGTTGTAATCAAGTCGTGGGCGCGGTGTTGGTGTTTTTAGGGGGTGTTTTTTGCTTTGAAGAGCGTAGTAAACAGCGAGGCTGCATGGTTTTTCTTTGTGATCTAAGACAATGAATCCGGGGTTATCTGGGGATGTCAAGCAAGATGTTTTTTAAATAAATTATAGTTGTCTTTTTTTCATTAGATTTTTGCCTGTATTGTCTCCCCTGCCGTCATTTTTATCTCTTTGTCCTGGCTTCGTCTCTTTTCTTCTTTCATGTAATTGTTTTACCAGAATGGTGTCTGTCTTGTCTATTCGCTGTACCTCCCTTTCATTCCAGTTCAGTTGAGGAGTAATTTTTGTTCCTGTTCTGCGCGAGTCGAATGGTGTGTCAGTTTGTGAAAGCTTGTTTTGTTTGATTGTCAAAAAAAAGGTAAGCCTATTAATTACTGCTAATAAAAGATACTAATTTGCGTGTTATCATTTCCACTTGTTAAAAACAATTGAAGCGTTTTGCATAGTTAGCTGTTCACGTGTAGGGCCTACATTTTAACTGCAAATACAGACAAAGGAATTCAAGAAGAAAAGTGAACAGGGACGCAAAATTAACAATGGACCAAGCAAGCCAAGGCAACGTGCGTGTGTGTGTGGTCCTGTGTTGTTTTAACGAAATGAATGGCTGAGTCAAGAATATCCTTGGCTGAGTTGGGTTGTCATGCAAAGGGCAGCTCTGCTCTGCAATCATGTGACATTATCTCCCTTGTGCCATCCTGGTACATGTTTTCGTGTCCCGGGCTATGAAAACACCAGAAATGGCTAACGAGGCCCCGTTTGGGACACACTCATTGCAG
>CM065699.1:17760062-17765062 GCA_017654935.2 Phymorhynchus buccinoides
TCTAGCACAAAACGGCTGAAATCAAGGAAAATTACCATGTTATTATTTAGCCATCAGGCTACTGCTCTCGCTGAAAGAGATGCAAATAATCCCAAGTAATCATACCCCCATTCCATTTTGTTCCTGTAGCCTGTCGAATTTGCTACCCGTGTCTCATGTCTAGATCATGCACATGTCTCTGTCGTTGCTAATAGGTGACATTTGCACTACTGGGTGGTGGACAAACCTTCCATGGTGTATTGGTGTTGTTGTTGTTTTTATTATATCAAGCAGTGTGTTTAGACAAACACGCAAACGTTTCACTCCCCCTTCTCTTCACCTCTAACCCTATTCTCACCCCATGCCTCTTTCTCTATGCGTGTGCATTTATGTGTTTCTTTCCGTATCTCCCTGCTTCTGTCTCTGACTGTATGCCTCTGTCTGTCTGTCTGTCTCTCTGTCTGTCTCTCTCTGTCTCTGTCTGTCTGTTTGTCTGTCTGTCTCTCTCTCTCTCTCTCTCTCTCTCTCTCTCTCTCTCTCTCTCTCTCTCTCTCTCTCTCTCTCTCTCTCTCTCTCTCTCTCTCTCTCTCTCTCTCTCTCTCTCTCTCTCTCTCTCTCTCTCTCTCTCTCTCTCAATCTCTCTCTCAACCACAACCATCAACATCACTGAAGAATACAATACGCATCCAAAAAAAGAACAAAGACCACAGATCACCAATCACCCAAACAAAAGACTCCTTTCACTTTTCTGATAAAATAGCCCTCCTCCAAACCTCTCCTTTAGCCTATCACCAACTACCCCCCCCCCCCCCCCTCTTTTGTTGCTTCCACGCAAGGCTGACGACTACAAAAGAAGAGCACACACACATACACACACACACACACACACACTACCATTGTGTCCCCCTGTTTTGTCTCTGGGGACCCAGGCGTTAACTTCAAAACACATGCTTCACTTTCACGCATTGTTGTCAACCCTTTTTATCGTATTCGCATTGTCATCACGTCCTCAACATTACGCATTGTTGTTTGTCAAAACCTTTTTAATCGCATACGCATTGTTACCACGTCCTTCGCTTTACGCATTGTTGCCGAACAGTTTCGTGTGGACAACGATGGTAACTAGTGACCAACAAAGCCTGTTTAAACTCTTTGTTCACTATATCGTTGAGACCCTTTTTCAGTCTGTTCAAACAGTGTGTCTCTATCCCCATTCACTCCCTCTGTCCATCACGGTTTTGTCCTTTTCCTCCCCTCTTTTCCATAACACAGAGAGTCTGTGTTTTGTGGTGAAGGATGATGACTTGATGTTACTGTGTGGTGGTCCTCTGACCATCTGGTGTGGGTTGGCTGCTCCGTTCAACCTCAGGGGTCAGCGTTATGACGCTGGGAGGGGACAAACCCAGTGTCATCGAGGATGACAACACTTTCTTTCACCCTCCTGCTGTCTCTCTGACTGTCTGTCTGTCTCTCTGACTGTCTGTCTGTCTGTCTGTCTGTCTGTCTCTTCCTTTATGTCGGTCTCCTTTCTCTCTGCACCTGGCTGTGTGTCTGTCTGTCTCAACGTCTGTAAGCAGTCATCAAAATACATAAAACTTATTTGAAAATTAAGATAGCGCTTCATTACACTGCTTGGCCGTCCGTCACTATTATTGTCTGTGCATTTTTTTCTTTCAGATAGGGCTTTTTATAAGTTTTCTTGTTGCCCTATCTAATGGTCATTGTTGATTTTCATTTGTGACTTTGAGAAATAAAATGCTATTTAAACCAAGCAGTCATCCACTATCACACATTTTTCAAAAAGACATTTTGAAGCTTCTTTCATGCATTTGGTGAAGTTCAATGTCAAGGGTGTTGACTTTGGACATGTGAATTCTTAGCCATGTCGTCCACATTTTGTGCTGCTACAGACCCAACATTTGGTGTCTTCGTAGCTTGGGTCAAGGTTATGTGTGATACAAGGTGCATGTGCGCGACCTTCACTTTACCCAGCTAAACACGCGAGGGAATTTTCCACCCGCTCGGGTTCAGCCTTGTTGTCGTTGTTGTTGTTGTTGATGATGATGATGTTCATGATGATGATGATGATGATGATGATGAGGAGGAGGAGGAGGAGGAGGAAGAGGAGGAGGAGGAGGATCCAGACAGCAGACAGACAAAGCAAGCAATTCCGACATCAATCCCACATAAATGGCTTATACTAGTACCATCAGTAACAGATTTTTCATAGGGTGTCATCATTACCACTTAGTCTTCTCTTAGAAAGTCATGACCCAACAATAATCCTCTTACACTGTCAATTATCCACAGTCATCTCATCCAGACACTTCTATATGAAGATGCTATCACGTGTACAGAGAGAGAGAGAGAGAGAGAGAGAGAGAGAGAGAGAGAGAGAGAGAGAGAGAGAGAGAGAGAGAGAGAGAGAGAGAGAGAGAGAGAGAGAGAGAGAGAGAGAGAGAGAGAGAGAGAGAGAGAGAGAGAGAGAGAGAGAGAGACGCGAGAGAAAGACGTGAGAGAGAGAGAGAGAGAGAGAGAGAGAGAGAGAGAGAGAGAGAGAGACAGACAGACAGAGAGACAGAGAGAGAGACAGACAGAGAGACAGACAGAGAGAAAGGGCGGGGAAACTGAGAAAACTACCCGACACACAGAGAGACATTGACATAACTTTAAGAGGACGGGACAACGAAACAAAGACAAGACAAAACGATGAAGAGACAAAGAGACCAGGGGAGACTGCTTCTTCCTCCCATGCTTTCGGTCATCGTTTTAGGACATCCTGTCGGCACAAATGGAAACGTATTTATCAGGATTACCACCTAACACCTGTACATTCTCCCCACACGTCCCTCAACCCTTATACCTTTTTTACTTACGCTGTCCATCCCTTTTTTTCCCACACTCCCGCCACTTCCCCACCTTTCTGCAGAGTACGCACAGAGGTTCATTTCCGTGAGAGTCTACATAGCGGCATAACGTATGCTCTTTTAACTCCCCAATAGCTTCCGCTAGCTCACGTGCAGTACTGCCGATATGGGGGGGGAGCATCAACCACACATGCATAAAACGTCAAGCGCTATTCATAAAATCAAATATCAATGAATACACTGGCTGGGGTCCTGTATTGGACCTTCATACTAAGAACAAATATAGGGCTTTTCTTTCTTTCTTTCTTTCCTTCTTTCAACGTGTCAACTGCTACTTCACTTGCAGACAATATAGCAAGACGTGGAAAGCATAGTATGTTCCCTTTGGCGGAGAGAGTGGGGGTGTACCCTTGGGCAAGGCTTCTTTATTATAAACAAATTCTAGCCTAGCCCGCCGGATTAGCATCTGTTATCTGGCAGTCACGTTCGGAAAAGACTGACTGGCATACCGCATACCCGTGCCTGATTTTGTGTTGTTTCTTGATTCTTCTTCTTCTTCTTCTTCTGCGTTCCCAGGCTATAGGCCATAGTGGGTAAAGTATATGTGAGTCCAGTTTTCAGTTTTCACTGGTCTCCCCGCTGCGTACAGCCGACATCTTCCGATTTCGGAGGAGCTCAAAGAAAGGAGAAAACAATATTTGGAAGATTTGTTTGTGTGGAAATAAGGCAGGAGAATGGGCCAATAAGTCAGAAAGATAATAGATGATAGCAAATAAATGGAAAAAGACAGAGTCAAAGAGAGTGACAGATTAGTGGAAGCTACAAGAACAGAACTTCCAGAAGGTGTGAACTATTTTTACGAAAGACCCCCCCCCCCCCCCGGTATCCCCACGGGGAGAGACTCGGATGGAGGCACGAGGCATCCACCCAGTGCTCCGTTTCTTCTTGATGAAATAGAATGGGTGGAATAGAGAGAAGATAATTAGGCATGTTCTTTTATTCGGTTTCATCGCTCGTGCTGCTTTCATCATTCGTTATTTTTGTTTGTTTATCCAATTGTATCTGTTATTTAAGAAAACATATCAGCTTGTTTTTATTTTTTATTTTTTTATTTTTTTTCCAGGGCAGACAACATGGAGCAGCAGGCAAGACACCCAGTGACATTAATAAAGAGCCTGAATAGCATACAAAGAGCTCGCACTCTGCAGCTGACTGAAGCCTTTTTTTTACTCCCACCCTTCCACCTACTGCCTACAACAACACTAACACTTCCCACCTTCCACCTTTTCACCTTCCAGGCGGGAAGAGAGAAAGTTGGCTTCATTCTTTGCAAGGTTTGTAGGCTGCGAAGTTATCACTCTTTGTAACATTTAGGCTTTTGTGTGACCTACAGAACCCCAACACTGTTCGTTCTCAACTAGTACTTGCCTGGAAGAGAGAAGGTTGGGTGGGTGCAGACATGCACCCAAATCACCAACTCTTTGTATTATTATTATTCGATCGCTCAAACAGTTTCCTGTTAATTATGAGCGCAGATGTGTCATGCTGCCGTTATGCGCCTAACTAAGAAATAGTTAGGCCCA
Source organism: Phymorhynchus buccinoides (assembly GCA_017654935.2). NCBI lineage: Eukaryota > Metazoa > Mollusca > Gastropoda > Neogastropoda > Raphitomidae > Phymorhynchus > Phymorhynchus buccinoides. The sequence continues at coordinate 17,764,492 of CM065699.1, forward strand.
GCAAGTCCGACTCCGGCCGGAGGAAATCTTTTTTTTTTTATTAAAGTGTTTCTTGAAAAAAGGCAGCAGAATGGACCGGAAAGGCAGATAGTAGCTGACAGTAAGCAAAAGGAAAAGGCAGAGTCAAAGAGAGTGACAGATTAGAGGAAGTTACAAGCACAGAGCTTCCAGAAGGTGGGGGAACTATTTATACAAAGACCCCCCCCCCCCCCCGGTATCCCCACGGGGAGAACCACCAACTGAAAATGCATCAGCGTGAAGACAACCCTCTTCAGACCAACGTCCTTCAGACTGAGGCCAATGCATCTGGAGCCCCACCTCCTTTACTCTCGAATGCCCACACGAATGAAATTCTGCTTAACGTCCTCCGGTCTGGAACAGACACATATGGGACATTAGTAGATATAAAGATGGTGGGAACGATCCTGGAGGCAATGCCCGGAGGCAGTGCAACACCAGGAAAGTCCCGAATGTTTAACAATACATATATATTCAGTGTTTTGACTATGCGGCTCAGGACCCCGCACACGCACACCTAGCATGCGCACGCGCACAAACACACACACACACA
>CM065699.1:17775062-17777562 GCA_017654935.2 Phymorhynchus buccinoides
CTTTGGAGGAACATTCCTCAAAATCATCTCCACCTTAGTATGTACACGTGTGTATTTCAGTCATGTAGGAATAAGGCCAGCGAACATCATAATTATGGTGAAGATGTTTTCCGACTGTGGGGTCATATGTCTTGTTCTTGCTCACACTAGTACTCAGTCACAGTAAGGTAAAGGTATTTTGTTTTATTTTTTTCTTGATTTACATGACTGAGCAAGAATAACAAGAAATGTCATACTTATGAGACAACCCTATCCCTGCAACACCCCACCCCCTTACCCCAATGGGCTGCAATTAGTTTACAGTAGAAAGTGATTTTCACAAGATACATTCTCACTATCTTGATTATCATGAGGTTTTACTGAGACCGTCAGCGTTGGGAATGACTCCTACGATCAACCATCCCAACGGCTGCAGCACAAAGAGATACTGAGTAATGCCTCCGCGTTTGAGAATCATAGTCCTTCCACAAAAACTGAAGCTGTAAATCATCTTACTTCGTCATAACCAGGATCAAAATCCCCCAGTCACCCCTACCAGCTCAGATGTTTGAGCACACAGACCCCACACATACACACTGACTCACTACAAAGAGACCCACCAAAGGAAGACTTCAACCCTTAATGTGTGTGTCTGCATTTTCCTGCGTTATGCTAATCGAGCCGTCTGACTCTCAAGAATGATTAGAGATTGTTGGCTACAAGCAACTCTCATAAATTGCCCTCCCCCGTTTTAGAGAAAGGGCTTTCCTCAGCAGCCTTTCTCCTCAAGGCAGAGCAGGCAGAGCAGCAGTCTCCATTGTTGGTGACTAGTCACATGCATAATGAGGGCACTCCAAAACGGTGTGGTGACAAACGTCCACATAAAAGTCAAGCAGGCGAGAAAGTTCTAGAGATGCTGCTCCCAGACACAAAGGTGAAATGGCCGTCGTTTGTGGCTTTTGTTTTCAACTGTTGACTGCAGCCAGGGTTAAAGAGCCCTTAGCCTTGAGCTCATAGGGCAATGACCTTGTTAAAAGGGGTTGCCTGTGTTTGAGATAGAGCACTTTGAAAGACTGACACAGGCTTAATCATCCTTCCACTGCTTTCACTGCCCTTAACAGAATCGGATATCGAGTAGGGGGGTGTCGGAGAGTCACATTTTGTAATGGCGAATCCAGAAATAAATATTCCAACTAGTAGAGACTGTCTGGTTCCTTAGAAAAACGTTTATTCCAGTTAAAGGGTAAGCTGGAACAGCAGTGATAATCAATGATTTTTAAAAATTTCATAAAGCATGAACTTGTTTCTTTTTTATGCTTTAAAAATATACTTCAAGCCATTCTCAGCTTTGAGCTTTGGGGCACTCCGTGTCTGTTTCTCTGTCATTGCGTTGGCGTATGTGCTTCTTATTAAGGTTGATATTTCTCTCTCTCTCTCTCTCTCTCTCTCTCTCTCTCTCTCTCTCTCTCTCTCTCTCTCTCTCTCTCTCTCTCTCTCTCTCTCTTCTCTCTCTCTCTCTCTCTCTCTCTCTCTCTCTCTCTCTCTCTCTCTCTCTCTCTCTCTCTCTCTCTCTCTCTCTCTCTCTCTCTCTCTCTCTCTCTCTCTCTCTCTCTCTCTCTCTCTCTCTCTCGTTTGTGTTTCATGCCATTGCAATAAGGATATTTAGATGGCTTAGAGTCAAATTGACTTGTTATTGATGTTATTGAAAAAAATTAAGAACTTGTATTTAAAAAGATTGCAAATATTATAAAATAGGGATTATGGTTTTTTTTAATATTTCTGCGGTCCTTTTTGTATGCAAGGTATTGGTTTTCGCAATAGGTTCAATAATACGTGAATAGACTAACTACAGATAGGCCTGGTCCGTTTTGACTCCAAACCATCGATTTTATGTTGATTAATAATTACTTGATTTTGGGACTGTTTTTTATTATCATGTTGACATTCTGAGGATCGATTAATACATCATAATCATGACAAAGGATACAAATATTAATGTATGTTCATAGCGGTGTCTATATATCTAGGTGACAGTATTCATTAGTAAATTGATTATGGTGAGTATTGTTTCATCCAAAATGATTATAGAGCATTTGTGCTTACACTTACTTTACAAGTATATATTTTTTCCTCAACAAATATCAGTGCAGCCGTTAATATGTTTCATATAATTTAGTACATCAATAATCTTTGAACCCGTAGCGTATAATCAATTATTCTCTTAGTGGATGTATGCTCGCCATAACTATGTTTATGCTGCAATTGTGATTGTTTATTTTTCTCTAATATTTTATCTTAATTTTGCAGTTAGTATGTGTGTGTTTATTTTGTTTCGTTCTTGCATTGTCTGATAGTTTCATGTGTGTGTTTGTGTATATGTCGTTGTACATGGGCCAATGGCCTAAGCACATTAAACATCTGAAGCCTGAAGACTGAACTCTCTCTCTCTCTCTCTCTCTCTGTAAATATGTGTATAAGGCATATATAGTCAGGCAAAATGCTCTGCAAGCACTTCAGTAAT
>CM065699.1:17787562-17797562 GCA_017654935.2 Phymorhynchus buccinoides
TTAGCAAGATTATGCGCTATATAAGGATTATTAATTATTTTATTATTGTTCTTAATCGTTGGTGGGTCAGTGGGTCTTTAACAACATAGTTTGTTTTATTGCTATGTTTTTTTATTTTTTTAAAGAAAGAATCGAAGCCAGCAGGACACGAACGAAACAGAAGATAGGGTGTTTCCCGTGTGTTGACTTCATTGAAATAAATCAACCTCTCACGTCAAACGACGCTGGCTGCTCTCTCGCGGACATGGACACAACCAGTACGACCTCCAGGCTCCTTGAAAGAAGACGAAGGAGAAGGTGCCCCCAATGTATGGGGTGTAGAGAGAAGAAAGGGGTATTAGCCCAAGAATAGAGACCTCGAGGGGCTGACAAGGGATATCCGGCTTGGATGGGCCTTTAAAAAAACTAAAAAAACTTTACAAGATTTTGGCAGGCATGGAAAGGTGGGTGGGGACGTGTGTTGAGGGTGAGAAGGATTATGTGTGTGTGTGTGTGTGTGTGTGTGTGTGTGTGTGTGTGTGTGTGTGTGTGTGTGTGTGTGTGTGTGTGTGTGTGTATGTGTGTGTGTGTGTGTGTGTGTGTGTGTGTGTGTGTGTGTGTGTGTGTGTGTGTGTGTGTGTGAGTATGTGTGTGTGTGTATGTGTGTGTGTGTGTGTGTGTGTGTGTGTGTGTGTGTGTGTGTGTGTGTGTGTGTGTGTGTGTGTGTGTGTGTGTGTGTGTGTGTGTGTGTGTGTGTGTGGTCGTGTGCGTGTGTGTGTGTGTGTGTGTGTGTGCGTGTGCGTGCGTGTGCGTGCGTGCGTGCGTGTGCGTGTGTGCGGTTTTTTTCTTCTTTTTTTTACCTTGAAAACGATTACCGACACATTCGGCTGATGAGCTTGCTCTTCCATGGTTTGCCTCCCTCCCTCCTTTCATTCATCCATTCATTCATTCATTCATCCATCGCTAGCAAGCTTCCTCCCAGACCCCCACCCCCACTACCGCCGTCGCCATAATACGATCTCCAACGTCCCTGTATTTTATTACTATTTTGTTCTTTAATCTGTATAAGAGCAGCTGGCGTGAACTTTGTGCCTGTCCCCTTTTTTCTCTCCATGGAATTACATGCAAGGGCAGTCGTCGTGTCGAGCTGTTTCCTGCGAGCGCCCTTCTACGCTCTGTCCTTCTCTTTTAAAGAAAAAGGGCGAGCACTTTAGTGGGGTACCTATTCTCTCCCCTTTCCCACACCGGCAAAGAGCCTATTCTCTCCTTTCGGGAGGTGACAGCAATCGAAAGGGCATTAGAAGCCTAAGGGGTGGGGGTGGGGGGGGGGGGGGGGGGGATAGGCCCTGCCACGGGGGGGGAACCCTCACGGCCCGCGCCTATCGTTCCGTCATAAATCAGAAGCTTCTCTCTGTTGGGTAGGCCTCTCTCTCTCTCTCTCTCTCTCCCCCCACCCCCCACCGCTCCACTACCGCTCTTCTGGACACTTGTTTGGCGGAGAATAACAAGCGAAAATTAATTTGTTTGCATGTAGCTCTGCGGGCAGGCGTTGTTTGTTTGCACAACGCTCCGCGGCCCCCGATGAATGGGAGGAGGACACACACAAGGGAGGAGTCCTGAGAGGAGAGGAGAGGAGACAGACGACACAGCGGACGACAAGACAACCGCGAACCGCTTTTTCAGTACAGTCGCTTGGCTTGGTTTGGGACTTTGGTGGTGGCTTTGCTTGCTGGTTTGACACTTTGGCTGGCCAAGCGAAGAAGCTAAATAACCCTCGGGGAGACAGAAGGAGAAGAAGGGGGGGGGGGGGGGGGGGGGGGAGATGGGGGGGGGGAACCAAGATGGGGAAAGAGTGAGGAATGTCAAAGCGCCTAGAGAAAGGGATTTAAAGACCCACCAGGTCACGTGTCAAACTCACGGGTGAATGAATGAACAATTGTGTTTCACGTCCTCTCGGTCTGGAACAGACATAAATGGGACATTTGTAGATACAAATATGGTGGGAACAATACTGGATGCAATACCCGGAGGCAGTGCAACTCCAGTAAAGTGGGAAAGAGTGAGGAATGTCAAAGCGCCTAGAGAAAGGGATTTAAAGACCCACCAGGTCACGTGTCAAACTCACCGGTGAATGAATGAAAAATTGTGTTTTACGTCCTCTCGGTCTGGAACAGACACAAATGGGACATTTGTAGATACAAATATGGTGGGAACAATACTGGATGCAATACCCGGAGGCAGTGCAACTCCAGTAAAGTCCCGATTTTTTTAACAATACAGATAGGTGTAGCAGTACCACGCCTCGATTAAACCGCATTGGCTATAGTACTGCCACAAGTTTGATGGGTTTCACGAGTTTTCCCTCTTATATCGGGTAATAAATCTTGTTTTGACCAGGTTTGACTTTCAAACAAATGTCCCCAAATTGAAAACGAATGTGTGTGCGTGTGCGCGTGCTTATTTATTTATTTATTTATTACGACAACTTTCATAGCGCCTAATCTTTAAGCTCTAAGCGCTTTACAGAAATCACTAAAATGAATAGTAAACACAATGAACAAAACGTATACATCAAACATTGACCAACACCCCCCTTCCCTGATCCCTCAGTCAATTTCTCAATCACGCCCAAATAATGAATGACAAGTACACTTTCGCAACCAACTTGAAACACTCACACTGATGGACACTTAAAGACGTCCAGGCCACAGTATTAACAAATCACACTCACACCCACACTTATAATGATAGAGAGAGAAAGAGAACGATAGAGAGAAAGAGAAAGAGACAGACATGCAGACAGACAGACAGAGAAAGACATAGAAAGACGTGTGCGCGTACGTGCGTACTTACCTTTCTTCCTTCTTTTTTTTCTTCATCATGATGAATTGTGAAATATTGTTTTAAAGATGTGACAACTGCTTTGGAAAAAAAAGTACAGTAAAAATCGCTTATGTCAAAACTGAAGGGACTGAAATTTTATTTTGAGGTAGCCAATATTTTGAGTTAAAAAGACTTTTCAACATAGAGATTATTATACTGGGACCCCAAAAACATTTTGAATTATCCAGTGTTTTTGAGTTATCCGTTTTTTTAGTTATCAGTTCTCCACTGTGTTTTGATTTTGGTTGTATTGGCATCAACAGCTATTACAAATACTCTAAGCAAACCCATGTAAACCAGAAATAGCCTCTGCAGAAGCCTAAAGGCGCGCGAAGTGCCAAACCGATAGAACATCTAAACAGTCTGGATTACTTTTTTGTCTGCAACACGCTTTCGTATTATTGAGTTCTGTTATGCCTTTTCTTCGTTATTTTTTTAAAATATATAAAGCCATCCTTTCAAGATATCGTTGTACTTAATGCATCCTCTTCTGTCCCCTCATCCCCAACTCCGCCCCTACATTGTGTCTGTGTGTAAGAATGGATCCGGTTTTCGAGTAGATTCTTCCGCGCATGACCACTACGCATTTCCGCTTCCTGCTTCCGGTTTTGTTCTATAATCTCCAGCACACTTTAGCTCTTTACCATGACTTCCATCAGACAATACAGGTCAGCAGTTTCCCATAGGCTAAATGAAACTGACCATTATTAGCCGGGCCCTACTAGCCTTAGTCTGTAGAAGAAGAAAAAAAGTGTACACTGGTCAAGATACAAAGACCCGACAAGCTTCTGAATAAGGTTAAGAAGTCGCACGATCAGTCCCCTTTTCTATGATTCTGAATGGAAGTCACCATTCTGGATCGCTCACGATGTTGTGTTCGATTTGTCCACTGGTCAGCCAGTGTTGTCATTGGGGAGGGTTGCTTGGCTGACCACCAAAAGCGCTACTGGACTTAGGGGGGAAAGGCTGCTAATGGATAAGGAGGAAGAGGTGGACAAGAGATGGACTAATTCGGCTTCCGCCGTCGGCTGGACTGTCAACGACATTTCCGCCAAGTTGTTGCTGGAATTGTGAAGCTAGGGAACGATCCTACCATCTATGCCATAAAGGATTGTTTTGGGTTTTCAGGGGTGAAATTGGGGGTACTAAGTCTATGTAAATGGATAAGGACCAAGGATTTGGATTGAGCCACATCCCCAGAAATAAAACGTTAAAGCTTTTTCATTATTCCAATCATATTTTGTTTTCATAATGGTGTATTACGCGTGTTTCTATTGTATGCTTTGAAGTTGGGTTACGTTCTGACGTCCTTGTGGTGTTTTGTTGCTGTTGCTGTTTCTTTGTTTTGTTTGTGTCTATTACTTTGCTGTTTTAATTTATTATCTCAAGTCTGTTGTGCTTTGCTTGTTTTTGTTTGTGGCTCAAGCCACAAACCTATAACTCACTTTGTCGGTCGGTCGGTCTGTCGGTCCAAAATTGTCGCACATTTTGACAAAATTGTCGCACTTCAAATCGAGGCTACACTTGTGGCCGCTCTTTAAAATGATGTATTTTAAAAGCGTACAAAATAATAAACATACGTAATACAGACACTACAACAGACACGACGAGTATGCGGTGCTTCTTTCGATGAGTATAAGTAGGATACATAGTCTTAAATGTTTTCCAAAAGATATAAAAAGTTACGAAATGGTGCAGAGATAACATTCTGGTTTACAGATTAAAATTATTGAAAAGCCAGGGGAGGTAACTCACGATTGGAGTGGTAAAAATAGACCGCGTGCCACAAACTATTGCGATTTCGCGCTTGTTAAGTCTTTAGTCTGATTTTATTGCATTGTATTTTGAGCTTAATACGGTAGACAGCCTGTGTTTTGCGCGAAACTGTAAATAAATGCGGCATTCTCCAAACGCAGTGGTATTTGAACATCATACAAAACTTGTTCATATTATAAAGCAGTTTGGCTTAGCCATGCTGGAACCAGTTGGTTTAAACAGCTACGTTAACCAGTTAAGTGCTTAAAATACACCGTAGGCCTATCGTACTATTGTATTGTATTGTGTCGTGATGTAGTGAGTTGTATTCAGTATTGTATTGCATTGAATTCATTGCGTTGAATTGCATTGCATTTCTGGTCACAGGGACTCGTCTCTGTAAGGCTCGGTGTACATCTCGTGTCCTGGCTAATGCAAAGCATCTGTTTTGTTTCAGTCTGTGTTTTTTCTCACACCTGCTGCCATGTCATTCACACCGACTGGCGTGCGTTGTGTACGCATTTGGTCCGCTGTCGCCCATGTTGTTTGGGTCTTGGGAGAGAGAGAGAGTCTTGGGAGAGAGAGAGAGAGAGGGACCAAAAGAAGCAGACCTGCTTGTGTGCATAACCTGTCAGCGAGTCAAAAGTTTATGCTGTTTTGTCAGATGATTGTTATTTATGAATAATTCTGTTTAACCAAAGTCGTTCTTCTACCACCAACCTGGAGAGTGCATTGCCAACACTGCAGTGCCACTCGTTTGGTGTTCCCCCCCCCCCCCCCCCCCCCCCCCCCCCCCCCACCCTCCCCCCCACCCCCCCCTACCCCCCCCCCCCCCCCCCCCCCCATGCGGATATGTGGAAAGTATTTCTTTTTAAGTAGTTTGTGAAAGGGGGAAAATGGGTTGGAGCTAAAAGCAATGTTAGTGTAAGTGTGTGGCGGACGGGCGTGGGGGGCAGAAACGACTGTGAAGTATGGAAGGGGTGCAAAGAAAGCCAGTAGATCACGATAGGGAGATACAATGCCATTAATCGAACATGAAAACATTCTGACATACATACACATTTTCCACATTGAATCCCTATATATAATACGCCCCATCCCCTACCCCCCACCACCCCACCGGGGCCTCCGCACGCACTATATTCAATCCTCCTCCATCATAAGCCAGGAGCACAGTTGTCCCCAAGGAAGGGGGTCTCCCTGCCTCAGGTAGGTGTTAGAAGTCGGGTCTCTCCCCTGTCTCCCCCGCCCCTTCCCTGTCTTCTCCCTGTCTCCCGCTGGCTGATGTGACAAGGTGATGTCTCTTTCTTTTCGCGACCAACCCCCCTTTCTCCCCCTCAGCTTTTTGTTGCCTTACATTAATCATAAACGCTTGGTTGCCAAACGCCATGTAAAAGTCGTAACTTTGGAGAGAGTTTGGAAAATATAATGACCCAACTAAACGTCCGACGAAACAGTGGACATTTAAATGTGAGAGTGGACAGATTTGGAAATGTTGGTGTGGAGAGAAACGTGGTGAAGGATTGGTGGGTGGAGGAGAGGGGGTGGGGGTAGGGCAGAAGCACTAACACAGGCGAAAAGCAGAAGGGGGCGACAAACAATTTGTGTAGGGTGTTGTGTGTGGAATTGACAGAAGAAGACGACGAAGAAGAAGAGATGGAGAAAATAAAAGTTGCAGGGGGTTCATACACCAAGACTCGAAATCCGAACAAGATTGGTGACAGAAAGGGACAATGCGAACAGGAGTTACACCATGGCTTGTCTCGTCCACTTGCTAGTCCAGCATTGTCCCTTCCTTTAATGCCTGCATCATTATCTAGTCTTTATATATCATATCCAACCACCATTCACAACTTTGTACTAAGCCACAGAGAGAGGGGGGGGGGAGAGAGAGAGAGAGAGAGAGAGAGAGAGAGAGAGAGAGAGAGAGAGAGAGAGAGAGAGAGAGAGAGAGAGAGAGAGAGAGAGAGAGAGAGAGAGAGAGAGAGAGAGAGAGAGAGAGAGAGAGATAACCACCATCATCTAAGTTGCGAAAATACACAATAACACGAACATATAATTTTGGAAGTAATAAAAACAATGGAAAACACGTTCGATGAATATCTCAAATCGATGTTACGATGTTGAGTAGCTCACACATTACTGAATGCAAATTCGTTACATTTTACTCTACGCCCGTCACAGCGTAATGACACGCGTAGCAATGTTGAATCCAGTATTGTATAATATTGTGAAAACTGATAAAGTCATATTTTGTTACTTTGTTATGTCAATATATAAATGGAATTTAGAGGCACACAAAAAGGACAGAGTTTGAGATTCATCGAAACAAAAGGGATAAAGCAGTTATCTACATCTATTCAGACAACCAAAGAGAAAAAACAGTCAGAGAAAGACAATAAACTCCTTGGACAACCCCCTGTCTTTTTATGCCCTAACTTTTCATAAACACCTCGTCACCGCAACCGTGATCTAAGAGCCCCCTAGCGGGATCGCAACACAAAGCAAGGACTATAACCCTGTCACTTTTTACGGAGTCTCGGAAACCCCAAAACCTACTTCCTTCGGAGTTTATTACTGCCCTTTTACTTCCACAAGAGAAGGTACTATAGGTCTACCACCAGACCAAAACTTACCCCCAGGCTACTATTGAAACCTTTGTCGACTCGGCAAAAGCATATAGCCCTTATAACTATCACAATTATTCATCACGGTTAGTCGTTATTGGTTTAAATGAATGTTATTGAACATCAATATACAAACATCCACACATACAAACGAACACAAGCTTAAAGCTTATAAACAAGGCGCTCAAACACAGATATATTACACAATATTGGCTGCCAAAAGTAGTAAGACACTGGAAGTTCTTAGTGTTTGTTTTATGATCTGCATTGATCATTACAAAGGAGATCGTTCTTGTCTTTTTTATGATTTGTGAAGTTTAAGGACGTATTATGCTGTCCAAACATTATTTATATATTGTATAAAGTATTAAGTTAGTATTCCTTTGCATTGGTTTTGCCTTTGTGGTTAATTTGTTTCTTGTTGGTCGATGTGCTACTTCATTTAATAAATAATAATATGTCTGTATAGGCTTATATAGTGGGGTTTTGTTTGTGGCTCAAGCCACAAACCAATAACTCACTTTGTCGGCTGTCGGTCGGTCAAAATTGTCGCACTTCAAATCGAGGCTACAAAATTGTCGCACTTCAAATCGAGGCTGCACTTCAAATTGAGGCTGCTCTTTAAAATGATGTTTCGTTTTCAATTGTCGCACGCCACAAACGATTGCGAATCCGTGCTTGTTTTGCGAGTGCTTAGACGTGTCAGAGACAGGCAACCACAACAAGAGAATAGGGATGTGGATGTAGTTTCTAATATTTAGATTAACAATATAAACAGGGAGCACTGGAGACAGGTATTCTTCTTCTGCGTTCCCAGGCCATAATGGGTAAGGTACATATGTGTCTGGTTTTCAGTTTGTACTGGTCTCCCCGCTGCGTACAGCCGACACATTATGATTTCGGAGGTGCTCAAAGGATACAAATTATTTGGAATATATTTTGAAAAAAGGCAAGAGAATGGGCCAATAAGTCAAAAAGATAGAGATGACAGAAAGCAAAGGAAAAAGGCAGAGGCAAAGAGAGTGGCAGATTAGAGGAAGTTACAAGCACAGAACTTCCAGAAGGTGGGGGAACTATTTTTACGAAAGACCCCCGGTATCCCCACAGGGAGAGAGACAGGTATAATAATTATCATGTCGCTTATTTTCTTTTATTTTCATGTAAAGACATGTACAAGCCAAATGCACAGTCTTACTTCTGTAACATGTCTTCTTGTGCAGACATGTATAAAATATATATCATTGTATTTGTTATGCTAATTGAAGATACATTAATATTTGTTAGAAGATACGGATCTTGTTAAGTTTATCATTTGTTTCTATCAACGCAAAAATTCCGAACCTGTTGTTGTTGTTCGTTTGTTTGTTTTACATTGACTTTACTTTTTGTCGATTTGTTTTGCTTTATGATAACCTTTTCAAACTCGTGAATGCGCTTGAAGTTGATCTCTGATCTGAACGTTCAAAACCATCGACAAAAACAAAAAATCAAAATTATCCAGGGTGACAGTTTTCACGTGGTAAGACAAATACCACCCGTTCACCGCGGCCATAACTTTTTAAGCTGATGACATTGGGTCGTCAAAGGACTTTGTGGGGTGTCCATCAAGTGACCACTCACCGGCCGTTGGCCTGTCCGTTTCAGGACAGTTTACCCCCAGGAGCCTCGGGGGAAGAAGCAGACGAAGACAAGAAAGAAAGAAAGAAAGAAAGAAAGACAGTGGAAAATCAACGGGGGAGGTCAGAGAAGATGGGAGGGGGAGGGGATAGTTAGACATGGAGGTCGGAAACTGTGGGGATGTTGGTCGGGGTGGTCGCGTGCATGTGTTCTACACTTTAGTGCTAAACGCAGGGTCTTGGGCATGGCGTGTGGTCATCGTTTAGGATTGAAACTTTCACGACAGGGTAGACTATGAATTTGTGTGGAAAAATAGGAGAGGAGAGATCATATAATGGAAGGGGGGTGGGGGAGGACGAACTTGGGTTTTCAAGTTGGGGGGGGAGGGGAAGGGGGGGGAGAGGAGGAGGGGGGGGGGGGGGGGGGAGGGGAGGGGGGGGGGGGCGGGAGGGGGGTGGGGGAGGACGAACTTGGGTTTTCAAGTTGGAATGAGGGCTAGGGATTGATGGGTGGGGAGGGGAGAGGGAGAAAGGTCGACGCGTGCGATGTTAGTTGCTGAGACTTCGACGAAATAAGGTTTAACGCCCTCTGCGGCCTTTCGGCCATGTGGGGCAAGTTGTTGAGACTGACGTCTGGAAAGGTTCATATAGTCGTCCTAGTCCCCCCAAACCAAAAGTCCTTAAAATAAATATATTGGTTTACTGTAAAGACCTTTAGTGCTAAAGCGAAAACGAGTACATTTTTAAGTACAAGGTTTAGGGTCGATTCTTTCGAAGTCTAATTGGTGTCAAGCGAAGTTACCAGAACAAAAATCCTTTTCTTTACAGAAAATATAATTATTCACTTCTTTAAAATACATTTTGCTCCTCTTCCCCTTTCCTATTTACATATTTGTTGTTTCTATTATTTAGTTTTTTGAAGCAAGCTATCTGTATTAATTTTAAAAATCGGGACTTTACTGGTTTCGTACTGCCTCCGGGCATTGCCTCCAGTATTGTTCCCACCATATTTGTATTTACAAATGTCCCATATGTGTCTGATTCAGACCAAGAGGACGTAAAACTCCATTTTCGTCGATTATTTTGTTTTAATGAAATCTTGAATGTTGTACATTTGGACAATGTTCTCCGTTGTGTTTG
>CM065699.1:17802562-17805062 GCA_017654935.2 Phymorhynchus buccinoides
TGTCATAGTTTTGGGAATTAAGGATAGACCTTATTTTACATATGTTACAGAAAAATCCCCAATACTGCAGATGGATTTTGTTCTCTACCCAGGTCAATTTAATGGACATTTTTGGCTGAAAATGGCTGGCGGTGAAAGGGTTAAGGGCTTTCCGCCATGAGGACATAAAACCTCCACTCAAAAACAACAACTTGGAAGTGATTATTTCCAGTGACTCACGATATATCATTGGTATGATTAGACGGAGAATAGATCGCGGCTAAAGAACTTGGTGCCATACTTGATGAAATACTTTGCTTATAATATAATGTACCTCGGTCTGTAGTAGTGCAACACCATGCACAATTTGAAGTGATTCCATACAATAGTTCACGAGATATAACAGTGTAAAGAAAAACGGGGGAATGTCTGCTGTTTGGCGACATCCCCGGGCACATCTTATGCACCATGTGTTCGAGTCTTGGCATTGGACACTGCAAAGAACACCTTTTGCAAGAGTGAATGCCCTGGGTGGGTGGGGGAAGATGGGTGAGTACTGACCAAACAAGGGAATAACTCGCTCCAATAACCCTATCTGAGGCCACTTAATGGCTGCCTTTTGCAATATTCAATGCCCTTGGTGGGTGGGGGAAGATGGTTGAGCACTGACCAAACAAGGGAATAACTCTCGCCAATAACCCTATTTGAGGCCACTTAATGGCTGCCTTTTGCAAGAGTGAATGCCCTGTTGGATACTGATCGACAAGGGCTTAACTCTTGCCATCAAGGGCGTTAATAACCCTACTTGCAGTGGCCAATTACACCCGGTACAGTATTCATTAGTGCGTCTTAAACAGTTAACACGGGAAGCAACATGTAAATTATCATAAACAGACAATCGTACTGGCATTTTCTTATGATTTACACATTACTACCCGTGTTAACTATTTACAGACACACTGACGCACCACGAATAAGTCCCTTGGGTTTTTTCTATGTAGCTGTGACCCACATGTTGCTTCCGCAGGTGCCGCCTATGTTAACATCGGGTGCCTATGCCACATCACAGGAGTACATTTTGGTAGACATCCGTGTTAGCGTTGGATGAGAGGCAGCGACACCACATACAAATGTCCCCAACTTCAAATTGAGGCTGCTCTTTAAAATGACGTTTCGGTCTCAATGTGGGGACATTTGCATGGGAGTCAGACATGGTCAAAACAAGATTTCTTACCAGCTATAAGAGGGAAAACACGTGATACCCGTGGTATCGAAAGTGACCTGGTGGGTCTTTAAGACACGCTCGTGATTACTGTACCTGCAGACAAAATTTGATCGATTCCTTCCAGCGTTTGGCGAGATATCCTTGGGAGAAACAAACCAACCAGAAACAGCGATGATCGCATAGTCCGTCTGCTCTCTGTGGTGGAGGACAATGATGCGTTAGCAGTAGAATTCGAAATTAAGAAACGTAATGATGAACTAAAATGTGTGTGTGTGTGTGTGAGAGAGAGAGAGAGAGAGAGAGAGAGAGAGAGAGAGAGAGAGAGAGAGAGAGAGAGAGAGAGAGAGAGAGAGAGAGAGAGAGAGAGAGAGAGAGAGAGAGAGAGAGAGAGAGAGAGAGAGAGAGAGAGAGAGAGAGAGAGACGGACAGACATACAGACGGAGAGAATGACTATATAGTTCCGTTGTCATTGTCTCTCATTTTCACCCTCTCTGCCGTCATCGATTGTCAAAGACAGAGTAGCTTCCCTTTCTCCATCTTTTGCCAGTAAAGACAGCGTAGCATTCTGTCTCCACTGTAGGCCTACCTAATCATGGAGGGCTAGTATAGCTCGCCATCCATACCACATCTTTCTAATCGCCTCCCTTTCCCTAAACTGCAGACAATGGCTCCGAGCCACCGGAACAACCACTGGCAGCCTGTAAAATGCACGGCTTATGGATCACTTCTCCATGCTCCAAAATGACCCAAGGAAGCTGGCTACTCCGGTTATTAATCAATCTCCACACCTCCACTGGCCATGAAAGCAGCAGAGAAATAAAGGGCAACTCGTCAGCCAGGAAGGTGTGAAAGGGCTCGGTGTTTTCCTGCTTTAAAACCCTGCATGCTACGGGTTCATGACATTATTGTCACTTTCGGGGGCCTCTGAAAAACAAAGCAAACAAAAGCGTATGCCTCGGCTAACAAAAGGTCCGCCATGATGGTTTGGAGGCGAGGCAAAATGGTGGGCAAAGTACTTCCGGCGTCGTGACGCTTGATCTGATGTATGAAGCTGGGGACTCTATAGACACAGGTTACTTTCCATTTTTCTGCTCCCAACTTCCATCAGGGAAGTTGATCACTTGATGGAATCGATTTCAACACTTTTTTCCCCTTCACTCACCCTCAATGATTAATACTTCAGTACAATGAGTTCGGGTCGACGAGTTTCCTCCTCAGCCGTCCAAAGCAATTCCTGTTGAATGGTGGAGGGTCTTTCTTAAACGACAAGACGCGCGACAAACGGAGTGGTCCAAA
>CM065699.1:17812562-17815062 GCA_017654935.2 Phymorhynchus buccinoides
CTCTCTCTCTCTCTCTCTCTCTTTGAAGTTTGAAGTATGTACTCTCTCTCTCTCTCTCTCTCTCTCTCTCTCTCTCTCTCTCTCTCTCTCTCTCTCTCTCTCTCTCTCTATTTGAAGTTTGAAGTATGTACTCTCTCTCTCTCTCTCTCTCTCTCTCTCTCTCTCTCTCTCTCTCTCTCTCTCTCTCTCTCTCTCTCTCTCTCTCTCTCTCTTGTAAAATCAAGTATTTAAAGTTTGAAGTTTGTACTCTCTCTCTCTCTCTCTCTCTCTCTCTCTCTCTCTCTCTCTCTCTCTCTCTCTCTCTCTCTCTCTTCTCTCTCTCTCTCTCTCTCTCTCTCTCTCTCTCTCTCTCTCTCTCTCTCTCTCTCTCTCTCTCTCTCTCTCTCTCTCTCTCTCTCTCTCTCTCTCTCTCTCTCTCTCTCTCTCTCTCTCTCTCTCTCTCTCTCTCTCTCTCCACACTGACTGCACCTGTCCCTCGGAGCCAATTACGAAAAAAATAAGCCATCGCGCGCTTTAATCACGTATTGAAGGCGGGATGGGAAAAACGGCTCCTCAGGGATCTGTTACGCCAATAAGAAAAAGACCGGGGGTGGGGGTGGGTGGTAAAGGAGGGGGGGGGGGAGGAGGTTGACGATCGAGCGTAATGAGAATAACAGAATGGCGTTTGTGAAAGTGTTAGCGGCCTGCGTTTCCCCTCAAGCGTCCGTCACTGAAGAAGAACGATAGCTAAAATAGATAGATGGATAGATAGATAGATAAATAAATAAACATATCTATAGATGGTTTGAGTCGAAAGCCATGGATGAAGGATGATGGAGAGAGTTGGATTTTAAAGACACACCACGTCACGTGTCAGCATCACGGTTTTCACGTGTTTCCCCTCTTATGACTGGTAAGAAATCATCCTGGCATAAGACAGTTAGAGGGAATGTGACACGTGACGTGGGAGGTCTTTGATACAGATGGGTAGATCACAGATTTAGACGAGACAATAGAATACATGTCGATAAGTGCGTAATATAGCTTTTAGATGAACGGGTACCGCTGGATTTTAATTTTATTTTATGGAAAACGACAATTAAATTAAATGCATGCTGAATATTAAAACAAATCTGGTATAGGAGATATATTGAAGGGCACAACGAACAGATGATAGGCCAACACGAGGTGCATGAAACAGTAAGAGAAATAACTTGAACAGGTGAGTGACAAATCAATAGGTAAGGGGCTCTGCCTTGGCATGAGGCTGTGTCAGACCAGTTGACATAAGCTAGAACGCCAAGGCTACATCAAAATGTTGTTGTGCTCTGAATGTTTGTGCGGGATTGTCTTAAGCCATGACAAGCTCCTAGCATAACACCATCAGTCTAAAATCCCACGAAGACGGAGTGTGGCTGCTCACATGGCGGGGTAATCAAAAACGGTCACACACGTAATGTTCTCATCCCTAGCTGGTGCATTTGTACTTAATTGTTCAAGCGCTCTGGCTGTTGGGATGATCCCTGGAGTCGTTAAGCCAGGGAACAACAACAACAATAACAATAGGTAAGGGGCAAAAAGAGATGGATTCAAAGAAAACCCAAGTACCTGTTTGGCTTGATGAAAAGATTTGTATGTAAAACTTAGCTGCTCGAGATATACGATGGATGCTTATGTTGAGACGAAGAGAAACGTGGATATAAACGAACAGAAAAAGGAGAAAAAAAAGACAAAACACAGGAATCATGATTTTTCTTCCTCCATGTGCATTATTTTATTATTATATATCGTTATGCGTGTATATGTATGTATATTTATATGCATCTTGTATCTGATCTGCACCTTGTATTTCCCGGTGTGTTGCTTAGGTTGTAGTATTGTGAATTAGTATTACGTGCATGTATTATAATGTCCATGTGTATTTTGTATATTTATATAATATTCTTTGTATCTGAGAGGCGCTTTGAGCTGTTGTTTCAGGATGTTGCAACATATAAATGTTATTTATTATTATTATTATTATTATTATTATTATTATTATTATTATTATTATTATTATTATATTATTATTATTATAATATTAATAATAATAATATTATAATATTATGTTTGATCTAGAGGGAAATAATTAGAAAAGGATAATGAATGCTTCATAGAACTGAACTGATATACAATTAAGAAACCATTAAAACATTATTTAAGAATAAGTAATATATCAATGACTCTAATGAAACACATAATGCAAACTCTTTCTCCCTCTTTTATCACGTAAACAAAATTTAACTGAAAATCATTTTCTTTTGGAAAGTACCTTGTGACCTTTTTTTTTGTTCACACGTGGCTGTTCGTCAGCGGAAGCACTTGTGTAGATTGTGTGTGAACTGTCATAGCGGCTATGTAACCCATTCAAACGAGGACAATTATCAATTGTAAAATCACACTTCCTTCTGTCAAAATGCAAAACTCACTTTGTTTAAGCCATCAAGGAAATTTTTGGCAAAACCCTTAGGGGTGTGTGTGT
>CM065699.1:17845062-17850062 GCA_017654935.2 Phymorhynchus buccinoides
GAGAGAGAGAGAGAGAGAGAGAGAGAGAGAGAGATGAGAGAGAGAGAGAGAGAGAGAGAGGATGTTTCCCCGAGAGAGAGAGAGAGAGAGAGAGAGAGAGAGAGAGGAGGTTTTTTTGTTTTTAAAAAATCAGGAGTAACACTACTCTAAAGAGGGCTGGGTGATGATAATAATTTGTTTATCATATAATCATGGAGAGAGAGAGAGAGAGAGAGAGAGAGAGAGAGAGAGAGAGAGAGAGAGAGAGAGAGAGACTGGAGAGAGAGAGACAGACAGAAGACAGAGACAGGAGACAGAGACAGTGAGACATAGACACATAGACAGAGACAGGGAGACATAAACAGAGAGATAGAGAGTAATCCAATGACATCAATCTCATGCATCCCAATCCGCTTTATGCCCACCTGCATCAAACCCCTACCCCCGGGGACAAACAGAACATGGCCTGACGTGTACGTATATATGTATGTATGTGTGTGTATGTATGTATGTATGTAGCCAATGTGTGAAGAATGTTGTCGTGTGGTCGTCCAGTGCAATGGTAGATCTCCCCCCGGAGGGGCTCCATCTGTCTTTTTGGGGGGATGGGTGGGGTGGGGGGGGGACACTTCTTTTGACCCTCCAGTCCTCACCCTTGCCGCGAAGCAACAAGGTCCTGGGTTGTCCTTTCCTTGTGAACTTGTCGTCTCCCTTTGATTTATAAAGCAAAAGTCGCTCTCCTTGGCCCTGGAGGCGAGAAAAGACGTGTCGTGGTCAGAGGTCAACACGGCGGTGGACTTCCAGTAGAAATGATGTCCGTTTGAAGTTCGAACTGATGGACATCTTTTTGCCCAAGTCTCATTCGCTTTCCAAATACAGAAGTGTTAAAATGTTAGGCAGAAGAATGTTCCTTGAAATGTGGCATTGACGAATGGGTTCGATGTCGTATGTCAGTCTGGTTTAGCGGAGATAGTGGTGTGACTTTACTGATTTCTTATCGTTCAAAGCAACGGGAGGTATGTGTGTAGGCCTATTTTGCGGAGGAGGGTGAGGGTGGGAGTGGGGGTCGGAAAAGGGACAATTTTGCCAAACGATGGGAACGCTCGTATAGGTGCTGGAAAGTGATGGGATTTGAAGGATAGATACAAGAGAAGAGTGAGGAGTTTAGTTATGCACTAATGTTTAAAGAAGAGACACCATGAACATTCAGACTCTCTTTCTTTTTCTGTCTCTGTCTGTCTCTCTTGTCCTGTCTCTCTGTCTCTCTCTCTCTCTCTCTCTCTCTCTCTCTTCTCTCTCTCTCTCTCTCTCTCTCTCTCTCTCTCTCTCTCTCTCTCTTCTCATCTCATCACCATCTCATCTCTCTCCCTCTCTCTCTCTCTCATCTCTCGTTTCCTCCCTCCCATCTCTCTCTCCTCCCTCTCTCCTCTCTCTCTCTCCCTCTCTTCTCTCTGTTATTATTATTGATGTGTTACGGTATAGCGTTGTATTCTGCATGCTTTATATTACTTTGTCTGTGCTTATTTTCGTTTTCCATTTTCTACTTTTATATAAGTATTTTATCCAGAGGGCTGGATATAAAACATGTTATTGCTTACTCTATTACCCTCTATAAATAAAAATATTTCATTACCCGGTTAGAGGCCGGGGTTTGGGGGGGGGACAAATTGGTGTGTGTGTGTGTGTGTGTGTGTGTGTGTGTGTGTGTGTTGTGTCTGTAATATCGATTATCTTAAAACTACTCTTTAGACTTTGATTAAATTTGGCAGAGGGGTAGACAGCGTGCAAAGGAAGCTTTCTGTCGTTAATCAACACCGTGCTGACCTTGACCTTGAAGTTTGACAATGAAAACCAAAATTTACTTCTTTGGGCTATGTAATTTCCCCCCAACTTTATTTCGTGAACTAGTGAACAGAATCGCTTCAAATTGTGTGTGGTGGTGTACCATGGTGCAAGGACGAAGGTTCCGCTGTATCTCGTGAACTACTGAACAGAATCACTTCAAATTTTGGGCTATGTATTTTTAATGCGTTCTGTAAGGGTGGAAAGTGGTGTGTTTCATAGGGTGGGGGGGGGGGGGGGAGGAGGACATAACTCTGGCCGGTTTGCATTGTCAATGCCTTGTTCCTATCATTCATTATCTCGCTCATTGTCTCATTCATTCATCTATCTCTCTCATCCCTCCTTCTCACCCCCGGAATCGCCTTCTCACGGCTCTCTCTCTCTAACTCCAAGGCATCTCATATGCCATCCTCCGATTCAACCTCAACCACATCTGCCGCAGTGTCTCGAATCCTCTCTCTTCCCACCTTCCCCGCTCGACCCCTCTTCTCCTCGGACCATCAGCTCTCTTCCTCTCTCCTGCCTCTATCTACTCTCGAGTCTGTCTCCTCTCCCCTCATCTCCCCCTCCTTAGCTCCTCTCTCTCTCTTCGCTCTCTCGTCTCCCCCATCTCTCCTCTCTCCTCTTTCTTTCTCTCCCCCTCTCTCTTAATAACCTATCTCTCTCTCTCTCCATATATCTCTATCTCACTTGCCAACTACTGTTTACCCATCGTTTCAGTCGTTTCAGCCCTTCATCAAGGTGATCCCATAAAGACGCCATCAGATGAAATGAGGTGTTAGTGGTGTATGGTAGTCGGCGAGTGTTTGGAGGGTGGAGAAGGGGGACTATTATTGCTTCACTGTAGCATGAAAAACTCGTGAATGTGGGTATGTGGGTATGTGGGTACGATATCCTGAGAGAGGAGAGAGAGAGAGAGGAGAGAGAGAGAGAGACCGAGAGAGAGAGAGAGAGAGACAGAGAGACAGACAGACAGACAGACAGAGACAGACAGAGATAGACAGACACAGCCAGAGAGACAGGACATGACAGACATAGAGACAGACAGAACAGACAGCCAGAGATAACGAGAAGGATAAAGAAAAAAGACAGAGAGAAAGAGAAGGATATAAAAAAGACACACACAGAGACGGACAGGGACAGGGAGATAGAAAGACTGACACACTGATATTCAATCGGACATTAAGAGAGAGAGAGAGAGAGAGATGAGAGAGATAGGAGATAGAGAGAGAGAACGAGAGAGAGAGAGACAGAGAGAGAGAGAGACAGAGAGAGGCAGACACAGACGACAGACCGAGAAGGATACCCCAGTAAAAAAGACAGAGAGCACCTAGAGAGTGATGAGAGAGAGAGTAAGAGAGAGAGCCATATAGAGATAAAGAGAAGGATAAAAAAGACACACACAGAGAGACGGACAGAGACAGAGAGACAGAAAGACAGACACACTGACATTCAGACGGACATTAACAGAGAGAGAGAGAGAGAGAGAGAGAGAGAGAGAGAGAGAGACAGAGAGAGAGAGACAGAGAGAGAGAGATGTATTTAAGAGACGCAGAGAGAGAGAAGAGAGAGAGAGAGAGAACACGATACAGACAGATAGACAGACAGATAGACAGGATAAGCGATAAGAGCACTAGTTTGAAGGTGTTCCATATCGTACGACTGACGGTTCAACTACCTCACCCACCGTGCCCTCAGTGGAGTCGGTGCCCACTGAGGTCCCCCTAGCCGACAGGTCATAGGCTTCACATAGAAAACAGGTATGGAACGGAAGGGAGGAAGGCGGGGAAACAGAAGCTATCTGCAGTCTGGACGCCAATGATTTGTGTTTCAAGTTTTGAACTCACTGCTACTCCTATCCCTTTCTGCAGGTCGGGATAGGGTTAGACAGGGATAGGGTTAGGATATAACGCCCGGGAAAGGGATAGGGTTAGGGTTAGGGTTGGGGTTAGGGTTAGAAATGAAAACAAAAAGTGAAGACAAAATGGCCGCTTGACGTTGCCGTTATCCAATGACTGCAGATAGCTCACTGAAGCGGGTAAGAAGAGCAGCCACCTTGATATCAAGTCTACGAGGTGATGGCAGATCTTAGAAGAACATTTGAAGTAGTACCTGTATCCTTACCTACGTTTCTGGGAATGAGCGTCCTGTCGGCCTTTTACGCTCTGTTTTATGGCAAGGCAAGACAAGGCAAGACAAAGGCAAGGCAAATGTTTTATTTCATACCCACTTGGGGCACAGAAATATAGAACAAAGCACACACATATTTAAACAATCAAACGTCACAGCAGAGTGGTGTCTATACTAATTACTATCAGAAACGATAAACTAGTGGATATGTAACATCATGGACAAATATTCCTGTACCATAATATAAAAAAAGAACAAGACTGTCGTCTGTCTGTATGTATGTTGGTTTGTGTGTGTGTGTGTGTGTGTGTCGATTTTATTAAATCACTTTAAAGAACAAGACACGTAACCCACTTTCGGAACGACACACGCTTTGCACGTGCGTGCTGAAAACAGCCCCAAAGCAGACGTGGTAGTGTGCCATCCAAGAAGTGAGGCAACTGCGACTTACCAAATCAAATTGTGTGTACATTATTACGGACTGTGATATACTGCAAACATTACTAATGTCGCCTTCTACTCAAATGGCTTTATCATTGGTTGACATTAGCCTGTAGTATGGGGCCAGCAGTAACATGAGAGCTGTACAATAGATGATTTTCTACAGTTATGGAAAATCATGGTACAGTTTCATCTCTTGTGGAAGACTATGACTCTCGAACGAGTGAGGGGGGGGGCTTTGCACCGGCTCTGGTGCTGCAGCCAAAGGGACGGGCTGGCCTTTCGGGACCTTCCTCAACGCTAGCTGTGTTCTCTCGAATGCCTTTGACCGAGAGCATGGGGATGTACCCTGGGCAAGGTATCTCCACTATAAACAAATTCTCGCCCAGCCCGCCAGAATAGTATCTGCCCCCTCTGCTATCTGGCAGTCATGGTCGGAAACGACTGACTGGGTGGGGATGCACCCTGGGCAAGGCATCTCCACTATAAACACAAATTATCGCCCAGCCTCGCCAGAACAATAGTCCCTGCCCCCTCTGCTATCAGGCATTCATGGTCGGAAACGAATGACTGGCAGCCACTTACAGTTTGCTGTTGTTACTTGCTTC
>CM065699.1:17862562-17880062 GCA_017654935.2 Phymorhynchus buccinoides
CTGGAAAGTTTTCAAGAAGGGATAGAGAGAGACAGATCATTCTCTGTATGTCTGTCTGTCTGTCTGTCTGTCTCTCTCTCTCTCTCTCTCTCTCTCTCTCTCTCTCTCTCTCTCTCTCTCTCTCTCTCTCTCTCTCTCTCTCTCTTTCTGTAAATGTAAGTATGTATGCATGTGTGCGTTTTTGTGTGTGTGCGTGTATGTGAATGTGTGTGCGCGCGCGCGTTTGTTTGTGTGTATGCAGGGCCGGATCTAGGGGATCTCAGTCCCAAGCATCTCTCTATAAAACAGCGGTGAAAAGTAAAACAAATGACTCGGTTTTTGCCGTAACAATCACTAAATTGCAACATTTCCCGGGGGTTTGGCCCCATGGACCCCCACAAAAACACTACCCCTAGACCCAGAACCTAAGCAGCTCCCTTAAAAACCCCGGCTGATATACCCCCCCCCCCCCCCCCCCCCCCCCCCCCCCCCCTTGCGAATCACTTGGTCCGGCCCTGGTATGCGTACATGTGTTTGTGTGTGTGTATATGTTTGTGCACGTTCCCATGTATGCGTATTAGTGCTTGCGTGCGGGCATATGCAGGGAGGGAAGGAAAAGAGTGTTAGAGGGGTGGGTGGTAGTGATGGTTGTAGCATAATAACCCTACTGTGGGCAGAAAACAGATTAGGTATTAGGTACTTTATAGTCACAGAGGCGTCTCTGTGAAATTCAGGTTGCTCTCACCTGGAGAGCGCGTCGCAGCCAGAGGCGCGCCACCCTTTTTTTGTGTGTGGTTTTTTTGCATGCGATTTTTGTTACTGATGAGGGGGGGGGGGGGGTAATTTTTTTTACCAAATGACAACTTTTTCGTTGCCACTGGGTTTAGCGTATGCTAAGTGCATGGGCACACGGGACCTCGGTTTATCGTCTCATCCGATTGAGGTGCGGAAAAGTGAAGTGGGAGGCTATGAGGTTTAGTTGACCACCTGAAAAAAAGTTTTTCTTTCTTTCTTTCATTCATTCTTTCTTTCTTTCTTTCCATTTTTCCTTCCTTCCATTATTATGTCAAAATGGAGGAGGGGTAAAATGGATAAAGACGGATGGGTGGAGAGGCGTTACGTGAGTCTGCTTGATCATGCCGGTTCTGCCCGGAAACGCCGGTTCTGCCCGGAAACGAGATTAGGGGCGACATTTTTTGGTCATATTTCCTTTGTATATATTTTTTGTGATTATCGTCTGTCTATATTCATTGTACTGCCCTGCCCGTATGATCTATTCCATCATTCTCTCTTTTTCATAAAATTGTCAGCCCTTGTTTGTGGCCCCTTGGAATGTGCCTTTGTTTATAATAACTCGATTTTCTTTCGAACAATGGGGCTATCTCTTGTATTGTCTAAAGGTTATAAAATTGTCAGCCCTTGTTTGTGGCCCTTGGAATGTGCCTGTGTTTATAATAATTCGATTTTCTTTCGAACAATGGGGCTATCTCTTGTATTGTCTAAAGGTTATAAAATTGTCAGTTTTTGTGGCCCTTGGAATGTGCTGTTTACGATTTTCTTTCGAAAATGGGGCTAATTATCTGACAATGTCGTTTTAAACGCTTAAATTAAAAAATATTAAAAAAATAAAAAAATAATTAATTTTTTTTTTTGCCCCTTGCAAAGAAGGTTCTCTTTGCTTCAATGATTTGCACATACAAACAAAAATGTATGCAAACATCATCAATAAGCATGAACAGCTTATTAACAATCCAATTACACCATAGCATCGGAAAATGAGCAAATAGGCGTAGTGTTTACATATGCATACAACTTCATCTTTTTCATATACAAACATAATACCTACAAATCAAAGCCTACAAGAGTACATTATCTGCTAATAGGGGTTTCTTTTACAATTATTTCTGCATTGCCCCCCCCCCCCCCCCCCCCCCCCCCCCCCCCCCCCCCCCCCCCCCCCCCCCCACCCCCCCCCCCCCCCCCCCCCCCCCCCCGTACTCACTCTCTCTATTCATACAAGTAATTATTTTCGCTGTCAGATTATCAGAGCAGGTTGTGACATAATAATAGTATTTTCATTATTGCTATGCAATTAATTGTTCTTAGAATAAATATGTTTACAGATTTAACATAAAAACAAAGCAGTCAAAGAAGCACTGAAATGATTTTCTTTTCGAAAGTGATAGTAGTAGCGATTTTGATACAGATCCAGCACAGCCCACTTCCCTATTGTAACAGCTGTGCCTCAAACACTAATGGTAATGACAGCGTTATGCTAAGAGTGAGTTAGCACTTTGCATTAAATTAATTATTAATTAATGATAAGAAAGAAAATAGTTTTGACAACGTTTAACCGGGGGCTAACTGGGTTTTTGTTAGGGCGAAAATAACTAAGAGGGCTAATATGAAGTACAGATATTTAATTCTAAGCTAATTGTGCACTTGGTGTACAGCTTAAAGGTAGACCCTGACGGATGAGTTTTTGTAAGAAACACGTCGAAATCACAAGAAAGACAGCCTTTTCAAGGTTCGGAACACTCACTTTGCTCTGGTTTCCTATAAATCAAACCGTCAAAATGGCGATTCCTCCTTGGCGGAGATGCCGGAGAGAGTAGCCATTTTGGATGGTTTGGGTGGAGGTCACTCGTTGTGGTTGAAGCGGTTGTTTTTTTGGTAGTGCAGTAAAAAACAAAAAAAACAAAAAACAGTAGATGTTTCCTTTGTTGTGAGCGAAACTCCTTTAGATAAACTGCATAAAATTAAAAATAATAAATAAATAAAAAGGCTTGCATTGCAAAAAGTTCGTGCAAACGATTTAGTCTAAGCGCAGGCGGCCATTAGAAAAGAGACGGCACACGCCTTCTCTTTGGGTGAATTTTTTTGAATTCCAGCACCTCCGCCAAGGAGGAATCGCCGATTTGACGGTTTGATTTATAGGAAACCAGAGCAAAGTAAGTGTTGCAATCTCTGTAACGGGTGTTTTCCGGGTGATATTGACGTGTTTCTTGCAAAAACTCAACCGACAGGGTGCTCCTTTAAAAGCCTGCATTTATGCGAGAAAAAGAACAACTACACAATGCACGCCTCCAGCCAAGACGGGAGATAGTGGCCTCACACAAGGCCACACTTTCTCTTGTCAACGTCAGTTATTAGGCATGTCTTTCCTGAATCCGGTGTCATGAGAAATAAATACCAATCGTGAAATAAATACCCTTCAAAAGCGCACTAGAGCAATTCTTCTTTCATGTGATAAATAAGTCAACTATTATTTAAAATATAGATATTTAATTCCTCAATCTACACGGAAAGAACCAAGTAATAGAGCGGGAGGGTGTAAATCTACATTTTTGCTGTTAAATCGATATACAAAGCCATGTCACTTAGTTTCGTATTTTTCAAAATGGCGGACGATGAAAACAACCGTCCCTGCAAGCAAAAATAAATAATAATAAATATTAGAAAAAATATCCCTGCCTTCTCAGTCTTTAATGATCAATCTTCTGTTCTTCCTGCATGCCACAAGACGCCTCTGAATGTATTTAGGGGCGAACCTTTCCCAAACAGCAAACAATTTGAATGAGGACAAGAGTATTTATTTCATGGGTAAAATACGTTATGCAACACCGGGACATTTAGCCAACGGCCATTTAGCCAACGGACACTTAGCTAACGGACATTTCGCCAATGGACACTTAGCCAACGACCATTTTGCCAACATTTGCAGGGGGGACATTTAGCCAACATTAAATATATATATATATATATTAAGTTAATGTAATGATCACAATGTAATGTCTCATATTCTAAAACTTACAAACATGGATATTACGCATAGTCCACAGCTGTTTATTATTAATCATCATTCTGGCAGTTCACAGGCTTCCACCGTATTGAAAACATGTGTTTTTAATTATACTATTATTATGTAATGATCACAAAGTAATGTCTCATTACTTACAGTATTACCGCACATTGAGCACTGATGTGGACTTCACGAATTGTTCATTATTTTGTGTTGTAAATTTCCCGGATTCATTGAGAGTGCCACTCACCTTGATTCATTGTTGGTAGTTGTCTTTGGTGTGTGCACACATGAGTGTTCTTACAGTATCAGACAATAACTTTGCACACATTCAGCCGTGGATATTATACCCTCTAGTAACTATATATATATTGCTTAATGTTGGCTAAATGTCCCCCTGCAATTATTGGCTAAATGGCCGTTGGCTAAGTGTCCATTGGCGAAATGTCCATTAGCTAAGTGTCCGTTGGCTAAATGGCCGGATACCGTCTTTCCTTTCTGACCAGGACATGGACGAAAATAATAAGCCCGTGCATTCAGATACCACCTTGACACACCCTAGGCTTTAAAGACCCACCACGTCACGTGTCAAAATCACGGTTTTCACGTGTTTTCCCTCTTATAGCTGGTAAGAAATCTTAAGAAATCTTCCTAGCATAACAGGGAATGTGACACTTGACGTGGGGGGTCTTTAAGAAATATTCCTAGCATAAGAGGGAATGTGACACGTGACGTGCGGGGTCTTTAACGGATGATGTCTGGCATTCACATATCAGCCAGTGATAATTGGTTTTAAAAATGCCTTACACCCTTTGATGCCACTCTTAATATTATAGGAAACACAAACGTGGTGATGATGTGGGACCAGCCTATGCATACCAGTCTGTTGGTTCTGATCACGACTCCCAGGTAACAGTGAAAGAGCAGGAGCTATTCGGGAATTCCGGGCTAATTTCTTATAATGGAAATGTCTCGCCTATCGTACATCCCAACTTTCCTGGCCAAAAGAGCTTTGGGGCAGCTGGCGTTGGGGAAGGTCCCCAAAGGCCAACTAATCCCTTTGGCTGCAGCGCAAAATGCTACGGGAAGTGGGGCAGGGGGTATGGTAGGAGAGGGGAGTCGGAATCAGAGGGAATGGGAGGGTGACATATGGAAAGAGTGGGGGGGGGGGGCAGAAAGGTTGTTGGGGGGTCTTGGGAGGTCCTGGCTTCCCAAACAGAAGGCTGCGCGTGTCACGCTCTCCCTCAACATATCGGCAGGCCAAACACAACAACCCGCACCCGACAGCACAACTAAACGGACACCTCATCACAATAGTTGACGGCCGCCCTTCAAACCTAATGGCTCAACTTTTCATCACATCACGCAATTGCCTTCTCTCAGTTCTGTTCTGGGGGGGGGGGGGAGAGAGAGAGAGAGAGAGAGAGAGAGAGAGAGAGAGAGAGAGAGAGAGAGAGAGAGAGAGAGAGAGAGAGAGAGAGAGAGAGAGAGAGAAAGAGAGAGAGAGAGAGAGAGAGAGATAGATAGAGAGAGAGAGAGAGAGAGAGAGAGAGAGAGAGAGAGAGAGAGAGAGAGAGAGAGAGAGAGAGAGGAGAGAGAGAGAGAGAGTGTGTCACACACAAAAGTGTGGTGACGAAATTAAAATTGCTCAACAGAACAAAAGGAGCAAAAGAGAAAAGTTAAAGCGCAGTCTCGGTTAATACAACAGACCAAAAAGTGATTGTTACAACAATCAATGGAGGTTTAATTATGCATGATGGGCGTACACTGAAAAGTTGGGGATTCGAATCGTTAGGGTACTCAAATTAGCGTATGATGAGATGACTTGGTCCGCGTAGATGCTTGAACGGTTGATACTTGACTTCACAATGTACGCAAATGTTGAGAACTGGTAAGGCGCGATCCTGGACGTCACGATGGCAGGAAGGCACGAAGATTGAAGATGATGAAGGTTCTCCACGGAAAGACGTAAATGCGTACCGCAAACCCGCGAACCGCCTGCACAGAGGCGCTTGGATATATGGACTGCTTCAATGTTACGTTGGTGCCCAGCAACAGCCTAGTGTGGTATGTAACGTGAGCATGCAAAACAAACAGTACGATACTAATGTACACGAGTCTAGTGTAGTGATGTGTCTTGCATGTGTCTAAAGATGGGCACAACGTGTACACAAAGATGGATCATGGGGTGATACTCAAAATGAATATGACACCCAATGATCATTCGGGCCACTCATCACCCGACACCTGAAACCATAGATTATGATTAATTCATATTAATAATACACACGATGCAACGATGATCACATACAATGTACTCACCAAGACAACCCAAAGGATAACTGATCCGCAGAGGCACAAACAATGATAACTAAAACAATCTTATTAGTAAACCCTAGGTGTTGCATGAATGTGGAACTGACCTCGGACCAAGGCGGTTCGGGCAGAGGTCCTGTACAGCGGGGCAGGAGAGGTCCTGACCCTTTCCTGGTCCGGCCGGCCGCAGTACCCTCTTCTGGCAGGATGGTCTGGTTAATGCCAAGAGTTCATGGCGGAAGAAGAATAAAGACGACCAAAAGTGGCAAAGGTTCAACAGGATAAAAAATGGTGTAGACGAAATAAGAAGCACAAAAGTCAACAACTTACTTCACACGAGTCTCAGGCGGGCTCGATGGTCCCTCGTCGCTGTAGTAAGCAGATGTTGCAATGACTTTATAAAAATCAAACGAACCGCTCTTGGAATGGATGTCCAGAAGTTCCTGAATCTCGATCGTCACAACACCAGAATAATCCTAGAAAAAACACGATGCGTACTTGAAGATAGTAAAGTAAAGTCGTCGGGTAAATTTGGTACAAAAAATGTTATGATATTAACAACGTATCACAAAGATGTAGACTGCAATAGAATTATACTCCCTTCTTCCAATATCGTAAAAGTCGTTCTCCCCCCAACCGTAGAAGTCACGTGATGTCTGTAGTGGCGCGTTGCTAAGATATTGTGTAAGGTTCCTCGGGTCCACACGAAATAGTTTGGTGAACTTTTTACGATAAATGAAAATAAACAACCTTTGGATATGGAGAATAAGCTAGAACTGCCTGCTCTGAAGATAGGAATAAAACTACCAAATCTAGAGCGGGGAATCCCTCCGATACAACCACAAACAGTAGCTGGAAGCCAAGAATAAAAGTACAAACGTAATTGACATAATATACGTCACACGGAGTTTCGCTGTGACGCAAGATACTAAGAGGAGGTTTGACAGATTAAAGAGACAGACAGCGGATCGACTTTATATTGAGAGATAGTAAAAAAAAATCCTAGAAAAAAACACGATGCATACTTGAAGATAGTAAAGTAAAGTCGTCGGGTAAATGATTTGTACATTTACAGAGAGAGAGTCACGTGATGTCTGTAGAGAGTGTAAAACTTTTTACGATAAATGAGGAGGAGAATAGAGAACTGCCTGCTCTGAAGAGAGAGAGAGTAGCTGGAAGAGAGAGAATTGACATAATATACGTCACACGGAGTTTCGACGCAAGATAGAGAGAGAGAGAGACAGATCGAGAGAGAGAAAAAAAATATGAGAGAGAGAGAGAGAGAGAGAGAGAGAGAGAGAGAGAGAGAGAGAGAGAGAGAGACGAAACGAAATTGTATTTAACCAGGGAACATGAGATAAGCAAATTACATGCTTTTTTCCACCCAGCCCTGGGAGAGAGAGTTGAGAGAGAGAGAGAGAGTGTGTGTGTGGAGAGGGTGGGAGATGAACGGATGGTGATGGGGTGCAGGCAATAAAAGGGGTTGGGAGAAGAGAATGGAAAAGAGAGGAGAGACATGGTGAGAGAAAGAGATGCTTATTTCGCTAACGACAAGGGCGACGATTATGAATACAACAATAACAACGACAACACGACAATAGGAACAACACAACAACGACAACAATAACAACATCACCAACAAACAACAACAATATCTACGAAATCGGACAACAACAACAACAAAAACAACACAACGGCAACACAACACAAACACCATGACAACGAACGCATCAGTGGCAAAAGCAACCTTGAGAGATGAAGAGTAGCAAGTAGCAATGACAGTGGCAAAAGCATATCAGTATGAACAACTTATACAATGACAACAGCAATCATGACAACACCACCAGCAACAACAACAAAGAGTAACGAAAGTGACAACAAATCAGCGACAATATTGATACTAACAACAGGGGCAGAACAGTAGCAGTACTAGCAGCAGCCAAAACAAAAACAAAAAAGGCAACATCAATAACAGTCATCATCATCATCATCATCGTCAGCAGCAGCATTATCATCATTATCATCATCATCATCATCATCATCATCATCATTATCATCATCATCATCATCATCATCATCATCATCATCATCATCATCATCATCATCATCATCATCATCAAGAAACAACAACAATAGTAGGGGAAGACGGGGTAAAAAACGCATGGGCGGGTAAGAAGCCCACCCCAATTATCTCATGAAATGAAGCAAATGTCAGTCTCATTTTGCCCATGAGACGAGCGTTAATGTCTAGTATTCGTCTCATGGGCAAATTTGTCTGAAATTGTCTTTATTTCATGAGATAATTGGGGTGGGCTTCTTACCCGCCCATGCGCTTTTTACCCCGTCTTCCCCTATGTATGTACGTATGCATGTATGTGCTTGCGTTTATGCATAAGCCTGTGCACGCTTACGCGCGCGTGTGTGTGTGTGTGTGCGTGTGCGCGCGCGTGCGTGTGTGCGTGTGCGCGCGCGTGCGTGTGTGCGCGTGTGTGTGTGTGTGGGTGGGGGGGGGGGGGGGGATACATGCGTGTGGGTATCTGTGTCTACATGTATTTTGGAGGATTCGTTCTATTGTCCAAATTCATGTTCGTAACTGAACGTTCTTAAGCTTTCTTAGTTTAACAAAGGAAAAGAAAGAAAAAAGTTAAAAAACCCAAATCATACCCTTATAAATGAACATACGAATGCATTCATTAAATAGGAAACGTGTGTAAAGTACTGCCCGAACACTTTTCAAACCGAGTCAAATCAGTGCAATAAGTTGACATTCTGTCTTTTGTTTACCAAAAAAAAGAAAAAAAAAGAAAATAGTAACCTCATCCCTATTTATCCCTCAACCTCCCCCTCCCCCCACCTATGCCAACCCCACCCCCACGTTTCCTAAGCTGGAGCAAGTTATCAATGCCTGGGCTATTTTTAGGCTCGTTGGTTTCTTTCCTCTGTTCAGATCTACTGTCACGGTTGACAAAGTGTCGTGAAATTGGCATCCCCAACCAGATCCAATGAACGGCATTATTAGTTGACACGTGACCGACCTCGCCTGTCAATTATGCAGCAGACGAGAACTGGATAAACCGGTTTACAAAATGTTCGTTAATTTGTAATGAATTATCAGTGTATGAGAAACAAACCCAGCTTACTTAATGTAAGTATATAGATCAAGATCTAGGGTTAGGGTTAGGGGGAAAAGGAGGAAAGGAAGGACAAAAGAAAAGAAATGTGTTAGGGGAAGACGGGGTAAAAAGCGCATGGGCGGGTAAGAAGCCCACCCCAATTATCTCATGAAATAAAGAAACTTTCAGTCACATTTGCCCATGAGACGAATGCTAGACATTAACGCTCGTATCATGGGCAAAATGAGACTGAAATTTGCTTCATTTCATGAGATAATTGGGATGGGCTTCTTACCCGCCCATGCGCTTTTTACCCCGTCTTCCCCTACACGTGAAGGCGGAAGTGGTGGTGGTTTGCATGATGAGCGAGCAAGATAGCGGAGAGCGGATGAATGATTGGGTGTGGTGCGAGAGTGACATATTTGTTTTAATGTAAATTTATGTTTCATGTTTTTATTTTGATATATTATCTCATCTTATTTTACGCGATGGAAGACAAGTTTCCATGTTCGCTGTACAATGCCAATGGACAACAACGAAATGTATGACTTATGACTTAATAGTACGGGGGTAAAAAGCGCATGGGCGGGTAAGAAGCCCACCCCAATTATCTCATGAAATGAAGCAAATTTCAGTCTCATTTTTGCCCATGAGACGAGCGTTAATGTCTAGCATTCGTCTCATGGGCAAATTTGACTGAAATTTTCTTTATTTCATGATCAATTGGGGTGGGCTTCTTACCCGCCCATGCGCTTTTTACCCGTCTTCCCCTAGTAACCTTTATAATTATGGTACAAATGTTGTTGTCTTACCCTGACTTAATGACTCCAGCGATCATCCCAACAGCCGAGCACTTGAACACTGTGGTACAAATGCACCAGCTAGGGATTACCCATTACCCCGCCACGTGAGCAGCCACACTCCGACTTCGCAGGATTTTAGACTGATGATGTTATGCTAGGTGCTTGTCATGGCTAAAGACAATCCCCGCATAACTATGCAGACCATAGCAACATTTTGATGTAGCCTTGGTGTTCTAGCTTATGTCAATGGGTCTGACACAGCCTCATGCCAAGACGTTATATACAAAATTCATCAAGAAGCTAATTCTGGCGTTTGAATTTTATGAGGCCCTTGTTCAACTATTATCATAGAACTCATCGCTTTTAGGCTGTAAGGCCTATTGTCCATGGACAAAATAATGTATGAATATGGTATTTGTTTGCTGAAACGCGAAACAGAATGAGTGTGAAAGGATTTATGTAGTTCCTGTGCATGCCTGGACGAGCAGAAATGTATGTAGCAATGTCGTCTGTCATCTAAAGCACACACACACACACACACACACACACACACACACACACACACACACACACACACACACACATACACACACACACACACACACACACACACACACACACACACACACACACACACACACACATCACCAATTAAATGTTACAAATATATAAATTGTGTTTAACAAATTGTGGGTTTCTGAATATCTTTTTTTTTCTGGTTCTGCTACAGACAATGCTTTACGAATCATGGACAGTGTGATTAGGAGTGCTGCTCTTCGTTACTGTGACCACCTTTCCCTGTATCGTCGAGAGACTAGCGAAACTTTCAACTGATGACAACACAAGTCATATTGTGTGCAATACAGAACAAATTACAGTCTATAAATTGTATCGTCAGGAAGAGGATTAATGGACGATACAGGGGTACAGTGATTGATACCAAGAATGGATTATTAATATTATGCTGTGGGGAAAGTTCCTGGAAGCTGCAAACGTGAGTAAAACCAAACATGCGCTAAAATCTATGTTTAATTTCTCTGAATGTGTATCACTATGTATTTACTTGTCTCGCTGCCTGTCAGTGACAGTGTCTGTCTCGATGCCTGTTTGTCTCTCTTTTTATGTCTGCTGTCTGTCTGTCGTCTGTCTGCCATGCAGTTGTCTGAATGTCCTCTCTCTCTCTCTCTTTCTCTCTCTCTCTCTCTCTCTCTCTCTCTCTCTCTCTCTCTCTCTCTCTTCTCTCGCTGCTCCTTCACCTCCCGTCTCTCTCTCATCCACTCTCTCTCTCTCTCTGTCTCTCTCTGTGTTTCAACCCAAGTATCCACGTATGTATGTGCCCCTCCCTCACTGAATTCGTCTGTCTTTCTCACTGTCTGACTCTGTCTCTCTGTCTGCGTGGGGCGGATTCTCGTGCGCACGTGTGCAAAGTATATTTCGGGTTTCATTTAAACTAATCATGAGTCCTAGTGTGTCGTCCACTGTTTTAAAGTGTGGACATTGCTTGGAAATTAGGTACTTGGGATTTGTCTCCCGCAAACGTCGATACGTTGAAACAGCAAATTTGGCGTTCCAGATTTTGATTCGATCAAACGAAGTAGAGAGAGAGAGGGGGTAGGGGAGAGAGAGGGGGGGTAGAGGAGAGAGAGAGGGGGGGTAGGGGAGAAGAGAGAGAGTGGGGGTAGGGGAGAGAGAGACGGGGTAGGTGGAGAGAGAGAGGGGGTAGAGGAGAGAGAGAGGGTGGTAGGGGAAAAGAGAGAGAGTGGGGGTAGGGGAGAGAGACGGTGGTAGGAGAGAGAGAGGGGTAGAGAGAGGAGAGAGAGGGGGGTAGGGGGAGAGAGAGAGAGTGGGGGGTAGGAGAGAGAGAGGGGGGGGGTATGGGGAGAGAGAGAGGGGGGATAGGGGAGAGGGAGAGGGGGTAGGGGAGAGAGAGGGGGGGGGGAGAGAGAGAGAGACAGACAGACAGACAGACAGAGAGGGAGACAGAGAGAGACTTAGCCAGGCTCGTAATTAAGACAGATGTTTGTTGGGGAAGGCACGTAGTTGCTCAGTCCCCACAGAGCTGGCACCCTCCACTGCCGTTCCTTCAAAGTATCAATCTGGCGTAATGGGTCGGCGTCAAAAAACTTGGTCGATCCAGAAAATATGTGAAATTAAAGATGGCGATGGCTTTATTAGCCCAGAGACCTGCTAGGCCCTCCCCAAGACTCCCCAGCGGTGATGGAGGGGAGGGGTGTGTATGGATGGGAGGCAGGGGTGGGGAAATTGAAATCGAGGCTAGGGCCTCGTGTCGAGGGTCACCGAGCTGGTTCGGGAATCTAGGGGGTGATGAAGGGAGAGGGGAACACGAGGGATTTGAAGGGGTGGGAATCTTGCGTTTATATTATCCTCCATTTTTTTCCTTTGAATATTGGCCTCTTCACAAATGTTTTTTTAAAAAGTTAAGCACAATGAAATGGCGATTGCTAGACCTTCTGATATAATAATAAATAAACTAGAATGAAAAACAACGAAAGGGGAACTTGAAAATGGATAAACCTTATCACAGACTTTACGCGTTGACGTTTCTGGTAGAGAGAGACCCTCTAGGTACCCTTTCTTCATTTACGTTATTTTCATTCTGAATACTATTTTTGGAGACCTTCGTGCATTCATCAAAGACTTTCTTTTTTTCTGTTGAGCCTTAAAATACGTAGCACAATGTGTCATCTGATGTGTCGGTCTTTGCGAGTGTGTATTTAGTTTTGCGCCAATTATTACCCGATTACGCCACTTCCGGTAGTTGATTGATTGTTTTCTGTCTGACCCCAACCCTGGGACCTGGTGTAAATGAACACACGGAGCAGATGGGCTTTGCAGGTAAAACTATGGATTAAAATGGGCATACAAGTTATCTGTATCTAAAGAACGCTGGGTTCAATTCCTTGCACAGGACAGAAGACTAGGTTACTGTCACAACAACACAAGTAAGTAGTCCGTGCCATCCATCTCACTCACTACCTCAATTACACTTTTACTAGCCCTCAAACATTACTCTTTCGATCCCCATTTCCACGTTCAACACCTAAATACGTCCTCGACACCCCCCCCACCCCCACCCCCACCCCACCCCACCCACCAGCCACCCAAACCCTACGTTTGTTCTACCAACCCTTCCACAGCATCCCCTCGCCCTCTTAGAGCCAACCCCATCACTTCATGCGTCACGCCCTCCCCAGGGAAGTAATAGGTCTGGGGTGTTGGACGCTTGGCGGGTCGTGTTATTGCCTCTTGGCTTGCCTCAGAGGAGACAACTTGCTTTGGAAATGAAAGAGATAATTTACAACTGTCGTCTGTTGCATTGACAGCACCGGAGAAGGCTCTAGAAGGACAAGGGAAAAGAGCAAAGGCAGAAGAAGAAGCAGAAGAAGAAGAAAGAATAGAGGGAAAGCATTAAAAAGGTTACAGGAAAGCAAAATCAGGAGAGGGAGAGGGAGGGTGGATGGGGGAGGGGGGTAGTTGGAAATGAAGGTAGAGTGGGAGACAAAAGGACAAGATCAATGAGAGAG
The DNA here is from genome assembly GCA_017654935.2 of Phymorhynchus buccinoides. Classification (NCBI taxonomy): domain Eukaryota; kingdom Metazoa; phylum Mollusca; class Gastropoda; order Neogastropoda; family Raphitomidae; genus Phymorhynchus; species Phymorhynchus buccinoides. The sequence continues at coordinate 17,876,121 of CM065699.1, forward strand.
AGAGAGAGAGAGAGAGAGAGAGAGAGAGAGAGAGAGAGAGAGAGAGAGAGAGAGAGAGAGAGAGAGAGAGAGAGAGAGAGAGAGAGACGTGGCATTTTAACACTTTGAAATCAATATTAGAGAGCTTACTTGCTAAACTGGCATATCCAAACATTTGGGGAAATTGGATGGATGAAGTGACTGGAACATCTCCACCCGTTATCATAAAATACGGATGCAACATCTGAAATGACATATTTTAATGCAATGCAAAAACAGCACATCTGTAGCTTCTCTTGAAAGTGAATACAAATGTACTAAACTAAATTGGATTATAGCAATAGACACCCGCACCAGTAGATCCCTGCACTTTTGGTCCATTGAAGACAACGTTGAGGAGGACACTTGGGTTACTATCCTTCTCGCCGGTGTTGGTAGGCAACCCTACTCCAAAAACTTTAGAAATTTCCACGTTAGAAATCCCACAAACCCTGCACTTAACGTCTTTTTATCAATATAAATAAATGTGACATATTAGCGGTCACGACTTAAAGAAACTACGGTGGACAGCACAGTACATAAACGTAATCCAAAGAAACGTTTCAACTTGCAATAATTTTGTTATCTGTGCATCTAGGGGGAGCTTTTCCGATTCGCACTGTCCTTTACACCTACCTAGACGATTTACGAAAAACTGCAGATAGTCCACTGGCTTAACCCTTTCACCGCCAGCCATATTTCAGCCAGAAATTCCCATTAAATTTACCTGGGTAGACAACAAAATCCATCTGCAGTATTGGGGATTCTTCTATGACATATACAAAATAAGGTCTATCCTTACTTCCCAAAACTAAGACAATAATATCTTTGGATAATATACCCCAATTTGATGCCTTTTAGTGACATAGGTGCTAAATCAATGTGGTGCTAAAATGCGACTTTGGCGGTGAAAGGGTTAATATTGAACTTCTAGCGAAAACTAATAACTTGTATTAAAAAAGACTATTGATAATAATACAAACTGGGGATTAGGCCAGTTATATTTCTTCAGTATGTTTTAATACAGGTTATTAGTCCGTCACCAAGACGGACTATTTGCGATGGGCTGGTTTGTATTTTTTTTTTTTTTTTCCCCCCCCCTGTCTGTCCCAAGAATATATCCCGAACCGCTTGACCGAATCGCGTCCAATTTTGTGTGAAGGTGTGCCTCCTTAATAGGAAGAAATCGGCGCAAACCATTTTGCCGTCGTGACCTTGACCTTGACGTACGACCTTGCAAACCTAAAATCTATTTTTAGCCATATCTCGGGCACCGATCAACATAGGATGTTGAAACGTGGTATGAAGGTGGTTTGGCTTATGCCCGTTCTGATGATGGCATACCGATCAAGGTCAAGGTCAAGGTCAAAAAGATCGCTGGAGCCTGAAAATCGGAGGGTCATTTTTTTCTCCTTCTGTCTGTCCCAAGGATATCTTTCGAACGGGTTGACCGAATCACGTCAAATTGTGTGTGCTGGTGTGTCACCATGAGAGGAAGGCATCCGCGCAAACCATATTGCCGTCGTGACCTTGACCTTGGCGTACGACCTTGAAAACCGAAAATCTTTCAGGGGTCATAACTCCCACACCGTTAGTGTTAGAGTCTTCAAATTTGGCATGAAGGTACTTTGGCTTATGCCCGTTCTGATGGTGGTATACCGATCAAGGTCAAGGTCACGGTCCGGGCGATTCGTAGGCCTTGAAAGTGGTAGGGGTCTACACATTGGGTTTTAAGCCATATTATTCCACATTGGTACTTGACAGAAGCGCTTCAGATTGTGTGTGGTACTGTATACCCTAGAGAAGAAAACATCCGAGCATAAATTATCACCATGCTGACCTTGATCTTGATGTGTGACCTTGAAATCCGAAATTTCCTTCTTTGCGCTATATGTTTCTTCTTCAAGCTGTATCTCGTGAACTAGAAGACAGAATCCCTTCCCATTTTGTGTCAGGATGTGACACTCTACGGGGTGTCGCAAGTGCGTGGCATTGCTGGTGACGGACATGTCTGCCGCTCGGCGACGCCCTTGTTAGTTTTTGCAAGAAGTTCCAAAGCAAGTCAATGGACTATCTGGAGATAGTCCGTTTTGACTCTAAGTCATCGAATAGTCGTTAGTCATTGTCCAAGCGGCTAGCTTCAGAACGAAGAGCAGTTTCAGATTCCATATAGATTGGAGGTACTTTTGTAGCTTCAAATATGAATTATTACCCAGATGTTACCTAGGGTCTAGAAAGACAGAAAGTCTGGCCTCATAATTTTGTAAAGATTTCTACAGATCTGACAACTGAAAAGTCATTCTATTTTTACCCCCCCCCCCCCACCCCCCCGCCACATCCAGTCCTTACTAGACATACGACCTATATAATCCCATGCAACAAACTCTTTTAACTTAACTTTGAAAGATCTGGCATTGAGTTACATTCAGCTGCCAGATCAATAGAAGGAGATAAACCTTGTTTGAGACATTCGTCTACAGCAAACTTTGAAAAACAAGAGAAGTTTCTTCCATCTGTTGAAGATTCTGGAAAGATGTCAAGACTCCGTATCTTGTTCCTTTGATGGATTTTCCCCCACAAATGTCTTAGTTCGCGCTTTTACTTTTATATTTGTAAAATACATGTTTTATTTCACTTCTGTGGTCTCTTTTACTTTATATTTGTAAAGTACATGTTTTATTTCACTTTCGTTCTCTTCCTTTTATTCTTTGGAATCTCTTTATCACTCTTTGTTTTCTTTAATCAAAGCTTCAAAACCCTTTTTCATTTTGTATTCATCTGTCTATCTCCCTATTTACTAAGCTATTCATGTAATATCTGAATTGATCATCGGCATTTCTGTCAGTCAAGTCATTCATCTCTCTATCTCTCTCTCTCTCTCTCTCTCTCTCTCTCTCTCTCTCTCTCTCTCTCTCTCTCTCTCTCTCTCTCTCTCTCTCTCTCTCTCTCTCTCTCTCTCTCTCTCTCTCTCTCTCTCTCTCTCTCTCTCGTGTGTTTGAAAGAGAGCGTGCACGCATAATATTTTAGTGATTGTTTTGTTTTGTTTTCTTCTTCCTCAAACAGTAGAAAACAACGATTTATCTGCTCCTCGACCCCTTTCCCACCTACCGCAGCCCCTTACGTATATCTTCATGTAACGAACCCAATCTCTTGCTGTCTCTGTTTCTCTTCTTCGTCGTCTTTTTCTTCTTCTTCTTCTTCATCTTCTTCTTCTTCTTCTCCTACTTCTTCTTCTTCTTCTTCTTCTTCTTCTTCTTCTTCTTCTTCTTCTTCTTCTTCTTCTTCTTCTTCTTCTTCTTCTTCTTCTTCTTCTTTATTCTTCTTCTTCTTCTTCTTCTTCTTCTTCTGTGTGATTAATTCCCGATGTATCGCCCTCTCTGTCTACACCGACTGCCACTCGCTTTTCTGCTAGTGAAACTTTAATACCATTTTCAAACGACCAGGTCTTTTCATTTCAATCTTCTTTAAAGCCTTTTCCATCGCCTCTTCAAGTCAGCGGACCTTTGTCACCCGACACTGTCTGCCAGCCTTCCAGAGGACAGGAGGAGGGGACAGGAGATGGCATTGGGAGGGTGGGGGTGGGGTGGGGTGTGTGTTGTGGAGGCGAGGGGACAAGGGGGTGCCGTCCGTCTCAAGTTGGTTCGCATGACGAAGCACCGCTTAACCCGACAGGAAGAGGAAGTGACGTTATCAAAATATTGTCAATTTCACTTGCCGCACGGGCGGGGAAGACGACGCATCGTCCCTCCTACTACGAGAACGAGAGAGACACGGAGGGGCAGGGGGATGAGACGAACGGGAGAGGGAGGAGTAAAAGACAGGGAAGGAGAAAGAAGAGGGAAAGTCCTGGAGGAAGGGTTCTTCTGGTGAGGCGCGGCAGCAGCATCTCCCTTTTAAATAACACGGCGCCTGGGCTCTGATAAA
>CM065699.1:17885062-17887562 GCA_017654935.2 Phymorhynchus buccinoides
CAAAGCTTTCTGTTGCCCACCGGCTCTTAACTGTGTCAAAGGGGCCCTTCTCTCTAGACTCCATAATTAACAATAATGAAATTGCCCCCCCCCCCCACCCCCACCCTGTCCCTTTTTTCCTCCTCAGTTAGTAGCCTTACTGGCTTGATGAGAGGAGAAAGGAGATGGAAGGGCGTCATTAAACTTTCAGACCCCTGCTACTGACTGGTCTCTAGACCCGGGACCTGTACTGGTCATCTTTAGCGGCTTCTTCAGCCTCTTGACTGAAGGACACTGAATCAGTTGTTACTGTTTAAAATCTGTAATAGACTATAGTGATTGGTATTAGCCCTTTGTTGGAGCCAATGACAAAAGCTAGACACACACACCCCTCCCCCCCCCCCCCCCCCACACACACCTCCCCCCCCTCTCTTACTATTCTGGAATAAAGCATTCGCTACTACACCATAGCATTAATTTAAATCTATCAGAAATAGAATATTGCCATTCTTAAATGTATACATACGTATACAATAATAATATAAAAAAACCTGAAACAGACTGCAACGTCACTGGAACATACAACACAACAAACAACTACACGACAAGTTAGTGTAAAGTGACGTTATTTTATTCACAAGAGACAAAACAAAACTACTGGATATTTCGGCGAATGCGCCTTTATCAACATAGACAGACAAGAAAACAGCAAATATAGCAAAAGGAGCAAAAAAACAAGATCAAAATAAAATAACAATACTTCCCCTCTATAGCCCTCTACATTGTATATATATATATATATATATATATATATATATATAAAAGGGATGTTTGTTGTAAGAGAGGGGGGGAGGGTGGTGTGTTGGGGGGGGGGAGGGGGTGTGTGTCTAGCTGCTAAGTGCTTATATGTATTATGTTTCAATGTCTTCTTTATAAATTATGTTTCAATGTCTTATTTATATGTTACATGTTTCTCTTTATAAGGAAGTTAGGCTTTTAAACGCGCCCCTGGAAAGGTTTTGATACTCATTTTAAAGTTGACTTAATAAAGATGATGTACTTTATAGCTCACTGTCCTCTCCCTCCCCCCATCATGCCCCATGTTGCTAACTCATGTGGCAACAGTGCTAACTTTCTTAGCGCTGGTCCCCAGATGCGCGACACGTAGTAGGGACCTACAGCCCCAAGACAACAACAACAAGTTACAATATGACATGGCCATCGACCCCCACCACCCTCGCCTTCTTCTTCTTCTCCTTCTTCTTCTTCGGAGTTCCCAGGCCATACGACCATAATGGGTAAGGTACGTATGTGTCGTCTGGTTCTCAGTTTTCACTGGTCTCCCCGCTGCGTACAGCCGACACATTCCGATTTCGGATGAGCACAAAGAAGAAACAATATTTGGAAGATTTCTTTTTAAAAAGGCAGGAGAATAAGTCAGAAAGATAGTAGATGATAGGAAGCGAAAGGAAAACGCAGAGTCAAAGAGAGTGACAGATAAGAGGAAGTTAGAAGCACAGAACTTCCAGAAGGTGAGGGAACTATTTATACAAAAGACCCCCCCCCCCGGTATCCCCACGGGGGGCCTCGCCTTCAATAACAGATTATGTTGTGTTTATCCTCCCCTCCCCCTTTTTTTCCCCGTGCGAAGGATTATGACTTTTAATGAAGCAGCGCGGGAATAGCACTCATTCTCAATCCTTAGTATACAACGAGGATATTCCTTGAAACGTTGTGTTTTTTCTCTCATTAAAAAAAAGGACGAAACAACCTGTTCAGCGGTTTGTTCTTTTGTGTACCTTGTCCTTCAGTGGTCAATTCTTTATTTGTTCTTAGTGTAGGGGTTTGCGCTTACTAATACACAAAGGAGAGCATTTACTTCCATTTATGTCCAGCTGGACCGGGAGGACGTTAAACTAACTTTCATTTCATTCTTCCATTGTCCATGATGATGAACGTATAAACTAGGTCATTGCCCCTCCAGCCAATCAATATGATTTCAGATTCATAATAGTTTTCTGCACATTTATTATGAATAATGTGCACAGGTCAATATCAGCTATTTGTTTCCATGTGAACAGTGTTTTTGGTTATTTACGCTTTTGTTGGTTATTTGTTGATGCGGGCCTTATATTTTGCAAGCAATTTTGTAACAACAAAACGTAATCGCTCACGCATGCAAAGCATTAATAGTTTTATCTGTACCACATCGGATAATATTAATCGTTTCTGACACTATTCATGCACACACAGCACAAGATGGTCACGCATACTAAAGAACATTAGTTTTCCGTTTTATATGTGAATAATGTACACACACCATAATTATGTCACTCTCATTTTTTTAATAGCTTTAATAAAATCTTAGTCCATTTACAATTATTTCTTGTGAGTTTCACCACCCCTTCTCTCTACCTCTGTCTGTGTCTCTCTCCTCTCTCTCTCTCTCTCTCTCTCTGTCTCTCCTCTCTCTCTCTCTCTCTCTCTCTCTCTCCTCTCTCTCTCTCTCTCTCTCTCTCTC
>CM065699.1:17897562-17900062 GCA_017654935.2 Phymorhynchus buccinoides
CTACTACTACTACTGCTACTACTACTACTACTACTACTACTACTACTACTACTACTACTACTACTACTACTACTACTACTACTACTACTACTACTACTACTACTACTACTACTACTACTACTACTACTACTACTACTACTACTACTACTACTACTACTACTACTACTACTACTACTACTGGTGCTGCTGTTATGATGCCTATTCTAATTCGGTCTACACAACTGGTTGCCCCCCAAAATCATTCATACCCCCTCCCCACAACCACCCCTTCTTCTTACTATATATTCAGGCTCTTTGCTATAACCCCCACAATCTCAGTACAGTACAGCCAAACGAAGATGGACAGCCGAGATTTAAAACCCCTGCAAAGAACGGTAACTCGGGAGGCAGCATAGTATGGGAGGAACAGCCTGGAAGGAAATAACAGGAGGAGCGGTAACTCTAATACTTTGCATGCCAGTCACGACAACTGTGGACAAGTGGCGGTAGTGTTTGACGCGAGTTATCCCAGCAGACTGAGTGGACCAATCAATGGAAGACGTCCACCGAATAACGTTTCTCTTTGCGGCACATTGGGTTTGCATTGGTTTGGGGTGAAGTTTCTGGAATTGGTTTTCTGAGAGCAGCTGCAGTGTTGCTACTGTTGGTGCTGCCAGCGATGCTGTTGCTGCTGCAGATTTTCATATTATATTATTGCTTGATCTTAGTTAACTTCCTTTTTTTTGTACTTTTATTTTGGGAGGGGCTCCTATTTTTGGATAATGTTTTATGCCTCTCTCTCTCTCTCTCTCTCTCTCTCTCTCTCTCTCTCTCTCTCTCTCTCTCTCTCTCTCTCTCTCTCTCTCTCTCTCTCTCTCTCTCTTCTTGTGACTCAATCTCTATTAACTCGCTTGCACATACGTACATAAAGCTCACGCGCGCACGCAGACACACACACACACACACACACACACACACACACGAGCGAGTCGGCGTAGCCTCTGTAGTGGAATGGCTAAAGAATGCAGCAACCAGACAATATAAACCATGTTTCCGTAAGTTTCCCTTTAATTCCTCAGCTCACGTCCTCGTCGTTGTTAAGAGCAAACAACAAACACAGGGAACGATTGCTGCCTTTGCTATCACTGAATCCGAATGACAAAATCCGCTGTCGGTAAACAAATCAGACGTGATTTGCCCTCCGAGGAAAGGCATTAGCTCTGTGAAGTGAAAACAAGATTGGCTTTTTGGGGGGCCAGTTGTTTCGTTTATGTAGAATTACGAGAGAGAGAGAAACACGTTTTGTAACAGAGAGAGATAAACAAGGGGAGAGAGAGAGAGAGAGAGAGAGAGAGAGAGAGAGAGAGAGAGAGAGAGAGAGAGAGAGAGAGAGAGAGAGGAGAGAGAGAGAGAGAGAGAGAGAGAGAGAGAGAGAGAGAGAGAGAGAGAACGAACGATTTTTGTATTTATACAGGGTAATGAGATAAGTATGCATACTGTTTTACACCCAGCCCTGAGAGAAAGAGAGATTGTTGTCCAAAAGAGAGAGAGAGAGAGAGAGAGAGAGAGAGAGAGAGAGAGAGGGGAGAGAGAGAGAGAGAGAGAGGAGAGAGAGAGAGAGAGAGAGAGAGAGAGAGAGAGAGAGAGAGAGAGAGAGAGAGAGAGAGAGAGAGAGAGAGAGAGAGAGAACGAACGAACGAACGAACGATTGTTGTATTTATACAGGGTAATGAGATAAGTATGCATACGTTTTTACACCCAGCCCTGAGAGAAAGAGAGAGAGAAGAGAGAGACAGAGAGAGAGCTAGAGCTTGTTTTATTGTTGGTATCAAATCATTCAATCTGTAAACCCAAGAGTAATTTGACAGTCTATTTACGCCAATGGCTTCAGATTAGAATTGTAGCTATCTGTATGTCATGTGTGTTTTCTTATCATGTCGAGGATTATCTTTCAAAACTGCATTTCTGCCTCCTTGTGACAGAGACCGTTTTCTCAAACAAGCATCGATTTTATTTCAAATAATTTGAAAAAACATTCGAAAAAAGAAAACAAATGTTAGGGCCTTTTCTACATGGATAGAAATGGCAAGAAGAGGCGTTGTTCAATAGATGATTATTATTGATTACAACACTCGCCTCAAACATTACTCAAACATTTGTCAAGGAAAGTGAACACATTTTAACGATTAAGTCATAAAAACAAATACATAATGCAAATCATTTTTGTACACAAATGAAAATATTTGGTATAGGTAATTCGTTAAGACGCAACTGCCTATAACGTTCGTGTTCAGATACAACATAGAAAATAACAAATATGCCAAGAGATACCAAATACTACATGACAGAAAGAAAAAAAATCAATTGAAAACTAGGTTTTAAGACATCGATGGAGAAGAAACGATTACATCCCCACAACGAACAAACAAACAAAAATCCAATCACTCCAGATATCTCTGATACATGTTCTCAGGACGACACGTGTGTAAATATTGAACACATTTTGTTTTCATGAAAACTT
>CM065699.1:17905062-17947562 GCA_017654935.2 Phymorhynchus buccinoides
TACTGTTTCTAAAGATTTGCATGCCAGTCACGACAACTGTGGACAAGTGGGGGTAGTATTTGACGCGAGTTATCCCAGCAGACCGAGTGGACCAATCAATGGAAGACGTCCACAGAATAACACTTCTCTTTGCCCCTCCTGTCTACTGCGCTGGGTTGGCGTCTCTTGAATCGGTTTATGTGAAAGTTGCTGATGGTACTGTTTGGGCAAAGGCATAGGACATGTTCTGTATATTGTGTCGTTACTCTCTCTCTCTCTCTCTCTCTCTCTCTCTCTCTCTCTCTCTCTCTCTCTCTCTCTCTCTCTCTCTCTCTCTCTCTCTCTCTCTCTCTCTCGCTCTCTGTGTCTCTGTCTCTGTCTCGCTCTCTTTCTGTGTGTGGAAATAGGCATAGAAAATGTTCTGTATATCGTGTCGTTACTCTCTCTCTCTCTCTCTCTCTCTCTCTCTCTCTCTCTCTCTCTCTCTCTCTCTCTCTCTCTCTCTCTCTCCTCTCTCTCTCTCTCTCTCTCTCTCTCTCTCTCTCTCTCTCTCTCTCTCTCTCTCTCTCTCTCTCTCTCTCTCTCTCTCTCTCTCTCTCTCTCTCTCTCTCTCTCTCTCTCTCTGTCTCTCTCTCTCTGTCTCCGCAAGATGACAAAATGAGAAATAAAACGAAACATATTTACGCAACCACCCGCAAACTTTCGCATTGAACATTTTATCTGAACAGTACCAGTCTGCCATTCTCGGGAAAGGGATAGCCTTAGGATCAACTTATATTTATGTTCATAAAACGGAAAGAAGAGGCTTTGAGATTGAGGGTCGTAAACACGAGGTGGTGTCTAAAGTACAGATTTGCCAAAGCACCTCACTAACACATTCAATCCAACTGGGCTGTTTCGTCATACTGGAAAGACAATAAGGAATCGACATCATGGAACCAGTCAATCAAAATATATTTTTGAAGGAAAGAAATCAAAGACAAGGCAAGCCTAATGTAAATTAGCAGTAACATTTTATGTGGACATTCTTTTTTGTTCTAGGAAAAAAAGGCAGAATAAAAAATCGATGGCTTGGAGTCAAAACGGACTATCTTTAGATAGTCCATTGACATAATATTGAACATATCACGAAAACTAATAACTTGTAAAAGAAAAAGACTGCAGAAATATAAAAAGCATAACCCCCTGTTTATATTTCTGCAGTCATTGCTTGATACAAGTTATTAGGTTTTGTAATAAGTCCAATAATACGTCAATGGACTATCTAAAGATAGTCCGTTTTGACTCCAAGCCATCGAATTGTCTTTTGGTTTAAAATGTGTTTTATTCAGATCAACAGGGTACATAATTATAGCCTACATCAATACATTGTCAACATAAATGAGCAGCAACAAGCTTTAAGCTTATAGTGTGCTCGCTATCTACATGTATATTACATTATAACGACAGTTGAAAACAATCACAAATAAACAATGGCATAAGCAATCATAATAAGTTAACAAAGAGCAAGTAAGGAAATAATGTTCATGAGCAATTGGAAACATGAATAACAAAGTTAATAACATTTCTACATCAAAGTTATCAAGCTAACTTCAAATATCGAAAATTGAATTAAAAAAATACTTTAAATATTACAAATCTGATAATCAGTCAAGTTATGTAAATTGTCACTTACGAACATTGTGAACATGAAGTACAGCGATTTTAAATACAGAGGCAAAAAAATGCGCGGAAACTAAATACCCACTGTGACTTAGAAACAGAGAGAGAGAGAAAACGGGAAAGGAAAGAGCAGAAATTTAAATCAGAAAATGAGAAAGGAATAGGGACAGAAAATAGAGGAGGAGGCGGCGTAATTAGATAAAAGCTCATTCTCGGCGAAGGAAGAAAGAAAGGGAGAGAAGAGAAGCGAGGCTGCAGCAGAACTGAGGGAATTGACGTTTTTTTGCTCTTCCAGCAAATCAATAAAAACAGAGGGTGGAAATTAGCCTTCTGTTTGTCGATTAAATGAAGCTTAGGGAAACAGGCTTTCTTCTTTGTCAGCCCCCCTGTTAGCCATTGATCTTTCTGCTGGGGGGGAATAAAAGCACAGCGGGGGGAAAGCCACTTTCTGCGGCCTGTCCACAGCGCTAATGTCTTTGCTGGGAGGTCAGCTCACGTCTGATGTTGTTTACTGACCAGCGGATATCGTCATTGGTATTCGCTGGGGGTAAAGGCGGTCGTCGTTTCGCTGCTGTTTGTCCCTGCTTCTAATGACGTGAGCTGTAGGATTAAAGAGCGGCTTAAGGAAACACGGCTTTATGCGTGTCTCGGTGTGCGGCTTCTTTGTTTTACATGATTTACGTTCTTGTCTTGCTTCCTCGTAAGACAATCTTGCTACCTTTGATTTTTGTTTGTGGCTCAAGCCACAAACCTATAACTCACTTTGTCGGTCGGTCGGTCGGTCGGTCTGTCTGTTGGTCCAAACTTGTCGCACATTTTGACAAAATTGTCGCACTTCAAATCGAGGCTACACTTCTGGCCGCTCTTTAAAATGATGTATTTTAAAAGCGTACAAAATAATAAACATACGTAATACAGACACTACAACAGACACGACGAGTATGCGGTGCTTCTTTTGATGAGTATAAGTAGGATACATAGTTTTAAATGTTTTCCAAAAGATATAAAAAGTTACGAAATGGTGCAGAGATAACATTCTGGTTTACAGATTAAAATTATTGAAAAGCCAGGGGAGGTAACTCATGATTGGAGTGGTAAAAATAGACCGCGTGCCACAAACTATTGCGATTTCGCGCTTGTTTTGTTGTTGTCTTGAGCGGATGTGTTTCGGAATAAAGAATTCAACATTGAAATTTTAATTTTCCTGTCCAAGCCCATGCTATATGGAAATAAGGATAGCGTCATTTACACAACATTTACACAAGAGCAAGAATACATAATTTGTGTAATGGACCTCCATTGAATTACTTCTGAAACTTCCATCCTTGATATGTGAGTGTCTTCCGCGCATTATAGTTACAATATACTATTACATGAGCGAGCGAAGTACTGTATAAGTATCTTCTATGTTCTGATGAAATTCTGCTTAACGTCCTCCGGTCTGGAACAGACACATATGGGACATTAGTAGACATAAAGATGGTGGGAACGATCCTGGACGCAATACCCGGAGGCAGTGCAACACCAGGAAAGTCCCGATTTTTTAACAATACAGCTGTAAACTTATGTAAGCATGATTGAGAACCACATAAATAACTTGTTTGTCTTTGTTGCTTAATTAAAACATTTCACAGGCTGTCCATTCTTCCACGTTTGAATCCCCAGACAGACAGATAGACAGATAATGACAGAGACAAAAACAGATGCAGCTACATGGACAGAGACAGGGATACACGTAGAGCGGATATCACCAGACAATCCAGACATACAATTGTTCATAGGCCCATAATCGTTTCGGCATCCCTTTGAATTCCAGAAAGCAATAAACAACTCTTTGCATTCCTGTACATTTTCACAACATTAAATCTTGAAGTCATTAGCTCATTTTACATAACTTTCTTAACATCTTCATGAGGCCTACATAATTTTGTTTCCATGGGGCTCGCTTTTCAAGTTGCCTGCACGTTGTCTCTCTTAACTCACGTTGACGTCTGAACCAACGAGTTCTTCTGTGTGTCATCAATCACATTCCCCACGAGCAGGTTGGAGGGTTCTTGGTGTAAACCCACGTATACCTTGGCGCCTCGGTCACTGACTCAGGTAAGAAGTGAAAACGAGGAATGAAAAGAGTCTACGTGCAAAACACAGGTTTTTCTGCTTGTAGACGGCGGAATCTTCAGCGTTTTTTTCTCTCATTCGTGGTTTTGTTCTTCTGGCTTGTCTCAATGCTGCTTTAGAAAAGTGCGGTGGACGTGACGAGGCCGGAGTAATGATTTACAGAGGGTGTAGGGTAATTACGAATAGCTTAATTAATAACTGGGATTAGCTTTGGATTACCAGAGGAAGTTCTGTTTTTACGTATGTAAATGGTTCTTCTATTTTGGACGACGATTTAAAATGGTGAGTTACCTAATTGCCGTTAGAACTTTATATTATTGTATGTACCATTCACACATCTTGTCTACATTGCTTTGTTTGTTGTTCTTTGCTGCCACACCTGAACACCTTAAGTTCTACTTGTTACCATTTCTCTGAATGAAGCAACACGAAGGACAAACTAAAAAATCTCTAAACAACTTTACACTAAAATTATAATTTTAAGTTTCCAAAGGAAAATAAAAATACTCAGATTTTATGCCAGAAAGTTGGAAATTTGGACTCTTTAGATAGAGGGCATAGATGGTGTGGCTATCCTGATAATGGTAACAGGGGATGGGTGAGGGGTGAGGCAACTCCACTGCTGAAGAAAAAACAAAATAGCTTGATAGCTCGGATGCCAGCTTATCAAGACTCGGGACTAATGTGTCGAGTTTATGGCAAAGGACTGGTGAAAACTTTGTAGCTACGATAAACACCTCTTGTTTTTGGCATCCGCGGAGCGTCTTCAGGCGTCAATACCCTTGCAGTATTTACCTTTTTTTGCTCGCTGTGCTTTTTCTGTTTAATTGCCGAGATATACACCAGGCTGGCACTCGGCCCTTGCTGAGTGGCAGCCACTTCAGATCTGTTTTTAAACGAGCTTTCGCTTGTGCCTTTACGAGTGAAATGGTAGTGATTATTGCAATGTAGAGTGGCGTGGCTTAATGTAGGGTGCGCGCGCGCGCGCGCTCGTGTGTGTGTGTGTATGTGTGTGTGTGTGTGTGTGTGTGTGTGTGCGTGTGCGTGTGCGTACGCGCGCGCGTGTGTGTGTGTGTGTGTGTGTGTGTGCTGTGGAATGTTGATGAAGAGTCCCTTGAGTTTGTGAAACGCGGGGGTAATTACACTATGTTTACTCTGTAGCTTATATGTGTCTTAATGATGGGAAGTCAGATAAGGCGTTGGTAAACATGTGAGCATGCATGTTCACGTATGCATACGTGCGCGTACAAACGGCGTACGTGCGCATAGGCACAAACGAAAAGCAACATAGAGTACGAGAGAGAGAGAGAGAGAGAGAGAGAGAGAGAGAGAGAGAGAGAGAGAGAGAGAGAGAGAGAGAGAGAGAGATGTACCTTGTATAAATAGCAAAGGTATATTTTATAGTCTATGTTTGGAGGCAAGATCCTTTCTAAACATTGTTGGCCCTTTCTTTTTCTTCTTCATTACTATTACATATAATTCAAACGCATCAAATTCACAATTCAAATGCATGCTCATTGCTGTCGTAGACTTACACAGTATGCGAGAGTCTTTGGTACTTTGCATAATTCCTCAGGGAATGACAGTAAGGATGGGGTTGCATGGGACATGGGTTGTAAAGGCTAAGTGTAGCTGGACACAATAATTGCATTGTATTCTCGTGAATGGTTTTCAAAAAGGACAGAAAACAGATAGGAAAGGAGGAGGATGAAGAAAAATGCCACCAATGAAGTTTCGTGTTTATTGTAGTCTGAAGCTAGAGTTTGGTCATATCTAACGGTTCTCTCCACCCAGACTGTCCCGGTAGAAGGTGCCATGGTGGGTCCTTGAGGGGAAGGAGGCAGATGTCCACCAATAATGAAGTGTCACCACTGTCAGACAGCACCCGGACATCCAAAGGGTCAGCAACACTGACCGTGCCATGTCGAACTGATTACTATTGGCAGGTCCGCTGGAGAGCGCTGACAGCTTCTTGAACGATTTACGGATCTGGTATAAAGAGTTTATGTCTTCTTCTTTGTTTTAAAGGAGGAGGGTATTCGAAATAATCACGCAAACCAATAACATCATTATAACTAACGTCAAACGTTAAGTACAAAAATGAACATTCGAAGTATGCAATATTGTTTCAAATATTGTCAAAAATAAACACATACGCATTAAAGCACAGAGAGAGAGAGAGAGAGAGAGAGAGAGAGAGAGAGAGAGAGAGAGAGAGAGAGAGAGAGAGAGAGAGAGAGAGAGAGAGAGAGAGAGAGAGAGAGAGAGAGAGAGAGAGAGAGAGAGAGAGAGAGAGACAGAGAACACAAAGAGAAGGTAGAGAGAGAGAGACAGAGTCAGGCAGACACACGAAAAGATAGAGAGAGATCATTTCCAAAGGAGAGGAGAGGACCACGTTAATTATTTTTTTCCTCTCCTCCCTGACGCGATCAATCTTGCCAATCTAAGCCCCCACGACCACCTCGCCCCCGCTCAGTTGCGCTCGGCTCGGGCTTGGACGGGCCCGACTTAAGGATTATTAAATCCCTTTGAAGCGGCCCCCTGGCCAAGCAGGAGGGTCACTGCAGCCCGGTGTCTAAATTTCGGGGTGTTGTTTATTGTGTGCCCCTGGTTCCCCCTCATCCTTAATTAAACACTATTTCCCAGGAGAGCGTTGCGTGGCGAGGGGAGGTCTGAAACAATAGCAAGGGTCGGCTTTGTCGCCCCTCAATCGCCAGCACGCCAGCACCGGGGCCATACATCACTGGGGGTGGGTGGGTGGGGGGGGGGGAACGGCCCGAGTGACAACGAGAAGAGGCCGGCCTGGAGAGGGAGAACCAATTTAGGGCGATGGCGTACGGTGTTCAACAAATCACCATTTCGCCACCTTGCCTGGCTGGCTGGCACCCGTTTCTGGTCAAAGTTGCCTTTTTCTTTGTATGTTGGGGGACACACAAAAGGATGAGCATCAATGGAAACAGAACCCCCAAAAAAGGAAGAAAAACCAAAGAGCGACAATGCTCAAACCTGAGCGTCACTCCGCGCGGCCATGATGGCGATATGAGGTGAATGGTTATTATCGCATCTCCCGTTTCTTTCGCCGTTAATCTCGTCAAGGGGAACAACTCCGATTGTTTGCTTGTCATCGCCCGCACAAGAGCGCGGGGCCAGCAGCCGTTCGTTGGTCAGCCAGTGACTGTCTCCTTCAGCTTCCGGTCGTTTGAAAGGCGATTGGTTAGTCCTGGCTCGCGCTGTGGGTCATGTGATCTGTTATGGGATCATCACTCCATGGCGTGTTGAAGCTAATGTGGGCCTCTTTGTTTGGTGACTGCCAACTCCTGCAGGGTTTAATTTGTTTGCTGCTCATCTTTTGTTTCGATTATGCTCAAACAGCACCGTGTGCAGATGTCTGTTTCACTCGTTTATTGACCCCTGAACAGGCAATGTGATATTAGAACTTGGTCGCAGCATACACCCTCTTATTACGCATGCATCAAAGGGTCTTTAAAGACCCACCACGACACGTGTCAAAATCTCGGTTCGCGCGAAAATGGTGTTTTACGTCCTCTTGGTCTGAATCAGACACATATGGGACATTTGTAAATACAAACATGGTGGGAACGATACTGGAGGCAATGCCCGGAGGCAGTACGAAACCAGTAAAGTCCCGATTGTTTTTATTAATATAGATAGGTGTAGCGGTAACCACGCCTCGGTTAAACCTCATCGGCTATGGTACCGCTACAATATAGTGTATTCACGGTCACAATCACGGTTTCCACATGTTTTCCCTCTTATAGCTGGTAAGAAATCTTAAGAAATCTTCCAAGCATAAGAGGGAATGTGTCCCGTGACGTGGGGGGGTCTTTAAATGTAGTCGAAGAGCATCTATTGGTTCAACGGTTGATAGTGCCCCACAACGTCCACAATGTACTATTGTGTGCTATTAAATCACGATGTTTCAGGTGGCATTGGAAACAAAAATAACCATCTTGATGTTTCAGTGTCAAGTTGTTGTTGCTAACGCCAACAGAGTTCTGAAGCTATTGTAATATTTTATGTGTAGTTGTTTGTTCTCCTTTAAAGGCTACAACTGAACCAGGAGCAGATAACGTGTTTCTATATTTACATGATTAAATGCGGCTTCATACTAATGTGCACGTTTGTGTATGTGTGTGTGTTTGTGTGTGTATGTGTGTGTGCGTACGCGCATACACACATGTGTATTTGTTTGTTGTGCGCACACCACCAACCGCTTATTTCATTGTACTGCATGCCCTATCAACCTCTATTTCTCTCCTCCACAATGTTAATTCTCTCTTACTGTCTCCGTCTCTCTTTGTCTGTCTCCCTGCCTCTGACTCTCTGTATCACCCTGCGTCTCTCTCTCTCTGTCTCTGACTCTTTCTATCTTTCTGTTTCTGTCTCTGTCGGTCTCCGTCTCTGACAGAATATGCCTAGCCTAAACATTAATCTGAATCCTTGCGTGTTCAAGTTTTTAGAGTCTCGAGTCTCGCTCTGTCGTGCTTTCTCTGCTTTCATCTCTCTGTCTCTCTGTCTGTCTGTCTGTCTCTGTCTCTCTCTCTCTTTCTTTCTCTCTCTCTCTCTCTCTCTCTCTCTCTCTCTCTCTCTCTCTCTCTCTCTCTCTCTCTCTCTCTCTCGGTGTCTGTCTCTCTGTCTCTTATTCTCTGCTGTCTCTCTGTCTGCCTCTGTCTCTCTGTCTGTGTTTGTCTATGTCTACACGTCTGTCTCAGTCTCTATCACTTTCTCTCTCCACCCTCTCTCTTTCTCTCTCTCTCTCTCTCTCTCTCTCTCTCTCTCTCTCTCTCTCTCTCTCTCTCTCTCTCTCTCTCTCTCTCTCTCTCTCTCACTCTCCTCTCTCTCGGTGTCTGTCTCTCTGTCTTTACTTCTGCCTGTCTGCCTGTGTCTCTGTGTTTGTCTCTGTCTGTAAGTCTGTCTCAGTCTCTATAACTTTCTCTCTCCATCCCCCTCTCTTTCTCTCTGTATCTCTCTCTCTCTCTCTCTCTCTCTCTCTCTCTCTCTCTCTCTCTCTCTCTCTCTCTCTCTCTCCAGGGCTGGGTCTGTAACTTGCTTATCTCATGTTCCCTGGTTAAATAAAATTTCGTTCTCGTTCTCTCGCTCTCTCTCTCTCTCTCTGGGTGGAAAAAAAACTCTCTCTCTTGCTTATCTCATGTCTCCCTGGTTAAATAAAATTTCTCTCTCTTCGTTCTCTCTCTCTCTCTCTCTCTCTCTCTCTCTCTCTCTCTCTCTCTCTCTCTCTCTCTCTCTCTCTCTCTCTCTCTCTCTCTCTCTCTCTCTCTCTCTCTCTCTCTCTCTCTCTCTCTCTCTCTCTCTCTCTCGTTCTCCTCCCAGCTTTCCCCCTTTTCCCTGATGGGGGAGGTCATTAGAACGTTGACGCAGCCAACTTCATTGTTTGTCCCTTTGACGAGACCAGACTGTCAGCGCTGAAGAGAGGACCACGGAGACCTGGGCAGAAAATTTAATCAAAGAGGCAAAGCCCACAAACGTGTTCCCAGTGATCGTACGCACATTCGAAACAAAAATCACTAACCTACGCGGATCGCACTCGTAGTTGTTGTTGCCTGTCTGTCGTTTCCGACAATGACTGCCAGATAGTAGAGAGGGCAGATACTATTCTGGCGGGCTGGGCGAGAATTAGTTTGTTGTGGAGATGCCTTACCCACTCTCTGGGCCAAAGGGATTTGAGGACGAGAGTTGGCGTTGGGGAAGGTCCCCGAAGGCCAACCAATCCCTTTGGATGCAGCACCAGAGTACTTGTATTATTATGCCCTTGACTGCAGTAGAGACACTGAGTTAGTTAAAGCTCTTGCATGAATGTTCTCAGTGTCTAGCGTTTAATACCATTATTGCTTCCACAGAGACAAAACGTTTGTGCTCGCCTGTATATTTCTAGCACATCTCGTGGTCTTCATCAGCATGGTTTAAACAATTTTATTCAAATACCAATACAAGGAATTAAACAATAATGAGGTTGTGTGGGTAACAACGAGCAGATGCTTATGACGTAGCCTTACACAATACATAGTCAGAGGCTGATCGATCAATCCTCAGCAAAGAAGAAAAACAAACCGCATTTACATCAACATCATAAATAATTCATGCAAGACAAACAAACAAAAAGAAAACAACGATTAAGATAAAGAGGTGTAAGACATAAAAAGCAGCGCCTTTGTGAGCAGAAGAACAAAGAAAAGAAGAAAAAATAAAAAATAAAATAAAAGAGAGACATGAATAAACAACGCAATAAATGAATCATCTATGTAACTAATTAGCAATCAGCATTCTGAGTTAAAGGTGTGGTTTCTTTTGTTTCAACATAAAATGAAAATGAGACTGTAAGGGTGAGTGTTGTAATCACTAAATCAGTCTGGTAAAATAATATATAACATATATCCCTCTTGATGGTTTATTAGAATCAAGAGACAAACGACTACATTCTAGAGTTATATCCCCTGAACTGACAACTCATTGTGTGACTTTGCTAGGTAGTAGTTTTCTGTAAAAGTAAACAACAAAAACAAGATCACTTTAAACTACAAATGTTTGAACCAACTGAAATAATGGACGGTACCCTTTGCACATCAGAAACGCTCCTGTCCTTGATCTTCACGATGAGTTGAGTGGAGTAACTGACTGTACTCGGAAAGACAGGTTTGGTTTATGCATACGCTGGCAGACCGACCAACCGACAGACAGACAGACAGACAGACAGACAAGGGAACGCGCACTTCCTCGTTCTGGCCACAAGGCACTCCTGTTAATAGAGAACTGGGATCAGAAAAAGTCACCAAATTTCGCCCTAATCAGCCATGACGTGCAGGGCAGATCGTTTTCACCGCCACCTAATTAGATAGGGGAGGGAAAGCTGAGAGAGAGAGAGAGAGAGAGAGAGGGGGGGGGGGTAGAGAATGAAGAAAAGGGGTAGAAGATTAGGAGGAGAAGGAGAAGGATCAATTGTGAGAGAGAGAAGAAGAAGAAGAAAAAAGACGGGTTGGGTTTGTCTCGCAAACTTCGTCCCTTTTAGTATTGCTCAACCTCGTAAATCTTGTTTTGTTAATTATTTTGTATGCGTCGATGCGACACGGTCCATAATGATGGCTGTCTGCGTATTAGTCAACCGTGACTGTTTGTGTATAAAGTGACGACGCTTTGCCAAATGACCGTCCAAGAAAAGGTACCTTTGATACAACGCTTCCTATTCATCAGGAAGAATTAGGAAAACTACCTGCTTAACTCTTCCAATGATGCTATCTGTTTGCCATTGCTTGTTTGCCTTTTATTGTCACTGCAGTTTACCGTCGTACGTGTTTGCCGTGCAATGTTTAAATGAAGCTCTTGGTTCACTCTCGTATATGGGCCCATACGTTTCGTGATGGTTCATGTAGGTTTTGTTTCTGTTCTTGTGCTTTGTTCTTTGTGTTGCTGACAGCCAGTGTCTCATTTCTAGCGCTAGTCAGTAAATTCAAAGAGATTAGGTTATTTTCACTCGCCTTTACGACATGCATGATTGCAGCAAGAAAGAGAACTCTTCAGAATGAATCAGCGTTGTTGCTGGTTATTCTTCAGGTTTTTTTTTTCTTTTTTCGATATTTTCCATTATTTGTTTAAAAGAACGACCACCAGGCAATAGGACAAACAAGCTGCAAACTGGACATTTTCTATTTAACAGAAAATGTTGCTCCAATCACACACGCACACACGCACGCACTCGCGCGCGCGCACGCGCACACATACACACACACACACACACACACACACACACACACACACACACACACACACACACACACACACACACACACACACACACACACACACACACACACACACGCACACACACACACACACACACACACACAGACACACACACGCACGCGCACGCACACACACACACACAGACAGACACACACACACACACACACACTACACTGTCACGGGTATGAAGGGGTTGGGGGGTATAGCGTAGGAAAGCTGGAATCAGTGGAGGGGCCATTTCTGCAATCTGCTGTTTTGCTTGGCCAGGGGTATTTATTTTTCTAATTAGTTCTCAGACTTTGATCCGGTTGGTGAACACAACAGAGTCCCCTGCGTCCAATGTACCCCCCCCCCCCCCCGGCAACCCCCTCCACACACACACCTCCACCCTTTCCCCACCCCACAATGCACCCACCCCCCCTTCCTCCATTCACACTCTCTTCAGCCATACTACCACACTCATTTATCCCACCCCTCCCTCAGCATCCAACTAAATCGACCCTCACCACCCCCATTCTCAATCTCGTCATTCTGCCCCCACCCCCGTCCCTACAACCTCTCCCCCACCCCCACGCCCTGGTGCATCATCAGAGAGAGGGGGGGAAATGAGCCCGAGTCAGAAATGGTCGCGGTGATGATGATAGTGGGGATGTGGACAGCAGATAGGATGGTGAAGGTGGGGATGTGGACAGCAGATAGGATGGTGAAGGTGGGGATGGGGGTGGAAGTGTTAAAGACAGTGGTGGTGATAAGGGGGGGGGGGGGGATGATGAGCTCCGCAATTGAATCTCTCTGCCTCTTGTTTGATAACGCCTCGTCCGTTCCCCTTCACCCTCCCACCCCCACCCCCGCCCTTTTCCCACCCACCCCTTTAAAGACAGGATGGGCCTTTTCCTCAGCTTCTCAGGCTGACCCCTCGCACCCCCGTGCCTTGACCCCCACCCATCCTTAGCACCCATTCTTTGGGTTGCCTTTCTCCCGTTCATCCCTCACCCCTCTTCCTTTCTTTTTCCTTCGTTCCTTTTCTCTTTTTCTTCTTCTTCTTCTTCTTTTGCCCGTTTGTGTTCTTTCCGAGCAGCCTGCCCTGCCCTTCTCCCTCCCCACCCTCCGCCCATTCCCCCCTGGTCACCCTCTCGCCCTCCGCCCATATTGAGCGTTGGCTAACTAAGCCGTAATTTATAGAGCGATAACTTTAATCATATTATTTCAGACGATTTATTGCCAATGGTATTGATTGGCCCCAGGGCCGAGGGGCGACAGAGAGGGAGAAGAAGGGTGTGGAAAGGGGACATCAGGGGAAAGGGGGAACACGGAAGAGGAACGGATAGAGACAGAGAATGAGCAGCGAAAGAGTTGGGGAAAAAGGGGGGGGGGGGGAGAGAGGTATCCCTCTCCCTGGCTGTCATTTTGAGTGAAAACGAGTGAAAATTATCTGCATGGATGGACGGAGGAGCGGTTGAATTAAAACAAGCCACTGTCTTCTGTCTCCCATCCTCCTTTGTCATCCAAACAATCGGAGGGCATTCATTGTTCGAGCCTGCTCTTGAAATATTGAGTGTTTCATATTGTTTTTACTGAGAAATGGGCGAAAGAAAGGAGAAATAGAGGCGAATGTTTTGGGCGATAGTTAGGATAGAATACAATTATGAAGATTTTTGTATTATTATAAGCTGTCTGTTTATCAGTATCAAAACCAGCTGATGGTTAGGGCACCCATGGATCTGTCATTTCTCCTCCATCCATCTTTCTCTTCTGTCGCTCTTTGGTCAGTTCACTGAATGAGGGTGGAGTAGGGGAAGAAGGAAGGGTAAGGCTACGGTTATGACAACCACCAAGCAAGCACAAACTTAAACACAATTTGATCTGAACATTATCTTTCTCAGTTTACTCAGTTTAACATGAATGAACCAGCTTCCTAGCGTGACGTTTTAAATCCAGTCTAACAAGCGAAGCATCGACACCTTCATTATGTTAAAATCTGTCCAACACATCCCTGATTCCATTTCTAATGAACGAACCAGTTCAACCAGTCCAGCAGACAAAAGTCTTTTTTTTCCATTATTCCCTGTTTCCAGAAAAACAATTTCCCATGTCTAATTCTCTTAGTTTTGTGCACAAAGTGCCTTCAGAGTTATACTTTTAATTAAACTGGTGACCGGAGTACAAAGGAAGGGAGGCGCTAGGCGCGCGCTTTATTCATGCCATCTGTATTGTTAAAAATTCGGGACTTTCCTGGTGTTGCATTGCCTCATGGGCATTGCCTCCAGGATCGTTCCCACCATCTGTATATCTACTAATGTCCCATGTGTGTCTGTTCCAGGACGTTAAGCAGAATTTCATCGGCGCGCGCTACATTTGAATCACGGCTGGCGAGAAAGACGGTTCGCCCTTCTTTGTTCCCTGTTGTGCGAGCCACCGCGAGGCACAGCTTTTCTGACGAGCAAGACCTGATCCCTGGGATCGGTTGTTTTCCCTTTAAGCCGCAGCATTAACTAAAGCAGAGTTCCACAACTGGGTTTTTTCCCCTTACAATGAAGACTATGTCTGTTTCATTCCCCTCGATCAAAGGTATGAATGCCTGGATCAAATGAACACTGATTAACAAAATATTTTTTTTCACTTTTTGGTGGATTTTGTTGGACATTGTTCCATCCATTCTGTTCGTGATATCACAAAGACCACATCAGTGTTGAGGTTATGCGACAAGCAGCATATTAATAGCCTTTTATATCTTGTGAACAAAATAGTGATTTCTGTTGTATTTTTTAAATTTTGTGGTTGTGTATTGTGCGTTTGATCATGTAGGTACGAGAGGGACATGTGCGCCTGTGTGTTTACTTAATTAAAACATCATGCGTAAACAAAAAGTACTTCTTCCATCCAATCCCCCTCCCCCACCTCCTTAACCTTCTCTCAATCGCATTGTCCTGCCAGGTCTTTTCTCTACCGAATGAAGGCAAAGCGTGAACATCCCCACTTAATTGAAAAGGATCGTAGGGGACAGCAAACGGCGTGTTTTCTCCAGAGCCGATCAGGAAAAAGAGCATTACCTCAGGACGACGGCTGATCCGTCTAAACATACTGCGTGTAACACAAGTTAATTTTACACGCCTGCAAATCTTGGTTATCTCGCCTGGCCAGTGACAGCTCTGTTGGCGGCACCCAGGGATGAAGATGTGGTCTATGGCCATGGAATCACTGCAGAGAAAGAGAAAGAAAGACAAATAAAGGGAGACAAAGACAGAATGGAGATGTAAGAGTTATTGGATGAATTGTTGTAAAAGGAATACTAGCGTAATATAAACACAGGCATGGCTGGTTTAGGTCATTTTGTTATTCTCAATTGCACGCTAGCTGAGAACGGGGACCATTCATACTATTCTCAACATCCAGTGTTTCTGCTTTAAGAGGGTTAGTGAGAAAAATGTTTATGGGAACACACACACACACACACACACACACACACACACACACGCACGCACACAATCTCTGTCTCACAGAGAGGGAGAGTTCCTAGTTACTTTCACAAGGAACCACAAACTTCCTTCCAAACAAAACTAAAACACAGTTCAATTTATGCCTTCTGCTAAATCGCTTGGGAGAGACAAGTAAACTGCAGAAAAGAAGATTGCAAAACTCGAAACCTTAAGATGGACTTCCAGGGAAAGTATTGGAAGGTATGGTAAGACAATGGATTTAAAAAGTATTGATAGTTGCTGGGTTTATTTCAAAATATTTTTTTTAATTCATTTTGGTATTTTATATTTTTTGTACTTTATAGTCTGTGAAATTCGGGTTGCTCCCACCTGGGGAACGTGTGGCAGCCAGAAGTGTGCCACCCTTTTATTTTTGGCATGCGATATTGACCTTTAAAACCAGTGTGACTACAGAGAAAGCATGTCAGGCAACTGGCATTCTTAACAATAAAACATAAAATGTGCATACAGTACAACAACTCATTCCTGATCTTCAAAATAACAATGTTTAAATTGGCATATTGACAACCGTTCCCCTTAGTAAAGTCCATTTGTTTTTCTGATGAAGATTTAGGGCTATTTTCAATCTATTCTTTCGAGGGCAACAATCATTTGGCTTTGGTATCTTTGGGGCATTTTGTTTTCCATCCTTATCATCATGGCTTATACACCTTTTATTTAACTTACAGCTACAAAAATACTGCATACTTGCGTACAACAAGCCAGGGCTTAAAGACACACTGACCCACCACGATTAAGTTCATTGTTGTTGTTTTGTGGTAGCTGTGACCCACACACAAATTCCCCCAACTTCAAATTGAGGTTGCCCTTTAAAATGTTGTTTCGTTTTTAATTCGGGAGCATTTGTATGGGAGTCAAACCTGGTCAAAACAAGATTTATTACCAGATATAAGAGGGAAAACACGTGAAACCCATGATTTGGATACGTGATCTGATGGGTACTTCAAAGTACTCGACGATTATACCAAAATACAAAAATATTTATAAGGATAATAGACGATTATCCATGTTGTACTTATTCTTCTCATTTCCATAAACCCGTTTCTGATGCTTTTTGCCTTATTATCTGGTATACTTTTCAACTAGACATCATGAAACAGTCCATCGAAATGATGATCACATGATCTCGTTCATGCTGTGTCTGCGAACTATGTGACACAAGCTGGTGCATATAAAACATGTGTGGCAATGTCACTTCCTCATAAGAGAATGCACTGACATAATCTTATCTTATACTCTAAAGTCCTGGGGAAGAGACAGATTTATTACAACTGCGTGTGGAAATTAATAAACATCAAAGAAGCAACGAAAACAGATGTTACCTGAAAGTAAAACAACATGGGAAACAATTGTTCTGTTAGGGCCTGAAAGCAGCATTAGGGCAACTTTTTATAAGGGTGCTGCCCCGAAGTCGGAGTGTGGCTGCCCGCATGGCGGGGCAATCAATCAAAAACGGCCACACACGTTATGTTCTCATCCCTAGCTGATGCATGTGTACCACAGTGTTCAAGTGCTTCCGCTGTTGGGATGATCCCTGGAGTCTTTTAGCCAGGGTATGCCAACAACAACAACAACATAAGGGTACTTTTTAGTTATTTCACAGTGTTCAAATGCTTCCGCTGTTGGGAGGATCCCTGGAGTCTTCTAGCCAGGGTATGCCAACAACAACAACAACATAAGGGTACTTTTTAGTTATTTCACAGTGTTCAAATGCTTCCGCTGTTGGGAGGATCCCTGGAGTCTTTTAGCCAGGCTACGCCAACAACAACAACAACAACATAAGGGTACTTTTTAGTTATTTCACAGTGTTCAAATGCTTCCGCTGTTGGGATGATCCCTGGAGTCTTTTAGCCAGGGTATGCCAACAACAACAACAACATAAGGGTACTTTTTAGTTATTTCACAGTGTTCAAGTGCTTCCGCTGTTGGGATGATCCCTGGAGTCTTTTAGCCAGGGTATGCCAACAACAACAACAACATAAGGGTACTTTTTAGTTATTTCACAGTGTTCAAGTGCTTCCGCTGTTGGGATGATCCCTGGAGTCTTTTAGCCAGGGTATGCCAACAACAACAACAACATAAGGGTACTTTTTAGTTATTTCACAGTGTTCAAATGCTTCCGCTGTTGGGAGGATCCCTGGAGTCTTTTAGCCAGGCTACGCCAACAACAACAACAACATAAGGGTACTTTTTAGTTATTTCACAGTGTTCAAGTGCTTCCGCTGTTGGGAGGATCCCTGGAGTCTTTTAGCCAGGCTACGCCAACAACAACAACAACAACATAAGGGTACTTTTTAGTTATTTCACAGTGTTCAAATGCTTCCGCTGTTGGGAGGATCCCTGGAGTCTTCTAGCCAGGGTATGCCAACAACAACAACATAAGGGTACTTTTTAGTTATTTCACAGTGTTCAAGTGCTTCCGCTGTTGGGATGATCCTGGAGTCTTTTAGCCAGAGTACACCAACAACAACAACAACATAAGGATACTTTTTAGTTATTTACTACCTGTTTCCAATTATATCAAATCAAAGCCAGATTTTCTCAGGCTAACAAAGGAAACAGCGCTTTTCACTTTTGAAGTTCATATATTACCATACTAATAAATTCTTCTTTATTGACATCCTCCTCATACAATGTCCGTGTATATATTCATCTCGCTTCTCCCTTCTCTACCGAATGAAGGCAAAGCGTGAACATCCCCACTTAATTGAAAAGGATCGTAGGGGACAGCAAACGGCGTGTTTTCTCCAGAGCCGATCAGGAAAAAGAGCATTACCTCAGGACGACGGCTGATCCGTCTAAACATACTGTGTGTAACACAAGTTAATTTTACACGCCTGCAAATCTTGGTTATCTCGCCTGGCCAGTGACAGCTCTGTTGGCGGCACCCAGGGATGAAGATGTGGTCTATGGCCATGGAATCACTGCAGAGAAAGAGAAAGAAAGACAAATAAAGGGAGACAAAGACATTGGAATGGAGATTGACTGAGGGATAGATGGGAGGGGATGCGGTTGAGTAATAAGGGGGGGGGGGGTGTGTGAAAAGAAGAGTGAATGAATGGAAGGAGTAAATCGTCTGCAGTTTTAAGTGATGTTCAAAACAGAGACTGGAATGGAACCCAATAAAACTATCCACCCTGAATAGGTTGCGATAAAAGAAAGAGATAACTTAACTGAAAGTATTTTCCTTACACAAATTACAGTCCAGGGCCTGTATTCACGTTGAGATAGCATGAGACTTAGCATCATGCTAACTTAGAAGCTCTTCCAAAAGTCCTATTAAATTCTATAGGACATTGGAAGAGCTTCTAACTTAGCATCATGCTAAGTCTCATGCTATCTCAACGTGAATACAGGCCCAGATTAACTGAATAATGTATCAACTAGTATTCTGTGTTCGTTGGTTTGATGTCGGTGTGTTTTTGTATGTGTGTGTGTGTGTGTGTGCGCGCATGCATGTGTGTGTTTATGCATGTGTGTTGTTGTTTTTCTTGTGATACTCTAGTCCTTCCAATTGTCATCCAAATCTCTTCATAAGCTTCTTGAATAAAGTTGGGCAAAAATAAAGAAACAGACGGAGAAGCAGCCACTATGCAACCCCAATGGCATCATCGGTTTTAGTTTGCAGAGGTAAAAGCAAATCAGTTAATGTTTAGCCTGCACAAGTTGCTGCTGTAGATACTTTCTGTGATTGAAATTATTTATCAAATGTTAATCACCTAAGCACCTAAACATCAATATATCAATTTGAACAATATACAGGCCTACTATCTACATGGACGTCAATGAAATTATTTCTTAGCAATAATACTTGAGCTCAGTGGAAGGCTGGATCTCATACACAAGCCATTTTTTTCCCCAGAACGAAGATTCTAAAGTTTATCGTTTTCTCGGTCCCTATAGACACATATGGGACATTGTTTCTTATTTCGATTGGGATTTGTTGATTTTTTCCCAAGCTCTTCGTCTCCTTCTTATTGCCTGCTTTCTTTTATTTTCTATTTTACCCCCTCCCCTTTCCTGTTTCTCTGATTTATCTTTGTTTCTGATTTTACTTTCGACTTTAAGGTGGGTTTTTTTTAAATAATTATTTCCTCCATTCCACACTGTTAAGCTATTTCTGCTGCTTTCCCCTTATCTACCACGTACTTATTTACTTTTATCAGAACCTCAAATCTGAAACCTAATTTGTTGAATTTTGTCCATGCTTCTTTTTACCCACCCCCCCCCTCTCTCTCTCTCTCTCTCTCTCTCTCTCTCTCTCTCTCTCTCTCTCTCTCTCTCTCTCTCTCTCTCTCTCTCTCTCTCTCTTTCTCTCCCCCTTTCTCTCTGTATCTCTTTCTCTCCGTCTAAGTATGATTTTCCAGGCTACACAAATTAACTTCAATTTTTTGGGGTGCCATTAAGTTATATGCCAAAGCGTTGATTTGTTTTTACTATCCATTCATTTTTCGTTTCCGAAAGAGATATAATTATAGCACTGCTTCCAAAGAAAGAGACCATCAAATCTCACTTTCAACACCGTCATTTCAGGACACATTATGAAATTTATTAGTCGTGGTGATCCCCACTACAGATAAGAAGTAGACATTTCGCCTGAGACGAGGTAGAGCTGAGATGAGGCGTAGAATATGAAAGCAAATTTGTGCAGGGGGGTCTCGTTGGTGTGTGTGTGTGTGTGTGTGTGTGTGTGTGTGTGTGTGTGTGTGTGTGTGTGTGTGTGTGTGTGTGTGCGCGCGCGCGCGCGTGCGTGCATGCGTTTGTGTGTAAACTGGTTGTAAACTTTGAAGGGGGCTGAATCTCAGTGCCAAAGATTTAGACAACTTCATCTGCAAGGAAATGGGGACTTCAAGCTTCTGTGCCTTTTATATCTGTTGCGGTGATGAGCGTTACCTCAATAAAGTCGTTTGACGCGAGAGCCAGCATAAACAGTTTCTCTTTGGGTCGTATTTTGTTTAGGGCCACACACACGCGCACGCGCACATAGGCATAAGCACGCGTGCACACGTAGATTCGTGTGCTCACACTCATTCACATACACACACTCGCACGCACGCATACACACACACACACACACACACACACACACACACACACACACATACATACACACACGCGCGCGCTCGCGCGCACGTACTCACACGCACGCACGCACACGCACGCACGCACACGCACACACACACACACACACGCGCACACACACACTCGCACGCACACGCACACACACACTCTCTCTCTCTCTCTCTCTCTCTCTCTCTCTCTCTCTCTCTCTCTCTCTCTCTCTCTCTATTTGACTGGCTGGCTGCATGGAGAGGGTGTGTGGTGGAATTCTCTCTCTCTGTATCTTTGTCAATCTGTCTCTTCTCTCCCCCCCCCCCCTCTTTTTTTCTTTTTTCAATTATTTCATTTGTCTTTTTTTCATTTGCTTGACTTGAATGTTTGGTGGTTTTGGTGGGTTTTTTTTATCTCAAATTTTATTCGTTTGATGCGTAGTAAGTGTATGAGTGAGAGGGCGTATTTCAAAGAAGCTATTATAGTTTATCCATTTTACCCTCAATAAAACATTCGTTTTCTCTCTCTCTCTCTCTCTCTCTCTCTCTCTCTCTCTCTCTCTCTCTCTCTCTCTCTCTCTCTCTCTCTCTCTCTCTCTCTCTCTCTCTCTCTCTCTCTCTCTCTCTCTCCTCTCTCTCTCTCTCTCTCTCTCTCTCTCTCTCTCTCTCTCTCTCTCTCTCTCTCTCCCCCTCATTGTGGCATTGTGACTTAATCATTTCTATGACGTGGGCGGGTAGATTGGACGGGTAGGTACAGGGTGTCAAAAGGAAATCTCCAGAACGTGCCGCCTGATCGTTTACCTCGTGCACTGCAAGAGCGACAGACTCCGGGCCCAGGCTTTATCTTCAGCAGTCCACGTAAGCTGACTTCAAAAGAGCCCAGAGGGCAAACTTCCCTTTAAACAAGTCCCCCTCCCCAGATCCCCGAACGAAGGCACGCGAGGGTGAGAAACGCTCAATTATGCACCCGTCCCCCTAGCGGTTTGAGTAGAAGAACAAAAGAAGGCTGCAACAGCAGGAAGGGAAGAAAGAAAACGATGTTGCTGAGATTTTGCTCAAGGGAAAGCAGAGTTCCTTTCTGAGATTGGTAGCGACCTGTCCATTAAGACAGAGTTTTCTTGGAAAGAGGAAAGTAAAAGAGGCAAAATTGATGTCCCTAATTCGTTCAGTAAGGGGGGAGATGTCGTTTTAAAGCAGAAAGGGGAAGGGGGGTGGGGGGTGGAGATAATATTCAAACTCCAGAAAGGAGTATAGTTTTGACTGTAAAGAAGCCCAAAGGCTTGTACACCATTTTTCTTCCAGCATACTATCAATTAACAGGTCTGCGCGTTGGTTGTGTCCGTGCGTACCCCACCCCCCACCACCTTGAAATCGTAGAGATTATATAGAAATTACGTCATGCTTGCGTCATTTTTTTCGAATGCCTTAAAGGATGAGACCTAAAAGCGAGGTCCCGTGTGCGAACGCACGCACAAGATCTTGCGCGCACGTTAAAGCCCATTCCACTATTCGGTACGAGTAGCCCGTGTGTGCCGTGCCGGTGGGATGGATGACACGAATTCACACAGCACGCATCCTGTGCGCT
Source organism: Phymorhynchus buccinoides (assembly GCA_017654935.2). Lineage (NCBI taxonomy): Eukaryota > Metazoa > Mollusca > Gastropoda > Neogastropoda > Raphitomidae > Phymorhynchus > Phymorhynchus buccinoides. Next base: position 17,926,731 of record CM065699.1, read on the forward strand.
ATTAATGGTCTGAATGAAGACCGGTGAGTGCGGGGCAGGATAAACATCCCCAACTGGAAGAAGAAGAAGACGAAGGATACGCAACCCTCCTCAGTATTCTAGCTGCCATATTTCGTCAAGATCCGTCACACCATAATATGTAGACTCATTAACCCAAATCAGTGCTTGTAGTGATCGGCCCATTACTCAAATGGTTTTTGTTTGTGGCTCAAGCCACAAACCTATAACTCACTTTGTCGGTCGGTCGGTCTGTCGGTCGGTCCAAAATTGTCGCACATTTTGACAAAATGTCGCACTTCAAATCGAGGCTACGCTTCAAAATTAATTGAGGCCGCTCTTTAAAATGATGTATTTTAAAAGCGTGCAAAATAATAAACATACGTAATACAGACACTACAACAGACACGACGAGTATGCGGTGCTTCTTTTGATGAGCATAAGTAGGATACATAGTTTTAAATGTTTTCCAAAAGATATAAAAAGCTACGAAATGGTGCAGAGATAACATTCTGGTTTACAGATTAAAATTATTGAAAAGGCAGGGGAGGTGACTCATGATTGGAGTGGTAAAAATAGACCGCGTGCCACAAACTAGTATTGCGATTTCGCGCTTGTTTTTTTATCATTGGTTGACATTAGCCTGTAATATGAGCAAATAGCAAAGTGAGAGCTACACAATCAATGATTGTATACAGTAATGGAGAATCATGGTACAGCTCAACATCTGTTGTGGAACACTATGGCTTTCGCACTAGGGGGCGTTTGCATTGTCTCTAATGCTGCAGCAAACAAACATTGATAGGGGGAACCTTCCCCCAACGCACAAAGTCCTCAAATCCCTTCGACCAAGAGAGTGGATATGTACCTTGGGTAAGGCATCTCCACCATAAATAAATTCTAGCTCAGCCCGACGGAATAGCAGCTGCCCACTCTCCTATATGGCACCCATTGTCGGAAACAACTTACTAGTATAACAACATGATCAAAGCGCATTGAGTTGCTTAGCAAGATTATGCGCTATACAAGCATTATGTATTATTATTCATTATCAATCAATCAATGAATCGGTCAATCAATTCATTTATTGTCCCCAAATAGAAATGCTTCGCTCGGCATGCACATAAAATAAATAACAGAAAACATTTCCTTGCATGGTCTGTTGCATAGCATACGAGATCATTTTATATAAACAATAGGCACACGTAATTCATGGGAAAACAATGAAAGTTATTAATGACACACCCACACTCACACACACACACACACACACGCGCGCGCACACACACACACACACACACACGCGCACACACACACACACACATACACACACACACACGCGCGCGCACGCACGCGCACACGCACGCACGCACACGCACACACACACACACACACACACACACACACACACACACACACACACACGAGGGCAGGATGAAAAAAAGCCTTGTTAGCTTATTCTTTAACCCTCAATAAAGATCATTTTGACTTGACTTGACTTGACACACAATCTCTCTCTCTCTTCCCCCCCCCCTCCCCTCTCTCTCTCTCTCTCTCTCTCTCTCTCTCTCTCTCTCTCTCTCTCTCTCTCCCTCCCCCTGTCCTATTACGCTGTCCTGTCCTTTTAGCTGTCGTCAAAGGCTGCCCACAAGGGGCTAAGAAGCGTCACGGCGTTCATCAGCTATTCATGGAACCGTTCAAGCCTCCAAGGAGCCGAAAAGACGAGCAGCACCCTTAGGTGTCACGGGTCGATCATCCGGGTTTATTGCTGTGTCAAAGGTCAATCATAAGGGTTTATGGCCTGCTCGTGGCCTCAACGCAAACTGCATGCGCAGCAGAAGCCAGCAGATGGCTTCGACTTTCAATCGAGGTATTAGCTCTTGCAGCACACACCTTCCTGCACATAACGTTCATTTTGGCTGGACAGATTTAACTTAAGTGTCCGGTTACAACACTCTCTCAATGGCACGCGATTTAAGCTGCGCGCATCAGCATCAATTTATAAGGGTTCTGGGGTTGAAGCTTCACAATAACATTTTCGTAACTGTTTCACGGTTTCTGGTGACTTGCGGTTCAAGATCTGAATGTTTTATTGAGGAGTTGGAAGTTAGCATCTGGGGAGATGACAAAGTCAAGGCGCGAGCGAAACGTTTTATTGCCGTGGTGAGCTACCTCATCGATTGTCACGCGCGTCTGTCTGAGGCGTAGTCTGCCCTTATGATAGTCAGAATGTCTTCCAGAGAAGAAAGTGAATTTTTGATGCTTTAATTTTCACCTTGCATACCCATACTCACACATGCATATGGCATAATATATGTGCGCGCACATGCACACGCACGCACGCACGCACACATACACACACATCGGGTGGGTCTTGAGGTAACGCGCACGTCTCCTAGATTCATGTCCCAGTCACAGCAGAGGTTTTCTCGTTAGAGACCACTTGTAGGCCTACTGCATGTACTGCCTTTCGGGTTATGCAACAAAATTCGAGGTCTCTGGGTTCACTTTAAAGAACCGAGTGGCAACATGGGAGGGGTTGTGTTTGTTGTTTGGTATATTCGGTATATTCTAGTCTGCTCTCGGGCTACTCTCCCAAGGAGAGCGCGTCGCCGCAAGTGCAGCGCCTACCCATTTTTAAAAAAAGAGTTGTTTTGGGGGGTGCACAATGGCCATACCAGGCAGCGGGATTTCCCCCTGCTCTTACCGACTTTCAACTGCCGTGTGACTTTTACGTGCGCAAAGCGCACTGTTCAGATTAGCTTTTAAGTCCCCATCCGAAGGACTCGACGGTCAGTTCGTATGAAAGAAAGGACGAGGCCGGGATTCGAACTCGGGTCACTCACGCTGCAGTCACGCATTGCGTTTGGCAGGCGAACGTCTTAACCACTCTTAACCACTCTGCCACCTTTCTCCATTGTTTGTTTGCTTTGTGTGTCCAAATTTAGCACTCCCCACACCCCCTTCCTACTCGCCCCCTGCTCCCTCGTTCAGTGAAACAAAACTTGTTTGGCGATGCACCAGCGGAGACGCTCCCCGTGTTAGAGCAGCCCGTATTGTCACCGCAACGAGTCCCTATTAACCCCCTGACTGCCACCAACGTATCATGTACTGACCTGATCACATCACTGATTATGTCACCCGATTAAGAGAAATAAGCTTGATACGCTGGCTTTTGTCCTAACACAGTCAAGAGAGTTATATCCCCAGACCACTTTGCCAGATTGGCTCTATCAGTTGTCTTTTTGGTGGCATGATTTGACCAATTATTTTTTTCTTTAATTTTCTCTGGCAGTCAAAGGGTTAATTCGAAAAACAGAAAGAAAAGAAAATACGACTACAAAAAAATAGAAAGAAGGAAAAAAAAACACTACCGTAACCATAATCACAAGTAAACACGTAAGCTACTAACAAAACTACAGGTGTTTCTTTTGGGGAAACATGTGCATTATTGGTTTTCAATGCATTTGTGTCTAATTAAGATTTTCAACATTTTTGATTCGGGTGTATGTTTGTGTGGGTGGGTGTGCATGTTAGGATGTGTATGTCTGTCTAAAGGGTCAGACACACGTCCTCTATAATCGTACGACTGTACGATACGATTCGATCACGTGGTCTCCAAGAACAAATGTGATTCGCGCTTCGAGATTATTTGATCGAATCGTATCGTACAGTCGTGTGATTTTAGCTGACGTGTGGCTGGCCCATAAGAGGTATTATATACTGCTGCCATGTTTCTCTATGATGGTTATGTATGAAATGCTCGATATTGAAATGGTCACATGCAATTTGTAGCAATGTTCATGTATCCCATGCTGTTTGGAAAAAAACCCTGATTGATTTGATTGATTGATTTAATTTAAAGTCTGTTCACACAATGGTGATATTAGACTAAAAAACAAAACAAAACAAAAATTATTTTAGAGTGTGTGTGCGCGCGCGCGCGTGTGTGAATGTGTGTGTGTGCGCGCGCGCGTGTGTGTGTGTGTGTGTGTGTGTGTGAATATGTGTGCGTGTGTATGAGTAAGTGTAACTATGCATAAGATTTTAAATGTCTGTTAATGAAAAAATAATAATAATAATTTATTTTTTAAACGTGACAAAGAAAACTAAATTAAAGTTAATTAACTCATGAGCTATGGTAATCTTGCAATTCCAGAGCTGGACAGGACTGGCAATTTTGATCATTTCATGACTGTAAAAAAAACTCACTTTGACTTTATATCAGCTGATTCGCTTAAACGTAAAATGCTCATTCTCATCGTAGATAAAAACACGACAAATAGGGTCTTGGAATAATTATAGGGACACTAGTTCTTCGATGAAACCCCAGTTACCACTTTGAGTGAAAATGAAAAGAAAAGTAAGACACTACAGAAATCTGACCTGTAAAGAAAATTCATAGATGGTTTTGACTGTTTTGCTTTACTGTAGCTGTTGGATAGTGAGTGGACAGGATAAAGATTCAGTGAGGAGGGAAAGTGGGGATGGGTGTGTGTGTGTGGGGGGGGGGGGGGGGGGGGTTAACGTTGTGCGGTGGTGGAATGGTGAGTGAGACTGAGCACAAATCATAGCCTTGAGCTTATGTGGGAAATGACCACAAGACGTGAAACGATGGTTTGCCGCTCTCCCATAGGTCAGCCACAACTCTTGACCACCTAAGGCGCTGATGGCTATTAGCTGAATGAGTTTCTGGAAGTCAGTTAACTCTACTATTAAAGTTACTATGTGATGCACTTGTGCTTGAGACGTTTTCATGTGGCGTCGATTATTCAGAACATGCGTGGACCTAGTCAAGAGGAATGGAGAGAGAAAAAATAGTTTAACAGGACAAATGACATTTATTGGAGACATGATCTAGATGTGGTTCCCTAAGGTATCAAGGGTTCAAGGTCGAAATACTTGAATGAGTGTTTTTTTAAGACCTTCTGCTGTCCAGCTGTCATTGATGATTCTTTTTAAGTGGGGGGGGTGGGGGGGTAGGGGGGGGGGTGATAATATATTTAATTTTTATTATTAATTATATATTTTTATTAAAATTTTGTAAGGGGGGGGGGGGTAACGGGGGGGGGGTGTAGGAGGGGTTGGTAGAAGTGAGTGAGAGAGTTTCTTAAGTCCTCCTTTTATGTCCAGCAAAACATTCCAGACCAGTTGGCTGTTATGACTGTTGTCACTAGGCTACTTCTCTTTCTCTGCTGCAGTGCTTTCCTGCACACCCACACCCACCCCCTTTGTTGCAGCATTGCCCGTTGTATCATTTTGATTAAGTGGTAAGAAAAAAAGGACAACATGGCGTTCTACCTAGCTTAAGAAATATTGCAAAACAAAATGCAAGAGTACACCACCATACAAATGTACGTCCCTACAACAAAAACAACAAAAAGAAGGAAGAGAGGAACACATCATTGACATCCTAAAACGTGTTCTGCTGTTGATCCTTTTGAAAATGTTATTATTAAAGTTGATGACTCACTGCAATTTGTTTTGGGGACGCAACACTCCAGCCCCCCCCCCCCCCCCCCACACACACCACACACACACACACACAGTGCTACACATGAAAAACGAACAAAAACAAGACTTATTTTAATCATCTATGTTGAAGTTTGGTTTCTGAAACTGTTGAGCTCAGTCATTTGTTTGCGGGATGGCGAAAGTACTTTTTACGATAAACATAAAAAACAATGTTTAAGTTTCTTTACAGTTGCTTAATTGATGGGCCTTTGTTTCCTCAACCCGCGATTCCGCTCTTCTAAACTTGCCACCTAGATTCTAAGCCCTATAAGGTTCAATAGATCACGGACACACAAGACACTTTGAAGAAAGGAAGAAAGCAAAAAGAAGAAAAACTAAAAGACCAACCTCAATCCCTGCCGCTGATTGAAAATGCTGACGCAACGTATTTCACTCGTCTCAAGGCTGAGCTCTGTTGTCTGAGCCGGGTCGATTTAATTGCAATCCTCCTCGGGGCTCTGAATATTTCAGGTCCTCGTCGGTCTACCTCTGATGGGCGCCGTCTGGCAGCTAACCAGGAGCCTCTGGAAGACAGCCTGGATAAGACGGACCCCTGTCTGGCACGCGAGCACCAAGGAAACACTGATTGTCTTGTAAGGAACCGCAAAAGGCAGGCCGGGTTTTTTCTTTCCTGTTTTTCTGTTGTGTTCGATCTGATTTAACAACCACCCCCACCCACACATACGTGCAACTTTCGACTTATCTCCAGTTGACCTTTTCTTTCTTGTTACTTCTTTTCATTAAAATTGAGAATTTAAAATGTTTTGGGTAAAATACAGGCTTCGAGGCATTTAGGTAAGCTTTCCCGAAATCTTTTAACAGTTCGTGGGCTTGGGTATTTTCAAATCTGTTTGCATGTATCTTTACCTTTTTTTCTGTCTTTCTCACTCCATTCCGCATTAGACGATTTTGCAGAAGGCAGAAGGTCCCGCACATTTTTGTTTTTGAAAACCAGACTTGATCTGGTGAATAGCAGTGCCATTCTTATTCTTCTTCAATCGCTCAAACAGTTTCCTGTCAATTATGAGCACAGATGCGTCATGCTGCCGTTATGCGCCTAACTAAGAAATAGGCCCAGCAAGTCCGACTTCGGCTGGGGGAAATCTTTTTGAAAGTGTTTCGTGAAAAATGGCAGAAGAATGGACCAGTAAGCCGAAAGATAGTAGATGACACCAAGCAAAGGGAAAAGGCAGAGTCAAAGAGAGTGACATATTAGAGGAAGTTACAAGTACATAACGTCCAGAAGGTGGGTGGACTATTTATGCAAAAGACCCCCTGGTATCCCCACGGGGGGTGCAGTGCCATTCACAAACCATTAAGTTTTGGCCGTTGATCCAGTATTTGTTTGTCAAATTGTGTGTTTATGGTTGTTCCGCTCTATTTCAACAAATAATGCAGATGCTTGTTCTTAGTCGACTGAACCGATCATTCGAGCTGGTGTAAGGTTGTACATTAAAGACCCCCCACGTCACGTGTCACATTCCCTCTTATGCTAGGAAGATTTACTAATAAGATTTCTTACCAGCCATAGGAGGGAAAACACGTGGAAACCGTGACGTGGTGGGTCTTTATGTGGGCAATTCTCTAGTTCAGAACTACCAAATGAGGTCAAACGGTTGGCTTTGAAATATAGAACCCTTCATCATCAATCCTCTTTCTTTTATTTCGGTCTTTCCTTCTTTCTTTCTTTGTTTACTTCTTTCTTTCTTTCTGTTCGACTTTTCGTCGTTGGTCAAATATTTATGCGGGTCGGTCACGAACATGCGTTTCTTACGAAATCACAGTGTTCTTTAGCGTGTGTTTTTGCTGACCTGAAACTTGGGGGAAGATTGCATTATTTCTCCTTCTACAATTGTTTCTTTAGCTGTTAAGGTGCTCTCATTCTGGTTTAGTGGGTTTGTTTCTTCTTCTCCTTCTTCTTCAGCGGTCGATGTAGCTGGCAGCGTCAGACTTTCAAATTGGTCGCCATGACGAAGTCCACTGTCTTCTCCAGGTCGGTGCGGCTGCCCCAAAGCCCCCCCCCCCCCCCCCCCCCCCCCCCCCACCCCGGCCAGGTTTGGCGTCGTAGAGCATCATGTGTTGGACAGTGTTGTAGTATGTGTTCAGGGGTCTGGGATCCTGAACCACATGGACATTGTCTTTTCTTTGTCTTTTCCACGGAGGAGGTTTATATCGTTGTATTTGTCGGTTTGTCTGTTAGTCTGTTTATTGTCTCTCTGTCTGATTGAATCTAAACAAAACCGTTTTAGAAGCAAGGGACTCCCCGTGTGGATACCTGGGGGTCTTTCGTAAAAATAGCCCCCCCCCCCCCCCCCCCCCCCCCCCCCACCTTCTTGAAGTTCTGTGCTCCGTGCGTCATTCTAAATTTGATGAAATTTATATTTGTACGTCACATTTTGCAAGTTCTATGGGTTTGATGATACTGGCCGCCCCTCATTTTTCGAAAAGAAAATAATTTGCAAATCGCTGACTCGCATCCTGCGGTTTTAAGCTTCGACGCCATGCCGCCATGGCTGCTATGGTTTTGACCGTGTACGTAGAGGCAATTAACTCTAATTTTCACGAAGTGCTCTCCCCTAGTTTGTTTTTTTTTTCTTCCGAAAATCGTCTATTAGGCAAGATCACCGCCATACACCATAAGATTACTCTCCTGAATTATTTCCGAACAATTCATATTTAGCTATTTGCGTAACCAGCATACGTAATATCAAAACCGATTTTTTTTATTTTTCAAATAGGATTGGAACATGATGGCATAGAAAGTTTACATGATTGCTAGTACTAGTCAAATCTCAGTAGACAGCGTTGTCACAAATTATGATATGTAGCAGAATGAAGGAAGCAGCTCTAGAGCTTCAATAGCGTCGATTTACAACTGATATGGGGATACTGTTATCTTTGCTTAGTTTATTTTTCTTATTCCAATTGTATTTTTCTCATAGCTATTCAAGTACATTCATAATGCAGCCTTATGTTTGTAACTGAAACGTTTTTGAGTGCGCTTATAAGCTTATAGCTTGTTGTGCTCATGCAATAATTTGTGTACACTGCAATGTACTATTTGTTTAAACAAAAAATATGGAGAGTGTATCCGTATTACAGTCTCACAGTCTCACAGAGACAGACACACGGTGCGTGTGTGCAGAGACTGATAAGGAAAGGGGAGGGCCGACTATCTGTCGGAGTCTTCTGCTTTACTGATTTTCCTCCCTAAAACTGATTTATTTCAATGATTACATCAATAATTTGGTTCTCCTCAGTTTCTCTGACTTCATTTGTTTGTTCAACTGCACAGGAGCATGCTCGGTGGCTTATTTGTCTTCTTTTATTTTCCTTCCTTCTTTTTCTTCAAACTGGTGGGAGCCAAATGCATTGGTCCTGGTGGTAAGGTTTTTGAAACAAGAGCGGTATTTTCACGTTGTTGTTTTTTAAGCCCCAGTTTGCGGTTGTTTGCGTCGCTTTGTTTGTTCCCTTTGTCTGTCCCAAGAACTATCTCGTGAAGTACCGCAAACAAATTTATTTAGGTAATATATTAGTCATACTTATCGAGTACATGACTGTCAAAGTCAAAGTCAAAGTCAAATATACTTCATTATCACGTTAGGTGAAATTACAGTGTGGTCTCGTACAAGCGCAATACAAGCAAGGAAACACATTTGCATGCATTAAAAATGGAAACAAAACTAAGGAAAAATGGACACCAAATCATGCTTCGCAAGACGTTCTCCCTGTGGGTGGGGAAATAAGACCTCAGTAAAGGCTACCGACAAGGAGGACAGACTATTGATACAAAAAACCACTTTACACTTGACTAAAATTACCTATATTTTAAATGTAAAATTCACTGTATGTCTATGGGTTTATGTGTTTGTCAGGGCCGAACCAACGCACCAAGCAGGCTTCTTCCTCCTCTTCTTGTTTTTCTCGAAAGTCTCCGACGGACACTCCAGCATCCAGAGTGAAGGAAGCTGTACGTTGCAGGTCCCCAAGGGGTGCCATTGCTTCTGAGGGTTGGGACAGTATCTGGCCAGGTGGTGTCTCTCAACTGATTGAAGAGTGACAAGGACCGTAAAAGATGTTCGCTTGTTTGTTTTTCAGCACCACAATTAGGACATTTTGTTTTTCTTTTCTGATTGATCAATACAGAGTTTGGTGAACATGTGGTGGTTTCGACAATTGTGTCCTGTTCTGAGTCTGTTAAGATGCATACCTGCTCATGACCAGATATAAGGTAGTACTGGGGTTCTCTTGCTGATGTTGTTGAGTCCACGTCCACTGTTGCTTGCCCTTGATGATGGTCTTGACCTCCGAGAAGCTGGTAGAGCTGTCAAGCTGCTCTTTTCTGGTGCAGTTTTTAGTCAGGTAATCGGCCGTGTCGTTTCCATGCACACTGCAGTGCGAATGAATTCACTACAGGATTACTGTACGGTTTCTGCTGAGGCGAGAGAATTAAGACAGATAGTTCAATTCTGCACTTCTGTCATGTTGTAAGGCCTGCAAAACAGACAGGGTGTCAGTGAGGAAGACGACATTGTGGGACGTTTAGAGGCTGTCCGCAAAGTGGGCTGCTGTAGTTTTCAATGCCTCTACCTCTGCCTAATAGCTTGTTGAGTAGAGGCCAGTGGCGAGGCAAAGTCTGTCTTCTCTGCCTTCTGGGTACTGTACGTAGATTCTGGATCCACCATTTCGCACTGCATCTTCTGCAGAGACGTATGTGACCCAGTAAGCAGGCAAAGCGCAAGTAGTCTGCGCACCGCTAGTCTAAAGCGTTTCACAAGAGGGTTGGGTTATGATCAGATAAAGAGAGCTGGACTCTGTTTTTTTGTTGTTTTTGTGCTCTAAACACACCCTCAAATGGTTTGAGTTAAAGGGTTAATCTCCCCACCCCTCTAACCCTCTCTCTCTCTCTCTCTCTCCGTCTCTCTCTCTCTCTCTTCTGTCTCTCTCTCTCTCTCTCTCTCCCCACCCCACCCTCTCTCTCTCTCTCTCTCATCTCTCTCTCTCTCTGTCTCTCGGTAAAGGTAAAGATGTGCCACTCTCCACCCCCCCCCCCCCCCCCCCCCCTCTGGATATGTGTTGTTGTTTTTTCTTCATCTTCTTCCCCTACTTTCTTCGCCAACTTCTCAGCTTTTCTTCGTTGTCTTGACCCACTTCAATAATGCACAGACAAAACAACCCCTAGACAATAAAATGCCCATGAGTCCTTTGGGGTTTGTTCTGGGCAGCTTTGATTGAATCGCTGCACGCACCTTTTACTAGTTTTACTAGCTTCCGGTATATTTTGAATGCCTACGTGGTTAAGTGTGCTGTGCCAATGTTCGAGCCAATACGTGCTCTCTCTCTCTCTCTCTCTCTCCTCCAACGTCTCTCTCTCTCTCTCTCTCTCTCTCTCTCTCTCTCTCTCTCTCTCTCTCTCTCTCTCTCGCTTTACGTACGCCTAATGATCTAGTATATGGAGATTCCCAATTTATATTAATTCTGCTGTTCAGTGTATTCGCTATTGGTTTAAATTATTGCAAATGGATGATCATCGTTTTCCTCGAATGGCTTATAAAATGTTGTACTATCTGGATGACAGGGGTAAGAAAAACTGGGTATCGGATGTACGTACTTGTTTATGTGAATATGGGTTTGCTGGTGTGTGGTTAAACCAGGGAATCAGAAATGTGTTTTTTTGTTTGTTTTTGTTTTGTTTTTTTGTTATCTGTTGTTGAATAATTGATTGTAAAGCGCTTTGGGCTCATCTGAGGTAAAGCGCTATATAAATGTACTGTTATTATTACTGTTATTATTATTATTCATACACGTCTTTCAACAACGTTCAATTGATTGTAATTGGCAGAGATGGCATGATCATGTTCTAAATAGTGGTAGATTTAATATGTACAGAACCTTTTGTCATACTCATGAAGTAAAACCGTATCTTATACCTAGTATGGATAAACACCTGAAGCTTATAACCACTCGAGTTAGGTTGGGTATTTGAAAGTTAGCTGTGCATTGTTATCGTTATCGAGTGTCTACTAATGCTGCACTTATGTGTCCATTGTGTAAAGAGTGCACTGAAGATGAATTGCATTTTGCGTTGCCCTGCATTAAATGATGTCCGACAAAAATGTATCCCACAGAAATATATTCGTAATCCATGTGCGTTTAAGTTAACATTGTTGTTATCTTCAAAGAAAGAAAGTGATATTCGCAATCTGGCCCTTTCTTATGTATAAAGCTTTCAAATGTAGAGAAATTGCTATTTCATAGTCCTTCTTCTGCCATGTTCTGACTGGATATTAACTGCCATCTGACTGAAGCAATTGTTATATGTAGCGACACTAGTATCATGTGTATTGATTATTGATGTTGATTTGTATTCCTTTTTTATTATTTGATGGATTGCTAAGTTTATTATGGCTGTTGATCCTTGTTTGTGCACTTCCCCTTCATAAGGGGCCTTGGCCTATTTGAATAAATTATTCGCATTCGCATTCTCTCTCTCTCTCTCTCTCTCTCTCTCTCTCTCTCTCTCTCTCTCTCTCTCTCTCTCTCTCTCTCTCTCTCTCTCTCTCTCTCTCTCTCTCTCTCTTTCCCTCCTCTTCAGTGTTTCACACACACACACACTCATATACACAAACACACACAAACACACGCGCGCGCGCGCGCGCACGTTCGTGCAGACAGACAGACAAACACACACACACACACACACACACACACACACACACACACACACACACACACACACACACACACACACACACACACACCACACACACACACACATGCACACGCGCGCGCACGCGCACACACACACACAACACGCTTGCACGAGCCCGCACGCGCACGTATAACTTCATTTTCAGAGCACCTGCCATCTGGAACTCCCTCCCCGAAGACCTCCGTCTGGGTGAACGAGTTAGTCTGAAAGATGGTTGAAAGCGCATTGAGTTGCGTAGCAAGAAATACGCTCTCTAAATATTATATATTATTATGATGTATTATATTTGATGACAACGCATCATGTTAAAGATAATGAATGAACCAGTCTTAATGAACACTGGTAGAACTGACCCAGATGTCACGATGATAATGCTCGCTACGTAAGATTACCCACATATAAACGTGATTCCATATCATTATTTACACAACTTCCGAGCGTAATTTCGTATGGCTTGCATGCCATCCTGTTATTAGATTGTAGGCCTACCTGGGTGCGCGATTTTCTATTCATCAAATCCGTGCAGGGTTAAATGTCTGCTTTCTTGCGAGTGATCACGAAAACAAAGAACATTGCTTTTCCCTAATCTCTCCATCCAGGGATCACGCACGGAGGACCAGTAATCTGGGGGCTGCTCCGAGATTTGCCATCTATAATTCAGGGTATCCTCAGCGTGGGACCCCGCCTTGACAGATGTTTGGAACAGAAAAGGCAAGGAACAAACCCTCGCCTTTGCGTTTGCGAAAAGGGTAAAGGAATCTAAGGCTCTAGGTCATCTTTTTGGTTTAAATGATGTTTTATTTTTCAAGTGCACATTAAACCAATATTAAGGAAACAGAACGGCAACAACAAGCTTAAAGCTTATACTGTGCCACTTTACTTCATATACATTTTAGCATGGCGGCTGGTAAGCACAAAAGGATGTTTAAAACAATTAGAGAATCTTTTTTAAGCAGTGGGTGGCATGATTATTGTCCTTTGCCGATCTGCGATCGCAAAGGAGTCTAATTGTGTCGGGTTTTCCCCCCTTGTCTATCCCAAGGATATAACTCGAACCGCTTGACAGAATCGCTTCACATTTTCTGTGGTGGTGTGTCACCATGAGGGGAAGGCATCCGCGTATACATTATCGCCGACGTGACCTTGCCCTTGGCGTATGACCTTGTTTTATTATACTTTCTATGCACACGAAGTAAAAATTCCACTGCAGTGTCATTGCTTAAGAAATTGACTATTTGATTATACTTTCTGTGAACATAAGGTACAACTTTTACTGCATTGTCATTGCTTCAAATATAATTGACTATTTGATTATAATCTCTGTGAACATGAGGTACAACTTATACTGCATTGTCATTGCTTCAAATATAATTGACTATTTGATTATACTTTCTGTGAACATAAGGTACAACTTTTACTGCATTGTCATTGCTTCAAATATAATTGACTATTTGATTATACTTTCTGTGAACATAAGGTACAACATTTACTGCATTGCCATTGCTTCAAATGAAATTGACTATTTGATTATACTCTCTGTGAACATGAGGTACAACGTCTACTGTATTACCATTGCTTCAAATGAAATTGACTATTTGATTATACTCTCTGTGAACATGAGGTACAACGTCTACTGTATTACCATTGCTTCAAATGAAATTGACTATTTGATTATACTTTCTGTGATTTTTTTTAAATAACCGTTTAACTGCATATACATAAACATGTTGTGCTTTCAATATTCACGCATTCAAATATCTTTAATTGCTTCGTTCTTTTAAACTTTAAAAAAATAAAAATAACCGTTTAACTGTACATAATAAATACACATGTTGTGCTTTCGTGCTTTACTTTAAGTCAATATAAATATTTTTCTCTTAATAGATTCACGCGGGAAAATCTAATATTCTATTGCCAACGGCTGAGTAAACAAGAACACATCAAGTAATTCGATAAAGGTTAAGATGCGCCCCCCCCCCCCTCCTCCATTTCTCGGTTCTTTCCATTTTTTCAGTCTTGCCTTTCTTACTGCAGATTGAGTGCTTCATCCTCCATCGTTTGCTATATTTAACACTAATTTTCATCCATTGACATAATTCAACACATGCATTCAATAATAGTAGAAGATAAAGGCAAGACGGAAAAAACGCAATGCAATTCCTTTGAAAGACCCAGAACAGTTGTCTTTCGGATGAGACGATAAACCGAGGTCCCGTGTGCTCATGCACTTAGCACACGTGGCAACGAAAACGTTCGGTGGGAGGGATAAAAATGCCATTGAAAACAGAGAAATCTTCCATGTAGTTGGAACATTTATTAGTATTTCCAAGCGTTTTGCTCAAGATTAATATGTGTTTATCCTTCTTCTTGTCCCTGGTGATGTAGAAAACATGCTCCTGCTTCAATAGATATCTTGTTACAGTATAAACGTACAAGAATTGAAGAAGAAAAAACAACCACACCATTAAACGTTTCTCTTATATATATAGTTCGCTTTAATAAACTTTGTTTGTGTCCAATGTATCAGTTTGTGAACGAAACTCAATAACTTTAATTTTAACTTTACGATTTGTTCTGTGTTCTGAAAAGAATAAAAGAAAAGAATGTGCTGATTTACTTTTTCTCCCAATGGAGGGGGGGGGGGGGGGGGGGGGGGGGATAGACAATGCCTATGCAAAGACAGCTGTTTCGTCTTTAAGAAAGACTCTTCAGTCTGCATATCGGCCTGCACTTGTTACAGTGATACATTGAGTTGCCCCACTTAACTGAACTAATTTATTCCTCTTCCTTCCATTCTCTATGAATTATTAGTTCTTAGAATAATTTTTCATGACCTTGATATTCATGTTTGTTTATATTGTTCACTTTTTCCCGAAAGTCAGTTGCATTGACTTCATTATTTAGCTTATCTTACAAAGTGTGACTGACTTCCATTAATTGTAAAGTGTGATGCAGCCTGTTGCTAGTACGATGTATATGTGTGGAGTACTTTTATAAGCCTCGGCTTTCCTTCCTGTTGCAAGTGCCTGAACCAGTTGTTGTACCTATTGCACGTGCAAGGCATGACTGTAGTGAACACTGCTGAGCAAAAGTTAGACACGAATGTGTCTTGTCTACGTATATATTTTGTTGCTGCAAAAATGTGGCAATAAAACATTTGTTTAAACCAATGAACAAGTTGTCATTTGGTCAAAATTTACCCCCCTCCCTTCCTTCCTCATCAGTCACACAAAAATCGCATGCAAAAAAACAACAATTGGGTGGCGCGCCTCTGGCTGCGACGCTTTCTCCAGGTGGGAGCAACCCGAATTTCACAGAGACGCCTCTGTGACTATGATGTACCTAACCTAACCTAACCTAGCCTAATGCAGGACAGAGTCGCCCGTGGTTGAACACAGCCCACCCAGTGCTGCTTCAGCGACGGAAGAAAAGGAAGGCGGGGGGACCAGCCCCACCTCACTCGCCCGTCAGTCAATGAATCTTTTAGTTGATTGATCTATCGATCACCCCATCGCTCCAATAACCAGACAATCCACTCAATCAGTAAACAGTGTTAGGCCTACCAACCCTCTGTGGCTTGTGGCCCGACAAACCACGAGAAAAGAAGTCTACTGTTTTAAATGGGCAAAAGATTGGTATTTTTGGCATGTTTGTTGGTTTTGGGGCATTTTATAGTCGCGGAGGCGTCTCTGTGAAATTCGGGTTGCTCCCACCTGGAGAGAGCGTCGCAGCCAGAGGCGCGCCGCCCATTTGATTGTTTTTGTTATTTGCATGCGATACTTGTGTGACTGATGAGGAAGGAAAGGGGGGGGGGGGATAAATGTTGACCAAATGACAACTTTTTCGTTGCCACTGGGTTTAACGTGTGCTAAGTACATGGGCACACATGACCTCGGTTTATTGACTCCACGTTCAGACCGTAAGGCCTAATGCAGAACGAGAGGAAAAAATCCCCTGTACCCAGGTTTGAACTCGTTTATCGTGCACGAAGCGAACGCGTTACCTCTGTGCCACTCCACCCCCACCCCACCCACCCCCCACACACACACACCCCTCCCCTCTCTTACATCCAGACATGCCTTTCCGTCCACTCTCCGGGGAGAAAGCAGAAAACAGAGAAAGGCAAACTTTGAAATACAGTGGTCGCCGCTTTATAAAGCCATTTTGGGACCGACGAAAAATGGCGAGAGAGAGAGAAAAATAGAGATTTTACGCCTTCTGAGTCAACAGACTATTTGAGGCATTTTAATTTATAAAGATCCTGAAAATGGCTTTAATAAGCGGCGGATTTAATAACCGGCGGTCCAGGAATACGTCATTTTCGAACTTTTTTTTTTTTTGCTTCTCTTTTGTTTACGTCAGTCACACTTTCACACTTTCTTTCGTCATTTACACTTGCTTGAATCTAAACACAACTTCACAAGGCCTCTTACACGATGTTGAACTTTTGTTTTGGTTTTTATTGACTGACATTCTTTTTTAAACTCAGTTAGTTCGTGATACACGTGAGCGTGCACATAAATATGTCTTGAGTGACACAAGTGACATATTTTCACGCCCCCAAAAAAAGAAAAGAAAAGAAAAAAGAACAAAATCGTGTGAGTTTTAGTCACAAACTATGTGATTTCTCTGAGCAAAGTGGCTTTATTAAGCGACTTTTTTTTAATACATAACATATAGTGAAAAATCCGGACCGTAAGAAATCGGCTTTAATAAGCGGCTGGCTCTATTAACCGCGGTTTTATAAAGCGGCGACCACTGTAGCATTGAAATGACCATGGATCCAAGAGTGTGTGATCTATTTTGGAGATGATAATAAAATATTATTAAGTTTTACGTCCTCCGCCACTGACACAGGCACACATGGGACGTTTCGAGATGAAACAAAACCAGCGGTTGTCTAAATGCTAGGGATTTATATAAGAGAGAGTAGGCCCTAAACCATGCTAACCCTTTCGCCGCCAGACATTTTTCAGCCAAGGTAATAAACTTTAAAAATTCATAGTTCATAGGTTAACAGTCATGCGTGCTTCAAAGTGGCTCAGAGGGCTACTACTACGTTTCATTCATGCTTCTAACACTGATTGGCTGGCTGCCGGTTATTTTGAGACCTTAAAATTATATTTTCGCTATTATGAGTGTGCCTGGCTTGACAAAACATGCATTTATTTTAAAATATCACAAATCAAAACTAATCAAGTGGATGCTTTGAAACTCTGCAATATTAAATGTCACGTTTGAATTCCTATGCATGACATTGCTTAATGAGTTTTAAACATTATATCTGGCCTATCATTACCTCCCAAAATTAATAAAATAAGGTCTTTGGATAACAGGTCCTGATTTGATGCCTTTTTGTGACATGAGTATTAAACCATTGTGGTGCAAAAATGCGACATTGGCGGTGAAAGGGTTAACATTCAACAGGCTGTGGGTGGTATACTTCGCGTTTCCACTGATCAGGCTGACAAGCTACATACATGATTGACTAACAACTACAGGAATCTGTCGAAGCGCAAACCGCGGTGGTAACTAAGTTCACTAAATCATAATTCCTATGTCAGAAAAGCGTAACAAACATACCAATTTATTAGAAGATGCTATATTCACAAACGTGTATAAATAATATTATGACTGTGAAAATCATCCCCAAAAAGGTATACCGTTTTCCCTGCACATGAAATTATATTCCGTCCCCTCCCTTTGTTTTTTTTGTTTTTTACTCAGCCATTACAATTCTCCTCCATACCCTGCCCCTCTCCATTCCCATTTTTCATGTCTTCGCTACCCACCCACGCCGTACCCACGCCGTTTCCCTGAAGGAAAAGAAACCAACAACAACCAGTCAACAACCACTAACAATAAACTTCGGTGCGGTGAAGGATGACCCAACACAAATATGAATATGAAATGACATCAGTTGCCCCACTTTTGCGACGCCCTCATTTTGTTTTTATACCGGAACGAACAAGATCAGCAATTAGAATGCAGTGCACGAAGAGACATAATAACACATAATAAAACCTCGAACACCGCCAGATAGGCCTGCATGCTAATAAAACAAAGCATATACAATAAACAACAGAAAAGGGGTGTGGGGCACACACACCCAAAATAAAAGACACAAAACACTGTAACCATTTCACCGCCAATGTCACATTTTTAGCACCACAATGGTTTTACACCCATGTGACTAGAAGACATCCAATCCAGACCTGTTATCCAACGACCCTATTTTCTAACTTTAGGGGGATACGGACAGGCCTAGTGTTATGCATGTCACCGAGGAAATCGCATTATTGCAGATATTTTTGTCTACCCAGCGAGCGAGCGAAAATAGAGTTTTACGTCCTCTTGGTCTGAATCAGACACATATGGGACATTTGTAAATACAAATATGGTGGGAACAATACTGGAGGCAATGCCCGGAGGCAGTACGAAACCAGTAAAGTCCCGATTTTTTAAATTAATACAGATAGCTGTAGCGGTGACCACGCCTCGGTTAAACCTCATCGGCTATGGCACCGCCACAAGTAGTTTGTCTACCCAGTTAAGTTTAATGGTGTTGTGGCTGAAAAATGGCTGGCGGCGAAAGGGTTAATGCTGGGTTGTTGTTGTTTTTTTATATGGTATTTAATACATCTGCACCGAGCGAGTGCTCTTTTAACCCAAATTTATGCAACGCATATTATTATCTTCTGAATGTGAATCATACACAAATCAAATCAAAACACCTGTTGTTAGCGATTTATAGAACCCCTAACCCTTGCTTGAAAATCCAACAAGCCCGCGCCCAATGTTTCAATTTTGTTATGGTCCCATGTTTTTGTTAGACAGTTTAGGAAGTTGTTGTCATGCTCTCTTGTTTATGACTTTCTCCGTTTAGCCGGAGGGGCTTGAAACTAAACGCAGGGGATAGGGTGTGTAAGAAAGCTGAGGAGAGGTGGGATAATTAAAAAAAACAGTTGGAAAAAATGGAGAGTATGGTAGCATTTCAATATTAAGTTGCACACCATTAAATTTCGTTGTGCCCGGAAGCGAAGCGATTATTCATGTCTTTCACTTCTGGGGTTCCGTTCCTTCAATATTGCAGCCACAAAGTTTGGGTTCCGCCACCTGACGACGTAAAACATGACTCAATGTGTCCCTGGGGCAGCGTCCTTATAGAAGGTAATTTATGTGTGCCATCATTATTTCATGGTGCTGTAATGTTTATGAGAGAGAGATAGAGAGAGAGAGGGAGGGGGGGGCAAAGAGAGAGTGAGAGAGAGAGGCAAAAAGGGAGAGAAAGAGAGAGAGGTGGGGGGGGGGGGGGGGCGGGGGGGGGGGGGGGGGGGGGGGGGGGTGGGGGGGGGGGGCGCAAGCAAAGCAACTCACGAACACCTAAACCAAGTCTTTGATTGATTAAATCTTCAGCTGGTGCGACCAGATATAGAGAAACACACGCGCGCGCGCACGCACACACGCACGCACACGCACCCACACATGCACAACACACACACACACACGTGCGCGCGCACGCACGCACACACACACGCATGCACACACACGCACATACACACCCATGTAGAGAGAGGGAGAAAGAGAGAGAGAGAGAACACTGAACACTGAAAAACTTAACAAGGATGAAAGATTTTAGGCAATGCCCAAAGAGAGAGAGAGAGAGAGAGAGAGAGAGAGAGAGAGAGAGAGAGAGAGAGAGAGAGAGAGAGAGAGAGAGAGAGAGAGAGAGAGAGAGAGAGAGACAGAGAGAGACAGAGAGAGAGAGAGGGGGGGGGGGGGGGGGAGAGAGAGAGAGAGAGAGAGAGAGAGAGAGAGAGAGACAGAGAGAGAGAGAGAGAGAGAGAGAGAGAGAGAGAGAGAGAGAGAGAGAGAGAGAGAGAGTTCAGAAAAGTTTATTTTACAAGGATGAAAATTAAGGCTGAGTATAAAATACGATGAAGGAGGAAGGATGTGTGTGGGGGGTGGGGGTGAAGCTCTTTCGATCTTAATTCTGACTGGTTATGAGAGGGGACAAGCGGCAGCAGGTGAACTGACTTACGACGTCATCAGGTGGGATTTTTTTTTGGGGGGATGTGCAGTCTTCGTTTTTAATGTCCCTCCAATGTAGGACATCTTCTTTGACATTGAGACGTTGAACGATTGAAATGCGGAATGTTGATGATGCACATTTAAAATGATATAGAAATGAAAAGAGTAATGACTTGCTTAAGGGCGTTTCAAAAAATAAAAAAGAAGAGATAAATAATCAGTTTGTGTTTTAATCCTGATTGGTTCATCACTTGCAGATGAAACTCGAGTGACGAAAGCAAGCAGGTGATTCTTCTCCTACGATCGCTCGGTTTCCTGTCAATTATGAGCGCAGATGCGTCATGCTGCCGTTGTGCGCCTAACTAAGAAATTGTTAGGCCCAGCAAGTCAGACTTCGGCTGGAGGAAATCTTTTTTGAAAGTGTTTCGTGACAAAAAAGGGCAGGAGAATGGAATGGTAAGGCAGAAAGATAGTAGATTGACAGCAAGCAAAGAGAAAAGACAGAGTCAAAGAGAGTGACAGATTAGAGGAAGTTACAAGCACAGAACTTCCAGAAGGTGGGGGGGAACTATTTATGC
>CM065699.1:17987562-18012562 GCA_017654935.2 Phymorhynchus buccinoides
AAGGATTTCACATCATTTGGGGTGAGATACATTCCCACAATTACTTTACGCACACACCCCTTCCCACCTCCCCGCCCCCTCCCCCAGCTTTCCTCGTCTAAAACAAATACCAATCAATATAAAGTAATACAACAAAGACATAATGTTTCCTCGATCTCTTCACTCTTTTCGATAAGTTCAATAATCAAAAGAAAAACCATTCTGAAGATGTAAAAAAAACACCATGAAATTAAAAAATTCACAATGAACATTTTACAATGTACAACAAATGTGTAGAATATTGTTCACAATGACTCCAGTTTGAACCACACGCATACACCAATAACACTAATATCAACACCCAAACCTTTTCTAAAATTACATTATAAAGGTTCAGTAAATGGTTCAAGCACAGCAAGCACAGAAAGCTTAAATAACATAGAGCTCATGCAGAATTCTTCCAGCACTCACTTTCCTCCTTTCTCTTTGAGTTTCTCATCTCCCAACACCTTACCCATTCATTCTCGAACAAACATGACATAGGAGAAAGTAGTGGGGGTGGGGGGGGGGGGGGGTACAGTTTGTGAAAGGGTGAAGGTAACGGTCAGTTTCAGCGTGTCAATCACTGCAACGGGCAGACAGAGAAGGAAGCATCAATCTTGTCAGTTTGTTCAGCATTGACACAAGGGAAGCGTTGACAGGCAGCAAGCGCTTGTCCAAAAAGAAATGGATGATCTTCGAGGTGACGAGCTTGACGACATTGGGAGAATAGATTGGAAAACAAACTAATAAATGAATACGATCCTTTGACATCGTTATTCCTTCTGTGGAAAACCAAACAAACAAACAACCTCTTATATAGTATCTTTGGGAAAGAAATGACGTTTATTAACCCTACCACTACCCCGTGGGTGTGTTTGCACCCATACGTTTACTTTTTGCTTCATATTTTCAAAACCCTTCATTGAATCTTGCTGACATTTTATGACTTTGTCAATGAACGATTCGCGCATGTGCGCTCCAAATATCAAGCATTTGTGTTGATAAACAAGCGAGTCAATAAACAACAAAGTCGTCGTTTAATAAAGCAGCAACATAATAAAATGAAAACTTCCAATATAAAATCAATGCGCTGGTTCTTAGCCACACATCATGCAAACACACAAAATACACGAACCTCCTAAAACGGCAATTTATGGGGTGGGGAGAGGGGGGGGGGGGGTCAATTGTTTTCATCTTCTCCCTGAGGTTCTGACATTTGTAATGTTGGCTCGAGTTAGATTGAAACCGAAACAGAGTTGTGTGGAGTGGGTGGGTGATATAAGCTAGGGAATAAGGATAATATCTACCGTCCATAAGGGTCTCTGGCCGATTGGACGCTAATCGCATCATCAACGATAATATCTGTCGCAATGTATCCCCAAGTAGACAAAAACATAATGTAGCTAAAAACAACCGTTGAGGTTTTTATCTTTCTCTTGCAAAAGACAAACAAAAAGAAGTAAAAAATCATGACTTCCATAAACAAAAGGAATGCCACAAAACGATTTTATCAACATGTTGCTGCATCGTGAGCAACAAGAAAAATGTATAAATAAATAGAGAATTCGAAACAAATGATGAGCATAACGATTAAAAGTGTAATGTGGAATCTATGCAGCAAACGAAACAAACCAAGAAACAAACGTGGAAAAAAGAAACGCAGAAAGGAGAGTTTGTATACGTGAAAATGGCAATTAAGGGAAATATTCCCATTGCCCTCGATGGCCCTATTTATGCACCCTACCTCCGCCACTGCATTCCCTACTATCCCCCATTCTCTTAAATTCCATTTACATTCCGTTTTGCCCTCAGCTATTTCTTTCAATGCTCCATCTTTTCTCGACTTACAGTGAGCGGGTGATTCATGAGCAAAGTTGAAATAACCCTCGCATAAAAGTGGCACACGTTTGCAACTGCACGCAACTGCACACACGCACACACGCACGCGCGCGCGCACGCACACACACACACACACACACACACACACACACACACACACACACACACACACACACACACACACACACACACACACACACACACACACACACGCACACACACACACACACACACACACACACACACACACACACACACACACACACACACACGTATGCGCGCGCGTACGCCGCACGCACAGACTGGGGAGGGGGGTGGGTGTAACAACTTAATAAGAGCTTTTGCTGGCTTTAGAAGTGCGCATCATCAAACTAAAACACTTAATTAATTTTAACAAAGAAGACGCGCGCGGGGGTGGGGGACGGGGGGAGGGGGGTGAAGGGGAAGGGGGGAGGGGATAGAGATAGGAGGAGAACAAGAAGAGGACTAACGAAAATAATAATATTGAAGCGTTCAAATACATTTTGCAATTAGTTATTTATTAAATAAGCTACGTCCGACATTTCAGAAAAAAGGTACACCCCCCCCCCCCCACCACCCCCACCCACCCACCCCTCTCTCTCAAGCTCTTCCTCTTTTCCCCATCCTTCCCTTACCCCTACGATTCGATCACGTGGTCTCGATGCGCCAATCACATTCGTTCTTGGAGACCACGTGATCGAATCGTATCGTACAGTCGTGCGATTTTAGTGGACGTGTGGCTGGCCCTTAGCTGTCACGTGGACAATGATTTCTTCATTCTCACTATATAAAAAAACCCGTCAGATTTGAAGCGTAAATGTTTTTAGTATTTGGTATATTCTAGTCACAGAGACTTATCTCTGTGAAATTCGGACTGCTCTCCCCCGGAGAGCGCGTCGCCGCAAGTGCAGCGCCTACCCAAATACTAAGGATCTCAATTTGCTGTCAACAGTACATGGCGAGCTGTGCAATAAATGATCACATAAATTATTTTCTACAGAAACGGAACATCACTGTATTATGCGCATAGCTTCGCCTTGACTTAAGCCAGGCTATGTCAGACGATTTGACATAGGCCAGAACACCAAGGCTATATTTTTATTAGAACACCAAGGCTACGTCAAAATGTCGCTTTGCTCTGCTCTGCATAGTTGTGCGGGGATTGTCTTTAGCCGTGACAAGCTCCCAGCATAACATCACCAGTCTCCCAAATCCCCCGAAAGTCGGGAGTGTGGCTGCCCATGTGGCGGGATAATCATTATTTTTTAAAAACCGGTCACACACATAATGTTCTCATCCCTAGCTGATGCAGTTGTACCATAGTGTTCAAGTGCTTCGGCGGTTGGGATGATCCCTGGAGTCTTTTAGCCAGGGTACAACAACAACAAAAGCGCTGCTTTTTTGCGTCTTGCGTCTCTCTATCATCGTTTTCTTGTTGTTTTCTCGTTTTCCAATGGACTATTTATGATACTCATGCCAATGTGGTTTGTTTTCCATCTATAGTGAGAACTGTTTACCTTCTGATTATGTATTGTGGAGGGGTACGTCATAAGCGTTTGCTTGTTGTTACCCCCTTAACCTCATTATGGTTGAATTATTTGTATTGATATCTGAATAAAGTTACTAAAACCAACAACAACAATGGTATAGCTTCGTGCTTTGTGAATGATTATACGACTCTCGTCCCCGTGGGGATACCGGGGGGGGGGGGGTGTCTTTCGTACAAATAGTTCCCCCACCTTCTGGAAGTTCTGTGCTTGTTCTTCCTCTAATATGTCACTCTCTTTGACTCTGCCTTTTCCCTTTACTTTCTTGTCATCTGCTATCTTTCTGACTTATTGGTCCATTCTCCTGCCACAAACATCTTCCAAATACTTTCTCCTTTGAGATCCTCCGAAATCAGAATGTGTCGGCTGTACGCAGCGGGGAGACCAGTGAAAACTGAAAACTGGACACATACGTATGTTAAGTCCTCTCGTTGACATTTTGTCCTTATGTGCACATGAGTCTAAAATGACCCTGTTTCTGGGTTTTTTTAAAACATTATTGCAAGTATTTATTTCATTACTCGCCATGTTACATTACCACACACACTTCGAAGCCATTCTACCCACTGGTTCATGAGATACTGTTCGGACATGACAAGAAGGGAATTTCGGTTTTGCGAGTCTTCCTTGGCGGAGGTTTGCACTGGCGGTTCAAAATTCAGGATCTGACTAGGTTGTGACATGCTGATCAAGGATATAATATGGATATAGGAGATCCTAAGCTTATAGTAGGTCATGGTATCCGCGCGAGGACAAATGTCCGCGAAAGGACTTAACATACGTACCTTACCCATTATGGCCATATGGCCTGGGAACGCAGGAGAAGAAGAAGAAGATGACTCAAACTAGGAGGCGTTTGCACCGACTCTTAAGTGCTGCAGCCAAGGGGAGCAGTTGGCATTTTGTTGGGGATCTGCACCAACGCCAGCTGTTCTAATCTCATTGTTGCCCAAAAAACAACAACCAAAGTGGGGATGTCTCCTGAGCAAGGCTGCTCCACTATAAACAAATTCCAGCCCAATCCTCAGGAATAGCGGTCGCCGGCTCTGATATTTTGAAGTCGTTGTTCGACACGGCTGTCTGTCTCACCCACACACAGTGTCCCACAGACACATAGACACACATGCACGCACGCACGCATACGCACATACACAGACAGACACACAGAGACACACACACGCACGCACGCACGCACGCACGCGCACGCAGACGCAGACGCACACGCGCACACACACACACACACACACACACACACACACACAGAGTAGCGTGGACCACACATGATACGTGATATGTGACAGTGAGTGAGCTGGCATTAGCGAGTATGACGTGCGAAAACTACGCATCTGTCTTGACGCGTATCCATATATATTCCATGCTACCCTCCCTTAGCCCATCCCACCTATGCTCTTTCTCTCACTCTCTCTCTCTCTCTCTCTCTCTCTGTCTCTCTCTCTCTCCTCTCTCTCTCTCTCTCTCTCTCTCTCTCCTCTCTCTCTATCTCCCCCCCTCTCTCTCTCTCTCTCTCTCTCCTGCAACATCTGTAAGCCGAGAGGACAGTGGTGGGACATGACCACTGTGACAAGGCTTAAAAATTGGTCGAATGATGAATACCTTTGTTTAAACAAAGAAACGCTTTACTGGTTTGGCAACGGGGAGGGGGGGTGGGAGGATAGGGGAAGGAAGATGGTGACGTTAGGAGAATAAAGGATGGAGCTGGGGACTGATGTGGATAGGGGTGGGGGTGGGGGTGAGGAAAAGGGGATGTTGTGTGGTGGTCTAAGTTTAGAATCAGCTCCCTCAGGCCATTATAATATAATATAAAATAATATAATATAATATAGTATAATATAATATAATATAATATAATATAATATAATATAATATAATATAATATAATATAATATAATATAATATAATTAATAATATAATATAATATAATACAAGGAAATAAAGAACGCAAACGCCCGTATTCTAGTTTGCAGCGAATTTTCAAGCGTCTTACACACTTTTCTTCAGGCCCTGTTGTGACACCCTACAATATATCTATAATATAATATAATAAACTTTAACCCTTTCACCGCCAGTCATATTTCAGCCAAAAATCTCCATTAAATTTACCTGGGTAGAGAACAAAATCCATCTGCAGTATTGGGGATTCTTCTGTGACAGATATAAAAGAAGGTCTATCCTTATACTTCCCAAAAACTAAGACAATGAGGTTTTGGGATAATAGACCCCAATGTGATGCTTTTTAGTGACATAGGTGTTAAATCACTGTGGTGCTAAAATGTGACTTTGGCTGTGAAAGGGTTAAAAACCGTTGAAACCTTATGATATTTAACGCAGAATGACAATTATTTCAGCTCTTTTCAGCTCAATGGGGAGAGATGAAAGGGGAGGTTGGAGGGGGGGTGGGGGGGAGGCGAAATAAACAGTAAGACAAGACATGAAAACATTAGCACAAAAAAGGTCAGATTGTATGAAGTGTTTACTTAGGACAAAAGTCTCCAAATACAACGACACATTCCCAAATGAAATAAAATATAAACAGGTAAAGACTTGGACAAGAACGTCATCACAAAAGAAGATAGTAAGTGTGGGAATTATCAGGACAGTTTCCTCCACATAATATAAACTTCACACATACCCAAACAAAATATAAACAATCGCACAGAAAAGACAGTCCAAACCGACGCTTAACAGACATAGTCACTACTCAAACAGAAATGTGGATTTTTGACAAAAGTCTTTAACGAATTCTACAATCACACAAATGAAAGAATCATATTCGCCTATTTCACATCAAGTTTGTGCATAATAAAATAAAATAAAATGTATGTGTAGAAAAGACACATAGTAGTAGTAGTAGTTATTAGTTGGTAGTAGTAGTAGCAGCAGCAGCAGCAGCAGCAGTAGTAGTAGTAGTAGTAGTAGTAGTAGTAGTAGTAGTAGTAGTAGTTATTAGTTGGTAGTAGTAGTAGCAGTAGTAGTAGTAGTAGTTATTAGTTGGTAGTAGTAGTAGTAGTAGTAGTAGTAGTAGTAGTAGTAGTAGTAGTAGTAGTAGTAGTAGTAGTAGTAGTAGTAGTAGTAGTAGTAGTAGTAGTAGTAGTAGTAGTAGTAGTAGTAGTAGTAGTAGTAGTAGTAGTTATTAGTTGGTAGTAGTAGTAGTAGCAGCAGCAGCAGTAGTAGTAGTAGTAGTAGTAGTAGTAGTAGTAGTAGTAGTAGTAGTAGTAGTAGTAGTTAGTAGTAGTAGTAGTTATTAGTAGTAGTAGTAGTAGTAGTAGTAGTAGTAGTAGTAGTTAGTAGTAGTAGTAGTAGTAGTAGTAGTAGTAGTAGTAGTAGTTAGTAGTAGTAGTAGTAGTAGTAGTAGTAGTAGTAGTAGTAGTAGTAGTAGTAGTAGTAGTAGTAGTAGCAGCAGCAGTAGTAGCTATTAGTTAGTAGGGGCCTAGTAGTAGTAGTAGTAGTAGTAGTAGTAGTAGTAGTAGTAGTAGTAGTAGTAGTAGTAGTAGTAGTAGTAGTAGTAGTAGTAGTAGTAGTAGTAGTAGTAGTAGTAGCAGCAGTAGTAGCTAGTAGTAGTAGGGGTAGTAGTAGTAGTAGTAGTAGTAGTAGTAGTAGTAGTAGTAGTAGTAGTAGTAGTAGTAGTAGTAGTAGTAGTAGTAGTAGTAGTAGTAGTAGTAGTAGTAGTAGTAGTAGTAGTAGTAGTAGTAGTAGTAGTAGTAGTAGTAGTAGTAGTAGTAGTAGTAGTAGTAGTAGTAGTAGTAGTAGTAGTAGTAGTAGTAGTAGTAGTAGTGGTGGTGGTGGTGGTAGTGGTGGTAGTGTAGTAGTAGTAGTAGTAGTAGTAGTAGTAGTAGTAGTAGTAGTAGTAGTAGTAGTAGTAGTAGTAGTAGTAGTAGTAGTAGTAGTAGTAGTAGTAGTAGTAGTAGTAGTAGTAGTAGTAGTAGTAGTAGTAGTAGTAGTAGTAGTAGTAGTAGTAGTAGTAGTAGTAGTAGTAGTAGTAGTAGTAGCAGTAGCTTTAGGACCGATATGAGCCTCGCAACATGTTCAGCAATCTCACCATATTTCTCAATAAACTCATATTATCAACAATTCATTCTTATACAAGGAAGAAAAACAAATACTGGGATGCTGCAAACGTGCCCAAATAAAACAATATACAATCATCAGATAGTTGTCACATATGTGACAAGATTTTACAATCTGATCAAAAGCAATACTAAAGTAAATCATTTTCGCACAAATATATCATAACACAATGATACAACGCTCCTTCTCTCATGAGCATTATCCTGAATGCAAAAGACTAGCTTCGACTGGGAAAAAATGAAAACCAAAAGAAAAGAAAATCGTTCTGCAATTCCAAAAAAAAGAGAAAAAGATATACAAAATATACTGTAAATTTTCGCAAGACATTTATCACAGACAAAAAGCCTCTTGATAGAGCCGTGGCTGGTGCACAATAATTATTAATTATCGCATATCTGTTAAATTGATGCACAGTAAGAAAATAATAAAATAGAATAGAAAGAAAGAAAGAAAAAAGACGAAGAATGCACTCAAAAAGAAATTCTTGATTCTTTGTTTTTAATTTAGATAAAATATACAATTGTTTTCTATTACGTGTTCGGTTGTGTGTGTGTGTGTGTGGGGGGGGGGGGGGGGGGGGCGTGCGTGCGTGCGTGCGTGTGCGTGTGTGTGTGTGTGCTCGTAACATGTGGTTTTGTTCATTCTTTTCTTCAAAGCATTATCATTATTTACCTATTTTTAAACTCAATGTCCATCCTATACACCCCTCCCGCCCAACACTAACCTCACCACAAAATAATCTCTGAGCACCCTAAAAGTTTAACACAAAATATCGAATCTGCTGCACCTGCCACATTGACGTAATATAAATAACTCACTTTTTTTCTTACTTTTTTTGTGTTTGCTTTGACACGGACTTTTCATTCTGATCTTATGTTAATCAATCCTTATCGCTAAAGGCCGAATTACACTATTCCTCCTTGTCGAAAGAAAGCGGTTGAAGCTTTATTCAACCGAAGTTATATCTTTTTATTTTCGAATAGCCAAATTAATAGTCAGATACGACCTTGACATCCACGATTGAATACCGAAGGTTAAACGTTATGCCCGAGTCAAGTTAACGCACAATTCATGTGGCTCCATTAAAAAATCTTTGCATTTTAATTACAATCATATTGGAGGAAAATGTATCTCAAGTGGGCTGATTGAAATCTTAATTTCTGACTAAAACAAATATTTAATAAATTAATTGATTGAAATCTTAATTCTGCCTGAAAGAAGGATTTAATAAACGAATTAATATCAATAAAAAGAACCAAATTAATGAATATGTAAGGTGGACAAATACAGAGCAGTTCGGACAGTTTGAGTGAACAAAAAGCGGGCCTAAAAAGAATCCACTGTTGTGCAATACAGAAGGCTTTGTTCGATTGTATGTAAAACATTGCAGTAAGATTTTCTTTTTCTTTAAAAAGCACACAACAAAACAGTCCACTTTTTTAAAAATACAAAACAATGTCAGTTGCATTACAAGAAAATATTGGCGAATGCATATACACAGACAGATACAAACAAACGCGCGCGCGCGCTCATCCATAAAAAAACTAACATAACAAACCAAAAACATTTCAGAGTGAGCATGCCACAAAGAAACATTCCCATAATGCATCACACTGTATCTGAACAGCGCGTCGCAAGAAATATATCTGCAACAATGTTTTGAAACAACAAATGACATAACAAAACCAGTTTATAAAATCATTATGGAGTTCAACATTCCTGAAGATAGCATTTTCTGAGAAAACGTTCATTGACTCCGCACAAAAGACTTTCATTTTCTGAAACAAACTTATAAGTATATTTCAAAATAAACATATTTGTGTACAGGCCGCTTTCAATGCGGACCATCGGTACAATGATTTATATTTGTCATGATGACGTAAACCGTAATCAGTCTTTACACATAAAGACTTTTGTAATAATCATTATTTTGTTCAAACCAGTCTTTTATAACCACATTTTATGACAAAGCTCTTGAGTTCAACCACCTTCAATTTTGTACACACAATAAAAAAAACATATCCGTGACTTAGAAACGCACTGTTCATTTTCATAAATAATTTATGAACTGTACGCTCGCGTTCATATCATTGTTTGCTTGAAGATGGCTTATCTAGTCAAGTTTCCATTTCCAATCGACATCTCCAGTTCAGCGGAATTGTGTCGTTTTATTGTCAGCTATACAAACTGAGGGGAAGGCAAGATGACAGGAAAAAAACGTTTGATGAGATTTTTGGTTGGCCTGAGGCAATAAGTAGGTTAAAGATGGCGTCTGTGTCTTTTGCACTTCCTGTTCTGTCCACCACTTCCGGTTCTCACCAACCCAGAGTTCACAATGCATCAGCAGCTAACGATGCCAAGGTTCAGTTTTCTTCTGCTCCACGTGTCTCCAGCGAAACTTGAGATCCTGAAAACAGACAGACAAACCTTTTGTTAGAAAGACACAAGTATTACAAATACTGCCGCTTTACCAATTTTTTAATTATTATTAAGAATTACTAAATTTTGTTGTTGTTTTGTTTGTTTTCTTTTCCGACTCGATGCTGTGCATCTGTGTAGATTCTACTTCCTCTTCTTGTTCTTCCATTGAACTGCTTTGCTTCGTGTGATGACATGGGCGTTTAACTAAAGTCTTTTCTTTATAAAGTGTTTTTTCAACCGTTCAATATTGTTCCACTTCTCTCTATCTTCTATTTCCTTTACACTATGACACGCCTCTTTGCGGAGTTATGACCGGCCTCTGCTTCAACACGACTGATATTAACCCTTTCACCGCCAATGTCGCATTTATGCACCACAATGGTTTAACACCCATGTCACTAGAAGGCATCAAATCATGGCCTGTTACCTGAAGACCCTATTTTCTTAATTTTGGGAGGTAAGGGCTAGGCCTAATGTTGTACATGCCACAGAGGAATTCCCAATATTGCGGATACGTTTTTTTGGCTACCCAGTTAAGCTTAATGGCATTTTTTGGCTGAAGAATGGATGGCGGTGAAAGGGTTAAACTACAAAACAACACTTGTAGAAATTGAAAAGGAAAGAGAGAGACGGGGGAGGACATCATATCAGTACAGAAAGTGTGAGAAGAGGAGGGGGGGGGGGGATATTATGGATGGTAAGGTTGAGGGGAGGGGTGAAGAGAAGGGGGGGCTACAAGAGGAAGCGAGGATGGGGTGGGTGGGGGGATGCAAGACCATAATTTTGGGGAACTCATAAAGTGTGGGCGGGCAGTTTGTTTTATTTTCATTCAACGTTTCACAACTGCCCGTTGTTTTCCCTACAAATCCGGTACCACCGACAGTGTAGCTCCCATAAAACTGTGATCTGTCTGTCTCTGTCTCTCTCTCACTCACACTCACACGCGCGCACGCACGCACACGCACGCACGCACACGCGCACACGCACACACACACACACACACACACACACACACACACACAGCCGCCCGCACGCCCGCACACACACACACATACACCGTTTACCTATCTCTGTATTTCTCTGTGAATTTCATTGTCTGTCTTTTTAACTATCTAAAATGCACACAAACACACACCTTCTCTCTCTCTCTCTCTCTCTCTCTCTCTCTCTCTCTCTCTCTCTCTCTCTCTCTCTCTCTCTCTCTCTCTCTCTCTCTCTCAGCCCAGCCTAAATTCTTATCCTTGCTAAATAAAGTATCTGAAGTCTGAACAACACCCTCTCTCTCTCTCTCACTCTCTCTCTGTCTCTCTCTCACTCTCTCTCTCTCTCTCTCTCTCTCTCTCTCTCTCTCTCTCTCTCTCTCTCTCTCTCTCTCTCTCTCTCTCTCTCTCTCTCTCTCCATGCGTGGCTTTATGATAAGGTGGAAACAAGTTCCTACGGTTTTAAAACCTTCTTTGAAGTATCTGTCTGTACCTTTCATTGATGGCATTAGGTTTGCACGAGCATGCTGCGATTCCGTACTGTCCATGGGCCATATGAATATTAAGAAGCTGGAGTCGGCGGCCATATAATTTGTTCTTTTTGTTGTTGATGTTAGTTTGATAATAAGAGATAATTCACAGGTGTGGTAAGCGGGGCATGCATGTCGACGGAAACGGTTGTGTGTTTGCCTTGCTGTGAATATGGTTGGATAAGAAAATAAAGAGACGCCGAGAGAGAGAGAGAGAGAGAGAGAGAGAGAGAGAGAGAGAGAGAGAGAGAGAGAGAGAGAGAGAGAGAGAGAGAGAGAGAGAGAGAGAGAGAGAGAGAGAGAGAGAATTGATCAAAGACAATGGGATAGGTCTGAGCATGTTAAACATCAGAGAGAGAGAGAGAGAGAGAGAGAGAGAGAGAGAGAGAGAGAGAGAGAGAGAGAGAGAGAGAGAGAGAGAGAGA
Source organism: Phymorhynchus buccinoides (assembly GCA_017654935.2). Taxonomy (NCBI): domain Eukaryota; kingdom Metazoa; phylum Mollusca; class Gastropoda; order Neogastropoda; family Raphitomidae; genus Phymorhynchus; species Phymorhynchus buccinoides. Next base: position 17,999,433 of record CM065699.1, read on the forward strand.
GAGAGAGAGAGAGTTTCACATGACGGTGGCACTAAGAAAGATACGGTAATCCCCTGATCCAAAGCAGAGAACAGCTGTTTCAGTTTATGTACCTATTCACCCTCAATTAATAAAACAAAAATGTTTGTTCTCTCTCTCTCTCTCTCTCTCTCTCTCTCTCTCTCTCTCTCTCTCTCTCTCTCTCTCTCTCTCTCTCTCTCTCTCTCTCTCTCTCTCTCTCTCTCTCTCTCTCTCTCTCTCTCTCTCTCTCTCTCTCTCTCTTTCTCTCTCTCTCTCTGACAAACTGAAACTGACAAAAGCTATCGATACCTTCTTCTTCTCCTTTGTCACTCCAGCTCAGCTCGTCAGTTTCAACAACAGATGGAGAAAAAACCCAAGTCAACACGCTAAAGTTAAACTTACAACACCTTGCTGTCAAACACTTGCCTCTTGTCAGTTTTTCCCCAAACTTTTCTTTGCTACTTCTTTCACCAATGGAACCCCCTTTAGCTTAACGTTGTGACAAGGCAGCACAGACTTAGAGCGTTAGGCGTGTCAGTGTCAGTGTCAGTGTCTAGCTTGTGCAAAGAAAACTCAAATAAGACGGGAGAACAAACATGGAAATAAAACTGGCAATAACATAAAACTTCACAACAAATAAACCAACACAAACTTCCTTGCTTCCGCTAGAGAATTTACTTTTCTGCTTCCAACTCATTCCTAAACAGCAAAAGGGGGGGAGGGGGTAAAATGGGGGAGGGGGGGGGGGGGGTAAGGAGGGTTGGAAGTTATAAGGTTTGTGGATGTCTGCCTTAATAATGTGTTTTCAAGTTGTTGACTTTCTTAACTGTTTTCTTTTTTTCTTCAAAAAATAAAGAAGAGGGAAATTCCTTCTTCGCCTTAGGCAGCCAACTTCATCACGTTGAAGATTCTGCTAATAAAGTTGCTATTGTAAACTTGATTTCTCAACGAGACATAGGTCTACTTACCAGTTGCCCTGTCCATCACTTTCGGCGTAACTTATTGGCACAAGTTTACTTTAACTGCGACAAGGCAGGACGAACATGCACGTGTTTGTGAGAGTAGGAGCGTGTGTTAAGTCCTCTCGCGGAATTTGTGTCCTTATGTGCACAATAGTCTAAAATGACCATGTTTCTGCTTTTTTTTAATTTTTATTGCAGTATTTTTTTCTTCATTACTCGCCGTGTTACATTGCCACACAAAATGGTTCATGAGATACAGCTTCGACGGACATGAATAAAGGAAATGTGTTTTGTGAGTCTTACTTGGCGGCGGTTTACACTGTCGGTTCAAAATTCAGGATCTGAATAGGCTTCAAGAATATAATATATTATATGGTTATGGGAGACCCTTGGCTTATTGTAGGTCATGGTATCCGCGAGAGGACAAATGTGCGCGAAAGGACTTAACAAGCGTTCTTGCGTCTTCCTTCCCTTTCTCCCTCTCCCCCCCCTCTCTCTCTCTCTCTCTCTCTCTCTCTCTCTCTCTCTCTCTCTCCCTCTGTATGCCAAGACAATAAAACATTTGAACCAAGTGAGGAAAAACAGGCGGCGAGTGGGGAATCAGGAACAGTGGTTTACAGAGTCAATTATCTAGTGAACAATGGAGTTGCCTTGACTCGTCAAGATTTAACTTTTCATTTTTAAACTAAAGTTTTAAAGAGCACACGTTATTTTCGTCTTGAGAACTGAATTATCTGCCTAAGCTTTCTGCATTAATTAATAACATCAAATTGTGTTATTTCTATGAGGTTGTATTGTATTTTGTTGTATGGCATCGCATCGTAATTAGGTATTTGGTTTTAGATAGTATGTACTTTATAGTCACAGAAGCGTCTCTGTGAAATTCGGATTGCTCCCACCTGGAGAGCGCGTCGCAGCCTGGGGCGCCCAACCCAATTTTTTTATATTTTTGTTGGCATGCGATGTTTGTGTGACTGATGAAGAAGGAAAGGGGGGGGGAAGTAAATTTTGACCAAATGACAACTTTTCCGTTGCCATTGGCACTAACGTGTGCTGAGTGCATGGGCACACGGGACCTCGGTTTATCGTCTCATCCGAAAGACTCCACGCTCAGACCGTAAGGCCTAGTGCAAACTCGAACTCGGGTTTACTTGACACAAGGCGAATGCACTGTAATGTACTGCATAGCATTGCGTTACTTGTTGCGTTGTTGTCTTTTGATTTAAAAAAACCCAACTTAATTAAGTTGCATTGTAACCCAGTACAGTCAAACCTCTATTTCAAGACTTCCAAAAAGTCAGGAAAAATCGGTCTTAAGTTGGAGGTCATAAGGAGGTCAGTTTTTATACATAAAGTATAGTAAGATACATTACGTCCGTGCCAAACAAAAATCGGTCTTAAATGAGGAGGTCTTTTAAAACAGAGGGTCTTATAATAGAGGTTTGAATGTGTTACTCGATGTATTTGCACTTAAAGAGAAGCAAACAATAATATAGTTATACAAAAGAGTGTGCCTCCACTCACCATATTGATTGTGAAGACTTTCTCTCTTTTCGCTGGGTCGTTGTACCAAGTTGACTGGTCCTGCTAAGTTGACTGGTCCTGGCAAAGTTCTTTTGGTTTAAACAAATGAGCCCATCATTACAGGCGAATTCCCCAACTGGCTCCAGCAGGCATATAGGTACTCGTGCACCATAGCCATAGTCATTTCTTGGTGCATAGGCACCTGTACTCATTGTCCACTCGCCGTCTTTGAAGGGGGACAGGAGGCTTGTCACGCATACCAAATGACAAAGATGGTGACAACAACGACGATAACGTAGATGATAACGAATAATGATGACGATTAAAACCGGGGACGACGACGACGACGACGATAATGGTGACGATGAAAGTTGACGATGCAGACGATGATAACTTGTGTTTTGGTAGTCCGTAGAAACATTTTCTGATGGGATATTTTGGGGGGGTGGGGTGGGGTGGGTCAATGTTGAAGAGGGAGACGATGAGTGTAGTAGTGAGAGGACTGGGGGTGGGGTGGGGGAGTGGAGAGTTAATAACGGGGGTGGGTGGGGGTGTGAAAGGGGTTAAATGTTGGATTCCACAAGGCGAGTGGTGGAGACGGCTGAAACAAAAGAAACAGAACAAGACAACATTTAATTAAACACCAAAGCGTTTAATATATCAATGGGCAACACACGCGCACGCAGAGACACATAATCAAGTTCGAGCGGGAGAGAGAGAGAGAAAGATAAAAAGAGGGTGTATGGTCACAGGTATTAGGAGATTAAGATTAAGATTACAATTATAGACCCGTCGACCACACAGGCCATGTCAGGGCTGTCAACACGTTAAATCTTACCACGTATATAGTGATAAACAGGGTAATCAATAAACACTTCGCAGTCTGTTTTAGTTACGTCTCTTCGATCACACTCTTTGCCCAGTTATGTATTCCATACCAAATGAACAGGAAAACCAGCAACAAACTAAAATGATAACAACAACAAACCAAAATCCAAGGACATATTGAAGCTAAGGGATTGATATATTTTTGTCCATGCGCACATACGTATACACACATTCTTGTGCGCGCGCGCGCGCGCGCGCGAGAGAGAGAGAGAGAGAGAGAGAGAGAGAGAGAGAGAGAGAGAGAGAGAGAGAGAGAGAGAGAGAGAGAGAGAGAGAGAGAGAGAGAGAGAGAGAGAGAGAGAGAGAGAGAGAGAGAGATTCACCAGATTGTATCACTACTTTGCATCCCCACCCCCTCTTTTTTTCATTGTTAAAAAATATCTGACACAATTGCCCCCCCCCCCCCCCGCCCACAATATCCCTCTCCTTCCATCCTTTGCCTACCCCCACCCCCCCCACCTCACACCCCACCCCACCCTCCCGTTTCCACCCGTGAGGTCTGCTCGGAAACTGACAACAGAGTGAAATGGACATTTCACGTCAGAATCAGAGCGTTTCATCTCACACGCGCTAGAGGGGATTGGGGGTGGGGTGGGGGTGGGGTGCGGGTGGGAGTGAAAGGAGCCAGGGAGGAGAGGGGGTGGGGGGTAGATGACGGCTGGTGTCTTCAATTTCATATTCGATCAATCATAGCCAACTCTTCTTCTTCTTCTTCATTTAGCGCCTCCGTGCGGTTTCTTCTACAAGAGGAGGAGGAGAATGGCAGGGTTGTGGGTGTGGGGTGTGGGTGTGTGTGTGTGTGTGTGTGTGGGGGGGGGGGGTGTTGGTCGGTCGCCTCTTGCCGTAACTAACCGAAAATGCTTCATGCCTCTTTTGGCGCTACCGAGGCGACGCAAATGATGTTCATTTCATCGTCGGCGAGAAATATGTTCCCCTTGCTGACATCGGCAAATGACCTTTATGGCACTGCGGGAAACAGAAATGGCAAGGTTTTTTTTTGTTTTTGTTTTTGTGCTGAGGGTGTGTGTGTGAAAGAGAAGTCACCAGGGTTGGGGGGTGGATGGGGACAGAAGTCAAAGGGGGGCGGGAAGGGGGTGGAGGGCTGAGTAAGGGGATGGGTGGTGGTGGGCAAAGGAAGGAAGCCAGAGATCACAGCTGATGGAAAGACAAGGAGAGAAGATGGATATTGTTCATTGTTGATATTATATCTCTAAAAGAGGTAGCTTGTCTTCATTATTTCAATTTGTTAATCTTCTTTTCTTTCTCTCCTTTTGTCTTCGAGTCTCCTATAGCGATTTAGGGCCTATCTTGATGTTTGATGTCTTGGTTATGATGACTATCCTGTGCTGATTAGGCTACCCGAGGGTGGGAATGAAATCAGAAGGGCGTAGGTACAAAACTGTGATCAAGCCTTTATGTGCGTGTTTGTAGGCCTACAGTTGTTGCCGGTCTGTCGTTTCCGACAATGACTACCAGATAGCAGTGGGGGCAGATACTATTCTGGCGGGCTGGGCGATAATTTGTTTATAGTGGAGATGCCTTGCCCCCAGGGTACATCCCCACTATCTCGGCCAAAGGGATTTGAGGACGAGAGTTGGCGTTGGGGAAGGTCCCCAAAGGCCAACCAATCCCTTTGGCTGCAGTACCAGAGCCGGTCGGTGCAAGGGCCCCCTCGTTCGAGAGTCTTCCACGAAAGACTAAGCTGTAGCGTAATATTCAAATACTGTAGAATATCATTTATAGTACAGCTCTCATTTACTATTGGCCCTTTCAACAGGCTAATGTCAACCGGCATTTCTCCTGTCGGCAAGTGCTGGCAAAAGAAATTAACCCTTTCACCGCCAAAGTCGCATTTTAGCACCACAGTGATTTAACACCTATGTCACTAAAAGGCATCAAATTGGGGTCTATTATCCAAAGACCCTATTGTCGTAGTTTTGGGAAGTAAGAATAGACCTTATTTTGTATATGTTACAGAAGAATCCCCAATACTGCAGATGGATTTTGTTCTCTACCCAGGTAAAGTTGATGGACTGTTTGGCTGAAATATGGCTGGCGGTGAAAGGGTTAAAGTTGAACGGGGTGAACAGAAGTCAAAGAGTTAAAAGGCGTTTTGTTCAAATAGTTATACCATGCTGTCAATACACATAGATTCCTCGGTTGTGTGGAATTGCCGCGCCAAGAATAATCCGTTTATGCATTAATGTCATATTTACTGCCACCGTGTTTACAGTTATGACCATAACAAGATTCAATCAAATAAGTTTCAAAGGGAATCGAGACAGAAAGCGGACACCTGCTTGCGTTACGAACTAGTTACCGCCCCACCATAGGGGCTGTTAATTCTAGGCCTAAAACGTATAACACAATGATCGGGCTATATATACGATCCATAATGTGAATAGAAAAAAGAAAAGCTGGCACCAAATCAACAATTTGAAGCAGCTGAACCCCTCCAAACCAGGGAATGTATATCTATATAAGCATTGCATAAAATACAATTCTGGTATACAAAATAGGAAAAACACGGCAACAACCAAGGCACACGTTAATCAGAGAGAGAGAGAAAGAGAGAGAGAGAGAGGGGGGGAGAAGAGAGAGAGAGAGAGAGAGGGGGGGAGAAGAGAGAGAGATAGAGAGAGAGAGCGAAAGAGAGAGAGGGGAGAGAAGAGAGAGAGAGAGAGAGAGAGAGAGAGAGAGAGAGAGAGAGAGATAGATGAGAGAGAGAGAGGAGAGAGAGAGAGAGAGAGAGAGAGAGAGAGAGAGAGAGGGGGAGAGAAGAGAGAGAGGAGAGAGAGAGAGAGAGAGAGAGAGAGAGAGAGAGAGAGAGAGAGAGAGAGAGAGAGAGAGAGAGAGAGAGAGAGAGAGAGAGAGAGGCTTTCAAAACGAGTATTCATTCTGTGGAATTAATGACACGCAGCAAAAGCGTGTCGTCTGCAAAGAAACGCTTTTTTTATCACCCACACTTTACCCCCACCCCCACCCTCCTCCTCTCCCTTCCACCCTTTATTTGCCCCAGTATTCACCCCGGGACCACACACATGTTCCAATATTGGTCATAATCTGGAAAGTTACAAATCCATTTTCGTCCCCAAGTCAAATGCAGTCCTTTCAAACCCCGCGCGCGTCAAACTGGTACGAGGCTTGTTCAACACGCAAACGGTGTAAAAAAGATGAATGGCCGTTAATAGGAGAAGAAAAATAAGATTGAAGAAAGAAAAACAGCAACCAACTTGCATTTGTTATTCAATCATTTCGCCATCAATCACTCGAGAGAATGTTTAGCCAAAGTGACGAGCATTGTCGAGTGTGGCGTTGAACAACGCTACCCCAACCGAAACCACCCCAACCCCCCTCCCTACCACCCCTCGTTCTCTATTTACTGGTTCCAACGTGTTGAGAAATTGACGACGCTTGTCAATGGCCCTGCTAGCCGAACATGCCAGCTTCGTTTGGCCAACAGAGCTTGCCAATTACCGGGCTGTAAATATTGACAGATTTCATTATTTAGCCCCGCTGCTGAGATCAATTGTAACGAGTTGGCTGAACACGGGCCTGTGATAAATAGGCGCGGGTCGCCGAGTGACTTGTGCACTTGCTTGGGGAAATGGAGAACTCCGACTAAGCAAGGTCAACGACTAAAGAAGCCCGAATAAACAGACACTTTCGGAGTGGCAGAAAGTGAAAAGGAAAGGGCGATATTAACAAGTTTGTTTTTCTTCTCATCCGTCTCTTAAAAAGGGGCACCCTGACGGAGGAGTGTTTGCAAGAAACACGTCGAGATCACCAGGACAACACCCTTTACAGAGATCGCGCAACACTCACTTTGCTCTGGCTTCCTCGAGATCAAAACCGTCAAATCGGCCATTCCTCCTTGGCGGAGGTGCTAGAAGTCAAATTATTTCACTGAAAGAGAAACCTTCCGTCTCTTTTCTAATGGCCGCCTGAGTTTAGACCAAATCGTTTGCACGAAATTTTCGCAATACGAGCCTTTTTATTTTGTATTTGTCTTTAAATTTGATACAGTTTCTCTAAAGGAGTTTCGCTCACAACAAAGGAAATAGCTCCTTTTGTTTTAAAGCTTCACCCACAATGGAATTGGCCTCCACCCACCCCATCCAAAATGGCTTCTCTCTCCGGCATCTCCTCCAAGGAAGAATCGCCGTTTTGACGGTTTGACTTCTAGGAAACCAGAGGAAACCTCGAAAAGGCTGTCTTTCTGGTGATCTCGACGTGTTTCTTGCAAAACCTCATCCGTCAGGGTGTCCCTTTAAGTGTCGCTCTAAAGCGACGCTTTCAAATCAAAATCACCGGATACAGAATTAACCGGAAATGCATTCACGCGGAGTGGTGGTAGGCTAACATTCTGCAGTGGCTAACTACCAGTTCTATACAAGTCTCTCTGACGTCCACCAAACAAGCAGCAAGGCGTGAAAAATGTCTTTTTAATCAATATGCTGCGTGGGTTGTTTTCTTTAGTGCTCTGAGGGCAGCCCTAATCTCTCCAGAAAATAAATATCGTTGTTGCATCGATCAACAACTATGTCTGCGATAGCGACACAAATAGGTAAATTACCGCCATCAAAACGATAATGATCATGATCACAATGTGCATATTGCTGTGGTTTCTGAGTGCAGCCTCAATGTTTCCAGAGAAAAAAACCAAAAGTATAATGGTGTTGCAGTAACAACCTCAACTGCACAACTGAGAAGTAAATCATAATCATGATAATGGTCATCATCATCATGGTAATGATGATAATCAAAATATATTCAAACCTTAAAGTTGTACTGCGAGATTTGTAGACATGATATTAAAACATAATACTTTTGGTTTAAATGAATATAGCAGCATCAGAAACAACAGTATTATTAAATACAGCAGTCTTGAGTAACGTAGCAAGAAGCGAAATAGGCATAGTCAGAAAGGAAAAGGAAACATTTTAACTTATATAAAACATTAAACAAATTACCTGACATTCACAGAGGGATCAACAAAAGGACCTGTGATAATGATTTTTTTTATATAAATGATATGACAAAGAAATGTTAACAACAAGAAATAGTGGTTGTTGTGGTTGTTGTTGTTGTTGCTGTTGTTGTTTTTATCAATTTGAGTTTCACGGTCGCTTTATGACTTGTTACTTTGTCACACGAACCCGACTCTCGAGACCTGGCAAAATTGGCCGATAAAAGTTATCAGTTTGTATATGATATCACGACAGTTGAGTCACAACAAGCGTTCTCTAAACTGTCAGTTAACTCTATGTTGGATTAGTGGTGAAAAACGATTGGCTCAGATTTGAGGAAAGGCGGAGCCAGAACAGAAACAGGAAGGAGCAGCTGTCGACGTGTATGACACACTGTGGAATCAAGTTTTCAACTCGTCGTAGTGATTTTGTAGGTCATATTTTTAATACAAGTAAAAGTTTGCTGTGGTGTGTGTGTGTTGTTGGGTTTTTTTAAAATTCAAATGCGGATTTGTTGGCTCTGGGATCCTGAGTTATCCTTGAATATTTGGGCTTAAATTAAAAACGATCAAGATTTTGGATTCCTTGTTCTCCTACCTATGCCTTCTTTTACCACCACCACCCCTCGTCACCCCACCCCCCTCTCTCTCTCTCTTAATGCATCCCCGTGCATTGCTGGTGTACTTCGGTTACATTCGTTAATTAGAATGTACGGACTCTCTCTTATCAAGATGCAGATGGGAACGATAAGAACAAGTTCATTCGCAATTCCCCTCTTGCATTTATTCCGGCCCAAACCGCCCAGCCGGAAGTTGCCTCTGTGTATTCAAGCCGCCCAAAACCGCCCGTAGCTTGCCCCCAATCTGAGACCCCCTCTGATGGCATTTTTATCACGCATTAACTTCTGGCTTGTTCTACACACACTACGAAGAAGCTTCTCACTTGCAGTGATGCGATAGTAACTGTATGACGCTCTGTGTGCTTCAAAAGACAGTTTTCCCTAAAATGCGCGAAAGAATCTGAACACTAGAAGAAGTTTTGTATGTAACAAATGCGAATGCAAGAGGGTTAAAAACAAATAGCCTGGTATCGTTCATTTTGTACACTGAAGACGCAATCTACAAAGACAAAATAAAACAAGAAACACGTACATCATTAAACGAGCTCCCCTCTGAACTAATGACATTAGAAAGAAACAAAGGACAATAATAGTCCATGCACCTTGGCTTGCTACTCTCCTATCACAGTACAGGCACACTTACGTCAGCTCACTTGAAAGGGGCCCATGGGAATAAAATGAGGATGGAAAAGAGCAGTGAGAGGACATCAGGGGCTCTTTTCAAATTACATTCCAAACACCCTTCTAATCTAGCAACTACAAAAAATTCTTTACGCGTGGTAAAACCATTTACCATGATTCTACTTTTTACTTCTTCTTCTTCTACTTATTCTCTCTACCCAGCATTCCTCACGACACCAGCCCCAAGCTTCCTGTCGACATAGCCAACATGGCGCCGGCGAGCGTCACTGCGAATCCACATCCGGGGCCCTAATGACGCAGAGCGAGCGCGTGCCGCTGTCACGTCAATTTCCCACTGTGGGGGGAAACGTACACGATGCAGGCCCACACCACTCAAGCGTACCGCGGTACCGCGGGTCCCGCGCTTTGAAAGTGAAAAGCTGGTTTATTTCACAGTGGCATGCCGCAACATGTGAAATTGAAATGCTTGGGCTTCTCCCCTATATATATATATATATAGATGTTGCTTTTAACTTCTGTTTCTTTTTTTCTAACTTCCCATGGGGCTGACAGGCAATGATCTTCCCATGTTTGCACACCACCGTCGTTTGCACGTCACCAAAAGCAAGGGAAAGACGGTTTATGAGAGAACAGGTGCATTCGCGCACGTGCTGTACTCCTGTCGAGAACGTACGTTCCTTAGCAATCCGCTAGAATCTAGTAGAAATCTACTAGCTGGGAATATAATATATAAAACGCGTGCTCTTTTCTCTTGAGACTATTAGGAGGCGTAATGGGTGCAAAGTTGTGTGTTTTGTGGGTGTTTTTTTCTTAACATGTAATTGGTTTTGCTTGTGTTTATTTCGCGTTCCTTTAATTTGTGATTTTCTAGTTTGCTTCGCGTTGTAGGATAAAGTTTGTTTTGCAATCCAAATGGCTTCGACTTTTAACCTATTACATATTGTTTTCAGTAACAAGGAGCTATTAAGAGACACTTTTTCTTAAATCTTGAATCTGGAAGTCCCTGGTTGTCTTTGTTGTTTGTGTGCAATAGCCAGAAGCCAGCGCTCAAGGGAATACTTGTATTTGTGCATTATCTACACCCAGCCCGAGAAAGACAGTTTATTCATATCTTCTCCACTCTATTATGAGGTATATCTACACCCAGCCCGAGAAAGACAGTTTACTCATATCTTCCCCACTCTATTATGAGGTATATCTACACCCAGCCCGAGAAAGACAGTTTACTCATATCTTCCCCACTCTATTATGAGGTATATCTACACCCAGCCCGAGAAAGACAGTTTACTCATATCTTCCCCACTCTATTATGAGGTATATCTACACCCAGCTCCAGAAAAAGTTTACTCATATCTTCCCCACTCTATCAGGTATATCTACACCCAGCTCCAGAAAGACAGTTTACTCATATCTTCCCCACTCTACTATGAGGTATATCTACACCCAGTCCCAGAAAGACAGTTTACTCATATCTTCCCCACTCTATTATGAGGTATATCTACACCCAGTCCCAGAAAGACAGTTTACTCATATCTTCCATACTCTATTATGAGGTATATCTACACCCAGCCCGAGAAAGACAGTTTACTCATATCTTCCCCACTCTACTATGAGGTATATCTACACCCAGTCCCAGAAAGACAGTTTACTCATATCTTCCCCACTCTATGAGGTATATATACACCCAGCTCCAGAAAGACAGTTTACTCATATCTTCCCCACTCTACTATGAGGTATATCTACACCCAGTCCCAGAAAGACAGTTTACTCATTATATTCCCCACTCTACCAGTATATCTACACCCAGTCCCAGAAAGACAGTTTACTCATATCTTCCCCACTCTACTATGAGGTATATCTACACCCAGTCCCAGAAAGACAGTTTACTCATTATATTCCCCACTCTACCAGTATATCTACACCCAGTCCCAGAAAGACAGTTTACTAATTATCTTCCCCACTCTATGAGGTATATCTACACCCAGTCCCAGAAAGACAGTTTACTAATTATCTTCCCCACTCTATGAGGTATATCTACACCCAGTCCCAGAAAGACAGTTTACTCATATCTTCCATACTCTATTATGAGGTATATCTACACCCAGTCCCAGAAAGACAGTTTACTAATTATCTTCCCCACTCTATCAGGTATATCTACACCCAGTCCCAGAAAGACAGTTTACTCATATCTTCCCCACTCTATTATGAGGTATATCTACACCCAGTCCCAGAAAGACAGTTTACTAATTATCTTCCCCACTCTACTATGAGGTATATCTACACCCAGTCCCAGAAAGACAGTTTACTCATATCTTCCCCACTCTATTATGAGGTATATCTACACCCAGTCCCAGAAAGACAGTTTACTAATTATCTTCCCCACTCTACTATGAGGTATATCTACACCCAGTCCCAGAAATACAGTTTACTAATTATCTTCCCCACTCTACTATGAGGTATATCTACACCCAGTCCCAGAAAGACAGTTTACTCATATCTTCCCCACTCTATTATGAGATATATCTACACCCAGTCCCAGAAAGACAGTTTACTCATTATATTCCCCACTCTACCAGTATATCTACACCCAGTCCCAGAAAGACAGTTTACTAATTATCTTCCCCACTCTATTATGAGGTATATCTACACTCAGTCCCAGAAAGACAGTTTACTCATATCTTCCCCACTCTATGAGGTATATCTACACCCAGTCCCATAAAGACAGTTTACTCACATCTTCCCCACTCTATTATGAGATATATCTACACCCAGTCCCAGAAAGACAGTTTACTCATTATCTTCCCCACTCTATGAGGTATATATACACCCAGTCCCAGAAAGACAGTCTACTCATATCTTCCATACTCTATTATGAGGTATATCTACACCCAGTCCCAGAAAGACAGTTTACTCATATCTTCCCCACTCTATGAGGTATATATACACCCAGTCCCAGAAAGACAGTTTACTAATTATCTTCCCCACTCTATTATGAGGTATATCTACACCCAGTCCCAGAAAGACAGTTTACTCATATCTTCCATACTCTATTATGAGGTATATCTACACCCAGTCCCAGAAAGACAGTTTACTCATATCTTCCCCACTCTATCAGGTATATCTACACCCAGTCCCAGAAAGACAGTTTACTCATTATCTTCCCCACTCTATGAGGTATATCTACACCCAGTCCCAGAAAGACAGTCTACTCATATCTTCCATACTCTATTATGAGGTATATCTACACCCAGTCCCAGAAAGACAGTTTACTCATATCTTCCCCATTCTACCAGGCATAAACGGGTATCTAACTTAGGTTAGGGGAAGCATAGTTGGGCTCATCACTCGTTCCCTTTACCTTTTCATTCATAGTCAGTCACTATTGGTGAACTATGAATATGTGAAGGCTGCAAAGGCTACCAACCCGATTGGCAGTTTAGACTCATTTGCATTTTCCATCCCGGAGTACCGGTAGTCGTGTTAACCGCACTCATGACTACAGGTCGTGGTTTCGTCTCCAACCAC
>CM065699.1:18017562-18025062 GCA_017654935.2 Phymorhynchus buccinoides
GTGTGTGTGTGTGTGTGTGTGTGTGTGTGTGTGTGTGTGTGTGTGTGTGTGTGTGTGTGTGTGTGTGTGTGCGCGTGTGCGTGTGCGTGCGCGCGCTTTGTTTTGCGTGATTCTCTCGAAGTTATGGGTTTTCTTTCTCTTGCGTTTATCTTTTCGTTGAACTTTTTTTTATTTATCTATTCAATGCTGTCAGAAAGAGCTAAAATCTGAGGAACATTTAAATGTTGTTGTTGCGCAGTTCTGGCAAGATTGTTCAACACTAGTAAGACAAGAAAACTACAGCGAGAAGGGTCAAATAGAGGAACGCGTCACATGGACCCTTGAACAGAGAACGGCACCAATCCCAATAATTCATTACCCACATGCTTTACAATATAAAAGACAATCGGCCTAAATCGAACATTACATTGGGACACTTTTTGTTCTATTAGTAAAAGCTTGATGGTCATCTGTACATCTCAACAAGGCTCCCTTCTCTCTATTTTCTCTGAACCTGATCAATCTCTCTCTCTCTCTCTCTCTCTCTCTCTCTCTCTCTCTCTCTCTCTCTCTCTCTCTCTCTCTCTCTCTCTTGCCTGCGCATACTAATTAAGCAAACTGAAAACAAAAACACACATTTCAGCCGACCTACTACTGACTGAGCCAGTCAATACAAATGAGCTCCCATTTTCAATCAGCATGGACAAGAGCGAGTCAGCAACTGAGCTAACCTTCCTGGTACTGAAATCACGAGGGCGTCTTAGACAGTGAGTTAACGCGGGTAGCAATATAAATTAGACTAAACTCCCAAACCGGTTGGCTGTTTAGCCTAATGTACACACTACTACCCGTTTTAGCTGTTTTTAGGACGCACTCGTGGTTACGGTACCTGGTGGCAGGGATTTCCAAGGGGATGGAGCGAGAACGGTTCTTGTCAGGTCCTCTGCTTGTCGTTTTCATTGTTCGGCAAGCGCCGCAATCAGCGGGCAGGATCAAGGCAGTGTGGGCCAGACCTCAGGGATGGCAGGGGACCACCGGAAATGAACCCACAGCCAGGGGTCAGGGACTTTTAGCTGGAGCACGCGCGCTCCGCGTGCGGATTCAGTCTCTGGTTTAGTTTTAGTCCTGTGCCTAAATGATTTTTGTGCCGGAAGTCTTCTTCCACACGCCGACCAGGGAGTGTTTCTTGGATTGGGATCTCTCTCTCTCTCTCTCTCTCTCTCTCTCTCTCTCTCTCTCTCTCTCTCTCTCTCTCTCTCTCTCTCTCTCTCTCTCTCTCTCTTTGTCCCCCTCTCTCTCTCTCTCTCTCTCTCTCTCTCTCTCTCTCTCTCTCTCTCTCTCTCTCTCTCTCTCTCTCTCCTCTCTCTCTCTCTCTCTCTCTCTAATCTCATTTGTGATTGATTAATGTTTTTTAACACACTTATTTTAACAATAAAACACTTTGATTTTGTTTTTACCTTGTGTTTTTTTTATCCCTTTCTAATACGTGGCAAGATTGAACGTGGTGACAGCCCTGACATGGCCTTTGTTGTCGACGAAATTCCCACGTTTCCCCAGTCTTATCCTCCCTCCCTTTTCTTCTCATTTCTGCATGTACATATAATATTATTTAGCTTTCTTGTTTGATTTACTTTATTTTCCCCAGGGCTGGGTGGAAAAAACCATGTAACTTGCTTATCTCATGTCCCCTTGGTAAATACAATTTCGTTTGTGTTTTTGTTTTCGTTTTCTCTCTCTTACTTCATGTAATGGATACATTATTGTGCATTGTAATATAAAATTGTAAAACGAACAATTAACGATTCAGCAATGAATCTTGAGGCTCAATATGGTCCTCTTCCTCTCAAAAATCATATATTTAAATATGGGATCATGCTTTATGAGCGACTACAATAATACTGAACTGTAGTTGAAGACCTTTATCTGATTTTATTGTTTTGAAATTAACTTTGAATGCATACGTCTCTCTTCGCTTCTTTTTTCTTCATGTTTACTTTTTCTCATCTCATGTGGTTTTATTTATGATACAGGGACGGTATTCATGTCGAGATAGCATGAGACTTAGCATGATGCTAACTTAGAAGCTCTTCCAAAAGTCCTATTAAATCCTATAGGACATTGGAAGAGCTTCTAAGTTAGCATCATGCTAAGTCTCATGCTATCTCGACATGAATACCGTCCCAGGTTAATATGCATGCAACGATTTTATATCTTTGTTGTACGCTCTGTTGTTGACTTCTCTTTTTTTGTACTATCGATGATTATGCGTCTTTATCCAATGTGTGTGTGCGTGCGTGCGTGCGGGCGTGCATTCGTGCATGCATGCGTGCGTGCGTGTGCCAGTGTGTGTGTGTGTGTGTGTGTGTGTGTGTGTGTGTGTGTGTGTGTGTGTGTGTGTGTGTGTGTGTGTGTGTTTGTTGTGTGTTTTGTGTGTGATTTGGCATGAACGAGATAGCGCAATGAGGCTTTATACTGAAAATTATCTGCCCCTGTCTCGTGCACTGGGATGCGAACGCCACCTACTTAAGATTATCGCCCTTGCCTGTCAGGAACTAGTAGTATATAGCCACAGAAAATGTTCTGTCCCTGACCACTCACTAGGTGGCATGGTCAAGTTAGTCCGAAAACCATGGCCCTAATTTAAGACGTAGTACAATAAAGAAGCCCCGTTAAAAAGCAGGTAGGGAAACAAATAGAGGTGGGGGAAAAAACCGGTTTGAACCGAAAAACCGGTGCTAAACTTTCGCGGTTCGAAAAACCGGTTCGAGTTGCTGTGAACCGGCTTTTTAACTGCAAACTGAAAGTAAGTTTGCCTTAGAATAACGCATTCTTTTTTAAGAACAACACTGATTCTCAGCACAGTTTGGGTGTTTGTAAACCAAGAGTAGCTGTTTCTAGTTTGTGGTGGTGTATGGCTTTGACTTTGACCGAGTGTTGAGTTGAGAGTGTGTGTGTCATAAGTCATAAGTTTCTTTATTGTGTGTCTGTGTGTATGTGTGCGCGTGCGTGCGTGTGTTTGAATATTCTGACAAATACATATGTGTTTGCATAGGTGAAACTAGTGATGCGAGTACTGGTTAAACAAACCGGTTTGGCAAAACCGGTTCGAAGAGGGAAAACCGGTTTAAAAGCGGTTTGGATTTTTGAACCGGTTCTCAACTCTATAAACAAACAGTAATAGTTTGTAACGATGACTAACAAACTTGAGACACTTTTTCTAAGTCATAACAGCCCTAGATAGCAAGCCAGCACATAAAACAAGAAGAAGAAAAAACAGAGCAGAAAGCAATAGTAACAGTAATGAACGAAGACAACGTGCTTTAAGTCTCTTAAAGACCCACCAGATCACGTGTCAAAATCACGGGTTTCACGTGTTTTCCCTCTTACAGCTGGTAAGAAATCTTGTTTTGACCAGGTTCAATTCCCATACAAATGCCCCCAAATTCAACACGAAACATCATTTTAAAGAGCAGCCTCAATTTGAAGTTGGGGACATTTGTATCTGGTTCACAGCTACCCAGAAAACAAACCCAACGTGCATGCGTGTGCATGTGTGTGTGTGTGTGTGTGTGTGCTTGTGCTGGGTGTGCGTGTTGTTTTTGTGAATATTATGCTGTTATTTCATGCTTGTGAATTGTGTGAAAATACATACGTGCATTAGTCCTAGTAGTAGTAGTAGTAGTAGTAGTAGTAGTAGTAGTAGTAGTAGTAGTAGTAGTAGTAGTAGTAGTAGTCACAGCAGTTGTTGTTGCTGATTGATATGTGTATTGCTTTTGTCTGCTGATGTTATTGGATTTTTGTTTCATGTTTTTATTCCATTTCAATGTTGTGTAAAGCGCCCTGTAGCCTACATAGTAGGATGGGCGCTATATAAATGTTCCTCATTATTATTATTAGTATTAAGGGACTTAATCGTGGAGCGTCAGTGTGTTTTTAATTTCTAAAGCTTCTCCCGATCGAAACAAAAGAGATGGAACCAGAGGGATCAGACAGCGGGAAGTAGAACAAGGAAAGGGTGGAGTAGAGTGGTGGGTGTAGTGAGGAATGGGAGGATGGCGTAAAGGCCGAGATTTCAAAATTACAAAAGTCTGGTCAAGCTTGATCGAATCGAATCGGAGACAGACAAGAACAGGGGCACCCTTTCAGATCATTCAGAAAAGAGAGGGGGGACCCAAAATGTGCTCCTTCTTCTATACCTCTACCCCATCTCCAACCAGCCTTGATCAGGCAAGCCTGGCTGCGTCTCGTGCTCCCCGAACGCGGTGTCTGACACGGGCAAGACCGGGGCCTTTTGTACAAATTGTCACGTCACTTCGCCTCGCTGCTCTTGGCGAGGACCCCGGTCCCCCTAATGGAACCATCAGCCCTTTCCAATATCAGCCACGGGGTAAACCAAGCGAGGGGCCAGACGTCCCTCAAACGTTTCCGCCACTCAATGGCCGCTTTTGATACCACGTGTCCCTTCCCAGAGTTCATCAGCATGTAAGCGTGAACATGGCCGGGGAAGGGATTCCCGCCAGCAGCAGAAGCGCCATCTTTCGGTCGTTTCTTCTCCCCGGAAGGGACGACTGATGTCATTTCCGCCCGAGCCGACGAAAACGGGTTTACACGTGCTGTTTAGAATGTTCAATCGTGGTTAAGGGGAGGCGAGGGACGCGGGGTTATTGGCGATCGTGGCTTGTTGTGGCAAGTCCGAAATGGCTGATGGTTTTTTTTCCCTGATGCCTTCTCCCCTTTCCTTTCCCTGTCTTTCTCATCCGGTGCCTCCTTTAGCTTTACGCGACCAGGTCGAAATTGCTACAACTTTTCGTACTTGTTTTCTTCGTCTGTCTGCTGTTTTGTGTTCCCCTTTATTGAGACACTTGTATTGGAAGAGAGAAAGATTGGGTCGCGATTGTGGTTTTTTTTCTTCAGTTCCTTTACCCATTCTTATCTTCGCGTAGAGCGTGTTGCTTTCTTGCTTTATAATTTGCTTTATTTCTTCATAATTATGAAGCTTTTTAAAACTCTCTTTCCAAAACAAAATAATTGTACCTTTAGTAGCTTTGCTTAATGTAGAAGAAATTCTTGACGAAAGAGAAGTATTGACTAGATTGTCTATCACTCCGGTCTGATAACCTCTCTCTCTCTCTCTCTCTCTCTCTCTCTCTCTCTCTCTCTCTCTCTCTCTCTCTCTCTCTCTCTCTCTCTCTCTCTTTAAATTCCCACAGTCATTTCCCCATCCTTATTCTCCTCTATGCCCCTTTCCCCTCCTCCCTCCCTTTTCTTCTCATTTCTGCATGTACATAATATTATTTAGCTTTCTTGTTTGATTTACTTTATTTTTCCCCAGGGCTGGGTTAAAAAAAAAGCATGTATCATGGATCTCTCTCTCTCTCTCTCTCTCTCTCTCTCTCTCTCTCTCTCTCTCTCTCTCTCTCTCTCTCTCTCTCTCTCTCTCTCTCTCTCTCTCTCTCTCTCTCTCATGCGCACGGCATGTCGAGTGCGTGAGCGTGTTTTGCATGAATGTTGCGTTATTAGACCTGTGATACGTTGGGGTTTATTTTATGTTTTACTTTTACGTGCCACCACAAGCTGTATATCCTTTCTAGGACAATAAAATGTTGTGACATGTGTGACTTGTGTGACACACACACACACACACACACACACACACACACACACACACGCACGCACACACGCGCACACACACACACACACACACACACACACACACACACACACACAGTGCGACTCTCCACTACTCACCAGGCGGCCCTCGAACCCCATCCAGGTCCCTGGCCGGGGAGAAGAGCGAGCCGTTGGGGCGGACAGCACCCATCGTGGGCGGCAGCTTGCCCATGGCCCCGAGGTGAGCCTCCCGGAGAGCCTCCATGCTCAGGCCTCTCATGGCAGCCGCAGGCCCTTCCAGGGACACCTTACTCGCCGTGCTGTGCGTGGACAAGGAGTAGGGATACGAAAGAGTCGTGTGGGACAGCGATAACGGGTAAGAGCCCAAATGTCCGAAACGGGCGTTGGCCGCCGCTGCCCAAGCTGCCGAGGCTCCTGGAGGGAGGTAGAGAAAGCCGGAGTTGAGTCCCGCGGGGCGGATAGCTGCCGGGAAGGGTCCCGGGGGGACCGGGCGACCTTCCACGTTCGCCACCTGAGCCAGCATGGCGGCACGGGCCGCTGCCGCCGCCGTCATCATGGCAGCCTGGGAGGAGGACATGGCGGAGGAGGTGATGGAGGAGGAGGAGGAGGAAGAAGAGGATGATGATGATGATGAAGGGTGCAGGAACTCTGTCACAGACCAGATCTTGGGCCGGGGTGTGGTGGGTATGCACGAGGCGGACGAGGTAGTGGTGATGGTGGTGGAGGAGGTGGTAGGGGTGGGAGCTTCTCCATCTTCGCGCGAGTCTCTGGGACTGTTGGAGGGATTGTTCGAGACAGATTTGTGGGCGAGGTCTCTGGGCTGGTCGTCCCTGCCCTTCTCCTCCCCCTCGTCCTCCCCGCTGTGGCAGGAAGAGGAAGAGCCCGGCACCTCTCTGTCCCTCCGGTCCCGCTCCTCCAGGCCCCTCAGGGGCGATCTGTCTCTGAACAAACTCTTGCGGATGTCGTCTGAGGTGGCCAGGGGGTGTGGAGGAGGATGGTGTGGGTGACGATGATGGTGAAGGGGGTCGAGCTGACTGAGGTGGGGGAGGTGATGGTGCGGGTGTGGATGCGGATGGGGGTGGGGGTGGTCTTTGAAGCTGGAACAGGAGTCCTCATCCACGTTGATGATGCCTTCTTTGCCTTCTGCGTCGCCGCCTGAAAGCACACCAGTGACTACAATGGTCAAACGAAGAAGGAAACAAAGACAACTGAACACGTATTGATAATATATGTTAACCTCCCAAAACACTTCTATGGCTGATACACCATAGCAAACATTGTAAGAGCAAAACAATCCTACGGAAAGCCGGACTACAGAAGCTCTTCAGAGAAGAGCATACCACCAGAGTCGTTGTGTTTCATGAGATAAACGTTACAACTTCATGTGGGTAAAACCAAGTCTACAAAAAGAGAGGCATCGGGGGAAACATCAATATATTAATGTTTCCCCCGATTTCTCTATTGTGCATGAGGAAGAGAGTTGGGGAGAGACAGGCAGACAGCAATGAAGGGGTGTCGGGCATGGCCCTCGGGCATTTGTAAGTGAAATAAATGTGGTGTTGAACTGCACTGTTAAAAGACTGCATCTCTCTCTCTCTCTCTCTCTCTCTCTCTCTCTCTCTCTCTCTCTCTCTCTCTCTCTCTCTCTCTCTCTCTCTCTAACCATTTGAGTTTGTTTTGTAATTTATTTATTTATTTATCTATTTATTCACTTCATATGTTATTATTTTAGAGGTTCTGATGAAAAGAAGCAGTTATTTATGCTTACTCAGTTTATCCTCATTAAAAATTTCGAGTTCGAGTTATCTCTCTCCCTCCCCCTCTCCTCTCTCTCTCTCTCTCTCTCTCTCTCTCTCTGTCTCTGTGTGTGTCTCTCTCTCTCTCTCTCTC
>CM065699.1:18030062-18037562 GCA_017654935.2 Phymorhynchus buccinoides
CAGAAAGTACTACCACCAAAAGAATAAATAAGACGGAGAGTACCTTTTGGGTTTTACCCGAGATGAATGATAATACATTCTGGCTCATAAGCCACGAAATAAGAATTAGGAAGAATGTGTTTTGCGATGGTGATCAGCCCTTAATTTTATGAAGTTCTACGAAAGCTTAAGTGGGAAACTAAACGTTGTTACTTTCTAAATTCAGAAAACCGATTTACTTAATTTAGAAAGCAACAACGTTTAGTTTCCCACTTAAGCTTAAGTAGAACTTCATAAAATTAAGCACAGTTCTTTAGAGCTGAAAGTTTACCCAAGGAAATAATTTGAATTGGTTTGTAATTTATGCTATTCAATGTACCATATGGCCATCTTTTCAATATTACCTGATGAAACACAAATTAACAGGGATAAAGTAGGATGTCAGTTCTTGGTTCGTGTAGGACAAAGTGTAATCGATCCCTGAACACGCCCCACACTTGTCAGCTGAAGATAATGCTGTCGTTTTGAAGCGACAGTGTACGAACGTAGGCTATACACGGCTCTAAGCTTATCAAGCGTTTGCCTCGATACTAAATGCCTGACCCTATTACACAGACAATTGAGATCGCTATGGATGCTCCTCAAGTGTCAGACCAAGAGGCCTGTGTTTTGGAGACCCCTACCCGATCTTATAGCCTCGAGTCAATCAAACAGAGCCAATACAGGTCTAGTTTTGCTATGACCAGTTGTGATTAGACAGTTAAGTTTATTTGTTTATCTGGATTTGAAATGTGTAATCCCAACCTGTCCGAGCGTGGTAGGGGGTGTATTGCGAGAAGTTTGAAATGTCCAAAGTGCTGTGTTTGATCCTATTAATTCACATAGTGAGTCAGACGTTTGACTCAAATGCAGAGAGGTTTATGTATGCTCATTGTAGAATGGTACAGTCACTGTTGAGGGCAGGGGAAGAATAGAGTGGTTGTGGGGGGGATTGAGGGTGAATAATCAGGTTACAAAGTTTGTCATTCATTTTCGTTACATAGATATATGGCAGATCCGAATAACCATACGTTCTTCTTCTTCTTCTGCGTTCCCAGGCCACATGGCCATACTGGGTAAGGTACGTATGTGTCCGGTTTTCAGTTTTCACTGGTCTCCTCGCTGTGTACAGCCGACACATTCCGATTTCGGAGGAGCTCAAAGGAGAACATTATTTAGATTTTGTTTTACAAACAAAAGGCAGGAGAATGGGCCACAAAATCAGAAAGATAACTACTAGATAACAGAAAGCAATGGGAAAAGGCAGAGTCAAAGAGAGTAACAGATTAGAGGAAGTTAAAGCACAGAACTTCCAAAGGGTGGGGGAACTATCTGTATGAAAGACCCCCCCCCCCCCCCCCCAGGTATCCCCACGGGGAGCATTAACCGTGTTGACTTGCTTTACTTTTCTTTTGTGTGGATGAAGCTTTAAGTTATTTTCTTTGTTAGTTTTATTTCTCTTGAGACATTCTGAATAAAAACAACAGATGTTAAAATTGACTTTATTGACCGTTATTCTTCAAAATGTAAATAAAACAGTGCTGGAGAAAAGTGAAATTGCCCACAAGAAACGAGAGTTTGCGATTGAGATTGGAAAATGGGGTACCGTAGAGAAACATTTAAAAGCTGTAATTTTAATTATGTGTGATTAAAATAGTATTTCTTTGTTTCAGTTTAATTTCGGTTTTATTTACTTATTTTGTTCCAAAATTGTCGGTTTAAAAAAAATTGTACTTGGCCGGTAAGGAGAGAAATGGAGTAATCGTTAGAATATTATGAGATTATACGTCAATTTCCATAGTTCTGAAAGGTTTTCTCACTTCAAATGTTACTTTGAGTCCCTTTACGTAACTTGTTTTGTTTTCAGTTCGGATTAAGCTTAATCCACCGTTCTTGGGTTATTTACAACGAATTGATTATCCTAACTTTACGTGGGTATCTTGTTTGTTCATTTTCGGGTGTGTTTTTTCTAACATTTTCTCCATTATTTTTAGTTGGCTAATATAAAAGAAAGCATTATGATTGGGTTTCATTCTTACCTCTGTATGAATTCAGCAATTTATTGCATTATTACCGTTTCCTTGACAAAAGAAACAGAAACCAGAAAAAATGACCTCAAAGATGACAACGACCAATTGAATAAGAAAGATGAAAAATAGATCAGACTGACAGACTACTACAAGAACATCAGGATTAACAACAAAACGGATGAAAAGCTCGCTTTGGCATGAGGCCGTGTCAGACCAATTGGCATAAGCTAGAACACCAAGGCTACATCAAAATGTTGTTATGTTCTGCATACGTATGCGGGGATTGTCTTTAGCCATGGCAAGCTCCTAGCATAACATCGTCAGTCCAAAATCCTCCTTGTCGGAGTGTGGCTGCCCACGTGGCGGGGTAATCAAAAAGGGTCACACACGTTATAATATATGTTCTCATCCCTAGTTTGGGGCATTTGTACCATAGTGTTCAAGAGCGTCCGGCTTGTTGGGATGATCCCTGGAGTCTTTAAGCCAGGGTACGACAACGAAGAAGAAAAGCAAGGACAAGAAGAGGGGAGGAATCAAAGAAAAGGAGGAACAAGACACACGCAACCAACGACAAAAAGGTGGACAAGAAGAAAAAGCAAACCGAACAAACACGGAGCAGAAAACATCTCGGAACAGAAGGGAACTAAATTCCCACATCAATGATGCACGCGCGCACGAGCGTACGCACGACAGATTATTCCGCCCGACAACTAAAGCATCTCTCTCTCTCTCTCTCTCTCTGTCTGTCTCTCTCTCTCTCTCTCTCTCTCTCTCTCTCTCTCTCTCTCTCTCTCTCTCTCTCTCTCTCTCTCTGTCTGTCTGTCTGTCTGTCTGTCTGTCTGTCTGTCTGTCTGTCTGTCTGTCTGTCTGTCTGTCTGTCTGTCTGTCTGTCTGTCTGTCTGTCTGTCTCTCTCTCTCTCTCTCTCTCTCTCTCATCTCTCTCTCTCTCTCTCTCTCTCTCTCTCTCTCTCTCTCTCTCTCTCTATGTCTGTCTGTCTGTCCTATCTCTCTCTCTCTCTCTCTCTCTCTCTCTCTCTCTCTCTCTCTCTCTCTCTCTCTCTCTCTCTCTCTCTCTCTCTCTCTCTCTCAAACTCTCTCTCTGTGTTGCTTTCTTGTTGTTTGCCTCAGGGCTGAGTGAAAAAAGCTGTAACTAATTAGCTTATCTCATTACCCTGAATAAATAACATTTCGTTAACATTTCGTACTCTCTCTCTCTCTCTCTCTCTCTCTCTCTCTCTCTCTCTCTCTCTCTCTCTCTCTCTCTCTCTCTCTCTCTCTCTCTCTTCTCTCTAACCCAAGACCGAATCATCACCCGCACGTGTAGTGAGGGAATGAAAGACTGAATAGAAGAAGTGAGCCAAAAAGGACGAGGTGGTGGGTGGACAATGGTAGAGTAAAAGGAAGAGAATGGAAATAAGGAGGCGTGGTGGGGAATAATGAGCGCCACGAGTTCATTTGTTGAACATTGTTGTCGTACCCTGGCTTAAAGACTCCAGGGATCATCCCAACAGCCGAAGCGCTTGAACACTACGGTACACATGCACCAGATTAACGTTTTTGACCGGGTTTTTTGTATTACCCCGCCACGTGGGCAGCCACACGCCGACTTCGGAGGAGAAGCCACGAATGAAAAATAGTGCTTTACGTCCTCGCAGTATGGAACAGACACATGTGGGACATTTGTAAATACAAAGATGGTGGGAACAATGCTGGAGGCAATGCCCGGAGGCAGTGCAACACCAGTAAAGTCCCGAGTTTATAACAATATAGACAGGTGTAGCGGTAACCACGCCTCGGTTAAACTTCATCGGCAAGTGGAGGAGAAGCCACGTGTGAAAATAGGGTTTTACGCCCTCTTCGGCCTTTCGGCCATGTGGGGCATTTGTAAATACAAAGATGGTGGGAACAATACTGGAGGCAATGCCCGCAGGCAGTGCTAAGCCAGTAAAGTCCCGATTTTTAAAAAAATAATGCAGATATGTGTAGCAGTAACCACGCCTCGGTTAAACCTCATCGGCTGTGGTGAGGAGAAGCCACGAGGCGACGACGCGAGGCGAAAATGGTGTTTTACGTCCTCTTGGTCCGAATCAGACACATATGGGACATTTGTAAATACAAATATGGTTGGAACAATACTGGAGGCAATGCCCGGAGGCAGTACGAAACCAGTGAAGTCCCGATTTGTTTAATTAATACAGATAGCTAATAGGTGATAGCTGATACAGATAGGTGACCACGCCTCGGTTAAACCTCATCGGCTATGGCACCGCCACAAGTACTGTCTTGATTCGGAGGAGAAGCCACGGATGGAAGTTCAGTTTAACGTCGCGTATCGGCTTTCGCCATGTACGACGGGCTGAACAAACAAACCAGGGTATAAACAAAAAAATTTGTTCCTGAATCACTGTCTTAGCCAAAAGGCCGAGAAGCGATCAGAATTAAAATAAAAGAGAAGCCACGAAGTTGCTATTGAATTGTATGCATAGGGCCGGCCCTTAAATGAAGACATAGTTCGACACGACTGGCCGGCACACACATTCATGAGCGAATGATTGACCGACTGACTACTACAGCTGTATGCACAGTTGCAACAGGACACGGCGAAGAGCAATACGTTTCGATCTCTCTCCGTCTTGATGTACACCGGCCGACCTCTAGCATTCTGTCTGATGTACTAATAAGCCAGGGGTCGCGGCTCATCCATCCGTCTGAAGTTCATCCAAGATTTACTGTCACAAGGAATAATGCTGTGGTGTTCATCGTTAGAGAGTGGGGAGGGGGGCAATAACCAACGCGATTCTGGCAAGAATTATAAGCTTAATTAATAAGCAAATAACATGTAAGATTTTGGTATTCTTATTATCCATGCGGATTTTAAATTTGATGTTTAATATCACAACGAATCAAACACTTGAACATAAACACTACTTACGTCTTTCTCTTCGATCGCTCAGACAGCTTCCTGTCAATTATGAGCGCAGATGCGTCAAGCTGCCGTTATGCGCCTAACTAAGAAATAGTTAGGCCCAGCAAATCCGACTTCGGCTGGATGAAATGTTTTTGAAAGTGTTTCGTGAAAAAAGGCAGGAGAATGGACCGGTAAGGCAGAAATATAGCAGATGACAGTAAGCAAAGGGAAACGGCAGAGTCAAAGAGAGTGACAGGAAGTTACAAGCACACAACTTCCAGAAGGTGGGGGAACTATTTAAACAAAAGACCCCCCCGGTATCCCCACGGGGGGAACAATACTGTGAACATTATCCTTTTATCATATATGAAAGGGGCTCTAAGCGGGTTCATCAATGGGGAAGATACATTATGCATTAGTAAACATTATTATTTTAACATTAAACTCTTTTTGTTTGTGTTTGTCAGCCGCCATATCAAAGTCTATATCAGTAAAAATGTGTGGGCACACTATAAGCTTCAAACTTGTTGCTGCTGTTATTTTGTTTTAATTGCATACGTGTTGTTGGTCAATAAAGATTATTTAAACCACATAAAATGTTCAGATGTCCTACCTTCCTTTTCATTCAGTGAAAACAATGGAACTTCCAGTTTACTTAGACCAACAATCGTTTCCAGAGGGTAAACATTAACACTTAAAGCAACTGCGAAGTGAATCTCAAATTTCAGATATTAACTTATGCACACTGGTCCAAAACAATACGCTTAGTATGTGAATTTGTTATTATTGTTGTTGATGATGTTGTTGTTTTTGCAAATGAATCAACAAATATATGTAGCATTGCATAGGCCTCTCTTTTATTTCTAAAACTGATAAGAAACCCCAGATGTCAACAAGAAAAAGACTTTTGGACAATGTTGTAACCGTATTATAATTAACACTGACGTCACGATATTTAGACCTTTACCTTGTTCTATCCATTATCTATCGCTCTAAGGAGTTGTCAATAAGAATTGTTCGGACATAATTAAGGGGAGTAATTTCATGGTGTGTGGGAGTGATCTTGCCTAATTCAATCGGTCAAACAGGGGAAGTTACTCTACATATCAGCTCTCGCCTCGTGTGTTTGAGCAGACATACATCACTTTGAACACCGTGCGTCATTCTAACATTTATTTTATGTATATTTCTACGTCACATTCTGCAAGTTTTATCAGTTTGTGGCCACTGGACACCCCTAATGTTTCTATAAATAAATATAAAAATGTTTGCAAGTCGCTGACTCGCATCCTGCGGTTTCAAGCTTCGACGTATTGTTGCATTGTTGCTATGGTATTTGACCGAGTAATGGAGGTAAGCAACTCTAATTTTCATGAAGTGCTCTCCCCTTGTTGTTGTTTTCTTCCGAAAATCGTCTATTTGAAAACATCACATTTTACCCTACACCTTTATGGCTCAATCACACTGCATAAAGTCTGTTTCAAAGTTGGTGTGTGGGGGGGGGGGGGGGGGGGGTTATTGGGAGGAAAGTGGATGTGGGCAGGGTACTAGTAGGGAAGGGAAGCAAATGACTGGACAACGGAAACAGGTGGGGGTGGGGGTGAGGGGTCAAATGTTGCTTTGCAATATACAAGTTGCAGTCGTCAAGCAACGTCTAGAATCTACAGTTCCTGATCCCGGTATTACCAACACACCACCCCTCACTTTCTCTCCTTTCTTCTTCTTCTTCTTTCACCTACACCGCCTCCTCCCCTGTATTTCTTATTCTTCACGCACAGACAGACACAACACGCCATAGCACCACACAGAGAAGCATTCCACCCACACAACAGCCAATACACCCTCAGTTCCCCTAAACCAACCCCTCTCACCCCATCAAAGACCATGCCTTAGAGTAACTTTGACCCCATCTCTCTCTCTCTCTCTCTCTCTCTCTCTCTCTCTCTCTCTCTCTCTCTCTCTCTCTCTCTCTCTCTCTCTATCCCACCCCACCCCACCCCAACATTCTCTTTGGCTCCGGTCCCAGGTGGCGACCCCAAGACTGCACCTGAAAACAAAGCTGGAAGATCCATTAATCGGCCAATAATTCATGGCCCATGAAGAGAGCGGCCGCGCGCGGACTGACCAGAGAATAATGGGCCATTAATTATTCTGCTTTCTCAGCGCTGGACCTCTTCTTCGTCCTCTTCTTCGTCGTCTTCTTCTTCTTCTTCTTCGGCCACACCGTTCAGGGCAGGATCTAGAGAGGGGGTGGGTGGGGGGGGGGGGGTCCTGGTTTCCGGACACCCTCCCCCCCCACCCACCCCACTGCCACAAGCAATGTGCCTTACGTGAGGGTGAAAAGTAAGAAAATGACTCGATTTCTGCCTTCATAATCACAACACTGCAATTTATTTCCGGGGTCTTTGCCCCCCCCCCCCCCCCCCCCCCACCCTCCCAAAAGCACACTGCACCTTAACCAGGAATGTATGCAGCCCCCTCGATCCCTGGTGGACCCCCCCCCTCCTCCCCTCCCCCCCCCCTTACAAATCACTTGGTCCGGCC
>CM065699.1:18050062-18055062 GCA_017654935.2 Phymorhynchus buccinoides
GAAGGGGTCTTAATATGGAAGTAGTAGTCGCTCAGTGGTCCAGATACGAAGGAGACAAAATCGGTGACATTTTGGGGGGGTCACATATATTAGAGGGAGTCTTAAAGACACACTGACGCACCACGATTAAGTCCCTTGGTTTTTTTTCTGGGTTGCTGTGACCCACATACACATGTCCCCAACTTCAAATTGAGGCTGCTCTTTAAACTGATGTTTCGGTTTGAATTTGGGGGCATTTGTATGGGAGTGAGACCTGGTCAAAACCAGATTTCTTTCCAGCTATAAGAGAAAAACACACGTGAAACCCGTGATTTTGACACGTGATCTGGTGGATCTTTAATAGGGAAGGTCTTAATAAGGAGGTTCCACAGTATTGTTCAAACTTCGTTGTTTGTTTTGGGCTTTTGTGTGTAGCCAACAAGCATCCACATACAAACCTTTCTAACATCTGATGGTTCCACTCTATAAAACGACAACACCTCCACGCTTCTTGACGAGACGGAACAGGTTCGCCCCGCTGTCAGCATTATTGTGTGGTTGTTTTTCTGTTCTAAAACAAGAGGGCACAGTTGGTCCGAATACATTACATCGAGAAACCAAGACAATGAACACAATCTCTAGCAAGCCAGAACACATAAAACCCTCTCTGCTAGACGAGCGGCGAAGCAGGAAGAAAAGAAAATGAAACTGGATGTTGGATGCCAGAACCGATGTTTACCGCCATTGTGTGCGCAGATAAGGAGGCACCCAGTATACTGTCTCGCTAAGCCTCAAAACGAAACCCAAAACTCAACAGACTCTGAGATATCTAACTGATGATACAACTAAACGAAACGAAAAGACGTGAGATTTTGGAGACAAAAGGAAGGTGGGGTTGTGATGCAATTGGGGGTGAGGGGGGTACTAACTTGAAGGGGGAAGAAGGAGGGGGAAAGATTAGGGTTAGATTGGGGAGTGGGGGGGGGGGGGGGGGGGGGTAAGTGTTAACATTGTCGACTACCTTTCACGAGTGCTGTGTTTGTATTTTTGTTTCCGTTTGTGTTTAGCTTTGTCCAATTGTTATGACAATGTAGTTTCAGTTTAGTTAACAAGTTCAAGTTCAGTTTATTTTCCAAAAAACCCTAGGGGCACAAGGAAATAATCACAATTATGTTGCGGCAATGACCAATATTTCACGCATATTATAAACTTGCAATAATCATCTACAAAGGCGCGTACACGCGCCCATACACACAAACACACAAACACTCCGAGTTATTGAATTTCTAGAAAGATAAACAAAAACAAAAACAAAACAAAACAAAACAAACGTTGATAGCAAACTTAACAATACCTGTTAAGATATCTCTCTCTCTCTCTCTCTCTCTCTCTCTCTCTCTCTCTCTCTCTCTCTCTCTCTCTCTCTCTCTCTCTCTCTCTCTCTCACACACACACACACACACACACACACACACACACACACACACACACACACACATTCAGCGACAGTCCTTTTTTGTCTTTTTCATGGTTCAACTCTCTCTCGCTCTCTCCCTCTCTCTCTCTCTCTCTCTCTCTCTCTCTCTCTCTCTCTCTCTCTCTCTCTCTCTCGCTCTCTCCTCTCTCTCTCTCTCTCTCTCTCTCTCTCTCTCGCTCTCTCATTTAAGACGAGTTTCTGTACTTAATCTTTTTTCTGCATGATCATTGTTATTGTATTGTGTTGTGGGGGGGGGGGGGGGGGGGGTTCGCCACTAACTTTAGACAGAAACTGCTGTCAGCATGGGATTTTGATGTATCAAAAAGTGTTGCAAGTTCCACAGCTTCTTCAAACTTATTGGAGGTGGGGCTTTCTTTAAACCCTGTAGTCTGCACTAAAACAATGAGCAACTTAGGACGCACATTTCACCGCCAAGGGGCAGTCCAACCAGTAGGGGCTTAGCGCGTGATATTCTCAGTTGAGGGTAGTGAGAGAGAGAGAGAGAGAGAGAGAGAGAGAGAGAGAGAGAGAGAGAGAGAGAGAGAGAGAGAGAGAGAGAGGGGGGGGAGGGGGGACAAGCCCCTACTGGATTGACTGCCCCCTGGCGGTGAAAGCAGCGTCCTAAGTTGACCATTCTCTTCGCCATTTTCTTTTAACTGAATCACACTTTTTTTTATCTGTCCTATTTTCTGCACAGACTATCTTCCTATCTTCCCCAATTTAAAAAAAAAAAAAAAAAAAAAATCTGCCAAAGTCGGTTTTTATTTCTCCTCTTACATACCAAACACACACAAACGCAAAAATAACCGACGGATATCTTGCTTGTTACAATAATCTACAGATTATTAAAAGAAGAAGAAAAAACCAGTTGACACGAGAACAAGCTTGTCACTCAAGCGAACGCCTCGCGCACACTAATGACTCTGGGAAATAATTACTACTAATTATTCGCCTCTCGTCAGAGAGACAGTTTTGTGTGTCTTCGCTCATTATAAACCAAGACATTACACATAGGCCTACGATACATTTATAGTAGTAGGGTAAGACGGGGGTAAAACGCCCATGGGCGGGTAAGAAGCCCATGCTAATTATCTCATGAAATAAAGCAAATTTCAGTCACATTTTGCCCATGAGACGAGTGTTAATGTTTAGCATTCGTCTCATGGGCAATTTTGACTGAAATTTGCTTTATTTCATGAAATAATTGGCATGGGCATCTTACCCGCTCATGGGCTTTTTACCCCGTCTTACCCTATACTAGACATACAAAGTATGTTCGTCTCATACATTTCCAGAGATACGTTTCCGAGTGTTGAGACAAACAACATGTACATAGGCATACATTAGAAGTGTGTTTTGTGACATATACACCTCGGAATACGTTTCCGCGTGTTTCCGCGTTACAATCACATTGTAAATTTAAATGCGGGATAATTATGTAGGATTCACAACAGATTTGTATTACAGCTTCCGACAGAAAGCAGGTCTAAAATGACTTAGAGGCTTAGAGAGGCCGGAGGCGGGGGGGGAGGTCGGGGGGGGGGGGGGGGGGGGGGGGGGGGGCGGCGGGGGGGGGAAGGCATAATGTACATAAAAAAAAGGACTGACCAATTAAGAGAGAGAAACCTATGAAAGCTGAAAGGTGTATCGATAATCATTAACAACAACAGCAACCACACACACGCGCGCGCGCACAGAGAGAGAGAGAGAGAGAGAGAGAGGAGAGAGAGAGAGAGAGGAGATTGAGACGAGGAGACAGAGAGAGGGGGCAGGGTAGAGAGAGAGAGAGAGGAGAGAGAGAGACAGGAGGAGAGAGAGAGAGAGAGATGCGGGAGAGATGAGAGAGAGATGGGAGAGAATGACGAGAGTGTGGAGAGAGAGAGAGAGAAGAGAGAGAGAAAGAGAGATCATGAACTTTAAAACTGAGTCCTCTGGTCTATTGTGATGTCAATAAGATAATACACATACACAAATGTATGACAGCACATTAGTTATCGTAAATACAACAGATAGACAGACAGACAGACAGATACAAAGGCAAGCAACATAACTCCATCCTGAACTCCGTCCAGTAAGCTCACCAGCCCACCCCTTTGAGAGAAACACTTGAAAGCGTGCAGGGGAAAAGATGAACCTGACGCGATATGCCTGTTGGTTTATTGGAGACAATGGAGATAGAGCCATGTCCTGTTTATTGTGTTTTCACTATCAGTAGCCCACTCTTCAAGTGTGGTGTGTGGTGTGGGGGGGGGGGGGGGGGGGGGCTTTGTGCAGGGCCGGATCTAGGGGTGTTTCCTGAGTTCCGGACCCCCCACCCCTCAGCGCCAAGCATGTACCTTATACAAGATTAGAGCACTTGTTGGTTTTTTCTTAGTATTTGTATAATGTGCGTTTTGGTAAATAAAAGTCATTTAACCCTTTCACCGCCTAGGTCGCATTTTAGCACCACAGTGATTTAACACCTATGTCACTAAAAGGCATCAAATTGGAGTCTATTATGCAAAGACCATATTGCCTTAGTTTTGGGAAGCAAGGATATACCTTATTTAAAAAGGAATTATGTCACAGAGGAATCCCCAATACTGCACATGGATTTTGTTCTCTACCCAGGTAAATTTAATGGACATTTTTGGCTGAAATATGGCTGGCGGTGAAAGGGTTAAACCAAGATTGTTGCCTGTCTGTCGTTTCCGACAATGACTGCCAAATAGCAGAGAGGGCGGATACTATTCTGGCGGGCTGGGCGATAATTAATTTATAGTGGAGATGCCTTGCCCAGATTATAAAAGTAACAAATTAAAAATCGCTAAATCGCAAAATGTCCCGGGGCTTCACCCTCTGGACCCCAACAGACGATCTGTCCCTTGACCTATCTATGTAGCCCCCCGGAATGTCGGACCCCCCCCCCCCCCTCCTCCTTCGCCTCATGGTCCGGTTCGTTGTGGATCGCTAAATCAGAAAAATTGTCCCGGTTGGCTTCAGAAGGTACCATACTATCATTCCCCGGTACAGACCAAACTGTAGTATCGGCTTCTTCACCATTTGTGGTATTCCCTTTAGGCATTTAGCCCCAAAAGAATGGGAGTGCCTTGTACATCTCTCTCTCTCTCTCGCTCTCTCCCTCCCCCCCCTCTCCTCTCTTCTCCTCTCTCTCTCTCTTCTCTCTCCTCTCATCTCTCTCTCTCTCTCTCCTCAAATAAACTATTCATTGTGGAGTTCAGTGCATCTCTCACTCTTTTCTCAACCTCTTCTCTCTCTCTCTCTTCTCTCTGAAGCGTCAGAAGGTTACCGTACTATCTCTCTTCTCTCTCTCTCGCTTCGCTCTCTCTCTCTTCTCGGTAAAAGCCAAACTGTATGTGCTAATCGGCAATTCTTCATTAATATGTCATTATGCAACTGTGGTATTCCTCTCCTATTCGGCATTTATGGCCTAAATTAAACTCAAATAGTGCCTTCTCTCTCTCTCTCTCTCTCTCTCTCTCTCTCTCTCTCTCTCTCTCTCTCTCTCTCTCTCTCTCTCTCTCTCTCTCTCTCTCTCTCTCTC
>CM065699.1:18060062-18065062 GCA_017654935.2 Phymorhynchus buccinoides
ATGTTACTCTTCTGAGTGCATCCATCTGACTTTCTTCTCCCTCACAGAAGCGAACTTGGTATCTTGTTTCAATCTTAAAACAATTTCAGATTAATCAGAACATTTCCCTCGGCCTTGATTTATTATTTTCCACAATTAAGACGCGCGCGCACGCAAGCACGCATACATACGCACGCGCGCGAACAGAGAGAGAGGGGGGGAGGGTGAGAGAGGGGGTGAGAGAGAGAGAGAGAGGGGGGAGAGAGAGAGAGAGAGAGAGAAAGGGAAAGAGAGAGAGGGGGGAGAGAGAGAGAGAGAGAATGACAATGACAATAGGCTTTTAATGTCATTAGCTTCACAAGCTCCATTAGACAAGAGAGAGAGAGAGAGAGAGAGAGAGAGAGAGAGAGAGAGAGAGAGAGAGAGAGAGAGAGAGGGGGGAGAGAGAGAGAGAGAGAGAGAGAGAGGAGGGGGGGGGAGAGAGAGGTTTGCTTCTTATTTTTTAAAAATGTTTGGATCATCATGGAAAAACAATCACCACAGATATTGCTGTAAACAACGTGGCACGTACTTTCTTCTGTCCATTTTGGATTTTAAAAAAAAATGGTTATCAGCATTGTAGCCTAATGCCGAGAGAGAGAGAAGAGAGAGAGAGAGAGAGAGAGAGAGAGAGAGAGAGAGAGAGAGAGAGAGAGAGAGAGAGAGAGAGAGAGAGAGAGAGAGAGAGAGAGAGTAATCCTAGGCTGATCCTAACCCCATCCCTCCCTTTCCCCGAGAATGACAGACTGTTGCATTTCAGTGAAATATTTCAATACGAAAATACAATATTTCAAGGGAAGGGCGTAATGTGTTATGCGCGTAATGTAGAAGATAATTACCCCCATAATCTATTCACATTATAAAGGTTAACCGGGTGTGAAGCAGCCACGCGCACCTAGTAAGCTAGTCCTCCCCTTATCAGTCATGGCAATCAGCTGTCAAGAATCATAGCGAGCGTGGAGCGACGGCAGTTGTCAGTTTCTCCAATACCTTTTCATTCAACTAGGTGCCGATTTCTCGCCTCACTGACGCTTTCAGGCGTGACTCGCTACGTGGCTACGGCTTCATTGGACTCGCTCAATGTCATCATAAGCCTTTGTATTGCAGTGAAAAAGTTTGGGAGGAAAAGAGAAGAAGAAGAAGAAGAAGAAGAAGAAGAAGAAGGGGAAAAAAGAGAGAGAGACAAAATAGAAAGGAAGAAAAGATCCACGATGACAACTCAGCCGCGTTTCGTTTCTGGCTTTTTGAATGTGAGAAAATATTCTTCCCACGCACGGTTTCAGTTAGAGTGGGGGGGGGGGGGGGGGGGGGGGGGGGGGAGAGAGAGAGAGAGAGAGAGAGAGAGAGAGAGAGAGAGAGAGAGAGAGAAATTGAAATTGAATTGGAATGGTTTATTTGACCTAGGCCATGTGCCCGTGTCAAATGGGAACAGGGGGGTTGGGCCAGAAAGAAAACAAGTTATAATAATAAAGTGAAATAGATAAATAACAGCATACCGGCATACAAGAACACGCGGAAACAAACCGATAAATCGAGAGAGAGAGAGAGAGAGAGAGAGAGAGAGAGAGAGAGAGAGAGAGAGAGAGAGAGAGAGAGAGAGAGAGAGAGAGAGAGAGAGAGAGAGAGAGAGTACAAGGGGATTGACTTAAATTGTAAATTGGATGCCTATAATCTTTGCAACAAGTAAAGACGCATGAACATTCAAGGCACAAGTATGCGTAGGCCTACGTCGTCAAAACAAATAAATGATGATCACAGAATAAACAAGAATGAACCAAAAAATCAATTGCACACCATAGTCGTTCCAGTTGCAAAACGTCTACGATCAAACACGCAATGAATAAGAAAAGGAAAAACAGAATTAACAATGTGGTTACAAAAATAAAATAAAATAGAACTGCTTGAATATAAAGAACAAATTAATCCTCTATTTTACCACACAGTTGGCTTATCAATGTCAAGTAGTACATACACACAACAATATAGTTAAGCAGCAACAAGCTTAAAGCTTATAGCTATAAACTATAGTGAACTTGTATCATATAAAATACGATTTTCTAAAACGCAATTTAATAAATGAAAACAAGTCCACACTGTCATCCCAAAACTTGAACACCTGCATGTCAATATCATTCTTTTGGGTTTACTCTAAAGTAAGCATCGTGTTTATTTTAATTTCTAATGATTTATTATTTGTTTGCCTTTAATGTTCTTACTTGTTATCAATGTAAAGCGCACTTGGCCCATGTGAGAAAGAGCGCTACATAAATTCCAATTATTATTATTATTATTATTATTAAAAGAAAATAATGAACATTGCAAAGCATTTTATTATTTTTCTTTTGCAATGTATTTCCCTTTTTTTTTGCAACAACAATAAAATATGAGTAATATTTCTTGCTATTTTTTCTAGATTGATACCCACATTCAGAGCATTTACTTATCATTATTTACCATATATGTGTCATATTTTCTGCTGATCAGTCGTGCTTTAAAAAGTGTATACGTTTAAACTGGACATTGTAATAAAGAAATATACTGTCCTGTATCATGTTGATTAACATAAGGATAATCTTCCGATAATTATCATGTACAGAGTAGGTGAAATCTCTCTCTCTCTCTCTCTCTCTCTCTCTCTCTCTCTCTCTCTCTCTCTCTCTCTCTCTCTCTCTCTCTCCTCTCTCTCTCTCTCTCTCTCTCTCTCTCTCTCTCTCTCTCTCTCGACCCCCCCCCCCTCTCTCTCTCTCTCTCTCTCTCTCTCTCTCTCTCTCTCTCTCTCTCTCTCTCTCTCTCTCTCTCTCTCTCTCTCATAAAATAATGTGGTAATAATGTGAAATACAGAATTTACAATTATCCTATCAGCTATCACATGATAAAACTGATTCCTGACGACTATACTTGTCTCTTTGGTTCGGATCATCGGAACTTGTGTAGAGAGCGTGTGTGTGCGTGTGCGTGCGCGCGCGCGTAGCTTTAATCCCGCTGCTTATTTTGATCGATTTCGGCTAAATATGTGTGTTTGTTTCTTTGTTAATCCACACACACACACACACATACACACACACACACACACACACACACACACACACACACACACACATACATACACATACACACACACGTAGAAACACACACACACACACACACACACACACACACACACACACACACACACACACACACACACACACACACACACACACACACACACACACACACACATACACACGCAAAACACCTTCGCATTCGTATTCTCACCTGAGATGGAGGAGGAGGGGGCAGGGATGCCGAAGTCTGGGGTACGGAGGCAGGTAAGCCAGCAGCTGCTGCTGCTGCTGCTGCTGCTGCTGCGAACTGAGGAAAAGCCATGTCTCCCTGCTTCCTCAGTGGCACACTCATGGCACCCACACTCAGGTCCACAGCAGATGCCAGAGTTATTCTGAGAGAGGAAATTCCACACAACTTTTTTTTGTTTTGTTTGGTGCTAAATACTTCACTCAGTGTTTCGTAACTTTCGCGCAAGTCATACTCTAGCACTGCCAGAAACTTTCCCCTTTTTTGTTTTTTGTTGAGACTTGTATAATGTATATCCACTTGGGTGGCAGAAGATGTTGTCTTAATGAAGTGTTGTTTTCTAATCAACAAGGTGTCACAACATTAGACTAGGTTAGTTTAGAAAACGCTTGTAGTGTTGCCTATCGCGATGACACTGACGACCCAATCCCCGCTAGTTTCCGTGCGAAGGTTCATCGTGTCACTTTCAGCTGTCAGTCTGTCACTCTTGTCAAAACTGACTGCACAGCCTTTAGCTGGTAAAGTCCCCCAAGCTACTAATAACACTTAAAATGACACAGAGTGTTAGGAAGGCAAGAAGAAGAAGAAATAATGAATTGGTTGGCACACGTCCATACACAAGTTCTGTGTGTTCGTTTGGACTGGTACAAAAACAAAAAGAAAAGCAACACAAAACAATGGAAGACCACCCTGGCTGTCCAAGCCGTTTAGTGAGTTTGACAAGCTGTCCCACGTGTCGTTTCCACGGCCTTTTCCAGCACAGCGTCCGTGGCAGTTTCACTCTCGAACGCTTTGTCCAAACAAGATGTCATGCGTTTTAAAACAGCATAATCGACCTGCCTTTACCTTCTTTTTTTTTAACAAAATAAAACAGAAATGTTTTAGGCTCGCAATCTACTACTGCACACACACAAATTCTAACCAAGAAATAGTTCAGGGTTTTTTTCTGAGATCAGATTTCGTAGTAACAAATAGTCTAGTAGTAGTAAACTGGTGGAAGCAACGACTCGCCAGGTAGACAACGAAGTAGCCTACTTCTGAAGTAGTTTACAAAATCTGTCAATTCAGTCGACCACGCGTGGATAAGAGAACCGAGAAACTATAAACCACCATACAGACCGCTGATCCGCTTACCGTTGGTGAGTAGCAATACGGGAAGGAAGGAAAGAGTCCGGTAGTGGTAGTTTGTGCTGCTCGCTGATCATCACCGAATGGCGCAGGAGTAACATGTGTGTGTGTCTTGCTAAACACTCACTAATAATACTACTACTACGGGTCCGCCGGCTGCAACCAACAGGAATAGCTGCCGATCACGGCAGACAAGATTTTTCCTTGTGCCAGACCGTCACAGAACCGATGTTGGGCTCCACTAGCACCGCCTTTGCGGTGTGTAAGTCAATGTGAGTGTGGCGTGTGTGTGTGTGCGAGTGCTGGGGGGGCTGGTGGTGTTACGGTACCACCTTCCTCACCAGCACACACACACCCCTTTTCCTACAGAACTAAAAGAAAGAAGAAGTGTGTAGAGAGATCTATAGAACAGGGGTGGGGGGGAGGGGGGGAGCGAGCGAGCGAGAAGAGAAGAGGACTCGTGTAAAACGTCTGTTCGGGATTCTTGCCTCTCTTCCTCGGGCCACGCAAAGGTCGGGGCTGCATTACTATTGAATCAGTCAGCAAGTGTTTACCGCCAC
>CM065699.1:18070062-18072562 GCA_017654935.2 Phymorhynchus buccinoides
AAGACCCTATTGTCTTAGTTTTGGGAAGTAAGGATAGACCATATTTTAGATACCTCACAGAATAATCCCCAATACTGCAGATGGATTCTGTTCCCTACCCAGGTCAATTTAATCGACATGTTGGTTGAAATATGGCTGGCAGTGAAAGGGTTAAATGGGGTTTTATTCACCAACAAAGATATTATACGCACCTGTATTGTTAAAAATTCGGGACTTTCCAGGTGTTGCACTGCCTCCGGGCATTACCTCCAGGATCGTTCCCACCATTTGTAAATCTACTAATGTCCCAGATATGTCTGCTCCAGACCGGAGGACGTTAAGCAGAATTTTATCCAACAACACATAATATAACATTTTATCCAAAGAGAGAATAATGGCATGGAAGTTCAGTTTAACGTCGCGTATCGGCTTTCGCCATGTACGACGGGCTGAACAAACAAACCAGGGTATAAACAAAAATTTATGTTCCTGAATCACTGTCTTAGCCAAAAGGCCGAGAAGCGATCAGAATTCCATGAGAATAATGGCATCAACAAGCTTGAAGCTTATAAGGTGCCCACACGTATTTTGTACATGATTATGGTATTGTGCTTGCGGAACATAATAATATTTATGTGTATTTTTTCCATATATTTCATTGTAAATTGATTTTTTTGTTTACAGTTTTTGCTTTTCATCTTGTTTGCTTCAGTTGTATTTCTTATTTATTTTTGACGACAGGATGAAAAAGAGTTTTGTTTAGCTTATTCCTTTATCGTCATTAAAGATCATTTTGACTTGACTTGACTTGACTTGACTTTTACCATTATAATGAACATATATGGCGGCTGGCAAATACAACGGATAAGTACTGTCATGCTTAACAGGAATACAGTTATAAAAAAAAAGTCAATTACAAGAAAATATGCGTCTTTGACATTATGTCCTAATGAGCAACTTAGGACGATGATTTGACAGCCTGGGGGCAATCAAACCAGTAGGGGCTTAGCGCGTGATGTTCTTAGTTGGGCGTAGTGAGAGAGAGAGAGAGAGAGAGAGAGAGAGAGAGGAGGGAGAGAGAGAGAGAGAGAGAGAGAGAGAGAGAGAGAGAGAGAGAGAGACTCATCTCCCTCTCTCTCTCTCTCTCTCTCTCTCTCTCTCTCTCTCTCTCTCTCTCTCTCTCTCTCTCTCTCTCTCTCACTACGCCCAACTAAGAATATCACGCGTTCATCTCCCTCTTTTTCTCTCTCACTACGCCTGGTGGTCAAATCATCGTCCTAAGTTGACCATTGATTACATCTTAGGACAAACACTGTCGGTTTCGAACTTCAAAAACAGTACTTTCACACGTTAGTTTGGTGTTATTTATTTCACCATAACCTAGAGAGAGAGAAAAAACCCACCGCAAGTGTTATAGTTTTCCTAGTTAATATTCACGGTCTGAACATGGCAGACAATAGGCCTATGAATAACTGCTGGCAAAAGAACTAGCTAGATAATATATCATATTTAGCACAGACACTAAGCCACCTCCCCCCCCCTCCCCCCCCCACCCCCCTCCACCCCCCCCACCCCCACCCACCCCACACACGCAATACACATACCATCACCACAGACAGACCCAGACCCATTAAACTAAAAAATAATACCAAGTAGCGAGTAGAACAGAAAAACGCATCAGCAATGGAGATAAGCAAAAAAAAAAAAATTTCAAAGCTTAAAAGGGGCACCCTGACGGATTAATTTTTTTCTCAAGAAACACGTCGAGATCACCAAGAAAAAACCCTTTACAGAGATCGCAACACTCACTTTGCTCTGGTTTTCTCTTAGAAATTAAGCCGTCAAAAACGGCGATTCCTCCTTGGCGGAGGTGCTGGAAGTCAAATTATTTCACCCAAACAGAAGGAGTCTCTGTTCTAATGGTCGCCTGCGTTTAGACCAAATCGTTTGCACGAACTTTTCGCAATACAAGCCTTTTTTTTTTTTCCTTTTTTTAATTGTATGCAGTTTATCTAAAGGAGTGTCGCTCACAACAAAGGAAATAGCTCCTTTCTTTTCTTTTACTGCACTACAAAAAAAGAAAACGCTTCAACCACAATGAGTGGCCTCCACCCACCCCATCCAAAATGGCTACTCTCCCCGGCATCTCCGCCAAGGAGGAATCGCCGTTTTGACGGCTTAATTTCTAAGAACCCAGAGCAAAGTGAGAGTTCCGGTCCTTGAAAAGGCTGTCTTTCTGGTGATCTCGACGTGTTGCTTGCAAACACTCATCCGTCAGGGTGCACCTTTAAACATAGGGGAAGACGGGGTAAAAAGCGCATGGGCGGGTAAGAAGCCTACCCCAATTATCTCATGAAATAAAGACAATTTCAGTCAAATTTGCCCATGAGACGAATGCTAGACATTAACGCTCGTCTCATGGGCAAAATGAGACTGAAATTTGCTTCATTTCATGAGATAATTGGGGTGGGCTTCTTACCCGCCCATGCGCTTTTTACCCCGTCTTCCCCTATAAATTCGA
>CM065699.1:18082562-18092562 GCA_017654935.2 Phymorhynchus buccinoides
GTTTTTTAGGGGGGGAGACAGCGCGGGGTGAGGGAGGGGGGAGGGGAAGGGGGTGGAGAGAGAGTGGAGGGGCTGGGGGTATATGTTCCCCGCATGTATTAATTTTAATGTTTTCTAATGATATCTTGTTCTTACGATGTCAAAGTTCTTTTTTATGTTTTAATCTTGTATGTCTCCTTTCTCTTCTTTCTTAAACCTGTTGGTTTTTATCTTTGTAATGGCGCCTGGAGCCTCGCGAGGGACAGGCGTCACTTTTTAAAATGAATTAAATTATTATTATTATTATTATTATTACGTGCTATTGTCAGCCATTGCTGTATTGGCTAAGATCAGTTGTGATCAGTTTTGGTATATTATAATGGATTCAATCCGTGTAGTAAACGAACAAAATAGTTTGAGATATTCAGGCCCGATCATAACTTTGCTACCATCAGAACTTTCTATTATTATTGTATTGAATATAACAAAGTGATACAACAGTGCATTAATCCTTCAATTGCTTTGAACTGTACCAATTAATCAGTGCAGTAGTTCAATCTGCCATAAGGAACAGACTTGAGTAGGAGATTGAAAGAGGGCATTGGATACCCCAAAAAAGGATAGCGAATCTCCTATAATCCAGGCTCCTAATAAATAAGCGCTTAGAGCTTAAAGGTGAAGCGCTATATACATTTTCTTAAATAAATAATAACTAAATAATAACTAAATGAAGGACTTGTGTTCAATTAGATGCCTCTGGTGTAATGAATCCCCCGTCTGCACACCCTCCGTGTAGGAAACAAACAAACAAACAAACAAACGAACAAAAAACGCGAACATTTGTCCACCTCATCACCCTTATCCTCAGCTCTTCCTGCCCCCCCCCCCCCCCCCCCCCCCCCCCCCCCCCCCCCCCCCCCCATTCAACCTAACAACTATCTCTCTTATTACCCCCTTCTCAAGCCCTCTTCATTAAGCTCCACCTTTCTTATGCTCGTGCCATCATCTTTTAAAGACGACACCAACAATCCCATGATGCTCAGGCACGTGCTACACGTGTTTGCACTGTGCACGAGCAGCTTGAACAACTGTTGGGGGAAAATCAGTCAGCAAGGGCATAAAACTCGAAAACCACTTGGACTCCAAACGTTTCCTCCCTGTCTTCAACTAAGCCACTTCATTTTCCGCTCCCCTTGCTTTTTAATTTGGGTTAAAACGCTGTAAGGGTGGAAAATGGTGGAGGTGGTGGATCTCAAGATTTGGTTGCGTCTCTTCAACATCTTTGCTCAACATCCTTTTTTCGAATTTAGCAAAAAAAGAAAACGTTGGTAAGAGGTAACAGGGGCGCGTGGAGCGTAAAGTACGTCTAATTAAAGCTGATAGATGACGGGAGACACAAACAGCCAAGGGGGCGCTGTTGCCCGGAAGTGCAGCGACCTCACGTGATCCACGACTTCCAGTTCTGTTGTAGTGGTTCTTTCCTTCTTCGTTTTGTTCTTTCATCAGCATAGATTTCTTTACTTCAGTTCTGAATCATTGGTAGAGAAGGAAAGATATGTAGGCATACAATTTTTGACTTGACGGATTTTTTGTTGGGCACCCACCCCCAATCCCCCCAGCATTTTCTAGAAGAAACCCACATTTATCACATACGCATGTCACCACACGACTTATAATCCCACATAGCACCAGGGCACATAATATTGCATAAGATGTGGGCTTTTGACGTGCTGTAACTGACAAGAACATTAATGATCGAACTGTAACTTTTGCAGGACATAGAGGACTGAATTGTTACCAAGTAACTCAGATGGGCACCACTCAGATGACGCAAATGTTACGAAACCAGAAAAGAACTTTTGTTAGATAGTTGATCAGCACTTTGAGGTTTGGAAATTGGGGTAGAGGCAGTGGAAGGGGTACAGTTGTTATGCTTGGTGCATCATCAACAAAACCATTTATGAACTGTAACACATGTCATTTTTGTCAGATCAATTATAGATCTCCAAACTTTTGAGAATCGTGCTGCTCCATGCTGATAATTATTTATGATGGTTGATACATTTTGTTCTTCTTCCTCTCCATTACCGGAAAGTAATTTCAGTTCCATGACAACGGTGCCGAATTTACAGTGTACCTGCATTGTGAAAGGAAGTCCTTAAAAGTTAAATTGAAATTAACAGATGGCATGGCTGAACAAACTCTGCTGTCACCAGGCAACACAGAATAATATGATGCAAAGGTCACGAATATAGAACTATATCGTGATGCAGTCGGGCAAGGAGGCTCACAGGTGGGCCTGAATGATTGTCATCTTCCGTTTAATAGAGTGCTTTTGTGCTTATTCCGTGCGTCAATGCATGCATTCCGCACACAGCTAAGCTTGCTTTTTAAATGAGCGAATTAGCGGGGTTTTGTTTACCACCAGGGGGCGTAACGCTCGAGTGGGGCTAATCCTCTCTATGTTCTTAGTTGGGGATAAAGAAAGAGAGAGAGAGAGTAGGTAGGTAGTGTTCATCCCATCTTAAAACTCTCTCTCTCTCACTACGCCTAACTAAGAAAATCGCGTGATAAGCCCCTAGTGGATTGACTGCCCCCTGGTGGGCAAATAATCGCCATAAGTCGACCATTGAAAGCCCGTAGGTCGTTGACATGGAACCAGGAAGATACGCAGACAGTATAATCTAGAGCCCTACGCTTCGCTCTACTTTCTATATAGGGGCATGGTGAAGTGATGTTAAATTTTGTCTAAATGACAATTAGCACAGATCGTGAGCACATGTGTAGTTTTAGCACGCATGTCTATGTGCTTCTGTCGGGCATCATAATTTATTTGTGACTGAGCAATATGATACAAGATATATTGATGGCTTAGAGTCAAACGGACTATCTTTTGATAGTCCATTGACTTATTATTGATGTTATTGCAAATAATAATAACTTGTATTAAAAAAAGACTACAAATAATATAAAATGGGGATTAAGCTTTTTATATTTCTGCAGTCTTGTTTTGGTACAAGTTATTAGATTTCGAAATAGCTTCAATAACTATCGTCAATGGACTATCGACTATCTAAGGATAGTCCGTTTTGACTCCAAGCCATAGATATGTTGCCAAACCATGGACTTTTTTAAAATGCATTCATCATACAGTTTACTGGGGACAGTTTATGAATGCGTACAATTGTTGTAACATTGTTTATACATCAACTTTGAATGTGATGAGGGTCGTTTCCACTGCATGTTCCCAATAAACAGTTTGTTGAACAGAATCTAAAAGTCCAAGTTTTGGCAAAACATCCCTATGCTTTCTTGCTCAGTATAAAAAACGGGATGCCCGACAGACACAAATGAGCAGCTTAGGACGCACATTTCACCGCCAG
The DNA here is from genome assembly GCA_017654935.2 of Phymorhynchus buccinoides. Taxonomy (NCBI): domain Eukaryota; kingdom Metazoa; phylum Mollusca; class Gastropoda; order Neogastropoda; family Raphitomidae; genus Phymorhynchus; species Phymorhynchus buccinoides. The sequence continues at coordinate 18,085,925 of CM065699.1, forward strand.
GGGCAGTCAAACCAGTAGGGGCTTAGTGCGTGATATTCTTAGTTGGGGGTAGTGAGAGAGACAGAGGGGGAGTGACTCATCTCCCCCTCTCTCTCACTACCCCCAAACAAGAATACCACGCTCTAAGCCCCTACTGGTTTGACTGCCCCCTAGCGGTCAAATCAGCGTCCTAGGTTAACCATTGAGATCTATGTCATGCTTTTTCAAAGTTGTTGTTCTTTGCATTTCACTAAGAGCTGATAGATCTTTAGGGAAACGCAAAGGCATACAATACTAGGTAGCGTGTGTTGACATGTCGTCATATCCTATAGAGTACAAGAGAACGTGGGTTGTGAATCACTTTTTTAAAAACCCACTTTCTAGTCGGGGTTAAATGATAATTATGCCAATGCTTGTAATGGCAATACTAGAGTGACCATTATGACGATGAGGATGATGAGGATGACGACAACGATGATGATGACGGTGACGATGAAGATAGTGGTGGTGATGACCCCTCTTCAACCCATTTCCATCTTTTTTTAAAGATCCACCAGATCACGTGTCAAAATCACGGGTTCCACGTGTTTTCCCTCTTATAACTTGAAATAAATCTTGTTTTGACCAAGTCTGGCTCCCATATAAATGGCCCCAAATTCAAACCAAAACATCAGTTTAAAGAGCAGCCTCAATTTGAAGTTGGGACCATGTGTATGTGGATCACAACAACCCACCATAAAACAAGGGACTTGATCGTGGTGCGTCACTGGGTCTTTAACACATAGCTATTTCTTTGACAATATAGTTCCCTATTATTTATATTACCCTGTTAATCTATACCTCTGTTCTAATTGATACTTTTCTTATGCTTAGCCTTTGCCATCGTCTGTAAAGAAGACACCAACAATCCCATGATGCTCGGGCACGTGCTCCACGTGTTTGCACTGTGCACGAGCCACTGAACAACTGTTGTTGGGGGAAGGAAGTCAGTCAGCAAGGGCATAAAACTTGAAAACCACTTGGACTCCAAACGTTTCCTCCCTGTCTTCAACTAAGAGGTTTCTACTTCATTATTTCTGCTCCAAAACCTGTTTAATTTTTGTTAATTTGCGCGCGCTCTCTCTCTCTCTCTCTCTCGCGCACACGTATGTGTGTGTGTGTGTGTGTGTGTGTGTGTGTGTGTGTGTGTGTGTGTGTGTGTGTGTGTGTGTGTGTGTGTGTGCATGTGTGCGTGTGCGTGTGCGTGCGCGTGCGTGTGTGTGTGTGTACATGCACACACAGTTTGGCACTTCATTAATCCGGGATGTAAAATGTAAAAGACAAAACTACCAATCGGATTAGTGTAATTTACATTTTGCTTCCCGATTAAAGACACACTCGTAACGACAGAGCATGGGCAGGGGAGCTAAAACATTTGTTTAAATTAGCAGACGCAGAATAAACTGAAGAAAGTTGAGGGGTCAGCAATGCCGAATCAAGCGTAAAGTGGGCCTGTAATAGACCAGTTTCGGAAAAAAGCTAGGGGACAGCACTTCGTGAAAATTAGAGTTGCTTACCTCCATTACTCGGTCAAACACCATAGCAACAATGGCGTCGAAGCTTAAAACCGCAGGATGCGAGTCAGCGACTTGCAAACATTTTTTGTTTATAGAAAAATTAGGGGTGGCCAGTGGCCAGAAACTGATAACATTTGCAAAATGTGACGTACAAATATAAACGACCTATTTTTTGTTAGAACGACGCACGGTGTTCTAAGTGTTGTATGTCTGCTCAAACAACACACGAGTCGATAGGTACTACGAGAGCTGACGGTAGAGTGACTTCCCCTGTTTGACCCATTGAATTAGGCAAGATCACTCCCACACACCATGAAATTACTCCCCTTAATTATATCCGAACAATTCCTATTGAAGCCGATAGATGGCAGGAAACTCAAACGCCGACAAGGGGGCGCTGTTGCCCGGAAGTGCAGCGACCTCAAGAAGTGAACCGCGACTTCCAGTTGTCTCGTTAATGAGCTTCGATCCCCCCCCCCACCCACACACACACACACACACACCCCTCCCCCCCTGGGTGTGAATGACTTGGGAGGTGAAAAGATGCTTTATAAGCACCGTACACTTTGGGCCACGAAGGATTCATAGCCATTGCTCGCACTTCTTTATTTTACCCCCTTCCCATGCGTCTTTCCTCCCTCCCTCCATCTATTTCTTTCCTCCTCCTCTCACCCCCCCCCCCCCCCCCCACACACACACACACACACACACACCCTGTAGATTTATGGAAAGAACAAAAGAAGCCCAGGTATATTTTAAGGTCGCCTACGAAGCTCTTCTTCTATGGATGGGGCAAGGTTTGTTTAAATAAACCTTATTTGGTTCACAGGTAGGTCAACATATTCAACAACACGTTTATTTCTTCTTCTTCTTTTTTTATAGTGTGTGTGTGTGTGTGTGTGTGTGTGTGTGTGTGTGTGTGTGTGTGTGTGTGTGTGTGTGTGATCTGAATTTACATTTGGTCCAGTTGTGTAATGGTCAACATTTTGTACGCTGTTATTTTTCACTCTTTCCCCAGTGATCGGCTTGCGACATAATTACTAGTATAACACTGTACTGACATGGGGGGAAAAAGTGAAAAATAGCAACGTGTATTTTGCTCTCACTACTTCGTATCTGTAGGCTGCACCCAAATGATTTCCTACAACAACCCTAATGTAAGCGAATTCGTATCAATCTTGAACCTTCTGAGAGAGTGCGTGCGTCGTGTGGTCAGACATGAAGTGACCATTAAATGCCCATCAAGAGCGCAACCCAGAACCCCTGCTCCTTTCAGACCCACGGTACTCATTGCTAACAGTCCACACTCTCTCTCTCTACAGAACCAGGACCAGAACCAGACCATTCCATTACAGATCCAATCACTTCAATTAAAAGACGGAATCCATTTCTTTTACAAGGCATTAATCGTCGTGAAAGCTATATGCTGGTAGAAGTCTAAGGCCGGGTTCACATTAGACGCGTAAGTTCCGCACGGAAACCCCTAAATAAGTGGATGAAAGAAGGATGAAAGTTTACGCATATTATATGGGAAATTCGGACAAGAGCGCAAATCTTTTCCCTTCAAAGTTTGTTTCACTTATTTATGGATTGCGCACGGGTTTCCGCGTGGAATATCAGCATATGTGTGTACACGGCCTTACGCGTCTTTTCTTTCTTTTTTTCTCTCTGCTATTTCCGCTGATTTTTTTTATAGTGTAGTACTTACTAATTTGTGTACTATTTCGACTATCATAACGAAGCTTCGATCCTTTAATCAAAATTGCGTCATCATTGTTGGTATTTAAATTTATAATCAAAGTGACCCGTGTTGTGCATACATCTTTGGGTCATTTTTTGTTTGTTTGATTGTTTGTTTTTAACTCAATTTCGCAAAACTGACTGTGAAGCAGACGTGCAAAAGTGTTTTTTTCTTCTTTTTTTCCTTGATTACGATGTCTGAGAAAGATAAACGGGTTTTTTCATTAAACTTTGCCACTGTAAATTATGAATGAAAGTTTATGCTTAACGTCCTCCCCGGTCAAGAGATCATAATTAGGGGACATTCCTGTTTATGCAGCTATGATTTGTACATTACCTTTCAAACCAGCTTTGAGAGAGAGAGAGAGAGAGAGAGAGAGAGAGAGAGAGAGAGAGAGAGAGAGAGAGAGAGAGAGAGAGAGAGAGAGAGAGAGAGAGAGAGAGAGAGAGAGAGAGAGAGAGAGAGAGAGAGAGAGAGACAGACAGACAGACAGACAGACAGACAGACAGAGTGAGACAGAGACAGACAGACAGACAGAGTGAGACAGAGACAGAGAGATATATTATACACACACACGCACACACGCACACACTCACACAAACAAACACACACACACGCACGCACGCACGCTCGCACGTGCACACACACACACACACACACACACACACACACACACACACACACACATGCGCGCTGCTCACAAAGGGAGAGTCAGTCAATCCCAGGGGAAGGGAGAGAACCGCTGTTTAACAGCAAGACAATCGACCCACCCCATACATGTCAATATGTCAATGGTTCCATGCTGCTGATCAGTTAGTGTGTGGACTTGTAGAATTCAGGTAGTGTGTGGACCTGTAGGATTCAGGTAGTGTGTGTGTGTGTGTGTGTGTGTGTGTGTGTGTGTGTGTGTGTGTGTGTGTGTGTGTGTGTGTGTGTGTGTGTGTGTGTGTGTGTGTGTGTGTGTGAGTGTGTATGTGTGTGTGTGTGTGTGTGTGTGTGTGTGTGTGTGTGTGTGTGTGTGTGTGTGTGTGTGTGTGTGTCTGTCTGTCTGTCTGTCTGCCTGCCTGTCCGCCCATCCGCACGAACGACGCTTGAGTTCAGCGTTCAATCAGTCGTAGACTCTTGTGGACGATGTTCCTGAAGACTGGGTCTTCCCGGGGATGAAGACGGTGCGAGGACGGTGAGGGTAGGACGTGGAGGAAGGCTGGTCGTGGCAGGAGACTGCTCTGGTGTTGTAGGTTTCGTGCAGGCGAAGGTCTGCGTCTGGTGTTGTCGTTGGATGAAGGGTCCTCTGGTTGTCGCCGTGGTGGGCCCCAGCTGGCCAGGCCTCCTCCTAGGCAGTAGCGGAGTACTTGCTAGCCCAGACCCACCAGGTCCGTGAGTGAAAATCACGGGTTTCACGGTGTTTACCTCTCTCGCTGGTAAGAAATCTTATTTTGACCAAGTGTGACTCCCATACACATTTCATCATGCACAAAAACGAGAAATCGCATTAAAGAACAGCCTCGATCGTATATGCACATTCACTCTGGCTAGGAGTCGGTCCAGGACCGGAAACAAATCATCGCCTCTGATGGGATTGTTACCCGGCCAGAGGCCGAGGTATTGCGATTGGTTTGTGTGTGTGTCTGTGTGTCTGTCTGCGTATCGATTATCTTAAAAACTACTGCTTGGATTTTGATTAAAATTGGCAGAGGGGTAGACAGCTTGAAAAGGAAGCTTCCTGTCGTTAATCAACACCGTGCTGACCTTAACCTTGAAGTTTGACCATGAAAACCGAAATTTCCTTCTTTGGGCTATGTAATTTCCCCCCAGCTTTATTTCGTGAACTAGTGAACATAATCGCTTCAAATTTTGTGTGGTGGTGTACCATGGTGCAAGGAAGTTCGCATAAAAGTTTAGCTGTATCTCGTGAACTACTGAACAGAATCGCTTCAAATTTTGGGCTATGTATTTTATGCGTTCTGTAAGGGTGGAAAGTGGTGTGTTTATTGGGGGGTGGGGGGGGGGGGGGGGACAACATAATAACTAGGACATAACTCTGGCCGGGTTTGCATTGTCACAATGCGTTGCTGCCGCTCGGCGATGCCCTAGTTGAGTTTGTTGTTGGCCTACTCTGGTTAAAAGACATCATCCCAACATTGAACCCAATGGGACAAATGCATCAGCTGCGGATTATATTCATGTGTGACCGTTTTTGATGACCCCGCCACGTGGGCAGCCACACTCCGTCTTCAGGAGATATGATGGGATTCAAACCCGAGGCCTCCCAGCTACTAGTCCAATGCGCCACGGCGGCTTAACCCCCCCCCCCCCCCCCCCCCCCCCCCCACCCACCCATACCCCCCACACCATCTTCTCATCCTTGCCCTTTTTTCTCCCTTCTCCGTCACCTTCCCATATATCCCTTCCACTTCTGCCAGTGTCCTAAACGGGCTAATCTAACAGCAGACCGCCCACCCACATCGACAACTGCTGCCTGTGCCCTAACACGACGCACCGTGCAACACAACCCTGTGTCACACAACCTGGTCATTGTCGTGTCACGGACTTCGCCCAGGCCTTCGTGAAGCTAAAGAGAAAGGTAACTGGAGACGATAATTCGCCGTTGCGGGACTTGTCTCCCCTTCTCAAACATGGCGGTGTGTGTGTGTGTGTGTGTGGGTGGGGTGGGGTTGGGGGGGTTGGCTGAAGAATTAGAGTGACAGTTGAGGAGGAACTGGGTGAAGTGTGGCACATGCCACTGCAGGGAGGACATGGTGATGCGTTCCTGCCTTCGGGGAGTCCAGGGCATGAATTAAGGATCGATAGAAGAAGAGAAGTTTCTGGATGTTTAGGGGCGGTCTGCGGTTCTCAGGACAGTGATGCCTCAGCTTCTTGGACGACTGCATAGGCTAGACGTGTGCTATTTACTGTTTCGTTAATGGAGTCCTATCAATTCCCCTCCACAGAAAGGAACAATTGGCATGGTAGATCACAAAAGACTTGACTGGAATCGTTTATCTGCCACAACCAAATTGTCGTTACAACTGGCATGGTAGATCACAAAAGACTTGACTGAAATCGTTTATATGCCACAACCAAATGTTACCGTTAACTACCCAGCACATCTCGAATGGTTCTCATCAAAAATGAGTTTCAAAGCTATCATTGTGCAAGTCGGAGACATACAGTCTGTTATTAACTTCCAAATCTGTAATCGCCATTTTTTCTTTACTAAGTGATTGAGCATTCTTTCGAGATAAAAAATATAAATAAATAATGAGAATAACAAGTATCGATGTTATTAACGTTTGATCCATACCCCACAAGAAGATAAAACTGATGATTCCGTGAATCAATTTAAAAGATCTCTAGACCCT
>CM065699.1:18097562-18112562 GCA_017654935.2 Phymorhynchus buccinoides
AGAGAGAGAGAGAGAGAGAGAGAGAGAGAGAGAGAGGGGGGGAGAGAGAGAGAGAGAGAGAGGGGGGAGAGAGAGAGAGGGGGGGAGGAGAGAGAGAGAGAGAGAGAGAGAGAGAGAGAGAGAGAGAGAGAGAGAGAGAGAGAGAGAGAGAGAGAGAGAGAGAGAGAGAGAGAGAGAGAGAGAGAGGACTCAATAAAACAAGCCAAACAAATGAAACCCAAAAGGAATGGCTCCCTAAAATGATCAAATACCCTTGCCCGGTTCAATTTTGTCCTGCAAATTTATTGCTGTTGGGTCTCGTTTGAAGCCGGAATGAAAGAGAAAACGAAAAAGGGGGAGGGGAGGAGAGGGGAGAGAGGGGAGGAGAGGGGAGGAGAGGAAAGAAACGGGCGGAGGGGAGGAGAGGGGAGGATATAAAAAAAAGTATGTGAAAGGAGGAAACGGGAAAGAGAGGGAAGAGGGGTGTAGGCAAAAGGGGGAGGATAGCAGACGGTGTCTTTTGATACCATCCTGTACGACAAATCAATGTCAATTAGAGGCAGGGCGGGTCCGGTCAGAAAGCGACCGATCCAACGAGGTTAGAATCGCCTTATTATCTCGCGTTCCGTCCGAGACTCTCCGAGACAGTGGTCACCACGGATCAGCGCCATCTGTCAGGAGAAGGCAACTCTGCAATCAGCCCCACCTGTGCCCCTTGGTCGAAGCGATTGTTTGGTTTGTCCCTTTCTATTCTCCAAGCCCCCTAAACAATTGGGTTGTTTCTCTCCCATTATTTTTCGCTTCTGCTTGAACCCCTGTTGCTATTAGTCTTATAGTTGGGGCGCATGTCTTATAAGGAATGAGGCATGTACACAGAGGCGGATTGGGGAGGGGTGGGGTGTACAGGAGTTCCTGAACCCCCCGCTCCCTCTCCCCTAAAAAAACCCCAAATAATAAATCAAGAGAAAGAAAGAAAATGAGGGGAAGTCCATGATCTCAATGTAATTTCATGCCAGAGTTGTACCTTATTCTGCCACGAGCGGCCTTCGTTGCTTCTTTTACATTCAAAAAGCGTGAACGTCGGGGGGGGGGGGGGGGGGGGGGGAGGGGGGGGCGAATGCCCTTTTGGATACTGATCAACAAGGGCTTAACTCTTGCCGTCAAGGGCGTTAATCACCCTACTTGCAGTGGCCAATAGGCCTAGGTGTGGTGAGGTTTAGTTTGATTAATCGCTGGAGTGTCTTAAGGTGTCCCCGATTGTATTTAGTGGAGATTATATTCTATCCTCCATTTCCGTACCTGCCACCAAGTTGAGCAGCTGGGGAGTTTCTGAGCGATTAAGAACGTCCCACACACACACCCCCACCCACACCCAAAAAACAATGTCGTGGTTATCCTTCTGTTTTTGACACGCGTGCATGTATGTTCGTATATATGTATTTATGCCTACATGATAAATAGGCGAATGTAGACTGCATTTCCGTGGGGAACATGGGGGTGGGGGGGGGGGGGGGGGGGGGGGGGGGAGGTTAGGAGGGAGGAAAGAGAGGGATACCATCTGGTATGTACGCTCGTGGGGATACCGGGGGGGGGGGGGGGGGGGGCTCTTTGTATAAATAGTTCCCCCACCTTCTGGAAGTTATGTGCTTGTAACTTCCTCTCATCTGGCACTCTCTTTAACTCTGCCTTTTCCCTTTGCTTGCTGTCATCTACTTATCTCTCTCAGTCTCTGCCTAACCGGTCCATTCTCCTGCCTTTTTTTCACGACACATTTTCAAAAAGGATTCCCTTCAGCGGAAGTCGGACTTGCTGGATCTAACTATCTATTACTTAGGCGCATAACGGCAGCATGACGCACCTGCGCTCATAATTGATAGGAAACTGTGAGCGATCAAAGAAAAAGAAAATCTGGTATGTACATTTGACGCTTTTTTTTTTACCGCTTATTTAGACACCAGTGTTTTTATATATCCCGTATTCAATATTGTCTGCATTGTATTGTGGGAAAGTGGAAAACAAAACTATGGGGGCACACAAAAAAACGCACACTATCCAAAGGCGCACGGCAAAATGCGCACAATTTTACCGTCCAAAGGCGCACACTTCAACCGTTCAAAAGCGCACACTTTTAACCTACAAAAAGCGCACGGATTTTGTTAGACCCAGGTTCTGCGTACCCAGGTATTCCTTGTTTTTCAGATAGGTTAGGGATAGGGTTAGGGATAGTTAGGGATATGTTTAGGGATAGGGTTAGGGTTAAGAATAGGTTTAGGGTTAGGGTTAGGGATAGGCTTAGGGCTATGAATATTTCTTGCACTAAACGTATGTATTGTAGTCCGAGCGGTGCAGATAAAATGTTAGTCCACACGGGATTAGTCCTAGTCCACCCGTCTCCAAAACAACTGTGCGCTTTCGGATTGTGAATATCGTGCGCTTTTCTACCATAAATATGTGCGCCTTTTGACGGCTGTGCGCGTTTTAATTTAGTAATACATTACATTATTTGTAATATTATGATATGGGTTTTCTTTGAAATGATTTTGGACATCACTCTTGGGTTGATTCTTGGAAATTTATTTATGTGTGTATGTTTTTATATTTCTGTGCCCAAATGGGGTATGAAATAAATTTCTTGCCTTGCCTTGCCTTGCCTTGTTTCGGAAAAAGCAATATTGTGCGCTTTTCGACTATGTCCATACTGTATTGTGTATTCTGTTTTGCCTAGGGATTTGAAATTAGGAGGGAAGAAAGAGGGGGGGGGGGGGGGGGGTATATGTGTTATGCTCGGTGTCCATCTGTGTTCTACCGAGGACCCATCAGCATGTTTGACAATCGTGTGAAAGGTAGCACACGCCTTGTTGCTTTTGACTCGCTGACAGGTTTATGCACACAAGCAGGTCTGCTTCTTTTGGTCTCCCTTCCCCCAAGATCCAAACAACATGGGCGACAGCGGACCAAATGCGTACACAACGCACGCCAGTCGGTGTGAATGACATGGCAGCAGGTGTGAGAACTGAGAGAGTGTACACATCATCTGGTCAGTCTACATTTTTTTAGGTCTCCTTCCTAAGGACACATGCACCTGGTTATCCTTTCTCTTCTTCTTCTTCTTCTTCTTCTTCGATCGCTCCGACAGTTTTCTGTCAATTATGAGCGCAGATGCGTCATGCTGCCGTTATGCGCCTAACTAAGAAACAGTTAGGCCCAGCAAGTCCGACTTCGGCTGGAGGAGGAAATGTTTTTGAAAGAGTTTCTTGAAACAAGGCACTAGGAGAATGGACCCCGGTAAAGGAGAAAGATAGTAGTATGACAGTAAGCAAAGGGAAAAGGCAGAGTCAAGGAGTGACATATTAGAGGAAGTTACAAGCACAGAACTTCCAGAAGGTGGGGAACTATTTATGCAAAAGACCCCCCCCCCCCCACACACACACACACACACACTCACACCCAGTATCACCAAGGGGAGGGTCATACTTTCATCATAACACCTTATGTCAAATATTTACTTTCTCAGATGCAGGATATTAAAGACACACTGACGCACCACGATTAAGTCCCTTGGTTTTTTTCTGGGTGACTGTGACCCACATACAAATGTCCCCAACTTCAAATTGAGGCTGCTCTTTAATATGATGTTTCGTTTTCAATTTGGGGGTCATTTGTATGGGAGTCAAACCTGGTCAAAGCACGATTTCTTACCAGCTACAAGAGGGAAAACACGTGAAACCCGTGATTTCGACACGCGACCTGGTGGGTCTTTTAACAACAAAAATCACAATGACCACTAGAATAAACTAATTAACTCTCTTGGCAAGGGAGATAATTTGTAGTTATCTTTGCCTTGAACTAGGAGTACAGTTTATATGGCTCTACCATCTTGGTGGTGGTGGTTGTGTTTTTTCTTGCGTGCGGTTGACATGTCTAATTGTGTCAAGTATTCAGCTCAAGTTTTCGTGACGCTTCTCGGTAGTCTTCTTACAGCAGGGCGTGTATTCACGGAGCGCGTCTTAGACAGTCAACACAGGTAGTTGTAGTATGTAAATGAGACTACCCCCCACCCCCACCCCCAAACGATTGGCTGTTTAGTCTAATTTACATACTACTACCCGCGACAAGACGTTCAATGCTGCACTTGGTCATCTCCAAATATGGAAAGTGACGCCATTCGCGTGACAATGTCGGTTTTCAGCGAAACTTTAGAATGTGTATCTTTTAACCATTCAATCTGAAATTAAACTGACTCTAGCCCTAACCCTAACCCTAACCCTATCCCTAACCCTAACCAAAACCTTAAACCGTCAAATACACAACAAAAACAACTTCACTAAAAAGAATGGAGTGTTCCATGTTTGGAGATGACCAAGTGCAGCCATGAACGCCTAGTCTACCCGCGTTGACTGTCTAAGACTGTCCCGGCTTCCCCACCCCAAAAAAAACACACACACAAAAACCACATAAAACGTGCACCTGCAGTTGTGTTCCCCCAGGCTTGATTTGACGATCATGTAGAACATTTGGATGGGTGACATTCAAAAGCGCGGATTTCTGAACCGGATATGTTTCAAAAGCGCGTATTAACCCATGATACGAAAGCGCGGAGGTGGTGACCTACCAGAAAATGAGTGTGGAGCACGGGAGACACGAGAAATGCAACTCGGCCAGCCGTTCAAGACAACAATCAGCAATGGTGTTACAGGCTAGTTTGTCACAATGGGATTTATTTCTTACCAACGGTGTGATACACCACATAAACATGTCACATCTCTCTCTCTCTCTCTCTCTCTCTCTCTCTCTCTCTCTCTCTCTCTCTCTCTCTCTCTCTCTCTCTCTCTCTCTCTCTCTCTCTCTCTCTCTCTCTCTCTCATTCTCTCTCTCTCTCTGACAATTACAGAGGGATAGCACTGACAAGCGTAATAAGTAAATTATACACAGATATTCTAAACAAAAGACTTACTGCATGGGCGGAAAGGGAGGAGAAGCTTGTTGAACAACAGGCAGGCTTTAGAAAAGGATATAGCACTGTTGACCACATATTTACACTTTTTGCAATTGTCCAAACATATCTCTTAAAGAATAGAAAGCTTTATGTTGCATTCGTTGACTTTAGAAAGGCGTTTGATTCGGTGAACAGAAATATCTTATGGGATTCTTTGAGAAACACTGGGGTTAATGGTAAGCTTTATAAAGCACTTAAAGGTATATATGAAAATGTTTTGATGTGCATTAGAGATAAATCTTTGTACTCCGAATTCTTCAATAGTCCGAGGGGAGTAAAACAAGGATGCTTGTTGAGCCCCCAATTATTGTCATTTTTTATAAACGAATTAGCGCTTGAAAATATCTAAAATGGGTAGACATGGAATACAAATGATACCAGGTGCCATATAAATATTTGTATTATTGTTCGCAGACGATATTATTCTGCTATCAGATACTGCTATAGGTTTACAGAATCAGCTCAATATCCTGAAAACAGAAGCAGATAGGCTACAGTTAACAGTCAATTTAGACAAAACAAATATTATGGTTTTTCGTAATGGTGGGCATCTCTCTAGTCGGGAAATATGGTGGTATGGGGACAACGAAGTTACTGTTACAAACAAATATAAATATTTAGGTATTATTTTTACAACTAAGCTAAGTTTAAATATTGGGTGGGCCGAAGTTAGTAGGAAAGGGAGGAGGGGGGTTATTGAGATTCTTAGGGCAATGAGGAAACTTAGTTCAATCGATACATCCATAATGTGGAAGCTGTTCGATACACAAATCCAACCTATGCTTAGTTACGGAACAGAAATATGGGGCCTTATTAAAAGTACACAATTAGAAACTATCCATACGTTTGCTATCAAAAGATTTTTAAATGTACCACTGCACTCTTCTAACAAGATTTGCTATGGCGAAACGGGTAGATATCCTCTTTATATTCGGACCTATGTAAAGTGTGTAAAGTATTGGCTTAGACTTGTTCAATTACCAAAGTCAAGATTTAATAGACAAGCTTATGAGATGTTGCTACAACAGTATGAATTAGGGAAACATAATTGGGTATATAATATAAAAAAAGTTCTCTCAGAAAATGGTTTCGGAATTGTCTGGTTAAGCCAAGGGGTTGGAAATGAGTTCATGTATATTTCAGAGTTTAGGGACCGGTTGATTTCATGCTTTACACAAGACTGACATTCTAGCATAGAAGATACAGATAAGCATAGTTTTTATGTTTCGTGTAAAAGCATATTTTACGTTGAAAAATATTTATGATGTGTTACATACAAATGGCATCGAGATATGTTAGCACGCTTTAGAACAGGTACACTTGGTTTAAATGCTAAAAAAAGATGGTTTCATGTTAACTTTTCTGATAATATTAATTGCCCATTTTGTCCATGTGCGATTGAAGATGAGTTACACTTTGTCTTTGACTGTACTGCTTATGAAGATATTCGCAAAACATGCTCAGTATTTAACTTAGCACTTGCTAAAAGGAGAAACATAACTGCAATTCTCTCCTCAGAAAAGGAACATATTTTGAAATCATTTGCAAAATATGTGGCTAAAGCTAACGATATTAGAAAGAAAGCGTTAATGCATGAAGATGGTAAATTAGTGGGATAAAAGAGAAAATATGCTAACCGATGTCTATCTAAACGAAGATTGTTATTGTTGGATGGTCATTCAATTTGTCAGTTGGTTAACAATGTGGGTGTGTGTGCGTGCGTGTGCGTGCGTGTGCATGTGTGTGTGTGCGCGCGCGCGCGCGTGTGTCTGTATGTGTATGTGTGTTGATAATATGTTTAGTTCTAAATCTTCTGTTCTTGATCATTATTTTTGTGTTTGCTTAATTTGTTTTGCAAGAAAAAGTTGCACGAAATGATGATGGTGTTGTACAAACCCCCATGACACGAAAGCTGTGTCTGGCTAATGTCATTAAACAATCAAAGTGTCAAAGTGTCTCTCTCTCTCTCTCTCTCTCTCTCTCTCTCTCTCTCTCTCTCTCTCTCTCTCTCTCTCTCTCTCTCTCTCTCTCTCTCTCTCTCTCTCTCTCTCTCGAAATTTGTGCTCAAAATTGTAGAAAAAACATCGGTGTCTACGTATGCCAATTTCACGCGCTTTCGTACATTTTTTTCCCCCGCGCTTCTGATATGCCAATACGTGCTTTCGTAATTCTCCCGTTGACTGTCTAAAGCACGCTCATGATTACACGTCCCGGCTTCTCCCTCCCCCCCAAAAACCCCCCAAAAAAAAACCCCACAAAAAAAACCAACACCCTGCACCTGCAGTTGTGTCCCCCAGGCTTGATTTGACGATCATGTAGAACATTTTGATGAGCATGGTAGATATGTAATTACATCACAGAATACATGATTGTAACAACTAGCACACTGTATTGCTTCACGTGTATTATCGAAGACAATTTAATACTGTTTGGACCACACACACAGAGCGCAAATACAAACACAAACGTATGAATGTGTGTAAATCTTTACACAGCTGATTGGGGGTTTTCTGCATATGTGGATACTTTGCTTGTTTGTTCTGATTGCAAAGACAGCTGATTGAATTGTTCCAAATCTTTACACAGCTGATTGGGGGTTTTCTGCATATGTAGATACTTTGCTTGTTTGTTCTGATTGCAAAGACAGCTGATTGAATTGTTCCAAATCTTTATACAGCTGATTGGGGGTTTTCTGCATATGTAGATACTTTGCTTGTTTGTTCTGATTGCAAAGACAGCTGATTGAATTGTTCCAAATCTTTAGACAGTTGACTTAATTTTCATATTTAAAAAAAATTATCTTTAGATAGCTATTTGATTTTTTTCTAAATCTGTATATACTTGGTTTTTGTTTGTTTATTTGATTGGTTGGTTGGTTGGTTCTTGTTGTGTATTGTTTTCTGAATATATAGACAGCTAACTGAATTGTTCTAAATCTTTAGATAGCTGATTGCTATTTCCTAAATCTGTAGACACTTGCTTGGTTTGTACGGAATCCATAGACGCCTTAAATTGGATTGTTCGGAATGAGAAGTGAGATAAAAGAGTGTCAAAGTGTACCCACTGTTCTAGCTAGAGCTGGTAAAACATTGTCGGTCTGGAATTGGACGAGTTTTTCTTCCCCTCCCTCTCTGGTGATTGAAAGGAATGGTGATGGGGTGGTGCAAAATGAAAGAGAGGGCAAAGTTACTTTGGGAATAGGGGACAGAAAAGGGTCAACAAGAAAAAACAACACGAAAAAGATAGTAAAGGCTTTTGTCGTTATTTGATCTTACTCCCTAACCATTTATAAAACTAACATTCATATGAGGGCTAGACTCTTTTTCTTCACTGCCCCCGATTCTCTACTTTGCTTTCTAACTGTGTACGTCTCAGTTCCCGTCTCTGTCCTTTTATTTCTTTGTCTTTCCAGAGCCAATATATCTCCAGATTAACTGGCTTTGGTCTTTCTCTTTCTTACCTTATTTCTTTCTCTAGTTGACTGCATCGGATCGTTCAGTGATATTAGTATTGGTGTCCATTTAGTTTCTTTGTATATGTCAGTGGGGTTGGGTTTTTTAATCTAACGTGTGCAAAGATGTAGTAAACATTTTAATTTAATATATTAACGTAAGCCAGTCATCGTGCTAGGAATTATTTAGAAAAACAATCGCAATCGTTTGTGGCAGCGGTCTATTTTTACCACTCCAATCATTACATACACTGAGTCGCCTCCCCTGGCTTTTCAATAATTTTAATCTGTAAACCAGAATGTTATCTCTGCACCATTTCGTAACTTTTTATATCTTTTGGAAAACATTTAAAACTATTTATCCTACTTATGCTCATTGAAAGAAGCACCACATACTCGTCGTGTCTGTTGCAGTGTCTGTATTACGTATGTTTATTATTTTGTGCGCTTTAAAATGAAGATTCATGTGCTCTGTTCAGTACACAATTATTTCGATACCTAAGGACTGTAGATATGACAACTGAAATGTTACTTTATGCCCAAGTATTTTTTTCTCTTTTACAATATGTGCGACAATTTTGGCAATATGTGCGACAATTTTGGGCCGACCGACCGACCGACCGACAGACCGACAAAGTGAGTTATAGGTTTGTGGCTTGTGCCACAAACAAAAACCTGTTCCATCAATGACTACCATGCAACCTCGTCAAATAGAACTGGTCTCAGCCAGCCAAACAGAAGGCAGTGATCAATCAATCAATCAATCAAAATGTATTGTCTTTAAAATATAAAGAATTTATTTGTCTGGCATGCACATAAAACACACATATAAGCATAGAAAGAATAATACATGCATAATATAAATACATCATAAGAATTAAATTACAATGCAAAATTTTAAAAAAATTGGCAGTACGCACACACGCCCCCCCCCCCCCCCCCCCCCCCCCCCCCCCCCCCCCCCCCCCCCCCCCCCCCCCCCCCCCACCCCCCCCACACACACAAAGTAATAATCTATTTGCACCTTACTTTGGATGACGTAATAATGCCTGATCGTGTGCCTTTTCCCTCTGCATATACTAAGTACATGATGTGACCCGTATACACATGGTAATAAAACCATAGTTTCAAAATATTACAACAGAGAATTTTCATGTTTTTGTTCGTATGTCAAACCAACAAAAAAGAAGATAATATCAAAACCGATCTGTGCATAACTGTTCTCTCATTCTACTCTTTTTGAAGTCCGTATGAATCTTTTAGGAAGTGGAAAAACAACATGGGGCATCATCCCGTCTGTATCAATCTTTTCTCAACATTGATTTGAATTTAATGTTAATCAAGATACTGACAATCTACAACATCACTGGGAAAATGTAAACATAAATGTTCACTAAAACACCTCGATAGTCCTCAACCTTCTTTTCATCCATTTACTGTACTTGCTGTGGAGAGAAAATGTCGCATTTGAATAAGACTTGCATTTCCACAATGTTTCACACAGTTCAGAATGTCCTCTCCCTTACTCCTTTTTGGGGGCTTACTCTTAATGCCTTCTATTTTACAGCACCCAGTTTCCTTGACTGCACCCCTACCCCTGTTCTTACCCTTGTCTGTTCCTCCCAGCCATCGATTTTATTCAGTCCTTGTCCACAAGGAGGTGTGGGGGAGGGACGGGGATGATGGCGGGGGGCGAGCCAATTTCATCAACACCGCTTTTCTAGCTCCAAAACAGTGGGCAAACCTTGGCCCTATCTCCCCTAAGGTGTGTCAGAAGATTTAGAACAATTCAATGAGATGTCTGAAGATTTAGAACAATTCAATCAGGTGTCTGAAGATTCGGAACAATTCAATCAGTCAGCGTGGCTAAGCGATTGGGCCATCCGGGTCCTTCCTGTAAAACAGCAATCCCATGAGTCCCTTGGGGCGTTGTCGATTGGAGGAACTGGCGTGACGAGATTCATGGCCGCCGGAATGGAGGCTCAGACGAACTTGATGTTTATTAACGGAAAACGGCCTTTACACTCTGAGTGTGTTTTCACTGTTTTGTTGTTTTAGCTGAGAGAAATAGAGAGGGATAGAGCAGTGAGTGTAATGGAGCCAACGGGAGAGTAAGGAAGAGCACAGTTTAATTATTTTGTTCATTTGAAAATGTGTTTCTTTATAGATTGCTGCACAATAAAGCCTCATACGCACACAATGTATCATGGAACTAGCAATAACTTTTGTTTTGTTTTATACTGATGGTGTATGCTGCTTGCAGTTCAAAAGCTTGGTATGCAAGCGCATGCAAAGTATGTGTCGAGAGTTATTCCCTTATTTGGTCAGTACTCAAGCATCTTCCCCCATCCACCAAGGGCATTCACTCTTGCAAACGTTGGTCGTTGCAGTTGCCAATAATGTTGCACGTTTGCTTGCGTTTGTTTGTACAAAACTAACATTTTTTGTCTGTATGAATATTTACAAGTAAACGATGGTGTCTATGAATGTATGCAAATGTATAGGATTGTGTGATAGGTGGTATGGTGGCGGAGGTAATGGGGGTGGTGTGTGTGTGTGTGTGTGCGTGCGTGCGTGCGTGCGTGTGCGTGCGTGCGTGCGCGTGCGTGCGTGCGTGTGCGTGCGCGCGCGTGCGCGTGTGTGTATGTGTGTGTATGTGTGTGTATGTGTGAGTGTTTGAATTTGAGTGTGTGTGTGTGTGTGTGTGTGTGTGTGTGTGTGTGTGTGTGTGTGTGTGTGTGTGTGTGTGTGTGTTCACTGTGGCACACATACACACACGTGCGTGCGTGCGCGCATGCGCGCGCGCGCACACGCACGCACACGCACACACGCACACACACACACACACACACACACACACACACACACACACACACACCCTCTCAATCCTCCACCCCTCCCCCACCCTCCCCCATCTTCTTTCTTCTCCCCACTCTCGTCCACGAATCATCCTCAATCCAATCGAATGGTCCTAGCACTGTCCGTGGCACTGGGTCAGAGAGAGAGAGGGGGAGGGAGAGAAAAGAGAGAGGGGGTGATAGAGAGAGAGAGAGAGGGGGAGAGAGAGAGAGATGCCATTCCACCCACAACCCACCCCTGGTCGGTGGAGATGGGGCGGGGAGGTGGAGGGAGGGGAAGGGGGGGGGGGGGGGGGCGGGCAGGAGCCGGAATCACCTTGGTTTTAATCATGGCGCCAACTCCTCGGGGACCCCCCTATTTGTACACACAGACAAATTGTCCGCACCGTAATAAACTCGCTGCCAGCCAAGACGGATTAAGGCTCGGGGACTTGGGGGAGAGGGAGAGAAGGGGGAGGGGGGAGGGTTGAGAGGAAGGGGGGAGGGTTGAGAGGAAGGGGGGAGGGTCGGTCAGATCGAAGGGGGCTGACACCAGAAAAGGGAAGAGAGTGTGTTAACAAAAGAAAAACCGGTGAGGATGCCTTATTACGGAGAAGGCGTTTGCTTCTGCGGAGAGACAGACAGAAATCTATTCTTATATATATATAATTTATATATATTTTTTTATATTTTTTAGTGACGAAGCCTTGCCTGGGGCACATCCCCATTATGTACGGTTGTTGGAATGTAGAAGGTCTACCGGTTGGTTGACATCTATGAAGAAGGAAGTAGTGGTGAAAACGACGTTCGCCCGCGGCAATAGCTGCTGTAATAAGTTGTTACAACAACAACAACGATGACTACCACGACAACGACGACGACGACGACGATAATGATGTTGATGATGATGTTGGTGTTGATGATGATGATGATGATAATGATAATGATGATGATGATGATGATGATGATGATGGTGACGATGATAGTTAAGAGGGCGAGGATCTGTGATGACAATATCAAACCAGAAAAGCAATACAAAAAGTCATAAAAAGAAAGGAAAAACCAACACACATTATTTCAAGAACAACAACATCAACAACAAAAAAGGACGATTGAACAAACCAAATAAATGTCCGAATACAGGAATATTATTTTGTAGACCATTCTCTAACCCTAAATGAAAATAACATTTAAGCTGATCGCATCCACAGTCTTTAGAACGTGCACCACAACCTGAGTTCCTACACTCTCTGTTGAAAACAACTCCTTCGCCCTACCCTCCACCCCATTCTCCTTTACACCCACACCCCCACCACCATCACCTTTGCTCCTGCCCCTCCTCTCTCCCCAAGCCCCACCACCCCTACCCCAGGATTAAAGCGGGGACCGGGGACGGGCGGGGTTGATCAGTGTTTCACAAGCCTCGGTAACCCTCTGGACAGCCGCCCAAATGGCTCCCCACGCGCGCCAGGCCCCCCTGTTTGATAAATCTTACTTTTATGTCCATCCACATAAATTAATCTTCTTTTTCTTTCTTTCTTTTTTGTTCTCTCTCGTCTCGCTTTCTTCTTCCTTCTTTTCGGTTCGACCTTGCCCCCCCCCCCCCCCCTCCCCTCCCTCCCTTGTGTCAGACTCTGAGATACTTTAAGCTTCTATATCCCTCCCCTCCTCTCTCTCTCTCTCTCCCTCTCCCTCTCTCTCCCCCCCCCCCTCTCTCTCTCTCTCTCTCTCTCTCTCTCTCTCTCTCTCTCTCTCTCTCTCTCTCTCTCTCTCTTCTCTCTCTCTCTCTCTCTCTCTCTCTATCATCATGTATGTTCGTATTATAATTATCTGTTTGCCTTATCGTTTTGTATAAGTCTTGTTTCCGTCTCAAGGACAGATTGTAAGAATAGGCCTGGCCTAAAATCTCAATCCTTGCGGTAATAAAGTTTTCAAGTGTCAAGTCTCTCTCTCTCTCTCTCTCTCTCTCTCTCTCTCTCTCTCTCTCTCTCTCTCTCTCTCTCTCTCTCTCTCTCTCTCTCTCTCTCTCTCTCTCTCTCTCTCTCTCTCTCTCTCTCTCTCTCTCTCTCTCTCTCTCTCTCTCTCTCTCTCTCTCTCTCTCTCTCTCTCATGTGTTTATGTATGTTAACGGCAAGTATGAAAAATGGCTACTGTGTGCCAATACTTTTACCGTTGTAAAATAAAGGTTCAATTCAATTCAATTCAGTTCTCTCTCTCTCCCTCTCTCTCTCTCTCTCTCTCTCTCTCTCTCTCTCTCTCTCTCTCTCTCTCTCTCTCTCTCTCTCTCTCTCTCTCTCTCTCTCTCTCTCTCTCCACACACACACACACACACACACACACACTCTCTGTTCCTTGAGCCCTTGTATGCTGCCTGGCAGATCAGGCCGAGTTGCAGATGAAATTGAGTTCTTCTCCGTCTGTTTCGTTTATTTGTCTTTCGTTTTCATATCGATCTTTTCTTTCCCTTTTCGGTTCTGTTCGTGTTACTAGTGTTATCTTTTTTTTCATTCTTTTCTTTTCTTTTCTTTTCTGCTTTGTTCTTTTCGTTTCTCCCTCGTTCCCCAATCTGGGCGGCTGGCTGGCCACAGAAGGAAAGGGGGTAATTGGCCGGAAGTGACGAAAGGATAGTGTGTGTGGCGGTGCCCGTATGTTTCTGTTTTCTTACACAGGGCAAGATGGGTAATATAATCAATGAGAAGGGTGTATATGAATAAATGAATGAACGATCGAATGAATGAATGAACGAACGAACGAATGAATGAATGAATGATTTTTTCATGTCAAGTACTTTACAGATTGTAATATAATCAATGAGAAGGGTGTATATGAATAAATGAATGAACGATCGAATGAATGAATGAACGAACGAACGAATGAATGAATGATTTTTTCATGTCAAGTACTTTACAAATGGTACAACTAGATGACAACATAGAAAAAACGAGGAGAGGGTTGTGGTATGGAGTAGAATCGGAGATCTAAATTCAGAGCACAATTCCTCCAGGCAAATAACAATAGAAGAAGTAACCAAAGTCAATCATTGATCATTGCTCCGATCGATGTGAATATCTGAATTGTCTTCGAGGATACGGCATAGGTTTCTTTCTTTTATGACTTTTTTGGTGTCTATTTATTTGTTTCTTTTTCTTTATCTGGTCATTCAAAACTGTACCTTTCATATTTCGATCCATTAAATGAACATTCTTACTAACAATCGACGGGGGGGGGGGGGGAACAATGTGTAAGAAAGGATGTGATCGATAAAGGGCAAAGGTATTGATTGGTAGTGTTGGGGAGTAAAATCTGGGGAAACAGAGAGGGGGAAAGGCTAGGAAAGGTTAGGGGAAGGAGCAAGGGGGTGTTCAACATCACACAAGCAAATAAGAACGACAGACGAAGAGGTGGGAAAGAGAAGAAAGAGGTAGAAGAAAAGGAAGAAGTAAATGAAAAGAAATAAAATAATAATAATAATAATAATAATAACAGTAAGAAGGAGACAAGATAGGGAATAAGATACGATCGTGGTCATGATGGTGGTGGTGTTCATAATAATGATGATGCTGAGATGATGATCAGGATGATGACGACGACGAAAACAACAAGAATAATACAGCGTAGAATGAGAAGGGTGTGGGGGTTTTTTAAAGAAAGAGGAGGCTGAG
This sequence comes from Phymorhynchus buccinoides, assembly GCA_017654935.2. NCBI lineage: Eukaryota > Metazoa > Mollusca > Gastropoda > Neogastropoda > Raphitomidae > Phymorhynchus > Phymorhynchus buccinoides. The sequence continues at coordinate 18,112,488 of CM065699.1, forward strand.
AGGATGAAGTCGTAAGAAAGGTTTGGATAGAGAAAGGGGACAGTGGAGGGGGGAGTTAAGTGGAGGGGGGGGGGG
>CM065699.1:18117562-18122562 GCA_017654935.2 Phymorhynchus buccinoides
ATCGTTTGTGGCAGCGGTCTATTTTTACCACTCCAATCATTACATACACTGAGTCGCATCCCCTGGCTTTTCAATAATTTTAATTTGTAAACCAGAATGTTATCTCTGCACCATTTCGTAACTTTTTATATCTTTTGGAAAACATTTAAAACTATGTATCCTACTAATACTCATCGAAAGAAGCACTGCATACTCGTCGTGTCTGTTGCAGTGTCTGTATTACGTATGTTTATTATTTTGTACGCTTTAAAATGAAGATTCATGTGCTCTGTTCAGTATACAATTCTTTCCATACCTAAGGACTGTAGATATGACAACTGAAAAGTTACTTTATGCCCAACTATTTTTTTCTCTTTTACAATATGTGCGACACTTTTGGCAATATGTGCGACAATTTTGGACAGACAGACAGACCGACCGACAGACAGACAGACAGACAGACAAAGTGAGTTATAGGTTTGTGGCTTGTGCCACAAACAAAAAGGAAGCGGGGTATATTGAAATTGGAAAGACAACCAGTCCATTGATCTATCTGTCAGAGTCTGTCTGTTTGTCTGTGTTGGGAGGGACTTTATATTTCAGGCTGTTCCCCGGAAGCTACTGAACCAATAGAGTGAATATTAATATAATAGAACACCAATACTAACCTTAGTATTGGGTAGTTAGCAAGGATCGTTCGGAGGAAAGACAACTGAGCTTTCGAGCCTTGCTTATTTGCTTATTTCACCAAACTGGACAATGAGGGGGCTGTCACTAATTGCAAGGTTAGTTGAAAACCCGTTTAACGTCCTCGGACCTGGAAATGGTACACGTGGGACATTTTTACTCTAAAGATTGTGGGACGATCCTGGAGGTAAAATACCACGAAAGTCCCGACGGTTTTAAATAGCCAAATAATCAACTGACTTTAGTTTTCTGACTTTGGATCAGCAGTGAACCACTTATTCTTTCAATGAATATGAATAGGTTTGTCCCTGATATGTTCATTATGACTGTTGTGTCACTCATAAATCCAAAAAGAAAGGCAACATAATTCATAAGAAAATGAACTTTTGTGTTGTTGTGAAGTTATGGGGAATAAATCTCAAAATGATCAAGTAATGGGAAGGAGTTCATGATGAGACGATAATACCCAAATAAGGCAATTTCCTCGCTAGCATTTGTTTTCGTGTTGTTCTTTGCTTGAAAGAAAGTGGGAGTGCCTTTTTATGGCGTGGCCGTTCTATTTCATATTGGTATTGTTATAATTGTTATTAGGTTTGTATTTGTTGGTAAGATACTACTGTTGCAGGTGGGTTACGAAAACCACGAGTTATCAACAGAGCTAATTTGTTTGACGAAACAGCAATTCAAAAACTAATATATGGACACACACACATGTGCGCGCAAGCACACACACACACACACATACACACACACACGCACGCACGCACGCACGCACGCACATACACACACACTTACTAACAATCTCTCTCTCTCTCTCTCTCTCTCTCTCTCTCTCTCTCTCTCTCTCTCTCTCTCTCTCTCCTCTCTCTCTCTCTCTCTCTCTCTCCATCGTGCGCGTACGTACATACATACACATACACACACGCGCGCGCACGCGCGCTCAAGAAACCACACACACACCGGAAGCTTCTTGGTGACTCTGACATTTGTAGGCAAAGATAAATACAGCGTGTTGGTTTTTGTATTTCTCTGTCAAGTCTAACGTAACCAGTGCCACACAGCTGGGGGGGCTTGTTATAACAGACTTTATGGCAGATCATCTAGATGTCTTTTTTATTCATATTCATTTTCATCTCTCTCTCTTTTTGTCTTTTTTTTTAATTGGTTAATTAAGGATGTTGAGCAGAATCGTTGAGCCGATTGTGAGTTGTGTTTCCGCCACTAGACTTCTTCGCTTTCTTTCTTCATTTTATGCTCTCTCTCTCTCTCTCTCTCTCTCTCTCTCTCTCTCTCTCTCTCTCTCTCTCTCTCTCTCTCTCTCTCTCTCTCTCTCTCTCTCTCTCTCTCTCTCTCTCTCTCTCTCTCTCTCTCTCTCTCTCTCTCTCTCTCTCTCTCTCTCTCTCTTCGCCTCTGTTTCTCTCTGTCTCTATCTCAATCTCTCTCCTCTCTCTCTCTCTCTCTCTCTTTACCTTTATGTTTAATTATGTATGTGTAATTCTATGCCTTGCCATGTTTGTATTTTATGTTCGTATATGTACAAAGGTGCTACCTTTATGTTCATATTTGTATGTGTAATATCATGCCTTGCCATGTTTGTATTCTATGTTCGTATATTATTATGTAACAAGGACAGATTGGAAGACTAGGCCTTGCCTAAAATCTTTATCCTTGAAAAATAAAATTTAAAGTTTTCGAAAAAAAGTTTTCAAGTTTTCAAAGTTTTCTCTGTTTCTCTGATTTTCTTATGAATACGTGTAGGCCTACTCATTGTATCAACTCGCGAGATCATGTATGTGGTAAATTAGTAATAGTTGCAGGATGCAATACCAGGATACCTTTATGCATTATTGTATGGATGTCTTGCGTTGCATTGTATTGCTTTGTCTCTGCTTTAGTTATTACTTCTTTTTTTCAGAGGGCTGGTGTAAAAACAAAACAGAGACCCCCATTTGCGGGTCTATGAAGCACTCAAATTCTAAAGGACCCTCTAAACGAATGTGCAGGGGGTCCCAGGGATGCACTAGAAAAAATCTTTGTAGCATTCGCAATGCCACTAGGACCCTCTATCCCGCCTCTAGGACCCTCTATACTGTAAGTGAAGGAGTCCCTGGGACCCCTTGTTTTGCGGGACGATTGGGAGCCGTGCTAAACCTCCATAAATAAAATGTATTCGCTCTATCGTTCGTTCCTTCGTTCTCTTCTTGCTCATCGACCGCTCAGACAATGTCCTGTCTTATGAGCGCATATGCGCCATGCTGCCATTAATAAGAAAACAACCGATCCCAGGGATCGGGTCGTTCTCGCCAGAAAAGCTCTGCCTCGCGGTGGCTCGCACAACTGAGAACAAAGAAGGGCGAACCGTCTCTCTCGGCAGCTTGGATGGATGGGAAGTTCAGTTTAACGTCGCGTATCGGCTTTCGCCATGTACGACGGGCTGAACAAACCAACCAGGGTATAAACAAAAATTGATGTTCCTGAATCACTGTCTTAGCCAAAAGGCCGAGAAGCGATCAGAATTGACCTTTAAATCTCGCCAGCTCGGCGCCTCCCGTCTTTTATAGTCCGGCCGTGCCTTTAAGCGCCTAACTAAGAAATATTTAGGCCCCGCATCAGTGTCCGACTTCTGCTGGAGAACCGTAGGTTCGTTCTCTGACACTCCCCGACACGTGTTCACCCCCGCTAGATGCTGCTGATCCATGGGGCATTGCTTCAGTGTCGGCACCTCTTCCGCACCATTTGGCACCGCCTGATCTTTATCAGGCCAGTCAGGAACCGTCCTCCCAAGGACGTCCCCCCCCCCCCTCCGTTTCACATTTCCCATCAGTACGCCCGTACGAATTGTCTCCATTCTCAAACTGTAAAGTAACAAATGAAACAAAAATAATTGCAATTTCAATTGTCCTTTTCTAAGCATTCACCTAAGAGGAAACATAAACTTTTTGTTGAATTAATAAATAAATGACAAGTGAAAACCAACAACAACCAACTGCATCGTTATTTTTATTTTTCAGACAGAAATTAAAGTTCCTTTGAATTTGGACTTTCTTTTAACCATTCACTTAAACGGAAGCAAGTTCGCTATGCATCGCAAAAACAAACAGAGAAAACGTAGTTTCGTCGTTTTACAATATTTACAACAAAAACGTTTGTTTGGCATGGTCATATAAGAAATGAAAGACTCTCACTCACTCCCACCCAACCCGTTCTTAAAGGGGCACCCGGATCGATACGTTTAAAAAACACACAAAAAACACGTTGAGATCACTAGGAAAAAAAGCTTTACAGAGATCGCAACACTCACTTTGCTCTGGTTTCCTAGAAATCAAACCGTCAAATCGGCGATTCCTCCTTGGCGGAGGTGCTGGAAGTCAGAATTTGTCAGTGAAAGACAAGACATGTGCCTTCTCTTTTCTTATGGCCGCCTGAGTCGCTTTAATTAGGCCAAATCGTGTGCACGAAATTTCTACAATACCAGCCTCAATTTTATACAGTTTCAGTTTGCCAAAAGGAGTTTCGCTCACAACAAAGGAAATAGCTCCCTCCCCACCCTTCACAAATGGCGGGTCTTCTGTCTTTCAGGTGTATTATCACGCCTTTTAACGAATACTATTTTGGTTTTTTTAAAGGGCTCAGAATGTTTCCAAAAGAGTAAGTAAGAAAAGGTTTATTCACCAAAAGAAGTGTCCAAGTTTCGTGATTGGCTCGGGTGCACCTTTAATCTCTTTTTCTCTATCTTCTTCTCCGCAATGTGTGTCACGTGTCACTTATAACTAAATATAAGATTCATCTCTTCTCCTTCCCTTTCTTCCACTGAACGCCTCATGACCTCTGTACTGCTCGGATGATCATCATGATGTTGATACTAATGCCCCAGCTGAGGAGCCTTGAAGGCGTCCACAGTACCATCATCAGGAATTAAACGCTGTCTTTATTGCTGTCGACCAGGTGCATCCGACACGCTCCCTTCCAATCGCATTCCTCGGTCGCACGCGCTTAACAGCAGCAGGTGTAGCTGTGGCGAGCTGGCTAGCTCACTTTGTCTGTTAGATTTCGTTCCTGATTCGGTCATTGGAGGGTTTGTTTGGGATAGATTGCGGTCAGTGGATAGATAACGGAACCATCTTTGGGTGCCGCCATGGCGCGGTGGCAGAGTTTGGGTTTTATCTTGGAGTGACAATCCGTGTCCAAGTTGCCTAGTTAGGAGCATTTTTTTTTAATGAGGGGAGGGTGGGGGAAACAGGGGTTGGCACTTGGCAATATCGCCATCGAGCACCGCAAGCTCGGTTTGTCCCCAAACGGTTAAAGACCCAGTACGACACGTGTAAAAATCACAA
>CM065699.1:18127562-18132562 GCA_017654935.2 Phymorhynchus buccinoides
GCCACAATATACCAACATTAACAACATTGCTGGGTCTATGCTGCACACGATATCAGATTCATAGAACAAGTTAGTCATATCAACATTATCCCAGTGAGACAATTGTGAATATTAAACAATCACTGATTATTTAAAAGACAATGGATGGATTTAAACCAATGTAGATATAGTGAAAAGGTGTTACCCAATTATATTTTGTTGTAAAATATATAATTCTAGGTAATGACGTACCGATGCAGAAAAAAAATGTTTAAAGCTCAAAAACCGCATTGACCGTAGAGTCCAAATTTAGCTCCCCTGAATTTCACCAGTAGGTCTTATTCGATGAAATCCAAGGGACATAAATTGAAATTACAATTAGGAGTATACAATTTATTTTTCCCTTCTTTTAAAAAAAAAATGAAAAGGTGTTTTGAATTTTGATTTTGTTTTGTTCTTTGATTGAACTGGGAGTACAGTTTATATGGCTCTGCCATCTTGTTGTTCTTTCATATCACTTTTGCTCTCTTATTATTCTTTTCTGTATGCCTGTTTATAGGCCTCTGCAACTAGGGTTATTAACGCCCTTGACAGTGAGAGTGATGCCCTTGCTGGTCAGTACTGACAAGGGCATTCACTCTTGCGAAAGGCAGCCATTTAGTGGCCTCAAATAGGGTTATTGGCGAGATCTTTCCCCTTGTTTGGTCAGTACTGAACCATCTTCCCCCACCCACCCAGGGCATTCACTCTTGCAAAAGGTGTTCTTTGCAGTAGCCAATACCTTCATTCCTACTCTCTGTTGTTATTTTTTCTTCCTTTGAGTTTGGTTTCTTTCATCCAAGATGAGTATTTTCGTTAGTGCAATGTAATTATTCATTAAATAATGCTCCACAACAGATTATTCAAACAAAAGGTACATCTGGTGTCGTTTTGAACTCTCAAAACTTACATCAAATTATCAGTCATTAAGCATTGTTCATTGATTGTCAATGGTGATTTCTAACTAAAGTGGGCTTTTTAAAATATTAATATTCTGCATAAACATTGACATTTGTATGTTGTGGCATTTAAGTTCTCTCTTTAGCACGTTTTTTAAAAATTATTAGTTCTCTCTTGTTTCTGTGTACAAAAATAGGCCTAACATATTATTTTTATGAAACAATTGATTGAGCTAAGTTTGAAGATTGAAGTGCTTTAACTATGTTTTTAAATCTATCTCCGATATAACCATTATTATCTTCCACCAATGTTCTCAAAAATTTGAAAATCAGCTCTGTCAGGATCTTCAAAGATACACATTTGAACAGCCTCTTGTAATAGCAATGTGCAGTAGAATTATCTATGTCAGTCTTATAGAGCACTCGTGGGTTTCCACAGGACTGCATCCTTATCTGTCTTCAAGGAAACTCTGACGCCAAACCGCGAAACGGTTGAGCATCGTTTGATAGGGGAATGCCTTCATATTGATAGACTAGTAGAAAGAGCACTCGCATTCCATACCTTGGCGCACTCGTGTAAATTAACCTGCTAATGCTAGAAATCTCGAAAACTTGCCCTGGGCTGTTAAGATAAGGCACCCTCGTTAAAGGGTCGTTCAAGGCTCGGTTCATATTGGAAATGTCTTTAGTTTGATGCCTTGACTGATGATGCTGGATGTAGCTGGGGTAATAGAGGCCGTGGTTGATGGAAACGATGTTGCGCTTTGATTTGACATAAGTGGGCTGTGGGCTTCCACCATCGCTTGAAGTTGAACGTTCCCTTTCCCTGTTTCTGTCTTCTGGTGTCTGTCTTCTAATCTGTCTTGATCTCTTTGTTTGCTCTATGAACCCCTACACCAAAGCATCCCCACACCACTCTCTCTCTCTCTCTCTCTCTCTCTCTCTCTCTCTCTCTCTCTCTCTCTCTCTCCTCTCCTCTCTCTCTCTCTCTCTCTCTCTCTCCTCTCTCTCTCTCTCTCTCTCTCTCTCTCTCTATCTCCCCCCCTCTCTCTCTATCTCTCTATCTATCTCTCTCTACCCTCCCCCCTCTCTCTCTCTCTCTCTCTCTCTCTCTCTCTCTCCTCTCTCTCTCTACTCTCTCTCTCTCTCTCTCTCTCTCTCTCTCTCTCTCTCTCTCTCTCTCTCTCTCTCTCTCTCTCCTCTCTCAATAAGAGATTTGAATTGTATCTGTAGAAACAATAAGGCTCGTCTTATCATTGTACTTGTTCTTCTTGTTCTTGTTCTTGTTCTTCGTCCTGTGTTGTTGTTGTTGTTGTTGTTGTCGTCGTCGTCGTCGTCGTTGTTGTTGTTGTTGTTGTTGTTGTTCTTGTTCTTCTTCTTCTTCTTCTTCTTCTTCTTCTTCTTCTTCTTCTTCTTCTTCTTCTTCTTCTTCTTCTTCTTCTTCTTCTTCTTCTTCTTCTTCTTCTTCTTCTTCATTCTTCTTCTCCATTCTTCTTCTTCATTCTTCTTCTTCATTCTTCTTCTTCATTCTTCTTCTTCATTCTTCTTCTTCATTCTTCTTCTTCTTCTTCAAACTTTCCTGTGTTCGTTTGTGGTGGTGGGTTTTCTGTTGTCTTTCCCCCCCATCTAAAACGAAGATTAATAGAATTAAACCCATTATAACCAAGGGAAGAAGAACGAAACGAAAGCAACGACAAACGTAAAACAAAACCCGGCTATTACATTGTCGTTGGTGCGGATAATGACACTCACGCTGACATTCTTTTTCCACCGTTTATCTGCTCAGCATCCTTGACAAAACTTTCCTCAGGGGCCCCACCAAGGCATGTGGGGCGTTAAATGGACCTGTCGCTGATTGGGGAAGATTCTGTCCAACTTCCCAGTGGCATCTTCTGGACAGTTGTCTTCTTGGCTTATTTTTTCTTCTCCTTGTTGTTGTTCTTGTATTTATTTGAAAATTAATGTTCTCTTTTTTTTTTGCTTTCTAAAGTCTTGTTCTTCTTCTTGTTCTTCTTGTTCTTGTTCTTCTTTGTTCTTGTTCTTGTTGTTGTTCTTGTTGTTGTTGTTCTTCTTCTTCTTCTTCTTCTTCTTCTTCTTCTTCTTCTTCTTCTTCTTCTTCTTCTTCTTCTTCTTCTTCTTCTTCTTCTTCTTCTTTCTTCTTCTTCTTCTTCATCTTCTTCTTCTTCTTCTTCTTCTTCTTCTTCTTCTTCTTCTTCTTCTTCTTCTTCTTCTTCTTCTTCTTCTTCTTCTTCTTCTTCTTCTTCTTCTTCTTCTTCTTCTTCTTCTTCTTCTTCTTCTTCTTCTTCTTCTTCTTCTTCTTCTTCTTCTTCTTCTTCCTTTCTTTCTTTCTTTTAAGTATGTGATCTGATTCTCTTTCTTCTTCCTTTCTTTCTTTCGTTCTTTCTTTCTTTCTATTAAGTATGTGATCTGATTATCTCTCTGTCTGTCTGCCTCTGTCCCTCCTCTCCCTCTCCGTATCTCTATGTTTCTGTCTCTCTCTGTGTCCTCTCTCCCTATCTCTCCCCCCCCCCTCTCTCTCTCTCTCTCTCTCTCTCTCTCGTCTCTCTCTCTCGTCTCTCTCTCTCTCGGCTCTCTCTCTCTCTCTCTCTCTCTCTCCGTCTCTCTCTCTCTCTCTCTCTCTCTCTCTCTCTCTCTCTCTCTCTTCTCTCTCTCTCTCTCTCTCTCTCTCTCTCTCTCTCTCTCTCTCTCTCTCTCTCTCTCTCTCTCTCTCTCTCTCTCTCTCTCTCTCTCTCTCTCTCTCTCTCTCTCTCTCTCTCTCTCTCTCTCTCTCTCTCTCTCTCTCTCTCTCTCTCTCTCTCTCTCTCTCTCTCTCTCTCTCTCTCTCTCTCTCTCATATATGCTCCACAAAATCAGGTGGACAAAAATGACTTCTTTGTTTTTCAGAAAAGAGAGGGTTTTTCTCACCGCATCTCCTTTTATACATTAAAAGTACAGTACTCTTTTGCATTTGTGTCACATTAGTCAGTCCACTGTGATTGAAAGGCGTTGGACAGTGCCCTTTCTGCGGATGTTTCGGACTGTAAGGCGCACCTGACTATAAGGCGCAACCTCCAAATTTTACACAAAATTCAGATTTCGTTATTATGGTTTCTTACTGTATTGTTAGTCATATTAGAAGGCACAAGGGACTCAATCTGGGTACAAAGTATCGCCTTACAGTTCGAAACATACGGTGATATTATGTTGATCAGTCTTTAGTTCTGCAGCTGAGTTACGTTGGCCAGTGCCCTAATATGCAGCTATGTTTTTTCTTTGGACAATGCTTGATTTTAAGATACGTGTATATATTGCAACATACTAAGCTATGCGCCTTTGGGCAGCTACGACTTTTTTTGGACAATGTCCAGCTGTTCAGCAGCTATGCTACGTTGAAAAGTATCCAGTGGAGCAGCCACATAATGTTGGACATGGCCCCTTGGAGCAGCCACATAATGTTGGACATGGCCCCTTGGAGCAGCCACATAATGTTGGACATGGCCCCTTGGAGCAGCCACATAATGTTGGACATGGCCCCTTGGAGCAGCCACATAATGTTGGACATGGCCCCTTGGAGCAGCCACATAATGTTGGACATGGCCCCTTGGAGCAGCTAGAACGATTAATTATAGCTAAGAAATATAACAGTACACCCTTCATCTCCACTCTTTCTTTGTAAAAACCCTTACCCATCTACCTCTCGAATACTTCATTTACACGACAGTTTTAGTCCATCCACCACCCCCACTTCCTCCAATCCCCCAGCTCCAAAACACCCTCACCTCTGAGCGCCACTTGCCATGGTTTCCAGTAACCCTGGCGGAGTTGTTAACTTTTGACCCGGCGCGTAACACTAGTCCTCATATTAGCCATAACGCTCCTCGACAAAACCGCCCCTATGTCCAACCCTGGAAACTGTCGCCACACACGCAAAGTCCATGTCCCAACGGCGCCGCCCCAAAACTGGCGTTATGACACACAGGGGACGCCATAACTGCTGTGATGATCGTCTTGTCCCAAGGCCTCCGCTACCACGAAAGGTGCGGGTGGCGAGGGAAACAAGGAAATCTATGACGCGCTGCTTGT
>CM065699.1:18140062-18145062 GCA_017654935.2 Phymorhynchus buccinoides
GTGGTTTCAACATGATGTATTGCTGTAACAGTAAAGCGAGAAATTGGTGATTTCGGCAGTATATGTTTTTGTAATACTAAACAGGGAGATCAGTGGTTTCAACATGATGTATTGCTGTAACAGTAAAGCGAGAAATTGGTGATTTCGGCAGTATATCTTTTTGTAATACTAAACAGGGAGATCAGTGGTTTCAGCATGATGTATTGTTGTAACAGTAAAGCGAGAAATTGGTGATTTCGGCAGTATATGTTTTTGTAATACTAAACAGGGAGATCAGTGGTTTCAACATGATGTATTGCTGTAACAGTAAAGCGAGAAATTGGTGATTTCGGCAGTATATGTTTTTGTAATACTAAACAGGGAGATCAGTGGTTTCAGCATGATGTATTGCTGTAACAGTAAAGCGAGAAATTGGTGATTTCGGCAGTATATGTTTTTGTAATACTAAACAGGGAGATCAGTGGTTTCAGCATGATGTATTGCTGTAACAGTAAAGCGAGAAATTGGTGATTTCGGCAGTATATGTTTTTTGTAATACTAAACAGGGAGATCAGTGGTTTCAGCATGATGTATTGTTGTAACAGTAAAGCGAGAAATTGGTGATTTCGGCAGTATATGTTTTTGTAATACTAAACAGGGAGATCAGTGGTTTCAGCATGATGTATTGCTGTAACAGTAAAGCGAGAAATTGGTGATTTCGGCAGTATATGTTTTTGTAATACTAAACAGGGAGATCAGTGGTTTCAGCATGATGTATTGCTGTAACAGTAAAGCGAGAAATTGGTGATTTCGGCAGTATATGTTTTTGTAATACTAAACAGGGAGATCAGTGGTTTCAGCATGATGTATTGCTGTAACAGTAAAGCGAGAAATTGGTGATTTCGGCAGTATATGTTTTTTGTAATACTAAACAGGGAGATCAGTGGTTTCAGCATGATGTATTGCTGTAACAGTAAAGCGAGAAATTGGTGATTTCGGCAGTATATGTTTTTGTAATACTAAACAGGGAGATCAGTGGTTTCAGCATGATGTATTGCTGTAACAGTAAAGCGAGAAATTGGTGATTTCGGCAGTATATGTTTTTTGTAATACTAAACAGGGAGATCAGTGGTTTCAGCATGATGTATTGTTGTAACAGTAAAGCGAGAAATTGGTGATTTCGGCAGTATATGTTTTTGTAATACTAAACAGGGAGATCAGTGGTTTCAGCTTGATGTATTGCTGTAACAGTAAAGCGAGAAATTGGTGATTTCGGCAGTATATGTTTTTGTAATACTAAACAGGGAGATCAGTGGTTTCAGAATGATGTATTGCTGTAACAGTAAAGCGAGAAATTGGTGATTTCGGCAGTATATGTTTTTGTAATACTAAACAGGGAGATCAGTGGTTTCAGCATGATGTATTGCTGTAACAGTAAAGCGAGAAATTGGTGATTTCGGCAGTATATGTTTTTGTAATACTAAACAGGGAGATCAGTGGTTTCAGCATGATGTATTGCTGTAACAGTAAAGCGAGAAATTGGTGATTTCGGCAGTATATGATTTTGTAATACTAAACAGGGAGATCAGTGGTTTCAGCTTGATGTATTGCTGTAACAGTAAAACGAGAAATTGGTGATTTCGGCAGTATATCTTTTTGTAATACTAAACAGGGAGATCAGTGGTTTCAGCATTGTGTGTTTTTGTAGCAGTAAACAGAGAGATCAGTGAAAACCACCACTACCATCACCACCACTAACAACAACAACAACAACAACAACAACAACAACAACAACAACAACAACAACAACAACAACAACGGTTCTGAGAGGGTACAAGTTGTAGAAAATGATGGAAGCTAGTGTAGAAGACCACACGAACAAACAGAACACAGAAGTAAATGGAGATCAAAATAATAAACGAAGTAAAGAAATGAAATTCAAAGCAAAAAACGAAGAAAGGGAATACACAGTTAAACGACGACTTTGTTGTTTATTTACTCGCTTGTTTTTCAATACCAATGCTGGATGTTTGGCGTGCACAGGCTCAAATCTTTCATGGACACAGTCATAACACGTCAGCAAGATTCAGTGAACGGTTTTGAAAATATGAAACAAAAGGTAAAAGTATGGATGCAAAACACACCCAAGGGGCACGGGAAGGGTTTTAACCCTTTTGTCGCCAAAGTCGCATTTTTGCACCACAATGATTTAACACCCGTGTCACTAAAAGGCATCAAATCAGGGTCTGTTATCCAAAGACTCTGTTCTCTTAATTTTGGGAGGTAAGGGTAGGCCTTACTTTAAATATGTCACAGAGGAATCCCCAATATTACAGACAGATGTTTGTTCTCTACCCAGGTAAGTTTAATGGACATTTTTTGCTGGAAATGGCTGGCAGTGAAAGGGTTAAAAGAAACAACCAATACAGGAACCAATACGTCGACACTTAGATACATGCTCAGGAACGCACATCATCTATATAGGCTTACAAGTGTTTACACACATATGCAAACACATATTTCCAATTCGTCGAGTTTTCTGTCTCTTTTTTTCCCTCTCTCTCTCTCTCTTTTTTTTTTTGAAAGAATAAACTTTATTAAGTTCAGAGGAAGGAAAACACTTCAAAGCGAAGGTAAACAGGGAAAAAAAATATTAAAAAATAAAACCTCGCTTAAAAAAACAATTTTCTATGCCCGGAAACTTGTTGCAACAATCCGTGAAAAACAGATTGGACGTCTCTCTCTCTCGTTCACTGTCTCTCTCTCTCTCGTTCACTCTCTCTCTCTCTCTCTCTCTCTCTCTCTCTCTCTCTCTCTCTCTCTCTCTCTCTCTCTCTCTCTCTCTCTCTCTCTCTCTCTCTCTCTCTCTCTCTCTCTCTCTCTCTCTCTCTCTCTCTCTCTCTCTCTCTCTCTCTCTCTCTCTCTCTCTCTCTCGTGCCTGGCTGATTATTGGGGTTCGCGCTCAAGTAAATGGCGTAATCAGGCATCGCCTCGCTTCATTTCTCTTTCACAGCAGGCGTTTGCATCTTTCAAACTGTCGTACTAGTAAACACAACTTCTGGCTTCTTTCTTCACTCCTTTCTTTCATCCTTCCTTGTTTTCTTTCTGTTATGCTCGGTGTCCATCTGTGTTCTACCGAGGACCCAGCATGTGTGACAATCGTGCGAAAGCGAGGCCACTGTCACCGCAGGCTCTGTCACCGCATTGTCATCAGCGCTTACCGGCTGTGCTTAATTTTATGAAGTTCTACTAAACCTTAAGTGGGAAACTAAACGTTGTTACTTTCTAAATTAGGTAAACCGATATAGTTAAATTAAAAAGTAACAACGTTTAGTTTCCCACTTAAGCTTTAGTGGAACTGAAACGTTGTTACTTTCTTAATTAAGTAAACCGATATAGTTAATTTAGAAAGTAACAACGTTTAGTTTCCCACTTAAGCTTTAGTAGAACTTCATAAAACTAAGCACAATCACCATCTTAGCCTGAAACTACTGACCACTAGCCTACTAGAATTAAAAAACAAACACTCTTTGCTTGCTTCTGGAAGTGGGGCCTGGGCCCTTCCGGCTGAACTGGGGGGTTTAATGGTCTTAACCCAGGGTAAGCAGTAGGTCTTTCTCCTTCTATGTTTTCTATTAGGTTCATGCGCCCTCCAAGTTCCGTCGCGATTTATCGTTAGAAGTGGCGTCTGCGACGTATCCAGTCAGAAACTGAAACAGAAAGGTAGCACACGTCTTGTTGTTTTTGACTTGCTGACAGGTTACACACACAAGCGGGTCTGCTTCTTTTGGTCTCCCTTCCCCGAGACCCAAACAACATGGGCGACAGCGGACCAAATGCGTGCACAACGCACACCAGTCGGTGTGAATGACATGGCAGCAGGTGTGAGAAAAACACAGAATGAAACAAAACAGATTTTTTGCATTAGCCAGGACTCAAGATGTACACCGAGCCTTTAAAGACATACTGACGCACCACGATTAAGTCCCTTGGTGGGTTTTTGGGGTAGCTGTGACCCACATGCAAATGTCCCCAACTTCAAATTGAGGCTGCTCTTTAAAATGATGTTTCGGTTTGAATTTAGGGGCAAAACAAGATTTCAGGGTCAAAACCAGATTTATTTCCAGCTATAACAGGGAAAGCACGTGAAACCCGTGGTTTTGACACGTGATCTGGTGGATCTTTAAAGCCGGTGCCACGCACGCGTAAAATCGTATGGGGATGCGATGCGATTGGGTCACGTGAGTCATGATTCACGTGAAATACGTCCGTCTGAAAATAATTCTGCCATTTTCGCTCACTATACGCAAAAGGGGACCCATACTCAAGTGGACCCAATACAAGAATTTCGTGTGAATCGTGACTCACATAATCAAAATCGCCCTTAAAGAGCCACCCGATCACGTGTCTAGATCACGGGATTCACGTGTTTTCCCTCTCATAACTGGAAATAAATCTTGTTTTGACCAAGTCTGACTCCCATATAAATTACCCCAAATTGAAAGCGACACATCAGTTTAAAGAGCAGCCTCAATTTGAATATGGGGAAATTCGAATGTGGGTCACAGCAACCCAGAAAAAAAACAAGGGACGTAACCGTGGCGCGTCACGAGGTCTTTAAAGGGCCAGCCACACACATACGAATCGTATCTTCATCCTTCCTTGTTTTTTTCTGTTATGCTCGGTGTCCATCTGTGTTCTACCGAGGACCCAGCATGTTTGACAATCGTGTGAAAGGTAGCACACGCCTTGTGGCTTTTGACTTGCTGACAGGTTATGCACACAAGCAGGTCTGCTTCGTTTGGTCACCCTTCCCCAAGGCCCAAACAACATGGGCGGCAGTAGACCAAAATGCGTACACCACGCACGCCAGTCGGTGTGAATGACATGGCAGCAGGTGTGATAAAAACACAGAATGAAACAAAACAGATGCAATAAAGAAAATATCTTTTTTTTAAAAATAAAATACAAGTTATTAGTTTTGGCAATAAGTTGAATAATAAAATCAATGAACTATCTGG
>CM065699.1:18160062-18172562 GCA_017654935.2 Phymorhynchus buccinoides
TCTGTGTCTCTCTCTCTCACGAGGACAGAGAGGGAGGGAGAGAGGGAGGGAGGGAGGGAGAGAGAGAGAGAGAGAGAGAGAGAGAGAGAGAGAGAGAGAGAGACAGACAGACAGACAGACAGACAGACAGAGAGATTGACAGACAGAGAGAGAAAATACTTTTCACTATCGTTCGACAGAGAGAGACACAGATAGAAAATACTTTTCAATATTGTTCGACAAGCTTCCGGCTAATACTGTTCATACCTAACATTGTACAAGAATTCAGCAACAATGGCCACGTTTTCTTGTACGAAATTCCATGGAATCCATGTTACGAATAAAGTATTGTCAAAAACAAGCGCGAAATCGCAATAGTTTGTGGCACGCGGTCTATTTTTACCACTCCAATCATGAGTCACCTCCCCTGGCTTTTCAATAATTTTAATCTGTAAACCAGAATGTTATCTCTGCACCATTTCGTAACTTTTTATATCTTTTGGAAAACATTTAAAACTATGTATCCTACTTATGCTCATCGAAAGAAGCACCGCATACTCGTCGTGTCTGTTGTAGTGTCTGTATTACGTATGTTTATTATTTTGTACGCTTTTAAAATACATCATTTTAAAGAGCGGGCTCAATTTGAAGTGTAGCCTCGATTTGAAGTGCGACAATTTTGGACCGACAGACCGACCGACCGACAAAGTGAGTTATAGGTTTGTGGCTTGAGCCACAAACAAAAACCGTGAAGGCCTACATTGTGAATAACTTGTTTGGGAGAAGAAGAAAAACACACACCAAGAAATGGCTGTTGAACTGTTTAAAATAATCAGCAGTGAGGATGAGTTGGAGGGGCTTAGACAAAAGCATCCTTGATTATCTTGAGAACCATTTCAATTAGCTTCAGATCGGTGCCACAGATCAAAACACCTATCAACAGGCTCTCTGTGTAGATGTTCCTCGTAGATGCACACTGTTCAATGTGCATAGCTATTCATTTTGCTTATATACCTGCTATTTGAGAAGCTAAAGTTTTGCTTGAGTGATTCTATGCAGGTATTATGCTGTCTCTGTATCTCTTTATCTCCATCTGTGTGTGTGTGTGTGTGTGTGTGTGTGTGTGTGTGTGTGTGTGTGTGTGTGTGTGTGTGTGTGTGTGTGTGTGTGTGTGTGTCTATCCCCTCTCTCTCTCTCTCTCTGTGTATCTGCCAGTCTGTCTGTCTGTATCTCCCCCCCCCCTCTCTCTCTCTCTCTCTCTCTCTCTCTCTCTCTCTCTCTCTCTCTCTCTCTCTCTCAACCACAACATCCATTAAATCAAGAAGTAACACACACACACACACACACACACACACACACACACACACACACACACACACACACACACACACATAATATACCATCTCTCTCTCTCTCTCTGTCTCTCCCCGTCTCTCTCCCCTCGCTCTCTCTCTCTCGGCTCTCTCTCTCTCTCTCTCTCTCTCTCTCTCTCTCTCTCTCTCTCTCTCTCTCTCTCTCTCTCTCTCTCTCTCTCCCCCATCTCTCTCTGTCTCTCTCCCCCTCTCTCTCTCTCCCCCTCTCTCTCTCCCCCTCTCTCTCTCTCCCCATCTCTCTCTCTCGCTCTCTCTCTTCTACCACCACAACAACAACAGCAACAGTCACAAGATCCTCTGTCAATTCCTCCCCATCATCAGGTCTGTGCCAATTACGGCCCGCGGTAAGGGGCCCCAGGGTTGTCGATTTGTGCAGTCTCAAATCACAGCCCCTGGCTTATCACACCACTAAATACTACCTGCTTCTGTTGGGCGTGTAATCATGAGTACGACTTAAGGGCCTGCTACACTGCATAGGCCTACGATTTGCTGTCAATGCGATGCGATTGTGACGATGCGAGTCACGATTCACGTCGTGAAAATAACTTCCGTCTAGAAATAATTCTAATACTGTCGCTCTCTAAGTATATACTCAGGTAGACCCCAATGCATGACTTTCACGGGAATCGCGACTCTCATCGTCACAATCGCATCGCATTGACAGCGAATCGTATGCAGTGTACCCGGCCCTTTGGACAGTCAGCACGGGTCGTAGTATGTAAATTAGGTATAAACCGCCTATCGTTTGTTGAGCTTAGTCTAATTTGTTATAATGTTATAACGTTAACTTATTATGCTAACTTATTTGTGTGTTAATGTCCATGTAAAGCGCTTTGAGCTCCCTGTAAAGGGAGTAAAGCGCTATATAAATGTTCATTATTATTATTATTATTATTATTATTATTATTTACAATCATACTACTACTACCCGTGTTGACTGTCAAAGACGTACTCGTGATTTGCACGCCCTGGTGCAAAGTGTGCACACACAAAAAGTAGAGACAAATAATGTAAGTGGGGATAGAAGAAAGGGAAGGAAGGAGGACAGGGAAGGAGAAGGATGGGGCGAAGGATGAATAAAAGGAAGGGAAGAAAGAAAGAAAAAAGACAAACCGAAAAGTACGAAATTTGACAAAGTTGTAGTTTGGACACCGCGGTCTTTTATTACTGATTGCCATTAGCCTGTAGAAAGGGCCAATAGTAAATGAGAGTGTAAATATGATCCTTTAGTAACAAAAAATAAAATAAAATAAGGCATTTTTGTATTTGTATGAGGACAATTGACTTTGATTAGCAGCTGTTTCCAATTTTGATCCTAATTATAATCTTCCCCTTAGATCTTCGTTATCTTGACGCTCGGTTTTGAGTCTTTTGTTTATTTTGATTGATGCGTGTATTTCAATCCGCCAATATTTGTCTGATGTGCATTTTTCTTTTATTCCGAGCACGCCATAAGCTCAGCTTGTTGTTGCTTCAGTTTTGTTATTCTGTATGTTTATTATGTCATGACAATAAAAGCTTAAACCAGTAAAGGAGAGCTGTATTATTATATACAATTTTCCATCATATAGTAAAAAGCCAACTGTCCGTCCGTGTGTGTGTGTGTCTGTGTGTGTGTGTGTGTGTCTGAAACACGAAACGGGCCTTATAACTCCGCCGTTTTTCGACCGATTCGCTTCAAATTTGCTGTGAGCCCTAACGGGGCGATGGCAACGGCAACCGAGGCGGCCGTGTCATTTGCGCGGTTTTGCAAATGCGCGAAACGCGCATCCGACGGCCTTTCGGCGCCCGTATCTCCGGTATTTCTGGACCGATTGCCTTCAAATTTGGCAGATATATGGCCGGGGACAGTGACTATCAATGTGCCAAACCGAAAGCGAATCCATTACATAGGCGCATAACAGCAGCATGATGCAAAACGGGCCTTATAACTCCGCCGGTTTTCAACCGAATCGCGTCAAAGTTGCTGTCAGGCTTGCTGTCACCGGGGCAAAGCCTGGCAGCAAATTTGAAGAAAATCGGGAGAGCGCGTCACTCTCAGAGCAGCGCCAACGGGAAACGGGGCTTTATAACTCTGCCGTTTCTTAACGAAATCGCTTCAAATTTGCTGTACTCAGCCTTACCAGTACTTGGCGTTACCATTACTAGGCGTTACCGTTACTAGGCGTTACCGTTACTAGGGAGAGCGCATCACTCTCAGAGCAGCGCCAACGCGAAACGGAGCCTTATAACTCCACCGTTTCTTTACCAAATCGCTTCAAATTTGCTGTACTCAGCGTTACCAATACTTGGCATTACCGTTACCAGGCGTTACCGTTACTAGGCGATACTGGTACTCGGCGTTGCGCTAGTAGTATTGGAATATCATGGTACAGCTTAGTCTTTCGTGGAAGACCATGACTCTCTACCTAGAGGGGCATTTTACACTGGCTCTCTAGTGCTGCAGCCAATGGGATTGGTTGGCCTTTGGGGACCTTCCCCAACACCCCCCTCCCCTCCAATTATTGAAATGTGTTTTGATGTGAAAATGGTTAACTCATGATATGGGCCAAGGTCTTATTCATTAAACCATTCGCATTCGCTTTCGCATTCGCATTCCCCAACACCAACTCTCGTCCTCAAATCCCTTTGGCCGAGAGAGTGGGGATGTACCCTGGGCAAGGCTTCTCCGCTATAAACACATTTTAGCCCAGCCCGCTGGAATAGCAGCTGGTATCTGGCAGTCATGGTCGGAAACGACAGACAGGCAACAACAACAACAACAACAACAACAACAACAACAACAACAACAACAACAACAACAGCTTAGACACTCCCCCAACAAATTTCCGCATTAAAAATCTTTCACTGAGAAGCACATTTCTGCCAGTGATAGGGTTAAAGGGTCACCCTGACGGATGCGTTTGTGTAAGAAACACGTCCAGATCACCAGGAAAACACCCTTTACCGAGATTGCAACACTCACTTTGCTCTGGTTTCCTAGACATCAAACCGTCAAATCGGCGATTCCTCCTTGGCGGAGGTGCTGGAAGTCAAATTATTTCACCCAAAGAGGAGGTGTGTGCCGTCTCTTTTCTAATGGCCGCTTGCGTTTAGACCAAATCGTGTGCACGAAATGTTCGCAATACAAGCCTTTTTTTCTTTCTTTTTTTAAATCTTATGCAGATTATCTAAAGGAGTTCTGCTCACAACAAAGGAAACAACTCCAATTTTTTTTAACTGCACTACAAAAAAAACACCGCTTCAAGCACAATGAGTGACCTCCACCCACCCCATCCAAAATGGCTACTATCTCCGCCAAGGAGGAATCGCCGTTTTGACGGTTTAATTTCTAGGAAACCAGAGCAAAGTGAGTGTTCCTATCCTTGAAAAGGCTGTCTTTCTGGTGGTCTCGACGTGTTTCTTGCAAAAGCTCATCCGTCAGGGTCCACCTTTAAGATTAACCTGGGGTTATTGTCATAAAAGTGAAAGAAACAGATTTTGAGAATGAGAGTCGTAAACATGTGTGTGGGGGTGGGGGTGGGGGTGGGGCGTCTAAACTACAGGTTTTCTCGAAGTTTATAGAGTGGGTGGAAGGACGATGAAGAAGTCAGTCCAATAACTCCCACCCCCAATCCCTCCCATCCACACCCATCCACACCCACCCACCTCCTACATCAAAAGATTCCCCTGGCTTAAAAAGACTAATTGGAAGATTCGGGAGATAATGCTTCACGAGGGAGTTCAGATGAGACAGGGGGTGTGTGTGGGGTGGGGGTGGGGTGGAGAGAGATGGTAGAAAGAAGGTGAGGGAAAGGAGTCTGAATCTATTGTGGAGTACACCTAGGGGGAGTAGAGGAAAAGAGAAAACAGAAAGGGGAGGGGGGGGGGGGGGAGGAGGAGTCAAAGCTGATTTTGGGGGAGGGTGGGGGAGCTAAATGAAAAATAAAACGAAAGGGAGGAATAAATTGATGAGCGTAAGGTGAGGGAAAGTAAGGTTAACGCTGGAGGGGGTGGGGGGGATTTAGGAAGGGGGTGGGTAGAGATAAATGATGGCACGGCTGTGATCTGAGCAATTACAACCCCGCTGTGTGGTTGTGGTTGTTGTTGCTCCTGCTGTTGTCTGTCTGTCTGTCTGTCTGTCTGTCTGTCTGTTGACCTGTCAGTCTGTTAATCTGGATAGCGTTTTTAAATGTTTGCACCTCCTCGTGAGGATACCGGGCGGGGGGGGGGGGGGGTCTTTCTTAAAA
The DNA here is from genome assembly GCA_017654935.2 of Phymorhynchus buccinoides. Taxonomy (NCBI): domain Eukaryota; kingdom Metazoa; phylum Mollusca; class Gastropoda; order Neogastropoda; family Raphitomidae; genus Phymorhynchus; species Phymorhynchus buccinoides. The sequence continues at coordinate 18,165,644 of CM065699.1, forward strand.
ATAGTTCCCCCATCTTCTGGAAGTTCTGTTCTTGTAGCTTCCTCTAATCTGCCACTCTCTTTGACTCTGCCTTTTTCTTTTGCTTTCTGTCCTCTACTATCTTTCTGACTTATTGGTCCATTCCCCTGCCTTTTTTCAAAAACATCTTCCAACTAATTTTTCTCTATTGAGCTCCTCCGAAATCGGAAGTGTCGGCTGTACGCAGCGGGGAGACCAGTGAAAACTGAAAACCGGACACATCTGTGCCTTACCCATTATGGCCCTATGGCCTGGGAACGCAGAAGAAGAAGAAGAGAAATGTTTTCAACCAAACCCATAGCAACATGTTTGGTGCCCAATCGATGAATGATCCTATAGGATGGGTCGCGACCTCAAGAGTTATTGCTCTTCACGTGGTGCAGAGTGGCACGGGGGTAACGCGTTCGCCTCGTATGCAATAAACCCCAGTTCGAACCTGGGTAGAGGGGAATTTTTCCTCTCACTCTGCACTATGCCTTACAGTCTGAACGTGGAGTCTTTCGGAGGAGACGATAAACCGATGTTCCGTGCTCCCATGCACTTAGCACATGTTCAACCCAGTGAGAACGAAAAAGTTGTCATTTGGTCAAAATTGAACACACACAACCCCCTTCCTCACTCATCAGTCACACAACAATCGCATGCAAAGTGATGGCGCGCCTCTGGTTGCGACGCGCTCTCCAGGTGGGAGCAACCCGAATTTCACAGAGACGACTCTAAATACCAAGTTAGTGTTCTTTGATGTTGTTCTTAGGGAGTCGCGAAGGGATGTAATAATAGGCGTGTGAGGGCACGTCGTTATTCCATACCGCCGGTGAACAAGAACATTAGCTGCAGTAATGACTTCGATATTAATTTTTTGGACAAACACACAGCCTTAAATATAACTTTTCCTGCTTAAACAGTTAAAGTAGCGGGTTTTGTTATTCGGTGACTGTAAAGCGCTTAGAGCTTGGTCTGAGACAAAAGGTCTAGTCTTACAGAACCATCCACATATATCTATCTATCTATCTATCGGTCTGTCTGTCTATCTATCTATCGGTCTGTCTGTCTATCTATCTATCGGTCTGTCTGTCTATCTATCTATTTGTCTGTCTGTCTGTTTATCTGTTTGTTTATCTATTTGCTTGTCTGTCTATCTATCTACCAATCTAACTATCTATGGGTCTATCTATCTATTTATCTATTTATTTATATATCCATCTATCTGTGTATCCATCTATCTGTCTATATGTCTATCTATCTATATCTATATATATATATATATCAATATATCCATATATCTGTCTGTCTATAGATCTATAAATAAAGTGCTATCCAAATCGGTACGAAATATCGGACTACAAATAACTTGTTCGTTTGTTTTATTCTTGTGGGTGTGTATCTATCTGTCTGTCTATCTGTCCATCTATCTATCTATCTATCTGTCTGTCTGTCTATCTATCTATCCATCCATCTATCCATCTACCTACCTATCTATCCATCTATCTATTTTGTATATTTCTGGGGTTATTCCCACTTCCACTCACTAAATATCCACAAAATGTCATAAATATCCGCACATATACAATGGAAATCGCGAGAAAAAAAATTAAATGTTGGATGCGTTTCTATTTACACTTTGTCACTTTTTTTTTTGCTGTCCCACCTTCCGGGTCGTACAGTGGCGTTGCTCCCACGCCGCTCATTCCGAATCCGAATTCACAGCTACACCCCGGTTTGTTCAAGTCGCAGAATCCGAGACCAGCAGTCCAAGGGGAGCTAATCTATGTTAGGCCGTCAGGTGGCAACCAACCGAGGAGACACAGCACTGCTGCTGAGTCACTTCGGTGGAGTTCAGTAGAGCCTGTTCAGGACACCACCTACTAAGCCCCCTACTGACGACACTATTCTCTTAGTCGCGTAGCCAGCGTGAGTGAGGTCCTCCTCCGAGGGCGCCACCACGACCGTCCCACGACAGCTCCCCAGAACACACTGATCCCCATGACTTTGACCCGAACGCACCAAGGCATAGACTGGATTGGAAACCGAAACTGAGGTCACCATGAGAGCAGGGCATGCAAAGCCACAGAATTTGAGACATTTTTAAAATTTTATGATTGATGGAAAATGAGGCCGATGATAACGATGATGATGATGATGCTATGGAGTTCCGTATCGGTCTGAGACTGCATGGCAGGGCTGTATTCTACGCTTCCTTTCATAATGATATCCCGGCATTAACCAGGCCCGAGAACTACAGACACCTGCAGTGTTGGTCTTGCAATTAGAGCAACATTCTCAGAATCGCATCCGTTAAGCGGATGAAGCTCGACTGTGTGGTTTCAGTCTTCCCATTGAGCCCATAGCCACTCACTCTGGGTAGGAGTCGGTCCAGGACCGAAAACAACCTCGCCTCTGATGGGATTCGAACCCAAGACCTCCCAGCCAGTAGTCCGCGACGCTAACCACTACACCACGGCGGCTGGTTTGTCAACAGTTTTTGTTGTTCGTAAAATTTCAGTAAAACATTAAATAATCTCACAACAAACGATATTAAAAAGTACATTTCAGTGTTTGGATGTGGGGTGTAGGACACAAATAACAAACTTTCCAACAAAATAAGTTAAAATGCCCTTTAAATGCTTTTCTGCAACTCTCTCTCTCTCTCTCTCTCTCTCTCTCTCTCTCTCTCTCTCTCTCTCTCTCTCTCTCTCTCTCTCTCTCTCTCTCTCTCTCTCTCTCTCTCTCTCTCTCTCTTTCTCTCTCATATTTTCGCCCCTATTTTATTATTAGTCTTCGTTTTCTTTTCCTTGTTCTTCCGAAATCATAAAGATATGGAACATTACCAGTCGATGCAAATGAACGAAAGGAAGTGTACGAAATAAAGAGAAATATCAAAGGCACACAGAGAGCGCGATAAGGATGACGGAGAGACATTCAAACTGAGGGGAGAGAGAGAGAGAGAGAGAGAGAGAGAGAGAGAGAGAGAGAGAGAGAGAGAGAGAGAGAGAGAGAGAGAGAGAGAACACCTTAGCAGACGCAGACGCAGACATTTTATTTTGAAAGGCTATTGTCCCTTAGAAGGGACAATATACATACTTATAACAAACAACACATTCCATTACAAAATCAAGTCAATTTGCAATCATATCGTTATTTAATTAAACCGCATGCACTCAGCACACGCTGTCATTTGGTCAACATGTACCCACCTTTCCTTCCTCATCAGTCACACAAAAATCGCATGCAAATAAAACATTGTGTGGCGCGCCTCTGGCTGCGACGCGCTCTCCAGGTGGGAGCAACCCGATTTTCACAGAGACGCCTCTGTGACTATTAAAGTACCTAATACCTAATTAGTTGATGCCATTACTGATTAGTAAAACTAATGTGAAATAACAGGCAAGGTAAACACCTCAACCATGCGCAGAGAGACAGAAAGACAAAGAGAAACAGAGACAGAAAATAAGGCAAGACAGACTGAGATAGATGGAACAAAAGAGACTCGGATTAAGACAAAATAGGAATGGACGGTTTAAGGTTAGTTAGGAGGAACGGAGCGAGACTGATAGGACAGAAAGGAATAGGATTGAAAAGAGAGAAACAGGGGAGACAAATTCAACCGCCAGACGAAAAGTGAGACATAGGGGAGCGCAGATTATGACCGGGAGTTTATTTTCTAACGGTCGCGGAAGAAAAAGCAGCTCCTACCCTTCATTACCCGTAAAAAGAAACATCCCGGTCCTAAAAACCACCGCGCCATGAAATTTACCCCCCTGTCATCCCCACTGCGCATGCGTCAGAGCTAATTGGAAAATGACATTCCCATAATGTATGCAAGTGACCCGCGAAGTCTCGCGACCTCTCGGGAGCATGGGAGAAGAGAGACGAAAAGGTCCCCATTAAAAGACCTTTTTTCATCTCCTCTCTACTATTCTTACCCACCATCCGTTTCTAATCATTCGAAAAACGTCGCCCTAGGATCGACAAGTCTACAATCCCTTGGGAATCGAGATTCTGGTGTGTGGAGGAGGAGGGGGGGGGGGAGAAAGAGAGTGTAGAGAGAGATGGAGGGCACAGAGAGAGGGGGGGGGGGGGGGGTCAGAGAGAGAGAGAGAGAGAGAGAGAGAGAGAGAGAGAGAGAGAGAGAGAGAGTTTGATGAGGGGAAGAAGACGCAGTAGAGAAACTAAGTTCGTGGGAGAAAAGGACACACAAAAATGGCATCACGTGTGTGTGTGGGGGGGGGGGGGGGGGGGGGCACAGGGGGACGCAAGAAGCTTGGGGGGGGGGGGGGGAGTTGGGGGGGGGGGGGGGGGCAGGGCAGATGGTATGGAAAGTTAGATGGTTTCTTGTTCCTTAAAAGCCACCACCTTGGCAAAGTCGAACAGGTTTGTCATAACACGGCGATTAATGTAGCGGGGGAAGAAAGAAAAAAAGTAACTTTGATGGCGAAGGCTGGCCGGGTGGTAGGGGTGGTTAGGGGTGCTGTGGTGGTGGATGGGTGGGAACATGAAGAGTTACGAAGCTACACGGGATTAGGGCGTAACAGTTCTCTTCCGGGCCTGTAGTCACGAGCACGGCTAAGGCAAACTATTCCGGGATAGAAAATGCAAATGAGCCTAAATTCGGAATTCGATTGGCAGTTTAGACTAAGTTGCATTTTCCATCCTGGATTAGTCGTCTTAGCCGCCGCACTCGTGACTACAGTAGTAGGTCTCCCTAGTATTCAGGGGTGGGAATGCAGTGTTATTGGGGGCTGCATTCTAGACACGGGTATTGCTTTTCGCTTTTTGAGCTAATAAGTCTTTTCTCTGTGGAAGCTTTTGTTTTGAAAGGACCAGTCTAGAGTGATGTATGTATGTGGTAGGTTGACGCTTGTTGTGCTCGTTTACCCCTTTCCCTTCCCGTAATAATTCCGCCATATCATTTACCGCACACACATACCTCGACCTCTTCCTCCTCCTCCTCCTCTTCCTCATTTTCCTTTTCTCATCTTCTCTTCTCATGTATGCCTACTTTAGCTCTACCTCCCTCCACCCCCACCTCTACCACCCGTTGTCGTCTTTTCTCGGTTGTTTTGAAGTGGTTGGAAAGTTTATTGGAGGGATAATTGCCCGTTGAAGGTTTGTCTCCATCGCTCAGAAACGTCTCGGTAATGAGACAGAAATGGGCTGCAGAAGACTGTCTGTAGAAAAGTCAGAAAAAGGGGCGGTGGAGAGTTTGTTCGCAAGTAGTGGGGGGTGGGGGGGGGGGGGGGGGGGAGGTTACCAAACTAAAAAGGTAGAAAAGGAGACAGAGGACGTGGTGTCGAACACAGAAAGGGTGGAGGGGATAGGGGACAGAGAGAGAGAGAGAGAGAGAGAGAGAGAGAGAGAGAGAGAGAGAGAGAGAGAGAGAGAGAGAGAGAGAGAGAGAGAGAGAGAGAGAGAGAGAGAGAGAGAGAGAGAGAGAGAGAACGAACGAACGAATCATTTTAATGAGTAGGCCTTTCTGCCCATGTCATAAAGGAACAGGGAGGAAGGGACGGAGGGGAAGCAAAAAGAAAATGAATAAACCAAACTCATATAATACGAACACTGCATAAATATGACACATCCATCCATAAACGTATTACAATAATAGAGCAAGAAGAGAGAGAGAGAGAGAGAGAGAGAGAGAGAGAGAGAGAGAGAGAGAGAGAGAGAGAGAGAGAGAGAGAGAGAGAGAGAGAGAGAGAGAATACGAATACGAATACGAATGTTTTGTTGAATACGAAATACGTTTTATTGAGGGTAAAAAGGATAAGCTGCAATAGCTTCTTTGCACCTTGCCCTCTCACTCACACACTCACACCATGCATCTAGCAAAGAAAGATTGACATACAAGCAATCAAGTCAAGAAAACACAAATGACAGAAATTGACATGCGAAATAATTGAAAGAGATGGTTGGAGAGAGAGAGAGAGAGAGAGAGAGAGAGAGAGAGAGAGAGAGAGAGAGAGAGAGAGAGAGAGAGAGAGAGAGAGAGAGAGAGAGAGAGAGAGAGAGAGAGAGAGAGAGAGAGAGAGAGAGAGACTGAAGACTGAAGATGGTTGTTCAATAAGGGCGATAGTGCATCAGGATCGGGCGTGAAAACATAAATATATGTATGTATAATACACATGAAGTTGAGGGAAACCAAAAACACCCACCAACATTCCATGCAAAATAAACATTTCACGAGAGAGACGGCGAGAAAAAGAGAGAGAAGGATCTCCTTTTATACCCACACACACAGTGCTCTCTCTCCTCTCTTCTCTCTCTCTCTCTCTCCTCTTCCTCTCTCTCTCTCTCAGTGCTCTCTCTCTCTCTCTCTCTCTCTCTCTCTCTCTCGTCTCTCTCTCTCTCTCTCTCTCTCTCTCTCTCTTCTCTCTCTCTCTCTCTCTCTCTCTCTGTCTCTCTGTCTCTCTGTCTCCTCTCTCTCTATCTCTCTCTCTATCTATCTCTATCTCTCTCTCTCTCTCTCCTCTCTCTCTCTCTCCTCTCTCTCTCTCTCTATCTATCTACTATCTATCTCTATCTCTATCTCTATCTCTCTCTATCTCTCTTTTTCTCCGGTCTTCGTCTCTCTCTCTCTCTCTCTCTCTCTCGCTCTCTCTCTCTCTCTCTCTCTCTCTCTCTCTCCTCTCTCTCTCCATAAGATCTCATCTCTCTCTCTCTCTCTCTCTCTCTCTCTCTCTCTCTCTCTCTCTCTCTCTCTCTCTCTCTCTCTCTCTCTCTCTCTCTCTCTCTCTCTCTCTCTCTCCTCCTCTCTCGAGGCGTCTCTCATGATCTAACCATCTTCATAAACGACGTCAACATAATTCATTCAACTAAGAACACTTTAAAAGTACTTGTCTTGGTGCGTTGAATTATTTGTGTGATTCTTTCTAGCACTGCGAGATGCTTTTCTCCTTATCCA
>CM065699.1:18177562-18180062 GCA_017654935.2 Phymorhynchus buccinoides
ACACTATGCAATAGAAAAAAGAACAATCAACAGTGACCATTCTCCACACACGTTACTATAGGAGAAAGAGTGACCATTCTCCACACACTTTACTATAGAAAAAAGAACGATCAACAATGATCAGGAAGACGTGTTTTTAGTTTTTAATTTAATTTAATTAAAGTGAGAAAATAAAAATAATGCAATTCTGTAATACCGCACTGTAAGAACGCTTAAATACAGAAGCTGAACGGGGTACGTTAGTTGTGTGTGTTTTTGTTATAAATCACAATTTGTTTGGTGTTTTTTAAAGTGACATAGTACCATCAACATGAGAATGATTGCAGCAAGAAAAACAAAATACAAAAGAAAGAGGGGAGGAATATTGCCGAATTAACAAAAATGAGGAGAATTCATTTTATGTGTCCCAACATCGCTGCAGGAGATTGCATACTAAAGTTACTATGTTAAACATAAGCACTGAATGATATAAAATGAGGAAAAGAGATTGCTGGACACCAACCCAATCTCAAATCAATTCAGAAAATCTTCAAAATGATGTTGTTTTCTTCCTTCTTTCCTTATCATTCATCTTCAGTCAAGGAAATATCAGAAAAACCCAGCAACAACATCAAAAACTTTTAAAAGATGTTTTCACGTGTTGTACTGTCACCCGATGTCCTTGAACTTTGTATGCCTTCCACAATCTAAACAAAAAGATCACCAAGGCAGACAAAGAAACGTACGTTGACCTCGACAACTCTGTAGAGTGCTTTCCCCTACAGGAACCGGAAACTCGTACGGCAAATGGGATGGTCACTGAAAACGGAATAAAACATGGCGCAGACTTGGCAAGCCATCCCAGAAGAAGCAGGTGACTAGACGCTTACTATACGCGCCATAAAGTGCGCACAGACCGATATATTATTTGCTGTCCGACGTAGGTGCAAGTTTGATTGCTTCTGTTTATTGCCCAACTCACTTTTGGTGAAAGCGGAAGTACAGAGTCCTGTCACTCAGTCAGTTTCCTTTCTTCTTCTTTTTTAGTTCCCGAGCGAGACGGCGGGCACTGCTGTTTCTGTTTCGTCCATCCATGCGTGCGTCCGTCCGTCCGTGCGAGAACTTTGCACCCGCTTGGGTTTCAGTTTTGTTTCCTTGAAGTTCGCGCAAGCGAACAAGTGAGTTATTTTGTGTCTCAATTTGTCTGCGTGCCTGTGCCCATGTAAATTCCCACGTCCATGATTTTACTTTCTCACGGATCCCTTATGTTTTCATGAAACCTACGCTACACATATATACACAAACGCATTATCGTCTGGTCTCGAAGATGTAAGCCCTTTAGGTGTACGTGACGGTGCTCGGGTTGCCGAAGACTTAGCCAGGCGGGTCACCCACAGTCAAAGACCCCAGTCAGCTTGTTGCCAGCAAGGAGAGTAAACGTTTAGCATCCTTGGTGCCAGACGCAGGTCTGCGGAATGCCTGGCCCTTCCTCTCTCACTAAAGCCTGTCACTCATTCATTCAATCTCCGTAACCAGCCACTGATAATTATTATAATGGTGGTGCCGCCCAACTTGGGTTTACTCTATAAAAAAAAGAACTAGAAGGGCATAATTATTTTCGTTTGGTTTATTGCGAAGACATTTATTATACAGTAGAAGTCTGGTGGACGAAAATGTTTGCTTAGCTGGTGTATACTTATAAACTACTACCTGTTTTTTACCCCTTGTGTGTCTAGGTTATTTTGGAATGTTTGTAATCAGGTGGTTTCAGTCAAAAAGATATACAGTGGAGAACCGATAACTCAAAAATGGATAACTCAAAAACACTGGATAACTCAAAAATACTGGAAAACTAAAAAATACTGGATAACTCAAAAACACTGGATAACTCGCAATAATGTTTGTGTCCCAGTATAATAATCTCTATGTTGAAAAGTCTTCATAACTCAAGAATATGAGTTATGGGTTGGCTATCTCAAAATAAAATTCCAGTCCCTTCAATTTTGACGTAGCAATTTTGACTGTAGTTTAGCTAACCTTGTGTTCCCGGCTTTCAATCTCATAGGTCTTTTCATATATGTGACCCAGAACCACGAAAGGGACATTAAGTGTCAAAGTGAGCATTCTGAGAAAATGGCACAGGTGAAAACTTCAGTCAATACTGTTTCTAATGATATAAAAATCCATTCTTGTATCTTTTTCCATTCAAGTGTTATGAGCATTTAGGCTTGGCAGGGTGACTGTCGGCCATTTGAGAAATCACAGTCTAAAGTTTAGCCTATCCTAAGACAATTCATCAACCTACTAATGTTAAAGCACTTTTTGGAGTATTTACATATACTATTAACCCTTTCACCGCCAGCCATATTTCAGCAAAAAATGTTCATTAAATTACCTGGGTAGAGAACAAAATCCATCTGCAGTATTGGGGATTCTTCTGTGACACATATATAAAATAAGGTCTATCCTTACTTCCCAAACCTAAGACAATAGGGTCTTTGGATAATAGACCCCAATTTGA
>CM065699.1:18192562-18197562 GCA_017654935.2 Phymorhynchus buccinoides
TCTCAACCTCGATCATTAAAGCTTTAAAACTCGGTGTTCGTTTAGCGCCGACAATATTGACTGTACCTGTTGCTGACTGTCATAGTTATTTTCATGGGAAATTTCCCCCCTAGCTTCTATGTCGCCTCCTCTTCCGATGTTCTTCGAGTTCACTCCAATCGAGCTCAGTTTAGTTCAGTTTCAGTTTCACTGACGGAAACGAACATGAAGTGCCAAACCAGTGTAAGGTATGATAGTCACTAGTTCTTCTCCAATCGAGCCTCAGTGTTAATGTTCCCAAGCATCTTGGAGTTGGAACGTAAAACTTGAGAGAGCGAGAGAGAGAGAAGAGGAGAGAGTAGAGGAGGACAGAGAGAGAGACAGAGAGAGGGAGGGAGGGAGTTGGCGAGAGACAGAGAGAGGGCTTTTGAGAGAGAGAGATATAGAGAGGGAGAGAGAGAGAGAGAGATTTATATAGATAGAGAGAGAGAGAGAGAAGAGCTAGAAGAGATATTGAGAGAGGGAGAAGAATGACAAATGTTTTACTTGTAGAGAAGCCCGTGAACCTGACCCTGAGAGAGGAGAGAGAGACGAGAGAGAGAGAGGCGATACGACAGAGAGAGCAGGTCAGAGAGCATGCGAGAGAGAATAGAAGCGTGTTTAATTGTATATAAGCCCCGTGACCTGACCCGTGAGAGAGGGAGAGAGAGAGAGAGAGAGACAGGCATACAACAGAGAGAGCAGTCAGAGAGACAGCGACAGAGAAATAGAGAGAGGCTATAAACACAAAGGAAAAAATAAAACATCAGAAATGTGTTGTGTGTGTGTGTGTGTGTGTGTGTGTGTGTGTGTGTGTGTGTGTGTTGTGGGTGTGTTATGTGTGTGTGTGTGTGTGTGTGTGCTGTGTGGTGTGCGTGTGCGTGTTGTTACTGTGTGTGTGTGCGCGCGCGCGCGCGCGGGGGGGCGGCGCGCGTGTTGTGCGTGTGTGTGTGTGTATGTTGACGTGCGTTGTTTGTTGTGCTTGTCTCTCTCTCTCTCTCTCTCTCTCTCTGGTCATCTCTGTCTGTGTGTCTCATCTCTCTCTCTGTGTCGTCTTCTCTCTCTCTCTCTCTCTCTCTCTCTCTCTCTCTCTCTCTTCTCTCTCTCTCTCTCTCTGTCTCTCTCTTCTCGTCTCTCTCTCTCTCTCTCCTCCTCTCTCTCTCCTCTCTCTCTCTGCTTTCTCTCTCTCTCTCTCTCTATCTCTCTCTATCATCTCTTTTGCTGTGACGAAAGGGAGAAAGAGATAATGATCGAGGAAAGACACAGAGATAGACGTAAAAACAAAAGAAACGGGGAATTATCCACGTGAAATATGAAGAATGAACGAGTTATAGAACGACGAAAAACACACAGAAAGACCACTAAAAGGAGATTTAGCCACAGGTACATTGGTCAAAGTCAAACTTATTTGTTTGTTCGTTTTTCATCACCTTAGTCAAAGGACTACCAACAACTTGATGAACAAGCTGATGAACGTAGTCAATCAGACAGACAGGTAGAGCATTATTTAAACGCAACTGTCCGGTCCGTCCGTCCGTCCGTCCGTCCGTCCCGTCCGTCCGTCCGTCCGTCCGTGTGAAACCCAGAACGGGCCTTATAACTCCGCCGTTTTTTGACCGAATCGCTTCAAATTTGCTATCAGCCCTAACGTGGCGATGGCAAACGGCAAACCAAGGCGGCTGTGTCATTTGCGCGGTGTTGGCAAATGCGCGAAACGCGCATCCGAAGGCCTTTGGTGGCCCGTATCTCCGGTATTGCTGGACCGGTTGCCTTCGAATTTGGCAGGTATATGACCGGGGACAGTGACTATCTGTGTGCCAAATCGGAAGCGAATCGATTTATAAACGCACGCGATACGCCGCGGCGAAACGAGACCAGCCATTGACTCGACATTTGGCACGTGCATGACCAGGGATAGTGACTCTCTTGGTGCAAACTTTCAACAGCCATCCGTTCATTACTCCACCCGCTATCCACCCGCTTTACAGTTGCTTCCCCCCCCACCTCCTCCCCCCCCACTCCGTACCTGCGGGCTCAGCCGCTCCTCGTCACTGCATCCTCGGTCCCCTCGACCCGCGCCCTCCCCGTCCTCCCCCCATCTCTCATAAGCTCAGTTTCAATCTCCCGTTGAAGCACCGATCCTTCGTCGAGGCCCTCTCGCGCCGCGCTCCTGTAGCCTAGAACCCGTCTCAGTGCTGACTGAAGATCCACCTCCAGCTCTAGCCCTCTCTCATGGACAGAGCTGTCCTCACGGACCTCGACAACAACGCTCCTCCGGTCATTCTTTTCCTTTCTTGGCTCTCTCGCCAAACGTCCACTCGTTCCCCCGAGGGCGGCTAATCTCTCCGGGAACTCCATCACTTCTCCCCTCCCCTCGTCCCCACTCCCTCTTTCGAGTCAGGTCCGAACATCTAGGCTCCCCCGTTCCGACCCCCTACCCCGGACTCACGGATCCTCCCTTCCAACCCCTCATCCCACACGTCTCCTCGTCTCGCCAGTAGCCCTCCTCAACTTCCTTTCCCCCTTTCCCTCTCTATCGTAGCTCTCCGGCCCCCTCCCCTCCACTCCCTCCTCCTTGCACGTCGAGATCTCCTCCAAAACATCCTTGCTCCCCGATCGCATCCCCTTTCCTCCCTCTCACACTCTTCGAACTCATCCGGACCCGTCCGATCCCCGCACTCCCTCCATACCGTCCTCCCCCTCTCCGACTTCCTCTCTCTCTGCTGCCCCACTCGCGCCCACCATCGACCGAATGCCCACGCTACCCGTCAGACCAATTCGTATAGAAGCTCTTGTGCCTCTATCTCGCTCCGGAGCAAAACCGGCTGACCGATCCCCTCTCCCCTGTTTGTACGAAAGATCCTCAATCCAAACCTTTCTATATTATCCGTGTATCTCCGCGTTTATACGGTTTCCCTAAAGGAGTCTCGATCCCAACAAAGGAAACCTCCCTCACCGGGCCTAGTCCGTCCACTCCCTCCTCCTGCCATCAGTCTTCAACCACTCTCCCCCTCTTCCACCCTCCCCATCCCAAATGGCTTCCCTCTCCGTCATCTCCGCACGCATGGAAAGCGATCACCCATCTCCCACCCCACTCAACGCTCCAGCCTACACTCCGCTCTCTCCCATACCCTCCCGCTCCCTCCCCACATCCCCTCCGTTCCCGATCACATCGACGTGTTCCGTCATAAAAGACCAGTTCCCTCAGGGTCCACACTCATCGCCTCCAAGGCCATCCCCAAAAAACCTCCTCCCCAGTTCAGATTTGTGCCCCTCCCTGACTCACTCACGGACTCTATCGATTCGAAGCAATGCCGTTCGTCGCCTTTCCTCCATGCTCCTCGTCCTACCCCATTCACTAATTCCATCTGATGAGCCTGCCCCCGCTCTCTCTCACAATATCTGAGATAGTCCAACCGCTTTACGCGAATCTAGGCCGCCGTCCCTCCGCCCAAAAAAAGTTAACCGTCCAACATTTCTCAAGTCGGTCATCTGGTGGCCGGTCCTCCCCTGAGCACTCTCTCCGACCTTCCCAGAACTCCTTTTAGCCCCCTCTCCCCCCCCCCCCCCCCCCCTCACGGCCCTCCTCACGCCCTCCTCGCAATCGCACTCGCCGCTTCCAGCCCGCTGTTCGGCCTTTAAACAGACTCACTCCCGCTCCACACGGCAAAGTCAATTGCTCCCTTCTTTCGCCATTCCTGTGACCCACATATAATTTGTCCCTATGTTCAAAAGCTGTCATGCCTTATCACAATGTTGTTTCACTTTGAATTCGTTTTCGTTTCTCTCTCTCTCTCAACCTCTTGTCTCAACAAGCTGTCCTTCTCAGCTCCTAAGAGGGCCCTCACGTGTTGAACTCCGTCCTCGTCCCCCGTGATTCCCGTGCACTCATCCAGGTCCCATATATCCTCTCACTCGCCTCCACTCCATGCCTTCCCCCCCCTAACCGCCCGTCCCCTACAATCTCAACACAGTCCTCGTCACGGCTCCTACACGTCCTCGATAATTGGAAGGAAGATTCCCCCGACGTCCTTCATCGGTCCCCTTCCAATTCCCAAGTATCTCTCGCTTCAGCTAATCTCCTAGGGGCTTAGCCTCTGGTCCAAACTTCTCTCCGTCATCCACTACAGTTCAGCTTCCTGCTACTACTCTCAATCCACTGCTGATACGTCTGCGCGCCGTCTCGCTGCCTCACTCCCTCAGCTCAGCCCCCCCTCGCTATCCTTCCCTCTCCCCACTCCCCCTGTCAACCTTGTCACCCCCGGTGGTTTCCACCCCATCTACGCCTCCATCTTTCACCTCCTCCCTCACCTTCCTCTCAGCCACCCTCCTCCCTCGCTCCCTCACACGCTCCCGCAAAAAAACTTCCATCTCCTCAGCCCCTTTCACTCCACTTCCGGTATCCACTCTCCTCGTTTACTCTCATCACTCGCCCCCATCCTCTCCGTATCCGTTCTCTCCCCTCTCCCCCTTCTTCTCGTCCCAATCATCACCAATCCTCCCCTCCCCTTCCCATCCCTCTCTCTCCTCCCCATCCCTCCTCCATCCACCTCCAACAACTTCTACCCCCCCTCGGCCCATCACCGTCTTCTCGTCCTCCTTGATCCTCACCACTCCTCTCCGTGCTCGGCCCCCTTTCTGTTCCCTCTCCCTTCCCCCGTCCCCCGCCCTCTGCTCCGACCTCAGACCCTCCCTTCTACGCCTCTCCTGACTCCCGCTGCTCCCACAACTCCTCCTCCCCCCCACTCACTAGCCTCCCAAATCCGCCCGGCCCTCTCTCCCCCCCCACCCATACGGTTGCGTCTACCGCGCTCCCCCTCCTCACGTCCCCCCCGTTCGCTCCGCTCATCATCCCTCCATCTTCGCCGCGTTATCTCTAGTGCCACTCTTTAATAATTATATTCCTTAACATTTCTATCAAATGTTGCATAATTATGTGAAAGCAGGAAGGAGGCAATTGGTTTAAGGAAAGAGGAAACCGC
>CM065699.1:18202562-18232562 GCA_017654935.2 Phymorhynchus buccinoides
AGAAGGATGATGATAATGATCGAATTAGAATGAACCTTGAGAAAGTAAAAGGATCCACATAGAGATTTGTCATCACTTTCATGAGAGAGAGAGAGAGAGAGAGAGAGAGAGAGAGAGAGAGGAGAGACGAGAGAGAGAGAGAGAGAGAGCGAGAGATAGTGAGTTGTGTGAGAGAGAGAGATATGTATATTTGTAAATTTGTAATCACACACACACACACACACACACACACACACACACACACACACACCACACACACACACACACACACACACACACACACACACACACACACACACACACACACACATACTATAACCCTGTGCCTTCATGACTACAGGACACGCAGGTGTCTTTTCTGCCCCTCTTCTCCCCCCCCCCCTCCTCTTCCCCCTTCGTCCTCCAACCCCCACCCCCACCCCCCACCCCATTCCCCGCACACATAGCCACACCTGTGGTTGCCAGCTTACATCAACGCGGGGCCTTAAGCCCCGAACATGTACTTTACAAATCCGCGCCTCCGGTTGACATGACTGAGATGGGGGGGGGGATGCGGTTTGCGGTATCGGTACAGGCATGTCGTCGATTAGATACTTAGGACCCCCCGTGGGGATACCGGGGGTGTCTTTTGTATAAATAGTTCCCCCACCTTCTAGAAGTTCTGTGCTTGTAACTGTCTTTCGTACAAATAGTTCCTCCACCTTCTTGACATTCTGTGCTTGTAACTTCCTCTAATCTGTCACTCTCTTTGACTCTGCCTTTGCTTACTACTATTTTTTTGCCTAAAAGGTCCATTCTCCTGCAGACCTTTTTTCCCCAAGAAATTCTTACGAAGATTTTCTCCAGCCCCGAAGACGGACATGCTGGGCCTAACTATTTCTTAGTTTGGCACATAACGGCAGCATGACGCATCTGCGCTCATAATTAACAGAAACTGTCTGAGCGATCGGTGAAGAAGAAGAAGAAGACGATCAAAGACGAATGCCACCAGAACCGAGTATCGCGGTGATGCCAAGATCTTCCCAAACCAAACTGCATTTCAAAGGCCTTAGGTCGAGAAACTTCGTGTGGAACTTTTGGCTCTGTTCTTGAAGAAACAATACTATCTATATACATACATAAACATTATTCTGTTCCTAGACAAAGACAAGAAAAGTGGAAAATTGAGAAAAGGTTTTTTTTATCTCGTTTTGTTTTGCGTTTTTATCCTGACTGTTTTCAACGTATATTATGTATATCAATAATATATAAAAAGCAAACTCACGTTTAATCAGATTTTGACAACGAGACAAAACTTGACAAACAGATAATGTCAAGTAAATTCGAAAATTCAGAAACGTTTTTATCTCGTTTGTTTTGTGTTTTAATCCTGAATGTTTTGAACGTATATGTACATAAATATACTGTCCACAAAAAGAAACGCATACTTTTCACAAATGTCGTTTCCGTCATTGTATTGCTGCACGCATATCCACCAAACTACTAGAAGTGTTCACCCAGTGGTCCTTGTCATGATCGCTGTTAATGTTTCTCTCTGCTCATGCGCATGCGCACACTGTGCCTAAAATGTCAGAAAAGCGATTTTTTCATGCCCACGTGCCATGCATGGATAGAATTTCATGCAATTTCGTGAACACAGAGTAAACACCTTGTTCGCAAATGTCTACGAAAGGGAATCCCTTAGTGCTGGTGCAAGGACGCCTAACTGCAGAGCAATACCTAAGGACATTCTGTGTCCACACGTCCTTCCTCTTCTGCCCAAAGCGCCTTACAATCACAAACAAATCCACAGCGACTTTACACGACCTTAACGCTGTGTTCCTGCAGGACAAGGCTCGCCCTCATACTGTGCGACTCGGCACCCAGTTGCTCACCGACAACCACCCCCACGAGATTCTCTGGCCAACCATATCATCAGACATGAACCCAAAAGAACACATTTGGGATGAACTGGATAGACGCGTGCATGACCGAGAAGATGTGCCGGCGAATCACCGCGAGTTGTTGAATGCACAGCAGGAGGAGTGGGACATCATCCCACAGCAAGACATTCGCCGTCTGATCGAGTCCCATGCCGATGGTGTCCCAGGCACTTGTTGCTGTTCAAGGCGGTCACTCCCTACTGTTCTGACAGCCCCCACACCCAAGGATGTCAAGTGACTGAATGATTTGAGGATACATATGAACTCTTCATACATTCAGCTATCACCATGTCAAATTGCAAAAAGAAATTCGCTTTGTGTGATTTTCTGTTAAGTTTTGAAATTAAGATGAAACTTTGACTAGGCCTACAAGTTATGCGTATCTTTTTTTGGACAGTATATATAACAAGCAAACTCACGTTTAATCAGATTTTGACAACGAGACAAAACTTCACAAGCAAATAACAAGAATACAATAAGCAAAACGTGACAAATGTATTAACCATTCTTGATAAAATCCCTGGACAAACGTGCAATATTAAAACAATAAATCCTCCGAAGTCGGAGTGTCGCTGGTCGCGTGGCGGGGTAATCAAAACCGGTCACACACGTAATGTTCTCATCCCTGGCTGGTGCATTTGTACCAGTGTTCAAGTGCTTCAGCTGTTGGGATTATCCCTGGAGTCTTTAAGCCAGGGTAAAACAACATCAACAAGCAAAACAATAATAAACAGCACATGACAAGTCGAGCCTTAAAAGTAATAATATAGAAAAGGCACAGGGAATCATATTTATAAAACACACACACACACACACACACACACACACACACACACACACACAATAACACACACACACACACACACACGCACACTCGCGCACGCACACGCGCGCACACGCACACGCACACGCACGCGCACACACACACACACACACACACACACACACACACACACACACACACACACACACACACACAGAGGCAAATGAAGGGGAACTATTAGAAGAGAAACCACACTCAAGTGAAAAAGAACCGATCAAAAATATGTACAAGAAGTGAGCGAAGGTGTAAAGTTGGGGAGGAGAGAAAAAACTGAAGACGAAGGGAAACCTCAAGAAGGACATTTTTGATGAAGAAGATGGATGAGTCCCATCAAATAGTTGTACTAGTTGTTCAGTAACGGCGAAAGGTGAGGTGTGTGGTGTCAACCTACACCTGTTTCTACACAACATCAAAGCCTTCGTGGACAAGATCTGCCCAACAGCTACATAGCATTTTATTGGAGAACTAGACGGAAAAACTACCGTAATAAATTACGTTGATCAGGTGGAAATCCATAAAATTCAAAGTACGAACCGTGCAGGTATCATGTAGTCATTTGGCGAAGAGGTTGTAATTTTTCATCGCCTTCGCTGTTTAAAGACCCACCAGGTCCGTGAGTGAAAATCACGGGTTTCACGGGTTTTCCCTCTTATAGCTGGTAAGAAATCTTGTTTTGACCAAGTGTGACTCCCATACAAATGTCCTCATGCACGAAAACGAGAGATCACTTTAAAGAGCAGCCTCGATCGTATATGAGGAAAGTCTGTATGTGGGCCACACCGACCCAGAAACAAACAAGGGACTTAACCCAGCCGGGTCAGTGGGTCTTTAAAGACCCACCAGATCACGTGTCAAAATCACGGGTTTCACGGGTTTTCCCTCTTATAGCTTGTAAGAAATCTTGTTTTGACCAGGTTTGACTCCCATACAAAAGCCCCAAATTCAAAACGAAACATTTAAAAAGAACAGCCTCAATTTGAAATTGGGGCCATTTGTATGTGGGTCTTTCAAGACCCACTGACCCGGCTGGATTAAGTCCCTTGTTTTTTTTCTGGGTAGGTGTGACCCACATACAGTCTGCCCCCATACACGAACGAGGCTGCTCTTTAAATTGATGTCTCGTTGTCATGCATGGGGGGATATGTATGAGAATCACACCTGGTCAATATTTGATTTCTTACCAGCGAGAGAGGAAACACGTGAAACCCGTGATTTCCACTCATGTATCTGGTGGGTCTTTAAAGACCCCCACGTCACGAGTCACATTCCCTCTTATGCTAGGAAGATTACGGGTTTCACATGTTTTCTCTCTTATAACTATTAAGGAAACTTAAGAAATCTTCCTAGCATAAGAAGTAATGTGACATGTAATGTGCGGGGTCTTTAAGATTTCTTACCAGCTGTAAGAGGGGAAACACGTGAAAACCGTGATTTTGACACGTGATCTGGTGGGTCTTTAATAAACGTGAATGTGGACACGTGCGCGCAATCTTTCACGCAGGTATACAAGCGTAGTATTTAGCTCGGACACAAAGTTTTCTCTGTCTCTCTGTCTCTGTCTCTGTCTTTGCGTTTGTCTTTATCTCTGTCTCTGTCTCTGTCTCTGTCTGTATGTCTGTCTGTCTCTCTCTCTGTCTCTCTTTCTCTCTCTCTCTCTCTCTCTCTCTCTCTCTCTCTCTCTCTCTCTCTCTCTCTCTCTCTCTCTCTCTCTCTCTCTCTCTCTCTCTCTCTCTCCTCGCGCACACACACAACGCACACACTATCATGCACGCATGCACGCACGCACGCATACACACACACACACATGCAAATACATATGCATGTGTCAAAATGATGTTAAGAATGCTTTGTACATTTGTTTTCTAAAATACGTTTTACTGTGTTGATATTTACACACACGAGCACACACACGGGCGCGCGCGCGCGCGCGTGCTCTCCACCACCCTCTCACCCCCCATAACCTCTTCCAACGACATCGTTTCATCAAACGGTTTTGAAACACACCTTGAACGGACTTAATCACCTCCTCTCATCATCTTAATCACCGTCGCTTATTTCCTCATTAATTATAATCACCAAGGAACAGGGGCAAGCACGAAGCAGCACGCGACTCGTGTGTTGTGACCAATGCTCCCTCCTCCACCCCCCACCCCTCACGATCCACCCACCACACGTGCAGTTCATAGACCACATTCTCCCCCTTCAAAGTAACTATCTTACTGTGAAGTAGATCAGTAAAACCAGAGAACATTTCTACATCTCTGGTAAAAAAAACTAAACAGGAAGAGGATCTATATCGTTTGGGGCTTTTTCAAAATTGACAAATGTATTTTTTAACATTTTTGTTTTGTTTTGTTTTAACAATAGTTTGCCAGCTAGAGGAGATTTATTTTCAATTTCTGCTAATGCTGATTTGTTTATTTGATAATGATGGCTATTCGGTAATTTTTGAGTTAATCGTTGTGTTATTTCGTTCTTTAAAAGAATATTGTGTTGTTGTAACATGTATTATGGGGAAAAAAGAACCTTCTTTGCAAAGGGGTAAAAATAGTTTGCCAGCACGAAAGGCTGTGGTGTAAAGGGTAAACAAAATTGCAAAGAAAATACATACAACAGTTTTCGTTTTGTCAACAATTTGCTGTCATCATTATAGGGTGTATGTGGAAGGTTTAAAAAAAAAACTAAATCTAAACGGAAGAACGTGGTGGGGAAAGATCAGAGGGATACGGAAGAAAACCTCAGAGAGGTGTGGAAGTGGGAGGTGTGGGGGGGGGGGGGGGGTAAGAAGAAATAAGAGGGGTAAGGGTGACGGCAAAATGTTAGTGATGACAAGGCAACGTGTGAGTAAGTGGTTCGAACTGACAGCATGGGTCATCCACATGACAAGCTTGCCTGGGGGGGGCATTTTATTCATTGCTTCTTCTTCTTCTTCGTATTAGGCATGAGGTACTTTATAGTCACAGAGGCGTTTCTGTGACATTCGGGTTGCTCCCACCTTGGAGAGCGCGTCGCAGCCAGAGGCGCGCCACCCATTTAAAAAAAAATTGCATGCGATTTTTGTGTGACTGAAGAGGAAGAAAAGGGGTGGGTGGGTGGTGGGGTGGTAAATTTTGACCAACTGACAACTTTTTCGTTGCCACTGGGATTAACGTGTGCTACGTGTATGGGCGCACGGGACCTCGGTTTAGCGTCTCATCCGAAAGACTAAGCATTCAGACCGTAAGGCCTAGTGCAAAGTGAGAGGAAAAATCCCCTGTACCCATGGTTCGAACTCGGGTTTACTTGACACGAGGCGAACGCGTTACCTCTGTGCCACTCTACACCGTCTTCGATCGTTCAAACAGTTTCCTGTCAATTATAAGCGCAGATGGACCAGTGGGTGGATGCCTCATTATTGTTAAAAATTCGGGACTTTCCTGCTGTTGCACTGTCTCCGGGCATTGCCTCCAGGATCGTTCCAACCATCTTTATATCTACTAATGTCCCATATGTGTCTGTTCCAGACCGGAGGACGTTAAACAGATTTCCATTCATGGGTGGATGCCTCGTGCCTCCATACGGGGAGCTGGATGACCCCGCACCCTCTACGAATCTCTCCCCGTGGGAATACCGGGGGGTGGGGGTGTCTTTCGTAAAGATAGTTCCCCACCTTCTTGAAGTTCTGTGCGTGTAACTTCCTATAATCTGCCACGCTCTTTGACTCTGCCTTTTCCCTTTGCTTTCTATCATCTACTATCTTTCTGACTTATTGGCCCATTCTCCTGCCTTTTTGTTCCAAAAAGTCCAAATAATGTTTCCCCTTTTAGCTCCTCCGAAATCAGAATTTGTCGGCTGTACGCAGCGGGGAGACCAGTGAAAACTGAAAATCAGACACATACGTACTTTAACCATTATGGCCCATATGGCCTGGGAACGCAGAAGAAGAAGAAGCTCAGATGCGTCATGTTGCCGCTATGGGCCTAACTAAGAAATAGTTAGGCCTAGCAAGTCCGACTTCGGCTGGAGGAAATCTTTTTGAAAGTGTTTCTTTAAAAAAGAGAGACAGGAGAATGGACCTGTATGGCAGAGAGATCAGTAGATGGACAATAAGCAAAGGAAAAAGTAGAATCAAAGAGAATGACAGATTAGAGGAAGCTACAAGCACAGAACTTCCAGAAGGTGGGGGAACTATTTATACAAAAGAACGGATGTTGAATTCTTTCTATAAAAAAAACGACCTCCGGTATAACATTTTTAAAAAAACCTCCAATTTAAAACCGATTTTGTATGACTTTTGGGAAGTCTTAACCCTTTGACTGCCAGAGAAAATTAAAGAAAATATTATTGAACAAATCATGCCATGAAAATGACAACTGATAGAGCTAATCTGGCACAATGGTCTGGGGATATAACTCTCTTGACTGTGTTAGAGCAAAAGCCAGCATACCAGCGTTCTTCCTCTTCATCTGATGACGTCATCTGTGATGTCATCAAGTCAGTATGTGATACGTTATACGGCAGTCAAGTGGTTAAAATAGAGGTTTGACTTTATTGAACACTGAAGTGTTGAGTAAAACTGCGTGTGTTTTGTTTTTCTTTCCGATGTTCTTTGTGTCTATACGCCAGCTCGACCTTTACGTTCAGTTTCTGACCCTCTTTCTCTCCAGATCCCTGGCCATAAGCTTTCAACTGTTGGTCGGCGCTCTCAGGACCGACCTCCTGGAACAAACTTCCTCTTTCCCTCCGTCAGCGACCGACACTCTCTGCTTTCAAAGCTACCCTCAAAGCCCACCTGTTCCCCCGTCATTAAAGCTCCGCTCTCTCTCTCTCTCTTCTCTCTCTTGCCATTAGGTATGTTTCTGTTGTCTTCCATTTATGTCATCCGCGTGTGATCGCTTTGTATTGCGTTTTTGTTTGATAAATGCGTTATGAATGCTAACGCGTGTGTGCGCTTTGATTTGATTTCTATCAAGATTCAGCGACGTATAAATACTGTATGTTGTTGTTGTCTAAATAATAAATATACAACAGAAGGAAAGAGAAGAACAGAAAGAAAGAAGTCTCTCTCTCTCTCTCTCTCTGTGCTGTTTCTTATCACGTTTCCATCATAAAAGGGGAGGGAAGCGGGAAGCTGTACGTCATGAAAGGTGTCAGGGGCAGACAATTTACTGTCATCTCGACCTCCCTTGCACGGCTTAGCTTTAATCCCCTCGGTTAATTCACCTCGTAAACGTTCATCCTTTCATTACATACTTACCTCACTCTGTCTATGTGTGTGTCTTTGTCTGTCTGTCTGTCTCTCTGTGTCTGTGTATCTGTCTGTCTGTCTGTCTGTCTGTCTGTCTCTCTCTCTCTCTCTCTCTCTCTCTCTCTCTCTCTCTCTCTCTCTCTCTCTCTCTCTCTCTCTCTCTCTCCATCCCCACTATGTCTGAACCCCACCCCACCCGCTTATCTCCCCTTGTCTGTATCCGTCCTTCACTCTGTCTTCACCCCACCCCACCCACCTCTCTCTCTCTCTCTCTCTCTCTCTCTCTCTCTCTCTCTCTCCATCCCCACTATGTCTGAACCCCACCCCACCCGCTTATCTCCCCTTGTCTGTATCCATCCTTCACTCTCTCTTCACCCCCCCCCCCTCTCTCTCTCTCTCTCTCTCTCTCTTTCTCTCTTACTGCCCGTTACTGACAACACCAATGGCTTATGGCTCTACGATAGGGCATTTGCCGCGTGCCAGCGACCTTGAATTTCACTGAGTTGAGTTTAGAGAGCTGAATTGGAAAGGTCAGCGCAACTCGGGCAGAACGAGCGCGGGCAATTTAGTAGTCTAGTACAGAGTACGAACACACGTGGCAAATGCCCTATTCAACAGTGTTGATTGACTTACTTGTGCCTATCACCCCTCCCGGGGCAAAGGCCGCCAACAAGGTCCCTCCAGCTGTCCCCCAGATGAGTCGCCACTTCATTGGTTTTTGTTTGTGGCTCAAGCTACAAACCTATAACTCACTTTGTCGGTCTGTCGGTCTGTCTGTCTGTCGGTCTGTCTGTCGGTCCAAAATTGTCGCACATTTTGACAAAATTGTCGCACTTCAAATCGAGGCTACACTTCAAATTGAGGCCGCTCTTTAAAATGATGTATTTTAAAAGCGTACAAAATAATAAACATACGTAATACAGACACTACAACAGACACGACGAGTATGCGGTGCATCTTTTGATGAGTATAAGTAGGATACATAGTCTTAAATGTTTTCCAAAAGATATAAAAAGTTACGAAATGGTGCAGAGATAACATTCTGGTTTACAGATTAAAATTATTGAAAAGCCAAGGGAGGTGACTCATGATTGGAGTGGTAAAAATAGACCACGTGCCACAAACTATTGCGATTTCGCGCTTGTTTTTAAAGGTTTTTAAATATTAATTTTTTATTCCCAATATCGGAAATTACAAATGCGCAGAAAGAGGACAGTGCGCTGAGAGAGAATCAATAACATTAAATAACGATATTACTGATGAGGAGGAGAACAATACACACGAATAAACCAACAAACTATATAAGAAAACTTAAAGCAAACGATTGAATAGTAATAATAAATAAGTAAATATGTACAATTAAAATCAAGAAGGACTGGAACAAAGCAAAACAATACAAAACAAAACTTAACAAACAACAACAACAAAACACAAGAAGGAGCATCTCCATTAGCGTGGTGGCAAACAACTGAAACGTAAATAAAGATTTGTCATAAATACGTAATTAATGCAAATAAAAGCAAAAATACTACAATAGTATTATAAAAAGCTATGCCCTATCCCAACACGGGTTTATATGGAAGCCACTGAATGTTAAAAATATCTCATTGTTTTCCACACATTGCTTTATATTATGATTATGAACAAATTATACCACAAAACACTACCAACCCTCCATGCACTGTACAAATGTGGCTTGAAAACGGAAATCATACACTATCTGTCCCCCATTGGGACAAAAAGTAAACCAGCACAATCTTTTACTTTTACTTTTATTTTATTCTTTTCACAGCACAGAGCTACCTTCAAAAAGTATACACAGTTAGTGGTGTTTGTGGTTTCTTTGTTCAAAAATTGCTTTATGACATTCAATAAAGAATCTCTTTCTCAACATCCCAAGAAATACCGTAGTGCAAGGCTTGTTAGTATTCCACTTGCACTTGTGGAGACTGCACTTCTTGGCGTCGGTCTCTAGGTCCCCAGGTGTTCCTCGGCCGGCCTCTCCTCCCTCTCCCCTGAGGGTTCCGCCCGAGGGTTTGCCTTGTCGCGTCCGATGATGGCGGTTGCCTTGGTTGAAAGGATGGTAGTCGGTTGAGTGGATTCCGGACTTCTCCTGGCTGTCACTATCCCGCGTCATCAGTATAATGCAGTGTTTAGTTGACTCTTAATTAATTTAATGAAACCCTTTCACCGCCAAAGTAGCCGCTCCGCGCGCACCACATGTCACTACAAGGCATTAAACCAGGGTCTGTTAATGTTATCCAAAGATGTTTTGCTCTAAGTATATAGGCATAATGTCTAATAATGTCATACATGCTATAAAGGAATCCACAGTATTGCGGTCGCCATCTTTAATTTCTACTCCAAGGCAAGCCTTGACGGACATTTTTAGCTGAACAAATGGCTGGCGTTGAAAGGGGTTTCAACTGGCGTATCATTCTTTTCATTTCTTCTTCTTCTTCTTCTTCTTCTTCTTCTCCCAATCACCACCATTACCCCTTTGATGGTTTGGTTGCCTCTTCACAACTTGATACTGGGGCGGGACTGTGATTGCATGTGGGGTATGGGAGATCAGAAATGATCGCGGTGGGAAGCAATACCGCGGAATAACACGTGAACCTGCCAAGGAAAAACAAACACCTATAGGTCTACCCTTGGCTCCTTTTTAGCATCACACACGGTGGTCTGTGCTTGTTTCAACCAAAAGAGATACCTTCCCCCCAGCTGTGACCAAACAACAAGTAGCAAGAGGTTTCTTCTTTTTGTGTGGTAATAAGGGGGGATAAAACAGATGTTGTCTCAATGATTTAACAGGTGCTGTAACCCACTGTTACTACAATCAAACAAGCAGTTATACTTACAGGCACTTGGAGACGCACACTCAGATTCAGAGTCATTGACAATACATGCACTTAATCGTGCGCGCGTATGCAAACACACACATTATGCATTACATGCACACATACGCACACACGCGCGCGCGCGCGCGCACCCACTCACACACAAACACTATTCACTACATGTACACACACACACACACACACACACACACACACACACACACACACGCGCACGCACGCACGCACGCACACGCGCGCACGCACACGCGCGCACGCACACGCGCGCACGCACACGCACAGACGCACACACACACACGCACGCACACGCACGCACACGCACACGCACACGCACACGCACACGCACACACACACACACACACACACACACACACACACACACACACACGGACACGGACACGGACATCCTCGTGCTTTGCCAGTCAACAGATAACAAAAACCCTGCATTTGTTTCAGGAAAACAGATAGCTCTCTTCCCTGCGGTGACAAAACACGCTTAGTTGTGTCACAGGGGTTTCTGAGGTAAGACAAAGACATATGTCCGTCTGTACATAACAGATGTTCGCTGCGCCCCTACTGTTTGCGCGCGTTCAACAACACGTACTAGTCTAACACACGCATACGCATGCCTGCATACATTGTTATGCATGCTCGTACCTTGTACATGCACCTTTAATAATGCTGATGAGTATTATAGAGAGAAAGACAGATAAGTGCAGAAATGTTCGAGCACATGCATGCATACACACATTTATAGTTGAATAATTAATGATATTATTATTCTGCTAATGATGTTCTTGAAAGTATTAAGTTTTCAAACAAGTATTGATGACGATGATTTTGACAACGCTATGAAACACATCTCTTAATTGGTTTATCAATAATAATGAAATGCGGAGACAAATATGAATGGTGTTGTTACTCATGATGACCCGATATCATTTGCTTTTCATCGGAGATTCTATAATAGTAATGGATCTAAAGAACTGAAGTATATTATGTTCTTATCGTTGGAGTTGTTGACGATGTTGGTGATGAAGACGAAAGCAACTAAATGACAATGGCATGCACCAGTATAATGGTGTCGTCAATGTTTCAACCATTTGTGTCCCACAAAACCTCTGGTTTTCTTATGACAATAAACACGTTGTTCTTGTTCTTGTTCTTGTTGTTCTACAGATGAACCATGGCCAATGCATAGGCTTTGGATGAACACTGGCACGTACTCTCTCTCTCTCTCTCTCTCTCTCTCTCTCTCTCTCTCTCTCTCTCTCTCTCTCTCTCTCTCTCTCTCTCTCTCCTCTCTCTCTCTCTCTCTCTGTCTCTCTCTCTCTCTCTCTCTCTCTCTCTCTCTCTCTCTCTCTCTCTCTCTCTCTCTCTCTCTCTCTCTCTCTCTCTCTCTCTCTCTCTCTCTCTCTCTCTCTGAGACTCTGGACACATGAACGACGATCGTATATCAACAAAACCAACACGTACACTGATAGTTTCATTGGTCACAATGATGACAAATGGACTTTTTGCTGTCTTGGGCGTAGAGTTCACTCACTGGCAGCTTCCTTGTACCTAAAACAAGAGGGCGTAACTTCGGTCAGTTGGTGAACAGAGAGAGGGAGACAGGCAGACAGGCAGACAGACAGACAGACAGACAGACAGTCAGACAGACAGACAGACAGACAGAACTAATAACATTACATTATAGCAATAAACAAACCAGACAGATAGGCTATGAACATGTAATCATGGTAAAAGAACGCATTTTAAATACACTTCTCCCACCAGGGTCTTTTAAATAGTTCCCCCACCTTTTGGAAGTTCTGTGCTTGTACCTTCCTCTAATGTGTCACTTTCTTTGACTCTGCCTTGTCCCTTTCCTTACTGTCATCTACTATCTTTCTGTCTTACCGGTCCATTCTCCTGCCTTTTTTCAAAAAACATTTTCAAAACGATTTCCTCCAGCCGAAGTCGGACTTGCTGGGCCTAACTATTTCCTATGACAAATTCCTTCACACTGGGATGAAGAACTGCCTTGCTAGCCACGGTCAAACCTAAGGTGACAGAGGCCTGTTGTTTGACCAACCGGACCAGTGTTTCTTGCATGGATGGAACATGTCATTTACTATTGGTCAGCGCGTGCACACTATTACTCTCTCTCTCTCTCTCTCTCTCTCTCTCTCTCTCTCTCTCTCTCTCTCTCTCTCTCTCTCTCTCTCTCTCTCTCTCTCTCTCTCTCTCTCTCTCTCTCTCTCTCTCTCTCTCTCTCTCTCTGTCCCTCTCTCATCTCTGTCTCTCTCTGTCCGCACGTGCTATCCCCACGTGGTGCTGACATGACGTCACGACATTTCTTCTCTAGTCCCCGAAAATACTCCCCCCCCTCACACACACACACACACACACACACACACACACACACACACACACACACACACACACACACACACACACACACACACACACACACACACACACACACACACACACACACACACACACACACACACGCACACACACACACACACACACACTCTCTCTCTCTCTCTCTCTCTCTCTCTCTCTCTCTCTCTCTCTCTCTCTCTCTCTCTCTCTCTCTCCCTCTCTCTCTCTCTCTCTCTCTCTTTTCTTTGTGAGGGCATAGTGAAAAGAAGCTTTGTAGCTTATCTATTTTCCCTCAATAAAAAATCGTGAATCGTGAAAATCGTGAATCGTGAATCTCTCTCCCTCTCCCTCTCTCTCTCTCAATGGTCATTGTGAATGTGTAACTTGTTTATGTAAATTGAAAATTGATTATTTTAATGTAATCTGATTGTAAATTGTTATTTTATTATGAATATTTATTTTATTTATATTTAGTTTAATATGTGTACATATTTCTTTGTGCGCGCATGTGTATGTGTGTGTGTGTGTGTGTGTGTAAGAATGTGAAGGATAGTGTGGAGGTATGTAAGCGGTTGTTTTTAATATAAATAATTTTAGGGCAATTGTAAAGCGCTTAGAGCTTAAAGGTGAAGCGCTATGTAAATTTTCTTAAATAATAATGATAATCTCTCTCTCTCTCTCTCTGTCTGGAATTCATTCATTCATTCATTAATCCATTCTCTCTCTCTCTCTCTCTCAGACACACACACGAACGCACACGCACGCACACACACACGCGCGCGCACACACACACACACATACACACACACACACGCACGCACGCACATACACATACACTCGTATGCACGCGCGCACGCGCACACGCACACACACACACACACACATCTGGTACGACACTCTCTCTCAGACACACACACGAACGCACACGCACACACACACATACACACACACACACGCACGCACGCACGCACGCACGCACACACACATACACTCGTATGCACGCGCGCACGCGCACACGCACGCACACACACACACACACACACACACACACACACACACGCACACACACACACACACACACACACACACACACACACACACATCTGGTACGACAACAAATCAAGTGTGACACACACGTTCACACGTCCGTTTCGCAAGCCAGCGAACAAGAAAAGACTTGTAGCCAAGGCAGATAAATCAGGGAAGAGATGACTGTAGGTGATGTCCCTTGCCATGTTCTCGCTCGCCGGAGAGTCTTTTAGTGTGAGGGATGTGTCGTCACTGGTGAAATATGGCGGAGAGGGAGGATGTACACTGGGCTCTTTAGGACAGCAACGTTCTCGCGTTGACTGTCACAGTTGAGCGTGTAAACTCTAGAAATGTTTATTACGGTCTATTCGTGTGCGTGTGCGTTGAGGTTAGAGGAGGGTGCTTGTGTTAGTTGTCACGAAGAAGACACACAGAGACAGACAGACAGACAGACACAGAGACAAGATACACTCAAAGACACACACAAAAACACGCAGACACACTCAAGAGAGCGAGAACGAGAGACACAGACGGAAAGAGATTACTTTGCTTATTATTACATTCAGTCGTTTTTAATCAAACAAATTGTTCAAATGTCATGTCTTCCAACGAAGGCAATTATGCTGTTTTAAAGACCCACTGACCCACCACGATTAAGTCCCTTGGATTTTTTTCTCGGTAGCTGTGACCCACATGCAAATGCCCCCAACTTCAAATTGAGGCTACTCTTTAAAATGATGTTTCGTGTTCAATTTGGGGGCAATTGTATGGGAGTCAAACCTGGTCAAAACAAGATTTCTTTCCAGCTATAAGAGGGAAAACGCGTGAAACCCGTGATTTTGACACGTGATCTGGTGGGTCTTTAAGGAAACGGTCATGGACGCAATTAAAACACGATGAGCTCTTTAGGTAGACGTATCGCCCTTTCAAATAAGTGGCGCAATAGAAGGCGTTTGGTCTGCGACAGAAAGCCTCACGCCCTCTCTCTCTCTCTCTCTCTCTCTCTCTCTCTCTCTCTCTCTCTCTCTCTCTCTCTCTCTCTCTCTCTCTCTCTCTCTCTCTCTCTCTCTCTCTCTCTCTCTCTCTCTCTCTCTCTCTCTCTCTCTCTCTCTCTCTCTCTCTCTCTCTCTCTCTCTCGCTTGCACGTGAGCAGCAGAATCGGATTATCTCTTCTGTTCTATTTTATCAAGGGAAATAAAGTTAGCCAAGAGAGTGATCTCCCGTAGGACCACTAGAAGAGCTCATGGAAAGTAATATAAGTTCGAGTTATAATGACGCACAGGAAATGTTAATCATTTTGTTCCTCCGAATGAGGTCATTATCGTCGTTTAAGGAAACTCCGATGAACTTGGAAAGTTTCCTCAAATTAACTTCTAACAGTCACAAACGTCGCAGATTTGTAGTTTCAAGCAACGTCATTGGTTTATTAGTCATAATGCTTTACCTAACAAAGCATAATAGATCTCTCTCTCTCTCTCTCTCTCTCTCTCTCTCTCTCTCTCTCTCTCTCTCTCTCTCTCTCTCTCTCTCTCTCTCTCTCTCTCTCTCTCTCTCTCTCTCTCTCCTGTTGTCCTTTTTGTTGAGTCCGAGGTCCATTTTCTTTTTGTGTGTCACAAAATATCAAGATTTGAGAGCAGAACTAATCCCATCAAAGTATTATAAATATCCTTCATTGTTCAGACTCGCATTAATTTTATCTTGTGAAAACCCTAACCTTATTATCAAACTGTCACTATTTGTCCGCAAAGCTCTTTCCTTGAGAAAAGAATGTAGATTAGCCCCTCCCTCTCTCTCTCTCTCTCTCTCTCTCTCTCTCTCTCTCTCTCTCTCTCTCTCTCTCTCTCTCTCTCTCTCTCTCTCTCTCTCTCTCTCTCTCTCACTACGCCCAACTACGAATATCATGCGGTAAGCCCCTAACGGTTTGACTGCCCCCTGGCGGTCAAATTATCGTCCTAAGTTGCCCATTACTTGTTTGGGACAATTATTTTACATCCTGGCAGATACAGTCCCCAAATTTGGCAAGAAAAAATGGTAAGCCGCTGTAGCTTGCGGTGACGCGCTCTCCGGGGGAGAGCAGCCCGAATTTTACAGAGATAAGCATATGTCACAAGAATATACCCAATATCAATACCAAAATAGCTTAAGATCATATTGAATGCTAAGTAGTGATAACATCAGTGATCATGATGATCTTGACCTATGACCTTGGATTTGTGTTTGTCATAATATCACATGAACCGCTGCACATAGTCGCCTAAGCGTCTTGTAGGGTGACATAATAATAACATCACGCTGATGTGTCCAGCATATAAATTGTACCTCTTGTGACCTTTGACCTTTGGGGTGTATTTGGAAGTGAAAATCTGGCATATAGATATATCTCCCAAAGTAAAGCGAGTGAGCCTTGAAGGCTTTATCCCTTGTTGTGTATATTCATTTAGCGTGTGAAAAATGAGATCCGGTCAGCACGGCATCGTTTCATGAGTACGCCTTCGCGTCACACGTCACGGGCAGGCAGCAAGTCGTCATGTTAGTGGGACAGGTCATTATTTCTTGGGCTGCTCTTAATAATAATAATAATAATAATAATAATAATGACAATTTATATAGCGCTTATTCTCCTTACGGGGCTCTAAGCGCTTCACAAAGAAGTTAAAAATCTGAGCAAAAAAACAACAACAACAAAACGCACTTATCATAAGGAACAACCCGAAACGAAATCTCACGATAACTACATTTACGTCACATCCCCTCCCCCCCACCCCCCACCCACCCCCCACCACCCCACCCACCCTTCACACTGGTTCCAGTGGCCTCGATCTTTGACCAGTGACCTTCATCTTCGGACTTGGCCTATGAATCCTAACCAACTATCCGCATGCACATGTTTTGCCTCCTGGGTCCCTTCGTTCAAACGTTATCATGTTAACATACCTGGGCCCCCAGGGACCCCCATTTGGGGGTCTATGAAGAGAGATTCTAAAGGACCCTCTAAAAGAAAGTGAAGGGGGTCCCAGGGATGCATTAGAAACATTCTTTTTTAGCATTCGCAATGCCACTGGGACCCTCTATCCCGCCTCTAGGACCCTCTATGCTATAAGTGAAGGAGTCCCTGGGACCCCTTGTTTTGCGGGACGATTGGGAGCCCTGCATACTCACATAGATAGATAGTCAGCCAAGAACATACTGTCCTGGAAACATTAACCAGCTTTCGAAACGCGGATGGTTAATGGCAAGGCAAGGCAAGGCAAGGCAAGCCAAGAAATTTATGTCATACCCCATTTGGGCACAGAAATATAAAAACATACACACACATAAATAAATTTCCAAGAATCAACCCAAGAGTGATGTCCAAAATCATTTTAAAGATAACCCATACCATAATATTACAAATAATGTAATGTATTACTAAATTAAAAACAAAATGGGAAAAAGACATGATTAATAGCATTTATCTGAAAGAACCGTTAACAACTGTAATGAAGTGCTTTAGTTTGAGTAATATTTTCTTATTTTTTGTAGAGAACAAAGCTTTGAATTTATAAGCATTAATCCCTATTAACATCGGACTGTGGCTGGCAGCTTGCCTTTGCTTGTGGCCCGTGTTGGCCTGGTTGTCTCTACCAAGGAGATTTCGTTTTTGTCTTCGTCGGGTTCTCTCTATATAAATTATACAAAAGAATGTTAACACAGAGAGGTCTTTCTTCTTTCTTTTTTAAATGTATTTACCATCACTAACCTCTTGATTTGTGTAAGCTTTAGCCGGGCTTTTATGAACAGTAGAACTAAGGTTAGTCTGTGGTGAAGGAGACAAGGCCTTTTCCAGTTCAAGCCGTTTATGTGTAACCTCCTTTATGATATAAAATATTTTCAAGATTGCCACCACATATAATATTATATGGCAAATTCAGGTTAGTCTAGCCTAGACTAGACTAGGCTGGGTTAGACATATTTTAAGCAATTAGATGGGTGTTTTTTTTATATCTTAACTTAACAAACAGGTCAAGGCAAAGAGGTAGTTTTTGACTGCTGAGGCGATGACATGATAAAACGAATTTTATAACAGTTTAACTCAGCAATAGCTCCGAGGTAAGCCTATACTTTTGCTGAGTGAAACTTATAAAATTCGTTTAATCAAGTCAAGGCAAACCATAAAAACTGCTAATAAACATGCATTTCCAGTCCTGCATCTAAGTTTGTAATCATAATTATGTACTACAAAATTCAATGGGACGTGTATGTGTATGTGTGTGTGGGGGAGGGAGGGGGCATAAGCCTGTCGTATGCAAAAAAGTAGCATCGTGTAAATACTTCGCTCGCTACTATGAGACTTAGCATTTGCGGCATTTGCGACATTGAGCGATTTTTTTTAAATTTCACTTTTCTCCGTAATGTCATGAAATATGAACGATTTGAGTACGGAAAAAAATGAAACAGACTGCAACGTCACTGGAACATACAACAAACAAACAACTACACGACAAGTGCAAAGTGACGTTATTTTATTCACAAGAGACAAAACAAAACTACTGGATATTTCGGCGAATGCGCCTTTATCAACACAGACAAACAATTAAACAGCAAACATGAAATATAGCAAAAGGAGCAAAAAGTAGGCAACAGAAGGAGCAAAACAACATCACGGAAAAGTGTTTCAAATACGGAAAAAGTGAAATTGCGTTCATCCTTAATGTCGCAAATGCTAACTCATAGTAGCGAGCGAAGAATTTACACGATGCTACTTTTTTGCATACGACAAAGTCTACCCTACTAGGTCTCCACTGAATGTCATTACATCTGCGCATCACTTTGTGAGTGCATGGGTTGACAAAGCACGCATATACAGGCATACAAACAAACAAACAGATAGACACCGTACACATAGGCCAAATCATAAGCTCCTTGGCGGAAGCTGTAAATCACGCGTCATTACACTGCTAACTCGTTAACCAAAACACCACATAAACTGCTCACGTGGATTCTTCCTGTAGCAGCATCCAGCAGATCAAAGCCAAATGCGAGGAATAATTGAAGTCTAACCCCCCCCCCCCCCCCCCCCCCCACCCTCCCTCCCTCCATCCCCAAACACCCCGTACCCTCGTCCACCCCCGTCCCCTTTCTCCACTCTCACATGTCCACCCCCCACCCCTCTCCAATCTTTTGTGTAGGACTTAAAGACACACTGACGCACCACGGTTAAGCCCCTTGTGTTTTTTTCTGGGTAGATGTGACCCACATACAAATGTCCCCGACTTCAAATTGAGGCTGCTATTTAAAATGATGTTTCGGTGTCAATTTGGGGGCATTTATATGGGAGTCAAACCTGGTCAAAACAAGATTCCTTACCAGCCATAAGAAGGAAAACACATGAAACCCGTGGTTTTGACACGTGACCTGGTGGGTCTTTAAAGACACACTGACGCATCACGATTAAGTCCCTTGTTTTTTTTCTGGGTAGCTGTGACCCACATACCGAGATGTCCCCAACTTCAGATTGAGGCTGCTCTTTAAAATGATGTTTCGTTTTCAATTTGGGGACATTTGTATGGGGAGTCAAATCTGGTCAAAACAAGATTTCTTACGAACTATAAGAGGGGAAACACGTAAAACCCGTGATTCTGACACGTGGCCAGGTGGGTCTTTAAAACGGTTCTTGCTTCTGCAGAGGGCGTTTCTGATTTCGTGTCTTTGAAGGGGGATAGATCACCTGCTGGGGTGGATTTCCAGCTGCATTTTCCTTCCTCGTGAAGTCCAGTTAGAGTTAATCAGCCTCGTGGTTCTAAATAAGTCCTATAAACACCCCTGTTAATATGTACCTTCCGGTTTTTGCTTCTTTGTTTTTCGTTTTTCTTTTTTGCTTTATTTATTTTGCCAGATACTAAGAGTAATTATAGATCAATGGAGGTTAGGGTAGAACTGTTTTTTCCTACAGCTATTTTCCACACAGACTGAGAGAAAAAGAAGTGTCGTCGTCGTCTCTCTCTCTCTCTCTCTCTCTCTCTCTCTCTCTCTCTCTCTCTCTCTCTCTCTCTCTCTCTCTCTCTCTCTCTCTCTCTCTCTCTCTCTCTCTCTCTCTCTCTCTCTCTCTCTCTCGCACGCACGCACGCACGCACACACAGATAAAGCATTGTATTGCTTATCTCATGTTTCCCTGGTTAAATAAAATTTCGTTTTCGTTCTCTCTCTCTCTCTCTCTCTCTCCCTCTCTCTCTCTCTCTCTCTCTCTCTCTCTCTCTCTCTCTCTCTCTCTCTCTCTCTCTCTCTCTCTCTCTCTCTCTCTCTCTCTCCATCTATTTCTAGTCTCTCTCGCTCTCTCTCTCTACCCCCCCCCCCCCCCCCCTTCTCTCTCTCTCTCTCTTGATCGCACTATATTCTCAATACAGCCTGTATTCTCATCTTTATTACTTCAAGATAACAAAATGATGAGGGTTTCTTACATGCTATCATCACCTGCCTTTTCTCGTCAAGCGTGTTTATACTAAAATCAGTTGACATAAACAAATCGGTTCATGTGTGAAGTAGAAAGGAAGACAGAAAAAACATCTATCTGCTCCTCTTTACTCTGGAAGTAGCTAGGCAAAGCCATACCTCAATGTATTGTAGTTTCTATGTAACTAAGGCTCGGTGTACATCTTGTGTCCTGGCTAATACAAAGCGTCTGTTTTGTTTCATTCTGTGGTTTTTCTCACACCTGCTGCCATGTCATTCACACCGACTGGCGTGCGTTGTGTACGCATTTGGTCCACTGTCGCCCATGTTGTTTGGGTCTTGGGGGAGGGAGACCAAAGAAGCAGACCTCCTTGTGTGCATAACTTGTCAGCACGTCAAAAGCAACAAGGCATGGTGTCATTTGTCAACCAATTGTCAAACATGTTGCGTAGCACCTACTACACTGATGGACACCGAGCATAACATGTAGAGTGCATTTTATTTGGTAATGTAAGACCTCTGTACAAGTGGACATTTTCCACTCTTTCCCCATCCGGGAATGGGAACACAGTCACAGACCAGTCATAATATGACTTGCATATCACTGTGTTGCCATGGTGAAATAGTCAAATAGACATTTATATATGTTACAGTAAATGTACAAAACCAGGAAATTTGCAAATTTCCTAAACATTTTAGGGAATTTGCAAACTTCCTGTTTCACTCAGGGATTTTGCAAATTTCCTAAAATTTTCAGGAAATCTGCAAATTTCCTGGATTTGTAAATTTACTGTAACATACATATGAGAAGAAAGACAAGCGTTCGTTCACAGTGTCCGGTGGGCCTGGATCTGACTGGATGGTGGTAAAGCGACCGAGTTGGTCACTTATAACGGCGTTGCATAAAACTAACCCCAAGCCTCGTCCTATAGCCTTATGCCTGACCCAAGCAAAGCTGCTCCTTAAAGACCCACCAGGTCACATGTCAAAATCACGGGTTTCACGTGTTTTCCCTCTTATAGCTGGTAAGAAATTATGTTTTGAACAGGTTTGACTCCCATACAAATGTCCCCAATTTAAAAATGAAACATCATTTTAAAGAGTAGCATCAATTTTAAGTTGGGGACATTGATATGTGGGTCACAGCTACCCCCCCCCTAAAAAAAGAAAAGAAAAAAAGGGACTTAATCGTGGTGCGTTAGTGTGTCTTTAAGTGAACTTTTACAATTACACTTAGGGGTCCGAAATCTAGTGTCTGCACCTTTGCAAGTGACCAAAATGGCTGCTTAAGGTCTCAGTACACGTGAACATTTTTCGCTCTCTCCCCATGTCAACACAGTGATAGGCCAGTCATAATATGACTTACATATCACTGTGTTGCTATGAGGAAAGAGTGAAAAAGGTTCACGTGTACAGAGACCTTTGCCGCCTTGCAATCAAATTGTGGACGGAACACTACGTGTCGACATTTGCCAAATGAAACTGGACGTCAGAACAATTATGTAAAAATCTAGTTGTTTAACCCTTTCACTGCCAATGTCGCATTTTAGCACCACAGTGATTCAACCTATGTCACTAAAAGGCATCCAATTGGGGTCTATTATCCAAACACCCTATTGTCTTAGTTTTGGGAAGTAAGGATAGACCTTATTTTATATCTGTCACAGAAGAATCCCCAATACTGCAGATGGATTTTGTTCTCTACCCAGGTAAACTTAATGGACATTTTGGGCTGAAATGTGGCTGGCGGTGAAAGGGTTAAAAGCAAAAGTCTTAGGCCGGGTTCACATTAGACGTGTAAGTTCCGTACGGAAAATCCTAAATAAGTGGGGAAAAGAAGGATACAAGTTTACGCATATAGTGGAAATTCGGACACGTGCGCAAATCGTTTTCGTTCTTTGTTTCACTTATTTATGGATTGCGCATGGATTTCCGCGTGGAATATCCGCTTATGTGTTTACACGGCCGAATGATTAAGTTTCTTCGATTTTAGCAAACGCTTCTCACGTTCACCGACTGCATACCCAAAATAGAATTAACCCACAAACCCCCAATAGTGTGAAGGATAGTGGGATGGAGACTGATCGTGACTGATCAACTCACCTGTAACGGCGTTGTAAATTCATTTTTTTCACTTTATTTTTCCAAAAACATTAATTTATAACAGTTGCTAGATGCATTAGACGTGATATGCCTCCCTTGCTATTGATTTATATGACCCCACCCCTCACTGTGTCCTCCCATTCGAGGCCAACTTCGATTGACTGACAGAGGTACGGAGGTCATATTCCTGTCACATCTATGGTCATCCTACTCCTGCCTCCCTTATCAGTCCACATGCTCTCTCTCTCTCTCTCTCTCTCTCTCTCTCTCTCTCTCTCTCTCTCTCTCTCTCTCTCTCTCTCTCTCTCTCTCTCTCTCTCTCTCCTCCCTCTCTCTCTCTCTCTCTCTCTCTCTCTCTCTCTCTCTCCTCTGCATTGTATTACTTGACACACCCCTTCAGTGAGGGGCAAAGGCCTTAAGTTTTGAATAAAGTATTCGCATTCGCACTCTCATCACTCTTTCCTCCCTCTCTCCCTCTCTCTCCTCCCTCTCTATTTTTTTTTCTCTCTGCTCTCTCTCTCTCTCTCTCTCTCTCCACTCTCTCCTCTCTCTCTCTCTCTCTTTCCTCTTCTTCTCTCTCTCTCTCCTCCCTCTCGCTCCTCTCTTTTTTTCTTTTTTTTTTTCTCTTTTTTTCTTTTTTTTCTTTTCTTCTTTTTTTCTTCTCTTTTTTTTTTTTTTTCTTCTTTTTCTTTTCTTTTGCTCTCTCTTCTCCCTCTCTGTCTCCTCCATCTCTCTCTCTCTCCTCTCTCTCTCTCTCTCTCTCTCCTCCCTCTCTCTCTCACACTCAACACACACACACACACACACACACACATATACTCCTCTCTCTCTCTCTCTCTCTCTCTCTCTCTCTCTCTCTCTCTCTCTCTCTCTCTCTCTGCATTGTATTACTTGACAACCCCTTCAGTGAGGGGCCAAGGCCTTAACTGAATAAAATATTCGCATGCGCACTCTCTCTCTCTCTCTCTCTCTCTCTCTCTCTCTCTCTCTCTCTCTCTCTCTCTCTCTCTCTCTCTCTCTCTCTCTCTCTCTCTCTCTCTCTCTCTCTCTCTCCCCTCTCTCTCTCTCTCTCTCCTCTCTCTCTCTCTCTCTCTCTCTCTCTCTCTTGCGACTTTCCCCCGAGCCACAGAGATAAGACTTGCGCTTGCGCAAAGTTGCCCAGCTAAAAAACATGCACATGGCGCGGCGCCTCAGTGGAACAAAATCCCTTGACACGCAAAGATATCAGATTATTTATGATGCTGTAGATAAGAGAAATTATCCTTTGAGTCTCTAATTCCTCTCTCTGTGTGGACCACACAAAAAAAGGGAAAAGAAAAAAACAAAAGGTCTGTAATAAAGAAATGATCACAAGCACGACAGCTGATAAAGACATGATGAACGATAAGCGACATCATTATTTTATTACCCGCCCACTCGTACCCCCATCGCCACCTGTCTCTGAACTTCTGAGAGAGAGAGAGAGAGAGAGAGAGAGAGAGAGAGAGAGAGAGAGAGAGAGAGAGAGAGAGAGAGAGAGAGAGAGAGAGAGAGAGAGAGAGAGAGAGAGAGTAATGAATCAGGTACATTTAAGAAACGTATCGTTTCCGGAGAGAGAGAGAGAGAGAGAGAGAGAGAGAGAGAGAGAGAGAGAGAGAGAGAGAGAGAGAGAGAGAGAGAGAGAGACAGAGACAGAGACAGAGAGACAGAGAGACAGAGAGAGAGAGATGAATCAGGTAGAGTTAAGAAACGTATCGTTTCCGGATTGTTTCGTTATCAACGTCGCCATTTCATGCCCACTTGCCTTCTGCCCCCGCACTTACGAGGTCACTCTTCCGGTGACTGCCGGTGCGCATGTCAGACGGGCGTGCGCAGTCGAGCGGCTTGTTGATTCTAGATTCACGTGATAAGTTTAAGCGCCAGTCTTGCGCCCCCTGCTTTTTTTTGCTTTTTTTTTTTTGCTTTTTTTTTTCATTTTAACTTCTACTTAAAAAAAAAAAAAAAATGGTGCGCTAATAGAGATGGAGGAGTTTCCTCGATATAAAAATGAACATTGGCATTTAAGTTTCTCTTCCCTACTAGCTTATGTCTCATTCTTGTTTCCACCCACAGGCAGTTGAACGACATTGATTCCGATGTCTTAGTTCACTTGTCAAGAGCTTTAAAAGTTAAATTAGGGGTGGGGTGGGGTAGAATCCATGACAACGGGGAGAAATTAGGCATCGCGTGTGGTTAAATGAGTGGTTCGGGGCTATGATTGTCACATTTTGTTGGGTTTATTAAAACAACAAAATGCTAAGGGAACGTTTGCAAACCGTAATTATATAGAAACATAAACAATGACTGCTGTAGGCCTACCTGTAGCGTAATAGACGATTTTCGAAAAATAAAACTAGGGGAGAGCACTTCGTGAAAATTAGAGTTGTTTACCTCCATTACTCGGTCAAATACCATAGCAACAATGCAACAATGGCGTCGGAGCTTGAAACCGCAGGATGCGAGTCCGCGACTTGCAAACATTTTTTTAAAAAGAAAATTAGGGGTGGCCAGTGGCCACAAACTGATAGGTCTAAGCTTGCAAAATGTGACGTAAAAATATAAATAACATACATTTTAGAATGACGCACGGTGTTCTAAATGCTTTATGTCTACTGAAACACACGAGTCGAGAGCTGGGGATCTACCTGATGGTAGAGTAACTTCCCCTATTTGACCGATTGAATTAGGCACGATCACTCCCATACACCATGAAATTACTCCCCTTAATTATTTCCGAACAATTCCTATTATATACCGTGTAGTGCTAATGTGGCCAAAGGCTGTGTTTCTTATTCTCTCTCTCTCTCTCTCTCTCTCTCTCTCTCTCTCTCTCTCTCTCTCTCTCTCTCTCTCTCTCTCTCTCTCTCTCTCTCTCTCTCTCTCTCTCTCTCTCTCTCTCTCTCTCTCTCTCTCTCTCTCTCTGTGTGTGTGTGTGTGTGTGTGTGTGTGTGTGTGTGTGTGTGCGCGCGTGTGCGTGCGTGCGCGCGCGTGTGCGTGTTTCCAATCGATTATGGGAAAACTATTTGATGAATCTCGATAATACTTTGTAGGAAGGTGGACTATTACCTGCGTTCGTATATGGGGTTAATCCACATTGTCTTGATTTTTAAGGAATATTTTGTTTTTAACCCTTTCACCGCCAGCCATTTTTCAGCAAATAAAATCCATTAAACTTACCTGGGTAGAAAAAAAATTATGTCTGTAATATTGGGGATTCCTCTGTGACATATTTAATGTAAGGCCTATATCCTTACCTCCCAAAATTAAGAGAACAGGGTCTTTGGAAAACAGACCCAAATTTTATGCCTTTTAGTGACATCGGTGTTAAACCTTTGTGGTGCAAAAATGTGACGTTGGCGGTGAAAGGGTTTAAAAGAGAGGGCTGGTCAGTTAGCCAGGCTCGGCCTAAGCTGGGGAACGCCACGTCTGTCAGAATCACGGCTCTCATACTATTTACTCTTTGTCGGTTCGGTATCAGTGAGATCATAACGATCAAGGTATCACGACACGTCTGTTAGAACGATATGTTCATGGCTCTCAGAATCCGCTGAAAGTTTGCAACGTGTGTGGTGTGGTTTGTATGGGTCTGTATGTGTGCGTTTATAAGTGTGCGTTTACCGTGTGTATGTCAGTATGCGAGTGTGGGTGAAAACAGGGGGGAGAGAGAGAGAGACAGAGAGGAGAGAGAGAGAGAGAGAGAGAGAGAGAGAGAGAGAGAGAGATCGAGAGAGAGAGAGAGAGGAGAGAGAGGAGAGAGAGAGAGAGAGAGAGAGAGAGAGAGAGAGAGAGAGAGAGAGAGAGAGAGAGAGAGAACGTTTTGAACTGAGCACGCCATAAGCTCTGCTTGTTGTTGCTTCAGTTATGTCATAGTTGTTGTTCATGTTGATTTGGAAAATAAAACATTAAAACCAGAGAGAGAGAGAGAGAGAGAGAGAGAGAGAGAGAGAGAGAGAGAGAGAGAGCGAGAGAGACAGAGAGAGAGAGAGACAGAGAGAGATAACGGTCGGAATCGAAGTCGAGAGAGACAGAAATATAGGGAAAGAGAGAGGGCATTTATGTTTCTATGTATACAGTATTTCTGTCCCTTTTATTTTAAAAAAAACACATTTATTTTTTGGGGGAGGGTGGGGTATTGTTTGGTTGTTTTTTCTTTCTTTCTTTCTTTTTTTTTGGGGGGAGGTGGGGGGGACTGAGTTTGTGTAGATCTACGCTTGTGTGGCTGTGTGTGTAATGTGCACGTGCTTCTGCTTCCCCTTCTTCTTCCCTCTATGAATAAGACAGGAATGAAAATCCGTTTAACGTCCTCCGGTCTGAAACAGACACATATGGGACATTAGTAGATATAAAGATGGTGGGAACGATCCTGGAGGCAATGCCCGGAGGCAGTGCAACTCCAGGAAAGTCCCGAATTTTCAATGATACAGATTCATAATATGAATAAAACAGAATAAACGGCTTGCTTATTTCGCAGAATGAAAAATGGTGTTTTACGTTATCTCGGTCATATACACATATGGGACATTTGCAAATACAAAGATGGTGGGAACAATACTGGAGGCAATGCCCGGAGGCAGTGCAACACCAGTAAAGTCCCGAGTTTTTAAACAATATAGACAGGTGTAGCGGTAACCACGCCTCGGTTAAACCTCATCGGCTATGGTACTGCCACAAGTTACTTGAGTAAAAGTCTATGTTGTGTCATCACACTTACTTGCTCGTCAAAATAATCGTTTACAACAGATTAGCCTGAGACTTTTTAAAAATCTATTTATTCTTTTCTTCTATTTTTGTTTTGTTTTTGTTTTAAAGGTGATTTACGAGGGATACATAGAAGGATTTTGTTCAGTCAATATCATCCAGGGTTTTGGGCTGTGACCTTTCCTTCCTCCCTACTTTACCTGTTTAGTTCCGGTTGTCTGAAGGCCAATAACTCTGCTCGACACAACAGCCACCCCTTATCATCAAGTGTACTGAACTTCATCCAATATGTCTGTCTGTCTGTGTGTCTGTCGGTGTGTCTGTCTGTGTGTCTGTCTGTGTGTCTGTCTGTCTGTCTCTCTCTCTCTCTCTCTCTCTCTCTCTCTCTCTCTCTCTGCTCTCTCTCTCTCTCTCTCTCTCTCTCTCTCTCTCTCTCTCTCTCTCTCTCTGTGTGTGTGGTGTGTGTGTGTGTGTGTGTGTGTGTGTGTGTGTGCGCGCGTGTGCGTGCGTGCGTGCGCGCGCGTGTGCGTGTTTCCAATCGATTATGGGAAAACTATTTGATGAATCTCGATAATACTTTGTAGGAAGGTGGACTATTACCTGCGTTCGTATATGGGGTTAATCCACATTGTCTTGATTTTTAAGGAATATTTTGTTTTTAACCCTTTCACCGCCAGCCATTTTTCAGCAAACAAAATCCATTAAGCTTACCTGGGTAGAAAAAAAATTATGTCTGTAATATTGGGGATTCCTCTGACATATTTAATGTAAGGCCTATATCCTTACCTCCCAAAATTAAGAGAACAGGGTCTTTGGATAACAGACCCAA
The DNA here is from genome assembly GCA_017654935.2 of Phymorhynchus buccinoides. Lineage (NCBI taxonomy): Eukaryota > Metazoa > Mollusca > Gastropoda > Neogastropoda > Raphitomidae > Phymorhynchus > Phymorhynchus buccinoides. The sequence continues at coordinate 18,230,872 of CM065699.1, forward strand.
ATTTTATGCCTTTTAGTGACATCGGTGTTAAACCTTTGTGGTGCAAAAATGTGACGTTGGCGGTGAAAGGGTTTAAAAGAGAGGGCTGGTCAGTTAGCCAGGCTCGGCCTAAGCTGGGGAACGCCACGTCTGTCGGAATCACGGCTCTTATACTATTTACTCTTTGTCGGTTCGGTATCAGTGAGATCATAACGATCATGGTATCACGACACGTCTGTTAGAACGATATGTTCATGGCTCTCAGAATCCGCTGAAAGTTTGCAACGTGTGTGGTGTGGTTTGTATGGGTCTGTATGTGTGCGTTTATACGTGTGCGCTTACCGTGTGTATGTCAGTATGCGAGTGTGGGTGAAAACAGGGGGAGAGAGAGAGAGAGGGAGAGAGAGAGAGAGAGAGAGAGAGAGAGAGAGAGAGAGAGAGAGAGAGAGAGAGAGAGAGAGAGAGAACGTTTTGAACTGAGCACGCCATAAGCTCTGCTTGTTGTTGCTTCAGTTATGTCATAGTTGTTGTTCATGTTGATTTGGAAAATAAAACATTAAAACCAGAGAGAGAGAGAGAGAGAGAGAGGCAGAGAGACACAGAGAGAGACAGAGAGAGATAACGGTCGGAATCGAAGTCGAGAGAGACAGAAATATAGGGAAAGAGAGAGGGCATTTATGTTTCTATGTATACAGTATTTCTGTCCCTTTTATTTTAAAAAAAACACATTTATTTTTGGGGGGAGGGTGGGGTATTGTTTGGTTGTTTTTTTCTTTCTTTCTTTCTTTTTTTTTTGGGGAGGTGGGGGGGACTGAGTTTGTGTAGATCTACGCTTGTGTGGCTGTGTGTGTAATGTGCACGTGCTTCTGCTTCCCCTTCTTCTTCCCTCTATGAATAAGACAGGAATGAAAATCCGTTTAACGTCCTCCGGTCTGAAACAGACACATATGGGACATTAGTAGATATAAAGATGGTGGGAACGATCCTGGAGGCAATGCCCTGGAGGCAGTGCAAACTCCAGGAAAGTCCCGAATTTTCAATGATACAGATTCATAATATGAATAAAACAGAATAAACGGCTTGCTTATTTCGCAGAATGAAAAATGGTGTTTTACGTTTATCTCGGTCATATACACATATGGGACATTTGTAAATACAAAGATGGTGGGAACAATACTGGAGGCAATGCCCGGAGGCAGTGCAACACCAGTAAAGTCCCGAGTTTTTAAAATCAACAATATAGATAGGTGTAGCGGTAACCACGCCTCGGTTAAACCTCATCGGCTATGGTACTGCCACAAGTTACTTGAGTAAAAGTCTATGTTGTGTCATCACACTTACTTGCTCGTCAAAATAATCGTTTACAACAGATTAGCCTGAGACTTTTTAAAAATCTATTTATTCTTTTCTTCTATTTTTGTTTTGTTTTTGTTTTAAAGGTGATTTACGAGGGATACATAGAAGGATTTTGTTCAGTCAATATCATCCAGGGTTTTGGGCTGTGACCTTTCCTTCCTCCCTACTTTACCTGTTTAGTTCCGGTTGTCTGAAGGCCAATAACTCTGCTCGACACAACAGCCACCCCTTATCATCAAGTGTACTGAACTTCATCCAATATGTCTGTCTGTCTGTGTGTCTGTACTGTCTGTCTGTCTGTGTGTGTGTCTGTCTGTGTGTCTGTGTGTCTCTGTCTCTCTCTCTCTCTCTCTCTC
>CM065699.1:18237562-18240062 GCA_017654935.2 Phymorhynchus buccinoides
GTATCAGGAGGAAAAAGAATCAAATTCAAATGAAAGCAATCATTATCACTAAAGTACTTAATAATGACTTCATGCTATTGAGAACCCCAAAAGAACATTGTGGGCAATCACTACTGAACTATCCCCAGCAGTAACATGTGAATGCTTCATAGGTCTCTAAAAAATAAAATATAAAAAGGGCACATAAAAAACCGGAAATCTCACCATATACTGTAATCGTGAGTGCAGTCTACACAGTTAACACGAGTAGTAGTATGTACATTAGACTAAACTGCCAATCGTTTTTGCCAGTTTAGTCTAATGTACGTACTACTACCCGTGTTAATAGAGTAAGACGCACTTGTGATCACGGTTCGATTGCCTACCATGTGGGGGGTCATACTGATATGTAACTGATATGTAAAAGTTTTGATTGTAGTGATGTATGATATGACCATTTGGTATGTCGTGGTTTAGTTGGATGGGGTGCATAATTATGTGAACCGCACCATTGTAAGTGGATGAATAGGTTTGAAAGGACGGTGTTTGTTGTAGTGATTATTGTGTGATGTGCTTTGTTTCATTGATTGATGTACGTAATCACAGCAGTTCTTGCCGCAACCCTTCAATGTGACTGGATATTGATCTATATTTTCTTTTTTTTCCGTTTGTTTTTGTTTTTGTATGTTGTTGTTGTCGTCAAAGGTTTGTTTGTCCGTTTATTGTTTGTTCGTTTTTACTTGTTCTTTTTTGATTGTTTATTTTATTTTTTATTTTTTTTCAAGTACCCCCAAGGGGATTTTTTGGAAATAAAAAACAACTTAAAACCTTGAAACCTTAGTACCAGGAGAATAGAAGTGAAGCACGAAGTAATACAAAGAGAGGTAACACTTATTTGAGTGGAGGATTTACGTCCTCATGGCGGAAAGCCCTTAGGGACAAGTTGTTCTGGTGCTGGGTCGATGTGGAGATGGCCGCAAAGCGGTTGATGGTCATGAAAGTAAGATTCGAAAAATGGCGTTTTACGTCCTCTCGGTCATAGACACATATGGGACATCTGTAAATACAAAGACGGTGGGAACACCACCGGAGGCAATGCCCAGAGGCAGTGTAACACCAGTAAGGTCCCGATTTTCTTTCAACAACACAGATATGTGTAGCAGCAACCACACCTCGGCCAAATCTCATCGGCCATGGCACCGCCACAAGTATTTTATTGCTAGTATGGGAGTAAGATATGAAAGTAAGATTTACCAGAAACCTCACTTTTGATCTAAAGAGCCGGCCATAGCTGTCCCCCAGAGAGCCGGGCAGCTGTTGTTCACTTGTTGGTTTGTGTTGGTGATGTGCACGTTCATCAAGGTCCCACAGACATTCAGCCCCAGGCAGTGCCCCTGGTCAATAAATCTCCACCTACCCAACGCTGAATGGACACAATTTCCCTTTGCTTTCTTTCTTTTGTCGTTATTTTTTTAAACTTTCATAATTAGAATAAACGATAAACCGAAGTCCACGTTAATGCCAATGGCAACGAAAAAGTTGTCATTTGGTCAAAATTTATCCTTCCTCATCAGTCACACAAAAATCACATGCAAATTTATTATTTTTAAATTGGGTGGCGCGCCTCTGGCTGCGACGCGCTCTCCAGGTGGGAGCAAGTCGAATTTCACAGAGACGCCTCTGTGACTATAAAGTACCTAGGAAGAATTGCCGTTAAAGATTGCAAGCATTCGCTTTGCCAAATCTTATTTCGAATTGACGATCAATATATAATAATCCTGTATTACATGAACTGACAATGTGGCGGTACCATAGCCGATGAGGTTTAACCGAGGCATGGTTACCGCTACACCTATCTATATTGTTAAAAACTCGGGACTTTACTGGTGTTGCACTGCCTCCGGGCATTGCAGCCAGTATTGTTCCCAACATCTTTGTATTTACAAATGTCACATATGTGTCTATGACCGAGAGGACGTAAAACATCATTTTCATCTAATAATCCTGTATCTTTCATAAGTCAAGGTTTATTTAAATATTTAAAACCATTGTCACCATAATAGAACAAAACGCCAATGGGTAAAATTCTAACTTGTTAATAATAACAAGCATGATGACAATTTTTGTTTTTGTGCAGTATTCAGACCTCGACCATAACACAGTATCCAAAAGTCAAACTGTTGAGTATGGGTACTAAATGGAAAAAGAAAGAATGATGACGATTTCAATGTAGGATGACGAAGATTACAATGACTTAGAGGAAAACGACAATAAATACGATGATGATGGCATTTGCCATCATTTTCATTATGAAAACGACGACAATGGTAAGAGATGATGACAAGGGGAAGGAAAAGGAAGAGGAGAAGCATTACCGCACGTACTCACAACTAAATGTGTCCGTACAGAAACCCCGTGATTAAGTAAAAGAAAGAAGGAAAAAATAAGCGCACGCGTTTAGGCACGGAAAAACGTCCTCTTAATTTGTCCTAAATTATGCTCTACGTCCTCCCGCTCTTAA
>CM065699.1:18247562-18250062 GCA_017654935.2 Phymorhynchus buccinoides
TTTCCATTTCCATCAGGGGGCCGTTTCACAAGGGCTAACGTTAGGCCTATGTAGCGTGAACAAAAATCAGGGGTCCGTTTCACAAGGGCTAACGTTACCTATGCAGCGTGAACACAAATCGGCAAAAACGGTCTAAGAAACAGCCTTCGTGTAAAGGTAAAGATGTGCCACCGCCCCCCCCCCCCCCTACCAAACATAAAGCTGTGTTATACTAACCTTTTCAGCTAATTATACTAACCCTAACCCTAACCATAACCATAACCCTAACCCTACCCGCGTCTATAAGACGGGAAAACGCAATGAACCACGACTGTGACAAATGCCGCCGTGTACTGCAGTATATAGGGGGGGGGGGGTCCTATTAGATAATGGCGTTTATCATGACTGCAATTCATTATTGAACAAAGATAATTAGCTGAAAATGTTCATAAAATACAGCTTCATGTTTGGTAAGAAAGCCCAAAACGGAAAAATGGAATTAACCGAGAACGTTTTGTTCTCTCTCGTGCCCTAGCACGCCTCAAACTGTTAGTTGCATCATGGGAAATGTGCAACTTTTTGTTGACTTCCGGCTAAAATTAGTTCTCGTGAGAACGTAACTTTTTGCTTACAAATGGAAGACAAAGTCTAGAAAGTGGATACAGACAAATATTCTTCACTCTACAGCGAAAATATCTGGGATGATTTTAGCAAATTAAACAAATACAAGTTGGTTTTTTTATTGCTCTTTCTTAATTTTTCATCATGTCAGATGGCATAATGTAGTGCAAACTTAATTTTCTGCAAACAAAATAGACTGACAATGAAATCGAAATATTTCTAGAACCTGTCAGTGAGGTATGATTTATCTCCCTTTTGATAGCAACTCTTTTCTCTCTCTGAAAGTGAAGAGTAAGCTATTAGAGTTATCTTTGCTTAGCTAACGTTATTCGCGGTTAGTGGTGTTTCTTAGACCCCTTTTGGTGTAACAGTTATGCGCGCGGCGACCGTCGTCTAGAGAAACTCAACCCTGGTTTGTAAGATTTGTTAGAGAGATTTTACTTTTGACAGTAAAAGCACACCGAAAGGATTGGCATTTTTTTGTTATCTAAACTGAAGTGACAGTATTATACAAGATTTGGGTGCAATGGTTTATATGTTTCATTTACGTACCTTTGTTATACTTATAAAAAGATTTTAAGATTTGACCTATGTAAGTTTCATTTATTATTATTATCAATGCGGGCCAAATAAGTCAGACTTTTGCTATACAGTCACACCTCTATTTTAAGACTTCAGAAAAAGTCAGGACAAATCGGTCTTAAATTGGAGGGGTCTTACAACAGAGGTCGGTTTTATGCATAAATTATAATAAGATACAGTACATCCGTGCCAACAACACCAGTCTTAAACGACAGGAGGTCGTTTAACGGAGGGGCTTATAATAGAGGTTTTTGATTGTGATAATATGTGATGTGCTGAATGCATGAAGAAACTTTGAAGAAAGTACTCTGTGTGTGTGTGTCCCTGACTCTTTTTCTGTCTCTGTCTGTCTGTCTGTCTGTCTGTCTGTCTGTCTGTCTGTCTGTCTCTCTCTCTCTCTCTCTCTCTCTCTCTCTCTCTCTCTCTCTCTCTCTCTCTCTCTCATCTCTCATTGCATGCTTAGAACCAAGGACAGAATGGAAGACTAGGCCCAGCCTAAATTCTTATCCTTGTAAAATAAAGTTTCTGAAGCCTCTCTCTCCCTCTCTCTCTCTCTCTCTCTCTCTCTCTCTCTCTCTCTCTCTCTCTCTCTCTCTCTCTCTCTCTCTCTCTCTCCTCTCTACATACACACAAACTTTCTCTTTCTCTTCAGACCCATGACACGTCTCTCTCTCTCTCTCTCTCTCTCTTCTCTCTCCCTCTCTCTCCTCTCTCTCTCTCTCTCTCTCTCTCTCTCTCTCTCTCTCTCTCTCTCTCTCTCTCTGCTTTTAGCAAGCCCTAAGCACACGTTTAGTCTTGCAAATTTCATTTCCAAAGCACTTGAACTTAGAAATTCACCTAATACTTGAATGTCCATCTTTACCCCTCCCTTCCAACTCCCTTCCACTCTATTTAACGTAATGCACGGTTATTCTTATTCACGAAGTTGTCCATTTCTCATATTTGTGTGTTTTTAGACTGTTGTTACTGCAATGGTATAATGTTGCTGCATGTTTCGTAATAATCCTTTTACTTTGATAACCGTTTTGATCACTACTATGCCATTTATTGCTTTTTGTGTTGTGTTTTTTTCTATGTATTTCCTTCCCCACTTTTCCCTATATGACATGGGCAGCATGCTGGCCTTGGTCATTACTTTTTCGTTGATTTTCGTTGATCGTCGATCGTTGATCGTTGATCGTTGATCGTTGATCTCTCTCTCTCTCTCTTTCTCTCTCTCTCTCTCTCTCTCTCTCTCTCTCTCTCTCTCTCTCTCTCTCTCTCTCTCTTTCTTTCTCTTGCCATCATATCTTCTGTCTTACATATTTTGTTTTCTCCA
>CM065699.1:18257562-18270062 GCA_017654935.2 Phymorhynchus buccinoides
AAACTGAACTGCCTCCATCCTGGAAGCAATGCCCGGAGGCAGTGCAACACCAGGAAAGTCACGAATTTTTAACAATGCAGATGTGTATAAAAACATCTAATAAGTTAAAAGATGGGATTAACGTTTCGTCAGCGACAAGGATTTTTATATAGACCCAAGTGTTCCTCCTCCCCGTCCTCTGTTCTACCTCTCTAAGCTTGCTATCGGGTATATTAGCTCCCCCTTCTCGCTTTCACTGCAGAGATTCGGCACCTCGGAGACCAATTAAACGGTGTGCCAATTAGCCCCTTCCTCCCAACTACCGTATTATGAGCAGAAGAGGGGTGAGGGGTGAGTGGGTTTGAGATCACTCAGATCGGTTGAAGGGGAAAACAGCACTGGAAGTTTAGAAAAGATACCCCCAGACTCATCTCTCTCTCTCTCTCTCTCTCTCTCTCTCTCTCTCTCTCTCTCTCTCTCTCTCTCTCTCTCTCTCTCTCTCTCTCTTCCTCTCTCTCTCTCCTTGCAGTGGAGAAAAACTTTTGTATACCTTCGTGGTTGTATTACCCTATATTTCATAATGTTCTTTTCTGGAATGTGAACTCTACTGTTATGGGCCTGAGGCCTAACAATTAAAACCATTTTTTTACTTTGACTTTTGACTTTGACTTCTCCTCTCTCTCTCCCCTCTCTCTCTCCCTCTCTCTCTCTTGAAAAAAAACAACGAAATAGATGAAGTTGTTTAAGCTTATATAAATTCCATCATGCAACGACACTCCTCTCTCTCTCTCTCTCTCTCTCTCTCTCTCTCTCTCTCTCTCTCTCTCTCTCTCTCTCTCTCTCTCTCCTCTCCCTCTCTCTCCTCTCTCTCTCTCTCTCCTCTCTCTCTCTCTCTCTCTCTCTCTCTCTCTCTCTCTCTCTCTCTCTGTCCTTGTAATAGAAAGAACCGTAAAACCTTTAAAAGCATAGGGAAGGAGGGAGGAATTAAAATATTATGAATAGCTTTGTCCCCCAGACAAAATGCTTTCCAGTACATAATATATTTTATGAAGAAGTGAAGAGAAAAAGAATACTCACAGAGAGAGAGAGAGAGAGAGAGAGAGAGAGAGAGAGAGAGAGAGAGAGAGAGAGAGAGAGAGAGAGAGAGAGAGAGAGAGAGAGAGAGAGAGAGACGTGTCATGATGGAATTTATATAAGCTTAAACAACTTATCTATTTTTTTTACATGAAATTATCTTTCAATACGACAATAAAACAGGAACAAACAAACACATGAAACTAAATGAAATTGTGTGTGAGTTTTCACACGCGCATGCTCGCACTTTGCACGTGCAAATTGCATCCACAACGCATCAGTGTGTCTAGAATCGCTTGATCAAAGCGCAAGCTGCAGGATGCAACCATAGTAACAGGGTGAACAACTCGGCAAGAACTTTGATCGCCAAAAGAAGCGAGTTACGCTCTCTTAGAAGTAAAGATGTCGTCTTCACGGTTATTTACTGTCAGATTTCCCAGGTTGGCTTTGTAGTGGCAGAGTTTGTGCAATTGTGCGTGTGTGTTTTTGTTGATGACGAAGGCACCCTTTGCTTAGGTGGGTTGTCTTCTATTTAATCGGAGAGTAGAGGGAAAGAGGGTGGAAATGGGGGAAGCCTCTTCTTTCCTGTAGAATGATGTCTTCTTTCTTTTTCTTTTTAATTTGTATATATATATAAATAAAAGCTGTAGCTATTAATTTTTGTTTATTCCCATTTATAAATATATATCCATATCTATTTGTCTGTATGGCTGGCTGGCTGTTTCTCTCTCTCTCTCTCTCTCTCTCTCTCTCTCTCTCTCTCTCTCTCTCTCTCTCTCTCTCTCTCTCTCTCTCTCTCTCTCTCTCTCTCTCTCTCTCTCTCTCTCTCTCTCTCTCTCTCTCTCTCTCTCTCTCTCTCTCTCTCTCATACATACACACAAACTTTCTTTTCCCAGACCCCGTAATAATCTTTATAAATCTAGTTTCTTGTACTCAGGCTGTACGGCGTGGAACAATTTATCTTTTAACTCAAAATCGTGTACATCAAGACAGACATTTATGAAAGCACTTAAATATCATATGATTGTTAGAAACCCTATGAATTAGACTCTAACTTTAGAAAATTAGCACCTATTCCGTCAGAACATGTCCTTTTAATTGATACTTTACCATTTTTATACTTTGATTGTTCTTTGCTTTGTTCCATTGTGTCCGGGACATTTGTTAATATGGATGATGGGGGAGAAAATGAAATGGGGAAGGGACAACCATTTTCACTTCAATCTCCCATTCATTTATACTCTCTCTCTCTCTCTCTCTCTCTCTCTCTCTCTCTCTCTCTCTCTCTCTCTCTCTCTCTCTCTCTCTCTCTCTCTCTCTCTCTCTCCCTCTCTCTCTCTCTCTCAATAGAGTTATATCAATGCGTTATATTATTAGGCTAATATTTAGTAGTTTGGAATGTTTTGTTTTGCATGTTGAGTTATTTTTCGAGTTGCTTTCGTATTACTTTTCATTCTGAGGACAGGATTAAAAAAAGCTGTCAAGCTTACTCCTTTAACCTCAATAAAGATCATCACTCACTCACTCATTCACTCACTCACACACAACGTATCCGGAACTTCAGTCTCGTTCATCTTTGCTTACTTCCTTATTATACACCCCCCCCCCCCCCTCCTTACCTTTCTTCCGCTGCTATAAAGATGTTCACACCTCCGCTTGTTTGCTTTAATCCACTTGCACGTGCACAAGATCAGGACCTCAATCCTGACCCTTCTTGCCATCACTACCACCCCCACCCACCCACCCACCCCTCATACTTAGGATAACAAGACGTTCAATGCTGCACTTGGTCATCTCCAAATATGGAAAGTGACGCCATTCGCGTGACAATGTCGGTTTTCAGCGAAACTTTAGAATGTGCATCTTTTATTTAACCATTCAATCTGAAATTAAACTGACTCTAGTCCTAACCCTAACCCTATCCCTAACCCTAACCAAAACCTTAAACCGTCAAATACACAAAAATTAACAAAACTTTACTAAAACAAAATTGAGTGTTCCATGTTTGGAGATGACCAAGTGCAGTCTTGAACGCCTAGTCTTAGGAAAATAGGGAAACTGGGGTGGGGGGGTGGGGGGTTGGGGGGGTAGAAGCTGAGGGAGCAAAATGCAAGGATAGTGAACAACTGGCAGTCTTGTACTTTAACCCCCCCCCCCCCCCCCCCCTCATGTTTACGACCCTCGATCTCAAAGTGGGCTTCTTTTAGTTTTATTAATGATCCTAGGCTTTCCCTTCCAAACAGAATGTTGCTTCTCATTAAAAAAAAAAAAAAAAAAAAAAAAAGATGCGAATATTTGAGGGAGAGGGAGGGTATAAGCTGGCCACTGTTTTCACTTTTCTCTTCCCAATTGGTTAATGCCAGTCAAGCTCCTAGCAGTAGCACAATAAATAGTGGGAACCAGGGTGGGTGTGTGTGGGGGGGGGGGGGGGAGGTGCTTAGTAGCAGTGAAGTCAGACATCACCTTTCTTCCTACTCGGAGGTCTTGGAGTCGTGCGGACAAAGGGTATCCCAGACATTAAACGGGATTCGGGACCAGTACAGTACAGGAGTCCGTTTCGCAAGGGCTAACGTTACATTGCGCTCGCTCAATTCAGCGAAAACGATCTGAGAAACACCCTTCGTTTGCTGATAGTTCGCGTGGTGTTTTGTTCTTGCCCAAACACCGGAAATAGTAGGGGGTGAATACGTTTCTTGTTGTTGATTGGTCCATTAAAGTTTGTTTAAAGTGATTTTTTTGGTTTTTACCAATCAGACAATAGCTTGTAATATTCTTCCGCAAACGTTTTCTAAAGTGTTTCTTAGGCCCCGTTTGGCGTAAGGGTTATTCACGCGGCGACCGTAATCTAGAGAAACTCAACCCAGTAAAAAGCAAGGCGTTCGCTCCAGTGTTTTCACAGTTGTCATCCGCCCGTTTGTGGAAACCGAGAAGTGTGGCAGTAGAATATGGGGGACCAAACGTGGTTTTATTATCTACTCTATTTTAGCCTATTCAATACGAAAAAGAGCTATTGAATACACAAAAACCTATTTAATAGTGTCAATGTAAATATTAAATAGAAATAGTAAATAATCCAAAATATAAAAAAAAAACTTAATTCATTACTGCGCTTTCTATTCAATACTGTTCTTGTTATATTGAATAGAAAAGTGAAAAGTATTGAATAGAAAAGTGAAAAGTATTGAATAGAAAAGTGGACTAATGAATTAAGAGCTTGTATCTATTCCATACTTTGTAAAAAATATTCCATACTTTGTAAAAATATTCCATACTTTGTAAAAAATATTCCATAGTCTGTAAAAATATTCCATACTTTGTAAAAGGCGGATTGAAGAAGAAGATATGCTTTAAAAACAAAGCAAACGAAACAAAACGATTGAGTGACATTGAAAGACTTACATGCAACCTCATTAATTGTGGCGTTGAATTTGAAGCAAGTCAAATGAAGTGGCAGGGGAGGCCAAGTGTAGTGGGTCTCAATGTGGCTGCTCGGAACGATGGTTGGACTCAGTGTTGACCTTCAAGATTTGCATAAAGCCCTCACGTAGTCTTGGCGTCTCTGACAATAACCGTTAGTTGGCTAGCCGAGAGAGTAGAGAATGAGTTTTGCATTCGAAACCAGTTCTTTACTATTTAAACTATTTAATAATACTTTACGGATAATATTGAATAGAAAGAGATGGTGGTATGAAAAGAGTATTATCTACTCTATATCCACAAGATGTATTGAATAGATATTGGAAGTATTTAATAGATTTTGGAGATATTGAATAAAGAATGGTTTGGAATTCATTTTATACTTTAGCGTTTCATTTTCTACTCTACTGAGTTTGAATCTATTCAATAGAATAAGCACATTATGGAATATTTTTTTACAAAGTATGGAATATTTTTTACAAAGTATGGAATATTTTTTACAAAGTATGGAATATTTTTACAAAGTATGGAATAGTTTTACAAAGTATGGAATATTTTTGCAAAGTATGGAATAGATACAAGCTCTTAATTCATTACTCCACTTTTCTATTCAATACTTTTCACTTTTCTATTCAATAGAACAAGAACAGTATTGAATATAAAAGCGCAGTAATGAATTAAGTTTTTCTATATTTTGGATTATTTACTATTTCTATTTAATATTTACATTGACACTATTAAATAGGTTTTTGTGTATTCAATAGCTCTTTTTCGTATTGAATAGGCTAAAATAGAGTAGATAATAAAACCACGTTTGGCCCCCCATAGTAGAAGACAGTGGAAAATCCACTGTGTATGTGGTTTTCTGTTGTTTCTTTTCTTTCTTTGCTTAAATGGTTGTTTGTTGTTGGTTGGGGGGGGGGGGTGTTTTTTTAATGCAGAGAAGGAATCCTTTGGTAAATCCCACTTGTTGAAGAATTAATTGGAGAAGCGTGTTCGTTTGTTTAGGATGAGTGGGGGGGGGGAGGGATCAAGAAAGGAGAGATCAAAGAGAGAGAGAGAGAGAGAGAGAGTCCCTAGAGAGAGATGAGAGAGAGAGATAGAGAGAGAGAGAGAGAGAGAGAGGAGAGAGATTGAGAGAGAGAGAAAAGAGAAAACGAAAACGAGGAACCATACTTCATTATGGTAAGACCAAGGTCCCATTTGGGCCATTCCAGCCAAAACGTTACCTTGAAGTCAAGTTTTACTTTTTAGATTTGGACAACTGTAATGATTGTACTTCATAGAGAAGAGAGAGTGAGAGAGAGAGAGAGTGTCGAGAGAGAGAGAGAGCAGAGATGAGAGAGAGAGAGAGAGAGAGAGAAGAGAGAGAGAGAGAGAGAGAGAGAGAGGGAGAGAGAGAGAGAGAGAGAGAGAGAGAGATTAGTTTATAAAACGGATCAATACAATCCGAAGTATACCACCCAGCTAAAAACGTGCGTGTTTTGGGTTTGTTTTCATCAAGAGAGAGAGAGGAGAGAAGAGAGAGAGAGAGAGAGAGAGAGAGAGAGAGAGAGAGAGAGAGAGAAAGAGAGAGAGAGAGAGAGAGAGAGAGAGAGATGTGGTGGTAATTGGAATCTCTTCTTCTTCGCGTGCCGTCAATTAGGGTCGTTTTACACTGACAACTGTGTAAAGGTGTAAACCTGTTCCATTGTTTTGATTTGACTCGAGGCAAAGTCCTATCAATATTATTCCGGATCCAACTGAAAACTACTGAACAGAAACGCTTCAAATTTTGGGCTATGTATTTTATGCGTTCTGTAAGGGTGGAAAGTGGTGTGTTTATTGGGGGGTGGGGGGGGGGGCAGGACATAACTCTGGCCTGGTTTTTGCATTGTCACAATGCGTTGCTGCCGCTCGGCGATGCCCTTGTCTGTCCGTGTTATCCACAGACGGGATTACTACTACTATAAGCGTATTGTCGCCATTAGATATGGTTTTCATATTTGAAAAAAAAAAAAAATAGCTAGCTAAACAATCAGCTTATTGAGATTACATGAGACAGACAAACCACACAATATCGTGCATATTAAGGGAATTGGGTCATAACAATCCTACTGTGTCTCTGCCTGTGTCTCAATCTGCGCGTCACTGTTTTGTGTTCGTCTGTTCGTCCGTCTCTCTCTCTCTCTCTCCTCTACGTCTCTCTCGTCCTCCCTCTGTCTAATCCCTCATCATCTCTCCATCGTCTCTCTCACCCCCTCTCTTTCTCATCACTCTTCATCTGGTCTCTCTCCAGCTACATTGTCCTTACATCTCTTGGCTCTCATTTCTCGTTTATCCCACTCTCGTCTCCATCTCTCTCTGGTTCTCTCTCTCTCCCTCTCTTCTCTCGTCTCCCTGTGTTGTGTGTGTGTGTGTGTGTCTCTTGGTGTGTGTGCGTGTCAGTGTGTGACTGTGTGTGCGTGCGTGCGGCACTCATCGCTCTCTCAGTCTTCTCTCCGTCTTAGCTTTAAAATCAAATCTCTCTCTCTCTCTCTCTCTCTCTCTCTCTCTCTCTCTCTCTCTCTCTCTCTCTCTCTCTCAAACTACAGGCTCGTCTGCTCTCTCTTGTCGAGTCTCCTTTGAATCTTTGTCTCTCTCTCTCTCTCTCTCTCCTCTCAATCTCTAGTCTCTCGTGTCGATCTCTCTCTCTTCCTCTCTCATCCTCTCTCTTCAATGCATAGATGTGTGTGAGTGCGCGCGTGGCTCATGTGTGTGTGTGTGTGTGTGTGTGTGTGTGTGTGTGTGTGTGAGTTTGAGTGTGTTGAGGCTTCTCTCATTCTCTCTCTCATATCTCGTCTCTCGTCTCTCTCTCTTCTCTCTCTCTCTTCTGGTATCGCTCTCTCTCTCGTGTCTCTTCTCTCTCATCTCTCTTCTATCTTTCCCTCTCTCTCTCTCTTCTTCTCCTCTCGCAGCCTCACTCTCTCTTCCCCCTCTCTCCTCTCTCTCCCATCCTCCTCTCTCCCTCTGCACGTCTCTCGGTCCTCGTTCTCTCTTCTCTCACTCTCTCGCTCTCCCTCTCTCTCCCATCTCTCTCCTCTCTCTCTCTATCTCTCTCTCATCTTCTCTCTCTCTCTCAAGATCGTCTTCTTCTTCTCGTTGAGGGTTGCGTTTGAGTTGATTTGTCCTCTCTTCTCTCTCTGCCTCTGTGTGTGTTTTGGTGTGGTGTGTGTGCTGTGTATGTGTGTGTGTGTGATGTGTGTGTGTGTGCGTGCGTGGCGCGTGTGTGTTGCGTTTGCGTGTGTGTATGTGTGTGTGTGTGTGGTGTGTGTGTGTGTTGTTGTGTGTGTGTGTGTGCGGCCTCTCTCTCTCTGTGTGTCTGTGTAGCATATGTGTGTGCGTGAGTGCGCGCGCGCTCGTGTGTGTGTGTATGTGTGTGTGTGCACGCGCGCGCGCGCGCGTGTGTGTGTGTGTGAGTGTGGTAAAATACACTTCGATGCACTTCTTATGCAGATAACAAGGGGAAGTCCTGGTCTCTCTTACCGATATCAAAGGTTTTATGTGGACGGTCCTTGTTGTCAACTAGTCTGACTTCAAAGTACTTTCACAGACACAGAGACTGGAAGTGCAGTAGCATTAATCCTGTCTACTATTTGCACGACGGTAATTGTATTCATGGCTTTAATTTCGTGAGACTGGCAACAGCAATGTTGAAAGAGATAGCTATCGTGTCATCACTATGCACTGTTTGCATTTGTGTTGACATTTCCAAAGGATCAGTGGATTGATTCTGCTGTATAGGTGCTTTGCAAACGGGATTTAAACCTTTCTCTCTCTCTTTCTCGGCAAAGCTCTCTCATCCCTCTCTCGCTGGAAAAAGTGACTCCCGCTCTCACTTCTCGGTCTCTCGCTCCCACATCTTCTCTCCATCATCTCTCGAGTCTCGGATCAGGTATCCTCTCCATCTCTCTCTTCTTATTCTCTTTTTCTAGGATAAGAAAGAAGTCTCCTCTCTCGTCAGGGTGGGGAGGAGTCCACTCTCGTCTCTCTCTCTCTCTTCTCTACTCTCGTCCCTCCCTCTCGTCTCCTCTCTCCTCTCTCTCCATCTCTCTCTCTCTCTCTCTCTCTGTCTCTCTCTCTCTCTCTGTCTCTCTCTCTCGCTCATCTCTCTCTTATCTCTTCTCTCAATCATCTCCATCTCTCTCTCTCTCTCGTCTCTTCAATCGCTCTCTTTCTGTCTGTGTGTGTGTATGAGAGAGAGACACTTGACACTTGACAACGTTAATGCTCGAGACTTTAGAGAAAGAGAGCGAGAGAGAGAGAGAGAGAGAGAGAGAGAGAGATAGAGAGAAGAGGAGAGAGAAGAGAGAGATAGAGAGAGAGAGAGAGAGAGAGAGGCAGAGGCAGAGGCAGAGAGAGAGACATCAAAAGCAAGTAGGGAAGGTAGAAAGATTAGGCAACATACTTCAGGTCAGATACACCAAGACGATCTGAAACGGAAGGCAAACGCGAACAATGTTCAAATACCATCTACCCATATGCTACGGTACAACATCACACCCTCACCCACTTTGCATAACCCTGATGAAATTCTGCTTAACGTCCTCCGGTCTGGAACAGACACATAGTGGGGACATTAGTAGATATAAAGATGGTGGGAACGATCCTGGAGGCAATGCCCAGAGGCAGTGCAACACCAGGAAAGTCCCGAAAAAAAAAGGTATTGCATAACCCTCGACGACGAAAATGGTGTTTTACGTCCTCTTGGTCTGAATCAGACACATATGGGACATTTGTAAATACAAATATGGTGGGAACAATACTGGAGGCAATGCCCGGAGGCAGTAGAAACCAGTAAAGTCAGATAGCTGTAGCGGTGACCACGCCTCGGTTAAACCTCATCGGCTAACCGCCACAAGCATAAAATTGTGGAGATGCCCTCGATTTCTTTTACGTACTCTCGGTCTGGAACAGACACATATGGGACATTTGTAAATACAAAGATAACAATAACTGGTGTAGCGGCAACTCCAGTAAAGTCCTTGATTTTCTTCTTCAATACAGCCTCGGTTAAACCTCATCGGCTATGGCCCTCGAAGTTTTACATCAAAATGGAGTTTAAATTTTGATCCTCCACTCGCTACACAAGGGAATTTGTAAATATATTGCATAACCCTCATCCCCATCACTCCTTTATATAGCCCGGAAAATAAGGGTGAACAATTAGGAACTTGAGAACCAGCAGTGGAAGGAGAGGGAAAGGCAGGGGTGGGGGGTGGAGGTGAATAAAATAAACTGCTGCTTCTTGATCTTCTTCCTTTCTTCCTCCCCACCCCCCTCCCCCGACCTTTTTTTCATTCCTATCACCTGATCCAAAGTTTCATCAAAGCACGAGACACCTTTTTGAACTGTCCTGCTACACTACGATACGACCCTGATTAACGGAGGAGGAGGAGGAGGGGGGGGGGGACGAACTAACTCTCTTTTACTCTCTTTTCTTGGCATGAGCGGGTTTAAAGTGTTTGCAAATTATCATTAACCGCTGTTTTGCCAGCTCGCACGTCTGTGCCCACTTCTTGTTGATTATCCAAACACCGCGCTCAGATCGACGATCGTGTCGACAGGTGGCGCCCTAAAGATAAAATGGCGGCACGTGAAAAGGGAAGCTACTCTCGCTTCAGATGTCTAGCATGCCAACAAACAGGAAACAACCTCTTTACTTTTTCACTTTTTTTTTTATATTTATATATAAACTCTTGTTTTCTTCTTCTGAAGAAGAAAAGCCAAGCCGTGGGTTTAATCAATTAATTTGTCCGTGGCCCAATATTGATGAAAATAATATTGAATGTTACTTTGGGGCAGAAGCGGGGAAAGTTCAAACAGGGGCGACTGAAATTCCATAGTCCTAGTTATGAGAATTTGATGTTCAAATTTAACCATTCAATCACACAATTAATCGTTGTTATTTGTTATGATACCTTACCTGCGCGGCGACGTTTTTCTGTTTTCCTTTCTAAGGTCTTTAAATTTATCAGCCATTTGAGTGCAAGATCTTTCTGTCTCTGTCTGTCTGTCTGTCTGTCTGTCTCTCTCTCTCTCTCTCTCTCTCTCTCTCTCTCTCTCTCTCTTGTCTATGCATAGTATCACCTTGTATCTCTAATCAGATGCTAGCTTTTGACCGTTTGGTTGATAGAATTATTGACCACTCTGTTGATGGTTTATCTGGTAAATGTGTTGATTAATGGTGGTTTGTTGAATTAGTTTGGTGCATTTATTAATTATCGGTGGCTGATTGATGTGGGACTGCTTACTTGTTCTGATTATTTATTAATTAATAATGGATGATTGGTTGTTTGATAGTTTAATAGTTTGGTATATTTGTAATCGACTTGTTCTGGCTAATTGTTTAACCATCTGTTTCATCGACTCAATATCATATTGGATTATTTGTTGTTGTTTTTCTCTTTAATTTACCTATTTATTTATATCTGTTCGTTTATTTAATTACTAATTTGTTTATTTTTGCTTAAATGTTTAAATCCACAAGAATTTGTGTTATTTTCTAGTTTTCGATACAAATGTTATGTGTCTTTATAACACCCTACCCCAGCCTCCCTATGATACGGGCAGAAGGCCTAGGTATTAAAATTGTTTGAATTGAATTTTGAATCAATCTCTCTTCTCTCTCTCTCTCTCTCTCTCTCTCTCTCTCTCTCTCTCTCTCTCTCTCTCTCTCTCATTCCCCTGATTTTCTTTGTTTGGATTTGGGCTTTGTCTTGGATTTGGGCCGGTGGCCTGTTACATTCTTCGCGTATATATGTATTTTTGACTGTGATGATATGAGCGTATTTGGATTTCGTCATTAAACCATTTGTCTTGAGTCCTCAGGTCAAAACGTTTTGAGTCTTGAAGTCCTCAAGTCTCTCTCTCTCTCTCTCTCTCTCTCTCTCTCTCTCTCTCTCTCTCTCTCTCTCTTCTGTCTCTGTCTTCTCTCTCTCTCTCTCTCTCTCTCTCTCTCTCTCTCTCTCTCTCCTCTCTCTCATCTCTCTCGATCTCCTCTCTCTCTATATCTCTCTCTCTCTCGTCAATCTCTCTCTCTCTCTCTCTCTCTCTCTCTCTCTCTCTCTCTCTCTCTCTCACTCTGCCCTATATATGCACTTTGCCTAATAGAAGAATCAATGTAATTTGGTTAAAGTTGTTTTTGAGTTATTATCAATGTATTTCTACTAGCTTGATTGAATATTGTGCAGTTGATTGTACATGTCCCCATGTGGATAGGCCGGAGGCCTCACATTAAAAAGCCAGTGTTCTCTCTCTCTCTCTCTCTCTCTCTCTCTCTCTCTCTCTCTCTCGTCTCTCTTCTCTCTCTCCGTCTCTGTGCATATATGTTTGCATAGCACATGCATATTATGTGTGTTGTGTGTGGACTGACTTTTTAATGTGTTTATCAAAGCTACGATTCTTGTCTAAAACTGCGCCAAGGTATTTGTACTCCTCAATACCTTTAAACAGCTTAGAATGCTATCTTTGATATTTACTGGAGGTATATTTTTATGTCCATCCCATCCCGTTTACCCCTGCCTGACTCCCTTTTATCCCCTAATAATATTAAGCTCGGTGTACATCTAGTGTCCTGGCTAAAACAAAGCATATGTTTTGTTTCATTCTGTGGGTTTTTTCACACCTGCTGCCATGTCATTCACACCGACTGGCGTGCGTTGTGTACGCATTTTGTCCTGCTGTCGCCCATGTTGCTTGGGTCTTGGGACAGAGAGACCAAAAGAAGCAGATCTGCTTGCGTGTACGCATAACCTGTCAGCAAGTCAAAAGCAACAAGGCGTGTGCTACCTGTCACACGATTGTCAAACACGCTGGGTCCTCTGTAGAACACAGATGGACACCGAGCATTAAAGACACTGAGATCTCCAGTCTCTCGGCTAATGACACGTGGACACAAAGGTACGTAGCCGGCTAAAATAGAACACCGTTTGCGCCTTGTACTTGTTTACTCTTTTGCGCCATTTCGGCATGTTGCAGTACGATTTGTCCAAACAGTACAGAATGTGCAA
>CM065699.1:18282562-18290062 GCA_017654935.2 Phymorhynchus buccinoides
CTCTCTCTCTCTCTCTCTCTCTCTCTCTCTCTCTCTCTCTCTCTCTCTCTCCCTCTCCCTCTCCCCCCCCCCCTCTCTCTTTTCTCTTTCTCTCTCTCTGGCAGGCAGGCAGGTTGGTGTCCGTCATTCCAGAGTTGTGTTTCACCGTGACAAGCTACCATCAATTAGACCCGCTATGGAGGAGCTCTACCTCAGGCTCTGGTGACGATGCCTTCTGGTAGGTGCTGAGGGAAGGAAACGGTTCCCACTTCAAGTTTGAACCTCTGTCAATTTAAAACAAAATGTTGTGGCTAGCCAGCACCCAAAATCCACACTCACTTTCAACATGCATCCGGCCCAGAATCGAAATAAAAGAGAGAAAGAGGGGGGGGGGGGGGGGGGGGGGGGGGGGGGGAGGGGGGGGGGGGGGAGGGGGGGGGGGGGGGGGGGGGGGGGGGGGGGGGGGGGGGGGGGGGAGGGGGGGGGGGGGGGGGGGGGGGGGGGGGGGGGGGGGGGGAGGGGGGGGGGGGGGGGGGGGGGGGGGGGAGGGGGGGGGGGGGGGGGGGGGGGGGGGGTGGGGGGGGGGGGAAACAAGGATATGCAAAAAATTGAATAAATGAAAAACCAAACACAACCAAAACAATAGAACGGCACAATATAACGGCACATTCGCATTTTTAAGACACGCACAATGGGCCTACACATTCGATCGTGCTTGCATGCCCACACATATATAATATAAACGTGTGTTTTTTTTTAACATCTTTACTCTCACTCTCTCATCATCATCATCATCAGCAGCAGCAGCAGCAGCAGCAGAAGTAGTAGTAGGAGGAGGAGGAGTAGTAGGAGTAGACCTAGCTGTTGTTGTAGCAGCATCTACAGTAGTAGTAGTAGTAGTAGTAGTAGTAGTAGTAGTAGTAGTAGTAGTAGTAGTAGTAGTAGTAGTAGTAGTAGTAGTAGTAGTAGTAGTAGTAGTAGTAGTAGTAGTAGTAGTAGTAGTAGTAGTAGTAGTAGTAGTAGTAGTAGTAGTAGTAGTAGTAGTAGTAGTAGTAGTAGTAGTAGTAGTAGCAGCAGCAGCAGCAGCAGCAGTAGTAGTAATAGTAGCAGCAGTAGTGTAGTAGCAGCAGTAGTAGTAATAGTAGCAGCAGTAGTGTAGTAGCAGCAGTAGTAGTAATAGTAGCAGCAGTAGTGTAGTAGCAGCAGTAGTAGTAATAGTAGCAGCAGTAGTGTAGTAGCAGCAGTAGTAGTAATAGTAGCAGCAGTAGTGTAGTAGCAGCAGCAGAAAAAAGAAGAACAAAAAGAAGAACAAGAAATACAAAGAATGGTAGGACTTTTAGCGGAGGACAAAACACACATAGGCCGATCGTTTCTAGTACTACACCGGCAAGCAATTGCCTTTGCAAGGTTACGCCCGGTATAGCTCTTGACACTACTACTACGATGTTTTCGAAGAAATAAGGTATATAATATGAACACAGAGACTGGTGAGATCCTCATATTCCCATCCTCTTTGGTATGGACGCATTGCATCTGTCCTGTCTGCTTCGCTACTTGTTGCCTCGTCAGCTTCTTTAGGCTCCAGTCGCCTTTGTTCAGGTTTCTTTTTGGCATTCGGGGCAGAGAAATGTTTACAAATATTACTCATAAATTGTTTTACTTGTGGGGAAACCATCACAGATATGAGACACCAAGGTAGTAAATAAAGACCGCAAAATAAAACAACCCTTGTGGTATTTATATATATGTACCTCCATCTTCCTCGTTTTTTTCATTTTCACTGTCTTTTATTCGTTCTGTCTTTCAAACAACCACCCAAGATAATTTACGAGATATTTTCCAAAGCAGTTCTCCCACCTTGTTCACACACACACACACCTTATTATATTCCCTTATGCTTGAAGAACGTATATTAGGGTGAATTCAAGGAGAGGGAAATGTAGTTAAAGTAAAGTCAACCTGTGGTGGGAGAGAACAGGGAAGGATAGGAAAGGCATTGGTGATGATGGAGAAACTAATGTTTAGTTCAACATGTCCCTTACATACCGGGTGTTCAATAAGTCATGAGCCTAACTACGAAGGGGGTAAGGTACATCAACAAAATTTGGCACACATATGCAACTACCTTTTGAATGATAACGGACAAGTTTTGGAAGATGACGTCATTAGGGTTGTGACGTCACTGCACTTCATAGTGTCTTATCCTCGGCGAAGCTGAGGGAAATTGAGAAACGTATCGTTTTCCTGTCCACGAAAGGCTTACATACATGATACATACACGAGGATTTGGTGGATACTTATTAGGAGTATGCTTTTGCATACTCCAGAGAGAAAAAAAGGGGTTAGCTGATTTAAATCGGGGAAAAGAAAGCTTAAAGTTGACCACCAATATGGACACAAAAACCATGGAAATAATTGCCATGGTTCAAGGCATGTCCATGGCAGGCAAAATAATATTAGTCTTGTAGTCAGCACTCTTAGCATCGTTTGTGGAAGTGATCACGTTTTAACAAAATACCTAGAAATGAGAAAACTTCTTCGTGGTGGTTACCAAATTTGTAACAAATAATCTGCTGTTTTCATGGTTATAGCTTGTCTGTATGACTTTGAAATCGTTGATAATCTTCTCTATTTTAAAGATTTTACCCCCTCTGATATCAAAACCTCAAGACATATTTAGCTGAAAAAAAGGTGGTAATGGCGTTATTGGTGTTGTGGAGGGTTGTCGAGGGCAAAAGAAAATGCTATGACATCACAACTATGATGACGTCATCGTCTCAAACTTGCATGTCGTCAGCCACAATGCAGTTGCACATCTGTGCCAAGTTTTGTCTGCATAGCTTAAAGCCAAAACACCCGATCCAAAGAATCGGGTAACGCTACTCCGACACATGCAATGCGGTGCGCGAGACGTGCCCTCTCGCACAATAGGGGGAAAATAAGGACGAAGTGCTCCTATGGGCTGCAGCGACGCGAACTGACGCCTGTTAAGTCCTCTCGCGGAACTTTTGTCCTTATGTGCACATTAGTCTAAAATGACCCTGTTTCTGCTGCTTTTTTGAGTGGTATTTATTACAAGTATATTTATTTCATTACTCGCCATGTTACATTACCACACAAAATTTGAAGCCATTCCACCTACAGGTTCAAGAGATATAGTTCGGACATGAAGGAAGGAAATTTCGGTTTTGTGAGTCTTCCTTGGCGGAGATTTGCACTGGCGGTTCACAATTCAGGATCTGAATAGGTTGTGACATGCTGATCAAGAATATATATGGTTATGGGAGACCCTAGGCTTATTGTAGATTATAGTATCCGCGAGAGGACAAATGTTCGCAAAACGGACGCTACTCGCCTTGCTTCCCTCCTTTTTTATACTCCGGCTGTGCCTTTAACCCGTTCACTAGGTAGGCTCAAAACGTTTTCAACACCCGGTATATATATTACCCTTCCTTAATAATAATTATTATTATAACAGGTCATTCCAGAGATGTGTACCTAGCTTTAACAAATGGACTGAGTAGAGAGAGAGTGATGGCAAGCAAACAACAACAACAACACCACCACCACCACCACCACCACCACCCACCACAACAACAACAACAACAACAACAACAACAACAACAACAACAACAACAACAACAACAACAACAACAATAAAAATCGTTAATATACGAATAGGAAAATAATTACTTTAAGGTGTGACTTAAAATTACAGAAACAGAGACAGAGACAAAGAGGGACAGAGACAGTCAGGCGAAGTTGTAGTTTACAAACGTCCCGTCAAATGTTCGCATTGATTTGTTTCCCTGAGAAGCAACGTTCTGCCATTCTCGGGAAAGGGATAGGGTTAGGATCAGCCTTCAGAATTATTGGCATGAAACTGAAAGAAGCAGACTTTGACTCGCAGTTTGAGATTGAGAGTCGCAAACATGAGTGTGTGTGTCTAAAGTACTCTTTTGTTTCAGAGAGAGAGCGAGAGAGAGAGAGAGAGCGAGAGAGAGAGCGAGAGAGAGAGAGAGAGAGAGAGAGAGACAGATAGAATCAGAGAGAGAGAGGTGGAGACAGAGGCATGAATAGAGAGAGACAGAGACAGAGAGAGAGAGAAAGAGAGAGACACAGAGAGACAGAGAGAGACAGAGAGAGACAGAGAGAAACAGAGACAGAGACAGACAGAGACACTTTTTGACACTTTGACTGTTTAATGTCATTAACAAAATGTTCTCAGACAGCGAGAGAGAGAGAGAGAGAGAGAGAGAGAGAGAGAGAGAGAGAGAGAGAGAGAGAGAGAGAGAGAGAGAGAGAGAGAGAGAGAGAGAGAGACAGAGACACAGAGAGAGACACAGAGAGAGACAGAGAGAGAGAGACAGAGAGAATCACAGAGAGAGAGAGGTGGAGACAGAGGCATGCATAGAGAGAGACAGAGACAGAGAGAGAGAGAAAGAGAGAGACAGAGAGAGACAGAGAGAGACAGAGACAGACAGAGACACTTTTTGACACTTTGACACTTTGACTGTTTAATGTCATTAACAAAATGTTCTCAGACAGCGAGAGAGAGAGAGAGAGAGAGAGAGAGAGAGAGAGAGAGAGAGAGAGAGAGAGAGAGAGAGAGAGAGAGAGAGAGAGAGAGAGAGAGAGAGAGAGAGAGAGAGAGAGAGAGAGAGAGAGAGAAGAGGAGAGAGAGAGAGTCTACGTCTACGTCAGGCAAGGACGATGGGAAAAAATGTTGATGACAGTAAAAAAAAAACCGTAGGGGGAGGTAGGGAGAGGGAGGGGAGAGACGGGGAAAAGGGAGGGACGGACATAATGATGAGGAAAATGATGATGATGATGATGATGATGATTTTATTATGGTGAACCCAGAATCTCACGTTCGACGACGTGGGAACCTTTCATTTACTAATTAACCTTGAAAACGAGAAAGGTCAGGGGTTAGGCAGCACGTAAAACTATTTGACTTGGCGCGTCAAAACTTTGGCTTGGCACCAATTGGGAGTCTTTTAACGGTTGTGTGTGTGTGTGCGTGCATATGTGCGTGCGTGCGTGCGTGTGTGTGTGTGTGTGCGTGCGCGCGCGCGCATACGTGTATGTGTGTGTGTGACATCAATTTTTACCCAGAGTCTTTAGTAATGGAGAGGTTCCTTTCATGATTGGGGTTTTTTTTTATGCAGGAAATATTTTTGTGATGGGGTTTATTTTTCAGTATCGTTACTGTTTTTCTTTTTTTTGACGATATCGGAGAGAATGTTAACTATATAGTCTGTGACGATATTGTGTCTTCATGCCAGCAAGAGGAGATTACCTCATGACTGAGTAGTAAATCTGTTTAACGTCCTCCGGTCTGGAACATACACATATAGGACATTAGTAGATGTAAAGATGGTGGGAACGACACTGGAGGCAATGCCCGAAGGCAGTGCAACACCAGTAAAGTCCCGATTTTGTTTAGCAATACAGTTAGTTTTGCTAAGCCTGACACGACTAAAAAGGCAATGACGCTTTATACTATCTCTTGTCGACACGAAAGGGCGATACTTTTAGTCCCGAACTGCTCATGCCACCTTGCGGTGAGTCAGGGGCAGATAATTTCCTGTGGCTATATACTACTAGTTCCTGACAGGCAAGGGCGATAATCTTAAGTAGGTGGCGTTCGCATCTCAGGGCACGAGACAGGGGCAGAGAATTTTTGGCATAAAGCCTCAGTCTTCAGCCTCGTTTCTTCAGATTCTGATCGCTTCTCGGCCTTTTGGCTAAGACAGTGATTCAGGAACATAAATATTTCTTTATACCCTGGTTGGTTTGTTCAGCCCGTCGTACATGGCGAAAGCCGATACGCGACGTTAAACTGAACTTCCATCCTCGTTTCTGTCATAAATTATCCTCCCTACTACTATTGTTGTGCGATGTTAGCTCACTAAATTAATGTCTTACATTTAAAACAGGAGGGTCGGTTACAAATAAAATCTTAGAAGGTTAGAAAGAAGTGTTTCTATAGTTTATTCTCTATAGTTTATAGTATCTGATGTTTCTAGAAAGATTAATTTGTGCTGCAAACAAAATCAATCTTATATAATATTATCAAGAACCAAAACCATTTGTTCTCTCTCTCTCTCTCTCTCTCTCTCTCTCTCTCTCTCTCTCTCTCTCTCTCTCTCTCTCTCTCTCTCTCTCTCTCTCTCTCTCTCTCTTCCATCTCTCCTCTCTCTCTCTCTCTCTCTCTCTCTCTCTCTCTCTCTCCACATCTGTTTTGTTAAAACATTGGGACTTTCCTGGTGTTGCACTGCCTCCAGGATCGTTTCCACCATCTTTATATCTATACTAGTGTAAAATATGTGTCTGTTCCAGACCGGAGGACGTTAAGCAGAATTTCATTCATCTCTCTCTCTCTCTCTCTCTCTCTCTCTCTCTCTCTCCCTCTCTCTCTCTCTCTCTCTCTCTCTCTCTCTCTCTCTCTCTCTCTCTCTCTCTCTCTCTCTCTCTCTCTCTCTCTCTCTCTCAATTATGGAAGGGGCTATGGCCCAGTATCCATTACATTTCCGACTTCCGACTTCTCTTTCTCCAGAAGTTGGTAGTTCCAAAAAGTCACTAATTAATATAAGTAGCAGAATATAGGGGGGGGGGGGGGGGGGGGGGGGGGGGGGGGGGGGGGGGGGGGGGGGGGGGGGGGGGGGGGGGGGGGGGGGGGGGGGGGGGGGGGGGGGGGGGAGAGGGGGGGGGGGGGGGGGGGGTGGGGGGGGGGGGGGGGGGGGGGGGGGGGGGGGGGGGGGGGGGGGAGAGCAGTTAAAGACACACTGACGCACCACGATTAAGTCCCTTGTTTTTTTCTGGGTAGCTGTGACCCACATACAAATGTCCTCAACATCAAATTGAGGCTGCTCTTTAAAATGATGTTTCGTTTTCAATTTGGGGACATTTGTATGGGAGTCAAGCCTGGTCAAAACAAGATTTCTTACCAGCTATGAGAGGGGGAAACCCGTGAAACCCGTGATTTTGACACGTGACCTGGTGGGTCTTTAAAGGCCTGCTACGCTGCATACGATTCAGTGTCAATGCGATGCAGTCGTGACGATGCGAGTCGCGAGTCACGTGAAACACAATTCATGGATTGGGTCAACTTGATTAGAGCGAAAGTAGTAGAATTGTTTTTAGACGGACGAATTTCGACACGTGAATCATGGATCGGGTCGTCACAATCGCATCGCATCGACACAGAATCGTATGTAGTGTAGCGGGCCCTTTAACCCTTTCACCGCCAATGTCGCATCTATGCCCCACAATGGCTTACCACCCCTGTCTCTAAAAAAAAGCTTTCAATCCGGATCTGTTATCCGGAGACTCCATTTTCTTAATCTTGTGAGTTAAGGATAGGCCTAATACATGTCGGCAGAGGAATGTCCAATAGTGAAGGTAGGGGAAGACGGGGTAAAAAGCGCATGGGCGGGTAAGAAGCCCACCCCAATTATCTCATGAAATGAAGCAAATTTCAGTCTCATTTTGCCCATGAGACGAGCGTTAATGTCT
>CM065699.1:18295062-18297562 GCA_017654935.2 Phymorhynchus buccinoides
ATGAGAAAGACATAGAGAGACAGACATAGTATGAGAAAGACACAGAGAGACAGACATAGTCTGAGAAAGACATAGAGAGACAGACATAGTCTGAGAAAGACACAGAGAGACAGACATAGTATGAGAAAGACATAGAGAGACAGACATAGTATGTAGAAAGACATAGAGAGACAGACATAGTATGAGAAAGACAGACATAGTATGAGAAAGACATAGAGAGACAGACATAGTATGAGAAAGACATAGAGAGACAGACATAGTATGAGAAAGACATAGAGAGACAGACATAGTATGAGAAAGACATAGAGAGACAGACATAGTCTGAGAAAGACATAGAGAGACAGACATAGTCTGAGAAAGACACAGAGAGACAGACATAGTATGAGAAAGACATAGAGAGACAGACATAGTATGAGAAAGACACAGAGAGACAGACATAGTATGAGAAAGACACAGAGAGACAGACATAGTATGAGAAAGACATAGAGAGACAGACATAGTATGAGAAAGACATAGAGAGACAGACATAGTCTGAGAAAGACAGAGAGAGAGAGACAGACATAGTATGAGAAAGACACAGAGAGACAGACATAGTATGAGAAAGACACAGAGAGACAGACATAGTATGAGAAAGACATAGAGAGACAGACATAGTATGAGAAAGACACAGAGAGACAGACATAGTATGAGAAAGACACAGAGAGACAGACATAGTATGAGAAAGACATAGAGAGACAGACATAGTATGAGAAAGACATAGAGAGACAGACATAGTATGAGAAAGACATAGAGAGACAGACATAGTATGAGAAAGACAGAGAGAGACAGACATAGTATGAGAAAGACATAGAGAGACAGACATAGTATGAGAAAGACATAGAGAGACAGACATAGTATGAGAAAGACATAGAGAGACAGACATAGTATGAGAAAGACATAGTATGAGAAAGACACAGAGAGACAGACATAGTATGAGAAAGACATAGAGAGACAGACATAGTATGAGAAAGACATAGAGAGACAGACATAGTATGAGAAAGACACAGAGAGACAGACATAGTATGAGAAAGACATAGAGAGACAGACATAGTATGAGAAAGACAGAGAGACAGACATAGTATGAGAAAGACATAGTCTGAGAAAGACATAGAGAGACAGACATAGTATGAGAAAGACATAGAGAGACAGACATAGTATGAGAAAGACACAAGAGAGACAGACATAGTATGAGAAAGACATAGTAGTATGAGAAAGACAGAGACAGACATAGTATGAGAAAGACATAGAGAGACAGACATAGTATGAGAAAGACATAGAGAGACAGACATAGTCTGAGAAAGACATAGAGAGACAGACATAGTATGAGAAAGACAAAGAGAGACAGACATAGTCTGAGAAAGACATAGTAGAAAGACAGACATAGTATGAGAAAGACAAAGAGAGACAGACATAGTCTGAGAAAGACACAGAGAGACAGACATAGTATGAGAAAGACATAGAGAGACAGACATAGTATGAGAAAGACATAGAGAGACAGACATAGTATGAGAAAGACATAGAGAGACAGACATAGTATGAGAAAGACATAGAGAGACATACATAGTATGAGAAAGACATAGAGAGACAGACATAGTATGAGAAAGACATAGAGAGACAGACATAGTATGAGAAAGACATAGAGAGACAGACATAGTCTGAGAAAGACAAGACAGAGAGAGACAACATAGTCTGAGAAAGACACAGAGAGAGAAAGACAAAGAGAGACAGACATAGTCTGAGAAAGACATAGAGAGACACATAGATGAGAAAGACATAGAGAAAGACAGAGAGAGACAGACATAGTATGAGAAAGACATAGAGAGAAAGACAGACATAGTATGAGAAAGACATAGAGAGACAGACATAGTATGAGAAAGACAAGAGAGACAGACATAGTCTGAGAAAGACACAGAGAGACAGACATAGTATGAGAAAGACAAAGAGAGACAGACATAGTATGAGAAAGACACAGAGAGACAGACATAGTATGAGAAAGACACAGAGAGACAGACATAGTATGAGAAAGACACAGAGAGACAGACATAGTATGAGAAAGACATAGAGAGACAGACATAGTATGAGAAAGACATAGAGAGACAGACATAGTATGAGAAAGACACAGAGAGACAGACATAGTATGAGACAAGAGACAGACATAGTATGAGAAAGACACAGAGAGACAGACATAGTATGAGAAAGACATAGAGAGACAGACATAGTATGAGAAAGACACAGAGAGACATAGTATGAGTAAGACACAGAGAACAGACATAGTATGAGAAAGACACAGAGAGACATACATAGTATGAGAAAGACAGAGAGACAGACATAGTATGAGAAAGACAGACACAGAGAGACAGACATAGTATGAGAAAGACACAGAGAGACAGACATAGTACACAGAGAGACAGACATAGTGAGAAAGACAGAGAGAGACAGACATAGTATGAGAAAGACAGAG
>CM065699.1:18302562-18307562 GCA_017654935.2 Phymorhynchus buccinoides
GGCTTCTTACCCGCCCATGCGCGTTTTACCCCGTCTTCCCCTATGTGTTTATAGGGTAGCCATGATCAGCTGATCAGTCTGTTCACCACGTTATCTCTGTAGTAATATTACTAGCTGAATTTATGTATATATATTTTTATTTTTATTTTTGATTAACACGGGTAGCAACAAGTACATTAAGAGAAACTGGCAAAATGATTGACAGTTTCTTCTCATTTACATTTTACTACCCGCATTAACTGTTTAAGCCGCACTTATCATTACGGTACCTGGTAACCACTCAGAGGCGGATTTGAGTGGGGGGGGGGGTTTCCAGGGTTCCGGACACCCCTCCTCCTCATTCCCCTCATTTCCGAAAATATCAAAAAGAAAGAAAAGAAAAAGATGGCGAAACCCACCATAGCCACCACACAGGCACCTTTGATATCATGGACCGCACGCCTCTCCTCACGTAATTCCATACCATAATTTAAACTTTACTCTCCCAGGAGAGGCCTTCATTGCTTCTCTTACTCTCAAATTATCGTCCCCAGACCAGACCCCCCAACCGAGCCGGTGGAAACCCCTCCCTTCTCCTTGACTAACTGATCCACCCCCTGTCATTACACCACCATTGTCTCCATCACAAATAACCACCGTAGCTGGCAGCAAATCTGAGACAGATCATGATTCCCACATGGTGATTTTGAGAGAGAGAGAGAGAGAGAGAGAGAGAGAGAGAGAGAGAGAGAGAGAGAGAGAGAGAGAGAGAGAGAGAGAGAGAGAGAGAGAGAGAGAGAGAGAGAGAGAGAGAGAGAGAGAGAGAGAGAGAAGGAGACAGAGCAGATAGAGAGAGGGAATCAGATAGAGAGAGGGAGACAGATACATACATAGAGAGAGACAGAGAGAGTGAGATAGAGAGACAGAGAGAGACAGAGAGACAGAGAGAATCAGATAGAGAGAGGGAGACAGAGACAGAGACATACATAGAGAGAGACAGAGAGACAGAGAGAGAGAGAGAGAGAGAGAGAGAGAGAGAGAGAGAGAGAGAGAGAGAGAGAGAGAGAGAGAGAGATGGAGAGGGAGAAAGAGAGAGATGGAGAGAGAGAGAGAGAGAGAGAGAGAGAGAGAGAGAGAGAGATGGAGAGAGAGAGAGAGAGATGGAGAGAGAGAGAGAGATATGGAGAGAGAGAGAGAGAGAGAGAGAGAGAGAGAGAGAGAGAGAGAGAGAGAGAGAGAGAGAGAGAGAGAGAGAGAGAGAGAGAGAGAGAGAGAGAGAGAGAGAGAGAGAGAGAGAGAGAGAGAGAGTCGTTTCAGAAAGGAATCTGGTAGTGCTTGAACACGAGTCATTGTTACGCACATGATAGCTCTACAACAGCAAACATGGCTAATGTCACTCTCATTAGTTTCCTTTTCTGCATTTCTGTATGTCTGATCCTACTTATGGCACCTGCACACTATTCGATTTGGTCGAGAAAATCAAGTTGTGAGGTTCAGTCAGCTGAACTTTTACTCACAACCTGTTTCTTTCGAAGAAATTGAACAATCCCGTCTGAGAGATTCTTTTTAGCAATTCAGCTCATTCCATATTGGACGAGGCATGTTATTGTTTCGCCATCTTCTTCCATTTCGGCCATTTGCAAATCCATACCAGTTTCCACCCCCAAGCTCCTTACTATAAGGTCTCAATACACGTTAACGTTGTTCACTCTTTCCCCAATGGCAACACAGTGATATGGCAGTCATAAGATTTACTTGCCATGGGGAAAGAGTGAAAAATGTTAACGTGCGTTGAGACCATTAGCACGTTCAACCTGCCGCTGTCTAACATATACCAACACACGATGCAGATGACAGGTAATGACGTTTTCATATTGACATATTTATTGCTCCGTAAAGGCATGTTTTATCTGTATCTACACTGCTCAGAAAAAGTAGGGGATGTTGACTTTCTAATATCACCATGGGTTCAATAGCCAGACCCATGTGAAAATGATAGTTCAGCCTTTCTTGGCATTAATCGAAGACAAAAATCAATTTTAAAATGTCACGTGACTGCCAGAGGCGATAAACATCAGTGGGTGTGTTATTCGAAATCACAAAACATCTCTACACAGTTGACAGATTGTTGGGCCTCTGTTTGCTACCAGGCATTCAAGGCAGTGTTTTCTCATGCTCTGGAACATTCTCCTCAAGATATTCTGGAAGATTAATGGGGGGGTTTCCCGACATCCTTAGATCCTCTTATGACCGTTACAATGAAGCAAGATGAAATTGACAAACACAAGCGTTGGGCAGATTTTAACCTCCAAATTGACAATTCGAGTCTCCAGTAAGCGCATTTCGTGCAAGATCACCTTCACATCCACGAAACCCAGACCTTCCCACGGTCTACAAGGTCCCTTAAACCATTTCCAATCAAATACCCCGCTATGCCTTGCAGGAAACCGTGGTCCAACACATTCTCAACGGTTTTATGACTATTTTTGTGACTTTTGGACATTGCACCCATTGATATCCATCTTCTCTGGCAATCACGTGACGTTTCAAAGTTAATTTTAGTCTTCGATTTTATGTTCAAGGAATACCATACTTTTGTTTTCAAATTGAATAGAACGTATAATTTCGTTATTGAATCCACGGTGATCTTACAAATCACAATACCCCCTACTTTTTGTGAGCAGTGTGGTTGTTGACCCGCCCACTACCCTTTTTCTCAACCATTATTTAGTTTCTTGCCACAACGTCTCTGTGATTTTAAGAGCACAACCATCTTTCCCAATGGTTCAGCTGGACCCGCATTCCCACATAAAATGTTAGCAAACGTAGAAAGAACCAATTGTGGTGTATTTGGGACTATGAAACAATATTGTTCGTCATAGTCAATACAGTGTGTCATAATTATGCAAAATCCTTGGCATGGCTTCATATCGCGAATCTTACCAAAGGTAGGAAGAGTAAGCCTATCCCTCGCACACGATGATTTCTTCACTAACCGTCACCATGATCATGCTAACTCTAACAGCACATTTATTAGTCTAGAAACAATAGAACGTATGAGACAGATAATGCACCCCAGGCGATGATTTGTGCCCAAAGAAAAAGAATGAAAAGTGAGAAACAGATATTCATCTGCAATGTGTTTACAGACTGAGGCAGGCTGGTATCGCTTGAACACGAGTCGCTCTCTCAGAGTGTCGCTACAACAGTAAACATGGCGAATGTCAATCTCGTTAGTGCCTCTACCACATGCTCTTTTCCTGTGTCTGATTCTCTTTAACAATGCCACGCTTTTCCCTTTGCTACTGCAGAAGAAAAGAAGAAATTCTGTTCAACGTCCTCCGGTCTGGGTCAGACACATATATATGGGACATTAGTAGATGTAAAGATGGTTGAACGATCCTGGAGGCAATGCCCGGAGGCAGGGCAACGTCAGGAAAGTCCCGAAATTTTAACAATACAGATGCATATATTTAACCTTTGCTACTGCACCCCCCCCCCCCTCCTCCTCCTCTTATACTCACTCCACTGCTCAACTTAACTTCCCCCAAGTGTCTAGTCTCCGTATCTATGTCATCTTTCATGGACAGCACAATCAGGGATTTGTCTGCATCATGTCCGCCAATAAAATAATAATTGGGTAAGCTGGGCGTTTTACAATTCAGCATTTAATTAAGATTGAAGACTTGTTGATCCTGTTTTCCATCCATTTGACTTTTATTAATTAAGTCTGTCTAAACTCTGCAAATATTGTTTAAGATTTCACAAGATTCAAGAATGTATGAGAACACTTTCCATGAAAATAAACAACATACAAACACCAGGTTAAGTTAAGGGCCACTGTTTTACATGCGCATAACATAAAGACAGCCCATCCAACTCATTTCATTTTTTGAAGATGTCTAATTCCATTATTTGTGTACCCAAATCTCAAGTTTCATTGCCTGTGTGCAATTACGTTTGATACAATAGCTCAACAAACAACACCCCCCTCCCCCACCACCACGACCCAAGGATGAGCTTGGGGATGGGTGTCACAAGGAAGACCTGTCCTACTAAGTAAACATGCTATTGTCAATCTTCGAAGACACTTTGGCTTGTTTATTTTAGGGTTAATGAAGGTGAACACACACACACACACACACACACACACACACACACACACACACACACACACACACACACACTCACACACACACACACACACACCAAAGAACATTGAGGCTTGGAGAGTGTAACACAAATAAAGAAAGAAAGGTAGAGAATGATTCATATCTTCAAGCATTTTACTGGCTTTTAGGGATAGACACCTCTTTTTATTTGTTTATTGATTCACGTAATAATAATGAAAATAACTTTGCGGTTTTGAAATACCCACTGTTTCTGCCTTTCCGTATTAGTTCCGTATATTTCTCCTCACCTTCATTTTTCAAGATCCTTCGACACTTCTTTGTTCATCAACACTCAACTGTCCGCAAGAAGTTTCTTACCATCACCACTCAGTTTCTTATCATCATCACTCCTCTTTACTTCTTAACAGATGTCTTCTTTTTTTACTGATGGCAATAATTGAGTTTTTCTATGCTGACAGTAAAACGGATGTGTGTGGGGGGTTTCTTTCCCCTTATTGCGTCAGCTTTCTCCGCCTGCACAATCAAACGCCCAAGAAAACTCCCCCTGTCTTTGGTGATACACAGATACATATTGTGCCCATACCTGTGCCATCAGACCTCAAGAACGCATCCGTGTCGCATCATCTCTGGACCACCCAGTAAAGGGTGATGACGTCCTGCTGCTGCCGCGTCATTTCTACAAGGTCTGGCTGTGTTATTATTTGCATGGTTTTGTTATTTGTATGGTTTTCTTCCCCTCGTCTTCCTGCTCCTTCTCTCCTTCTCTGACATATGGAAGAGAAAGGAGAAGATAAGATGAATACGATCGTTCATTTGTTGGTGGTGGTGGTTATGATGATGGTGGTGATTTTCCCCCTCAGAATATCTTTCAAAATATGGAGGAGGGAG
>CM065699.1:18312562-18317562 GCA_017654935.2 Phymorhynchus buccinoides
GAGAGAGAGAGAGAGAGAGAGAGGCGCACACACGCACACGCGCGCGCACACACACAAACACACACAGATGCGCACACACATACACATACGCGCGCGCGCACATACACACACACAGGCGCGCGCGCACACACACACACAAACACACTGGCATAAACCTACAAACGCACACGGGCGCGCTCATCTCACGCACGCTCACACATTACAAACGCATGCCACGGGCGTGAGTTCAAGTCTATTGTAGTACTCAAACAATTTGTGAAAAAAGTGAGATGTTTTTTCTAACAATTTATACATACAATTTTCAAACACCTACCACCACCACCACCACCCACCTCCTCGTGATTACGACCCTCAAATTATGTTGCTTCTCAGTGACAATGTTCAAATGCTAAAATTTGAGGAAGCGGGGGGCGGGTGGAGGGGTGCATGAAGTACCCATTAGCCCTTTAAGTACAACATTGCCCTGATCTTCTACCCTGATCTTCTACCCTGATCTTCTACCCCGATCACTGAGCCTGGTGTCCCCTGAAGTCGGAGTATGGCCGCCCATGTGGCGGGGCCCTTTAAAAGCAGCCATACACGTGATCTTCCCACCCAAGGCCATGCGAAATGTTCCCATGGCACTGGGTGTGCCCCCCATAGCGTTGAAGCTGGGGAACGAAAACAGCAACCACTGAGCCTGGTCGTTTTGCAAAATCTGTGTGCTAAAAACGACATACTTTTAAAAAAATTCTTTAGTGATACTTAATGGTAAAGATGTGCCCGCCCCCCCCCCCCCCCCCCCCCACTCTCTTACATTTCTCCCCACATTTTCACACCTGCCTTTCTTACCACAAACATTAAGCTGTATCTTATCAACATTTTGAGCTAATTATCTTTGTTGTAGTTTCCTTTTTCCCCCGTCTGATTTTTGTTCTTCCTTTGGACAGGTCAATTAGTTATTATCAGAGAATCTGAGATGCAGAAAGGAAAGGTCTCTACACATCTCTGTTATTATTTACCAGGAGAATCAAATTGGTTCAAATGCTGCGGCCTCGGCAGGGGTCTACTCTTTTTCTGAAAGCTCTCTACTTTTCTGCTTTTCTATTCTTTTCAATTTGCACTGCTAAAATGAAGATAATTATCATAAATGATGACCAAAACCAACTTTCTATGAGCTAAGAAAGAGGAATGGCGGCAATAACCAGAACATTTACCCAGTTTTCAAATCCTTAAATTCCGTATATGGCACTTCATCTGCCAACCTATGACAGATGAGGGTTTCAACCTTCGGAGCATGGGTACGCCACCTACTGTTAGGGAAAATGTTGAAATGACAAATCATAAACTATGTGATTAATTGACAATCTATGTACAATCTGTTTTACACACAAAATGAAAGAAGAAACTAACATCAGAAGATGCACATCAAACAAATATTATGCATATACACTACTCCAACATGATGATACACTTAAAACAATAAAGACCAAAATTCGACACACACAAAGCAGGAAAATTAAATGTGTACATTATTTTCATAAGTAATATTATGAGAAGAGAGTGTAACGGCATCTGAGGAAGTCTGAACTTTTCTTGTCCAGTAGATGTTGCTTCTACACTCTTCAGTAGGCAGGCCATTTCCTTATGTGTGAAGAAATGTCATCAGTTAACAACTTTAAAGTATTTAAATGTATATTTGTTTTTATCTAAATGTAAAAAAGGTATTTTTCTTTGTCCCCGTCTGATTCGTGTTCTTGCTTTGAACAGGTCAATTAGTTATTATTTACCAGGATAATCAAATTAGTTAAAATGCTGTGGCCTCAGCAGGGATCTACTCTCTCTCTGAAAGCTCTTTATTTTTCCTGCTTTTCTGTTCTTTTTGATTTGCGCTGCTAAAATGAAGACAATTATTATACATGATGACGGAAACCAACCTTCTATGAGCTAAGAAAGAGGCATTATGGCAGTAATAACAGGAACATTCATCCAATTTTCAAATCCTTAAATTCCGTATATGGCACTTCATCTGCCAACCTATGAGTGATGAGGGTTTCAAACTTTGGAACATGGGTACGCCACCTACTGTTAGGGAAAATGTTGAAATGACAAATCATAAACTATGTGATTAATTGACAATCTATGTACAATCTGTTTTACACACAAATTGAAAGAAGAAACTAACATCAGAAGATGTACATCAAACAAATATTATGCATATACACTACTCCAACATAATGATACACTTTTTTTTAAAAGACCAACATTTGACACACACAAAGCAGGAAAATTAAATGTGTACATTCTTTTCATAAGTAATATGAGAAGAGAGTGTAACGGCATCTGAGGAAGTCTCAACTTTTCTTGTCCAGTAAGCAGGCCATTTCCTTATGTGTGAAGAAATGTTTTCAGTTTACAACTTTAAAATCTTATCAATGAGCTGAATCAAATTATGCCACTTCGTTTTTGCAATCTAACTTTTTTTTAAAGTCATGATGGAGAATTTCCTGTCACTAACACCTGGTTAACTATCTTAAAATCTTTAACTCAGAATAATGCTTTTTTGTCTTGGTCCTGGAGTATCTTTCATACTATCAGTGAATTCAGAAAAGCTTCTAGATCAGAATTGTCAAGGTCAGAACACCTGCTGTCTGCGACATCCAGATAACGTTGGTGAGATGTTGCAACAGGCGATTCAGAACTGTACCCTGAATCATGGACCTCTTCTGTCTCCTGCAGACTCCTGCTCACACCTCCAACTCCTGCAATTCCATCCACTCCTTCTGTCCTTGTATTATCCGCCTGTCCGTCTGCCACTGAGAAAGAGCTATCATCAAAATGGAAAGGGGAGCTTGTGGTCAGCAAGCTTTGTGGTATTTCAGAACAAAAGGGTTGACTTATTAGTGGGTCATGACTGGGGAAGGGCAGTGTTTCAGTGTGAACCGAGGAGTTTCCGATGGCACATGGCGACTGACTGGGGACTGAAAGGCTTACTGGGCCCGGGCAGGTGGTGGTGGAAATAGTGGCAGTGGTTACGTCCTTACTGGTTTCAGGGGTAATTTCTTGCAGAAGATCGTCCAAAAATTGAGAGTCGTTCAACAATTGGAAATCGCCATTATTGCCTTGTAAATCAAGCTCCAGAAAATCTCTGAATTCCATGTTTTCGTCTGAGGCCAACTGGTCACGGACAGAGGCAGGGGGACAGAGTGACAAAGGTAAGGATGAGCCATCATCATTGCCTCCAACGGTGTCTGCAGCAGCAGCAACAGCAACATCGTTCTCACTCTCCTTCTTCTTCACCCTCGTTCTCTTCCTTTCTTTTGCTTTCTTGGACGTTTCAGCGTGTGTTTCAGAATGCTGCAACTTCTGGGTTTTAGAGTTTTGACAAACAGGACGAGCTGCATCAAATGTGTTGGTGACTTGCTTAGGAAGAGGTTGTTGCTGGACCATTAGAAGCACCTTGGGGGAATCATCCTTTGTAGGGGGATCAGGGACATGGGAGAAAAGATTAATAGCGGGTGAGGAAGAAGAGGACGTAGCAGAACAAGGAGACTTGGCACTGCTGGAAGTCAGGGGAGATGGAGAGACTACAGAACGCTTGAGACGTTTACAAGGCGGCTTGGGTGGAACATCCGATGTTGGTTTAGGACTAACACGCTTGTTTCCTCCACGGGTGACAGGTGTGGTGACATCCACTGTCTGGTTTCTCGCGTTAACTATGACCTTCATTGACTCCACTTGACTGACGCAGGCAGACAGACAGCTCTCTAGGTCATTCAGAATAGAACTGTCAACAGTATTTCCCGGTTTCTCCATCCTGCGACAGGTGTCTTCCACTAACGAATGCAGCTTGCTGGCCTGCCCCAGAGCACTGCTGAGATAGCTCATCAGAAACACCTTTGACTTTTGATCCGCCTCCCACAAACTTACCTCCTCCTCAATCTCTTTGGGCAACTGGCCCTCTTTCCTCAGATGCCGCACCAGGCACCCAAACTTCACGTTCAGAGTGTCCTTGTCGTCTTTAGGGTTGGCGGTGGGGTTTCTCCATTTGAGAGCACACTCCCTGTCCCACCAGGCTGGCTTATACTCGCTGCCCCACACAGCCTCTTGACTCCCGGCTTTGCCAGCCGCCACCCGCGACAGCTCCCGCACCGCAAAGATCAGCCAGTCCTTGACATTGCTGACGGGGTCACGGTGCAGCCCCATGATGGTGTCCGCAGGCCCTGAAAATGGGCACTGGCACCTCAGTGCCATTGTTCATGAAATCCTTTGATTCACATCGAAAACGCAGGTTTCAAGGGCACTGTTTGTGAAACAGTTTGCTATGTACACAATAGAACACAGACCGCTGTGTTGTTCAGTCTTCTTTTTGAGAATTATCGCACTTTCATCGACGCTTGAGAATCGAAGCAGCAGGCAGAGAAACGCTCTCTCTGATCGCTGCAATCACCTGTGTGAACGCTCTGGAAGTACTCGCTGCTGTCCGGAAGAAAGACTGTGTCGTAGTTCACGTTGCCATCGTATCCATTGAGTGGATCACCCTGAATCTTGCATGACGCCTTGCCTAGGTCTTGCAGCCACTTCTTTGCACGGAAATCGTTGGAAACTAGCGCATCATCGAAAGCTCCACAAACAAATCCTCCAAGAGGACATGCTCTGCCATCGCTCGAAACCCAGAACCCACATATTGCCAGCACACCGCAAAAGGCTCCGCTCAGAATCACTCCAAGGGAATTAATGTCGCAACCTCTTGAAAACTGGGCACGTACCAGTCCCACTCTCCTGGCTTCATAGGATTCAACAAACTCATCGGCAATTTTCCTTAGCTCAGCGCCAGCTTTGGTCGCTTGGTGTTGCCAGCGTTCAGCTATACGTTTCTGGACAAAGAAAAGTGAAATAATGTACGATTACATTGTTACTATAACAATAAATTCACAGCTACAGCGTCTTTGGGACTACTACTAGGTCTACAATTGCTACTACTACTGCTTCTTCTAAAATAACAACAACAATCAAGATGA
>CM065699.1:18325062-18330062 GCA_017654935.2 Phymorhynchus buccinoides
AAAGTCTGTTTTCTCTTACAATATTCTCGTGTCTACCAATTTCGATTTTTAAATTATGAGCACTAATTCTCAATTTACATAGAGCCTGTTTTTGTTGTCTATCCAAAATAGTACTAAAAAGGTACGGTTCTATTCGATATTCTTTAGTAACATCAATATAAAACCTGAGCCGTGATACTTCTCCCTTTTTTAGTTTCCAAAATGATATGTAACAGTTTTGCATTCTTCGTAATATCGCATGTTGTAATTTTTTAGCATTGAATGTGAATTGATTATTCCAAACATGCCCAAAGCCAAGTTCAAACATCATTGTTTTGATGAACTTAATCCATGATGTTTGCGAGCGATCTTGTTGCAACATGTTATCATATGCCTGTCTCAAATATGAATTTTCCTTAGATTCAAGTATATGTATCCAAAAGCCTACAACATTAGCAAATGCCTTTAAATTAAGGGGAAATCTACCTAATTCTGCTAAAATTGGAAGGCGCATAGCTTTCTTATGTACACCTAATATATATCTACAAAATTTAGCATGTACATTTTCATGTGGAAATGTGTTCCCCAAGCATTTTCCAAAGTATTCAAATAAATCAAAACTGTTTTTTGTACTATATGGTAGCCAAATTTCTGAACCATAGAGTAATATATGGTGAAACCAAGGAATCAAATAGTTGATTGATAATCCTAATATCAATATTTTCTTTTATAAGATATCTTCGTAGATTATGTGCAGCTTTATTTTCTTGTTTGCTCATATGTTCTTGAGCTTTATTGAAATTACCATCTTTTTGAAAGATTATACCTAGATATTTATAACTGTCTGTGTTTTCAATAATATTGTCTCCACACTTAAATGCCATTGGTATAATCGGTTCTGATCGAGAAAATACGACAACCTTTGTTTTTTCTATATTAATATGTAGCCCCCAATTACAACTATACTCATATAGATTATGTAATTGTCTTTGAAGTCCACTCCTTGTTTTTGATAACAATATAACATCGTCTGCATACATCAAGCAGGATGCTTTTTCATTTGATGTACTGTTTATTGTAGGGGAATCGTTATCATTTATTTTCTCAGGAATGTCATTTACAAATATATTAAAGAGTGTAGGACTAAGCGTATTACCTTGATGTACCCCTTTTTTTAAATTAGAATGTCCTCATAAAACCCGTTCTGAGCATTGACTGATATTGAAGTATTAGTATACATGTCTTTAATTATATCAAAACATTTTCCCCTGATTCCAAGCTTATGCATCTTTAATAAAAGAGCGTCATGCCACACATTATCAAATGCTTTTTTTAAAATCTACGAAGCAACAATATAGTCTACCATTTCGTTCTCTGATGGCATCATCCACAATTTTTTTAAGAATAAAAATGTGATCTGTTGTTCTTGAATTTTTCCTAAAACCACCTTGTTCCTTTGATAGCAGGTTGTTTGATTCCAAATATGTATTTATTCTGTTGTTTAACACTTGGCAAAATACCTTTCCTAGACAGTTATTAAGAGTTATACCTCTATAATTATTAGCATTTATTGGGTCTCCTTGTTTGTAAATTGGAACATTTATACCATTTTTCCACATTGCAGGATACTTTCCTGATGACAAAATGATATTGAATAATTTGACAAGAATATCTAATGTAAATGGAAGACTTGTTTTAATCATTTCGTTAATTATACCATCTGTCCCTGGTGATTTGTTTGTTTTTAATTTTTTACAAGCTGCCCTGATTTCACCAACTGTTACTGAATCATTAAAGCAACTGGGTACATTATCTATGTTTTCAACAATCTGTTTTAATTCTTGGTTTACTGATTTTTTTCTTTCTTCTGAAACATCAGCTTCTTTCCCAATCAGTTGTTCTAAATGATGTATCCATGTGTGTGTGTGTGTGTGTGTGTGTGTGTGTGTGTGTGTGTGTGTGTGTGTGTGTGTGTGCGTGCGTGCGTGCGTGCGTGCGTGCGTGCGTGCGTGCGTGCGTGCGTGCGTGCGTGCGTGCGTGCGTGTGTTGTGTGTAGGGGTGGATCTAGGGGGCGTCCAGGGTTTCCGGACACCCCATACACCCCCGGCACAAAAGGGGAGGAAACCCCCTCTACCACAAGATGTATCTATGTATTTTAACGAAGAATTACTGGTCTGTTTCAAATTTGCCTTTTGTTTCGAAAATCTTGGAGAAGGTTGTTCTGTGTCAATTGCTCAATCATTTGAGTCAGTCTGACTTGCTTGAGCCTTTCCAGTCTGCCTACAAGGAAAATCATTTCACAGAGACAGCCTTACCGCTTCGTTTTGTCAATGCTCTGCTCTCTGCTTGTTACCATGGTAATATATCTTTGCTCTCCCTACTTGATCTGTCGGCCGCATTTGATACGCTGGACCAGGACATATTTCTTGAGAGACTACAAGTCTCTTTTGGGTTGTCAGGTTATGTCCTTAAATGGTTCGCGTCTTACTTGAGTGACCGATCCCAGTCTGTTCTTGTACTCGAACAAGTTTCAAAATCTGTTTCTCTGAAGTATGGAGTACCCCGGGGTTCTCACAGAGAGAGAGAGAGAGAGAGAGAGAGAGAGAGAGAGAGAGAGAGAGAGAGAGAGAGAGAGAGAGAGAGAGAGAGAGAGAGAGAGAGAGAGAGAGAGAGAGAGAACAAAAATTTAAGAAACAAAAAACAATTAAAATGGACTAGTAACATGAAAGTCAAAAAGAGGGAGAGAGAGAGAGAGAGAGAGAGAGAGAGAGAGGAGAGAGAGAGAGAGAGAGAGAGAGAGAGAGAGGAGAGAGAGAGAGAGAGAGAGAGAGAGAACAAATTTAAGAACAAAAACCAATTAAAATGGACTAGTAACATGAAAGAAAGAGAGAGAGAGAGAGAGAGAGAGAGAGAGAGAGAGAGAGAGAGA
Source organism: Phymorhynchus buccinoides (assembly GCA_017654935.2). Taxonomy (NCBI): domain Eukaryota; kingdom Metazoa; phylum Mollusca; class Gastropoda; order Neogastropoda; family Raphitomidae; genus Phymorhynchus; species Phymorhynchus buccinoides. Next base: position 18,327,971 of record CM065699.1, read on the forward strand.
GAGAGAGAGAGAGAGAGAGAGAGAGAGAGAACAAATTTAAGAAACAAAAACAATTAAAATGGACTAGTAACATGAAAGTAAAGAGAGAGAGAGAGAGAGAGAGAGAGAGAGAGAGAGAGAGAAAGGAGAGAGAGAGAGAGAGAGAGAGAGAGAGAGAGAGAGAGAGAGAGAGAGACTGTCGCATATTTTCGTTGTTCTTTTTCAAGAGAGAGAGAGAGAGAGAGAGCGAGACAGAGAGAGAGAGAGAGAGAGAGATAGAGAGAGAGAGAGAGAAGAGAGAGAGAGAGAGAGAGAGAGAGACAGCGAGAGAGAGAGACAGCGAGAGAGAGAGACAGCGAGAGAGAGCGATGCCGTTGTTTGCTCTTATACTCTAATCAAAGACGCTTAGAGCTTAGGCATAAGATCTAAGCGTCTTTCCTCTGATCAATCTCCGTTTCCCCTTTCAGTCCGTTCTGTGGGTTATCACAGATTCTATTTCTCTGCGAATCTGATCCAATCCCCATCCACACATCTCTCTCTTTCTCTCTCGCTCATCTCTCTCTCTCTTTTTCTCTCTCTCTCTATTTCTCTTTTTTTCTCTCTAACTCTCTCTCTCTATCTTGCTCGCTCTCTCTCTGTCTCTTTTTTCTCTCTCCCTCTCTCTTTCCCCCCCTCGCCCCCTTTGCCCTCCTTCCGTCTCTCATCTTTCTTTCTCCCTCTCGTTCCCATTTTTCTCTTCCCTCCCCCTTTTCTTTTTTCTCTTCTCACGCTCCCTTTTGTATCTCTTCCGTTTTTTCTTTCTTGCTCTTTTCTTACTTTTATTCCTCTTCTCATCTTCGGTTTCTTCTTTTCTCTTCTTTTATTCTGTCATACGTCTCTTTTCTCTCTCCGTCTCGCTTCTCTCTTGACCTCCCTTTTTTTTTTCTTTTTACCTATCTTTCTTTTGTCTCCCCTCTCTACATTCTCTGTCCTTGCAGTGGAGAAAACACTTTTTTATAGGTAAAGGTCCAAGTAGTTTTTTTTTTACCACGCCCCCTACCTATCTCGTTTTTTTGTATTTTTTTTTTTTTTTTTTTTTCCGTTTTTTTTTTTTTTTTTTTTTTTTTTTTTGTTTTTTTTAAATTTTTTTTTATAATTTTTTACCATACATAAAGCTGTATTTTAGGAACATTTTTAGCTAATAACCCTTTTGGAATACTAACCCTATCCCTAAACCTATCCCTAACCCTAAGCCTAACCCTACCCCTAACCCTAGCCCTAAAACGCCTACCCCCCCCACCCTATAGACAGCGGGACTGTCGGAAGACGGCGTTGAAAACGCAACGAACCACAAAACTGTGACAATCGCGGTGTAATGCATTCCAAAAAGGGTTATTAGCCTACACTGTTCGTAAAATGTAACAGTTTTATGTATGGTAAGAAAGGAGGCAAAAACGGAAAAATAGAATTATAACAACCGAGAAAAGGCTGGGGGGGGTGGGGGGGGGGGGGGGGGGGGGGTATGGGGGGGGGGGGGGGGGGGGGGGGGGGGGGGGGGGGGGTGGCACAAGAGACTCTTTATACCTTTAACCCAACTTTTTTTCATATTTATAATATAACTTCGTGGTTGTATTCAGCCTTATATTTCATAAATAGTTCTTTTTTTCCTGCTCTTGAATAATTACTGTAACTTCTATAACTTCTCCTGTTATGATTGGATGGGGCCTATGAGGCCTAAACCAAATTGAATTGAAACCCATTTTTTTTTTAACTTTTTTTTTACTTTTTTTTTTTTTTTTTGTTTTTAACTTGACTTTTTGACTTTGACTTCTCCTTCTCCTCTCTCCCCTCTCTCCCACGTCCTCTCGCCTACTGCTCATCCTCTCTCTCGTCAGACCGCTCTCTCTCTCCCCCTCCCATCTCTCCTCGCCCGTCTCTCTCGCCCCTCTCCTCATCTCCCTCTGAGTCTCTCGCTCTCTCTCCCCTCTCTCTCTCCCCTCTCTCCCCCAATCCCCCTCCTCTCACTCCCTCTCTCTTTCTTGAAAAGAAACAAACGAATAGCGACAGGCTCTGTCTCTCATCCTCTCGCTCATCCCATGTCGTTCTCTCTCTCTCCGCTCTCCCGGCTCTCATC
>CM065699.1:18335062-18345062 GCA_017654935.2 Phymorhynchus buccinoides
CTGTTTTCCCCATGCACTGTCACTAATGTTAAGACTAATTTAGTACAAGTAAAATAAGGACTGACTGCTGTACCTTGTCACAGCTTACAAATATAAGGGTAGAAAAGGGTACCCGAGGTGGGGAGACACGTTGTTTCGATTCATAGAATCTTCATCGATGGTCGATGTGTGTCTTCATTGATGGTCGATGTGTGTCTTCATTGATGGTCGATGTGTGTCTTATGGTCGATGTGTGTCTTCATCGATGGTCGATGTGTGTCTTCATCGATGGTCGATGTGTGTCTTCATTGATGGTCGATGTGTGTCTTCATTGATGGTCGATGTGTGTCTTCATCGATGGTCGATGTGTGTCTTCATAGATGGTCGATGTGTGTCTTCATTGATGGTCGATGTGTGTCTTCATTGATGGTCGATGTGTGTCTTCATCGATGGTCGATGTGTGTCTTCATTGATGGTCGATGTGTGTCTTCATAGATGGTCGATGTGTGTCTTCATTGATGGTCGATGTGTGTCTTCATTGATGGTCGATGTGTGTCTTCATCGATGGTCGATGTGTGTCTTCATTGATGGTCGATGTGTGTCTTCATCGATGGTCGATGTGTGTCTTCATCAATGGTCGATGTGTGTCTTCATTGATGGTCGATGTGTGTCTTCATCGATGGTCGATGTGTGTCTTCATTGATGGTCGATGTGTGTCTTCATCGATGGTCGATGTGTGTCTTCATTGATGGTCGATGTGTGTCTTCATCGATGGTCGATGTGTGTCTTCATCGATGGTCGATGTGTGTCTTCATAGATGGTCGATGTGTGTCTTCATCGATGGTCGATGTGTGTCTTCATAGATGGTCGATGTGTGTCTTCATTGATGGTCGATGTGTGTCTTCATCGATGGTCGATGTGTGTCTTCATTGATGGTCGATGTGTGTCTTCATAGATGGTCGATGTGTGTCTTCATTGATGGTCGATGTGTGTCTTCATAGATGGTCGATGTGTGTCTTCATAGATGGTCGATGTGTGTCTTCATAGATGGTCGATGTGTGTCTTCATAGATGGTCGATGTGTGTCTTCATAGATGGTCGATGTGTGTCTTCATAGATGGTCGATGTGTGTCTTCATCGATGGTCGATGTGTGTCTTCATAGATGGTCGATGTGTGTCTTCATAGATGGTCGATGTGTGTCTTCATAGATGGTCGATGTGTGTCTTCATCGATGGTCGATGTGTGTCTTCATCGATGGTCGATGTGTGTCTTCATAGATGGTCGATGTGTGTCTTCATTGATGGTCGATGTGTGTCTTCATCAATGGTCGATGTGTGTCTTCATTGATGGTCGATGTGTGTCTTCATTGATGGTCGATGTGTGTCTTCATCGATGGTCGATGTGTGTCTTCATCGATGGTCGATGTGTGTCTTCATTGATGGTCGATGTGTGTCTTCATTGATGGTCGATGTGTGTCTTCATCGATGGTCGATGTGTGTCTTCATCGATGGTCGATGTGTGTCTTCATCGATGGTCGATGTGTGTCTTCATCAATGGTCGATGTGTGTCTTCATCGATGGTCGATGTGTGTCTTCATCGATGGTCGATGTGTGTCTTCATCGATGGTCGATGTGTGTCTTCATTGATGGTCGATGTGTGTCTTCATCGATGGTCGATGTGTGTCTTCATAGATGGTCGATGTGTGTCTTCATTGATGGTCGATGTGTGTCTTCATTGATGGTCGATGTGTGTCTTCATCGATGGTCGATGTGTGTCTTCATTGATGGTCGATGTGTGTCTTCATTGATGGTCGATGTGTGTCTTCATCGATGGTCGATGTGTGTCTTCATTGATGGTCGATGTGTGTCTTCATTGATGGTCGATGTGTGTCTTCATTGATGGTCGATGTGTGTCTTCATTGATGGTCGATGTGTGTCTTCATTGATGGTCGATGTGTGTCTTCATCGATGGTCGATGTGTGTCTTCATTGATGGTCGATGTGTGTCTTCATCGATGGTCGATGTGTGTCTTCATCAATGGTCGATGTGTGTCTTCATCAATGGTCGATGTGTGTCTTCATCAATGGTCGATGTGTGTCTTCATCAATGGTCGATGTGTGTCTTCATCAATGGTCGATGTGTCTTCATCAATGGTCGATGTGTGTCTTCATCAATGGTCGATGTGTCTTCATCAATGGTCGATGTGTGTCTTCATCAATGGTCGATGTGTGTCTTCATCAATGGTCGATGTGTGTCTTCATCGATGGTCGATGTGTGTCTTCATCGATGGTCGATGTGTGTCTTCATCAATGGTCGATGTGTGTCTTCATCAATGGTCGATGTGTGTCTTCATCGATGGTCGATGTGTGTCTTCATTGATGGTCGATGTGTGTCTTCATCGATGGTCGATGTCTTCATCAATGGTCGATGTGTGTCTTCATCGATGGTCGATGTGTGTCTTCATCGATGGTCGATGTGTGTCTTCATCGATGGTCGATGTGTGTCTTCATTGATGGTCGATGTGTGTCTTCATCGATAAAGATTCTGTGAATCGAAACGTTGTGTGTGTGTCTTTCATTTAACGTCTATCCACTTCTCGTGATATTAGACGGGGGAAACGAAATATGTTTGTGAGATTGGGTGCAGGCATGTGAGTGTGTGCATGCATGTGTGTATATCTGTATATGCATGTGAGTATCTATTATTATGAATGGATAGACCTACATACACTGTAGAAGCAATTAACAAAACCAAGCATCAACAATAACAAAAAATGTCCTCACATGAAAGAATATGATATGGAGTTATTTTGCTTCCACATTCGCAAACTACATGTTTTACATATTTTGTTTTAAAAGCATCTAGTTTCCACCTATAAATTAGTGAAAGTAATCTTCTATCCTTTTCCCCTATCCTTGCACGAACAATACAACTTACTTAAATCACATATCTGGAAAACTTTCCAGTCTGGCTTGAAACATGACAGACGGGACCATTTCGATATTAAAAGAAACGTTGTCTCCCTCCTCAGGTACCCTTCTTCTACCCTTATATTTGTAAGCTAATTTAGTACAAGTTTCTTTTTTTTTCAGTTGATGCTTATGCCCTCCTCATGATTCAAGACATACCCAAAACAAAATGTACACTCCTTGCTTTTTCCCTTCTTACGCAAGAGAATTCTTGCACAACAGAAGTTTTACGTTACATTTTCAATAGATAAAAGATAGTGTGAACATTTTATTATGCAAATATTTGTTGGTGGGTTGCAATAATATGGATTAAAGGACAACCGTATACAATAAATAAAAAGAATGTGAACGACTGGGTGAACAGTTGACCTAGTTATAAACGCAATGTATACACTGACGGGATACAACTGTGACGTTAGGAATAAGCCATTGTAAATAACGCCTTTTCATTTGTCGAATGGAGATTTACAAGAGCAATGATGTAGTATAAAGTCCCCCCTACACATTTATCACAACAGTAACTGAGAAACAACAACAAAAAACATTATATCTAAAAGCCAACGAATATTACAACGACATGTCAGTTTGCAACGGGAACTAGCAGAGCACGGGATAGGGAAGAGAATGATGGGGGTAAGCTTACTAAAATGGAAAGGAACGGGGGGTCAGGGAAAGGGATGTTCTAACAATAGTTTCAACAAAACAGAATGTCATGCTGATCGAGACAGATAATAATGTAGGTGGGCTGGGACGGGGTGGGATTAATTAACGCATATCAGTAAACTTTAAAACAAAAAAGCAGCCATAACGTTCTCGTTATTACGAGAAAGAATGGCGAAGAGAGAGTGAGTGGGTGGTTTTAAGGCAACAGAAACGGGCAAGGCAACCAACCAGTTCCATCAACAATGTTTACCATGGAATCACAACGTGTGTGCCTCCTATTTGTTTTTGTTCATCCGCTAGAAAAAAACAGCTATCCACGGATACAAGTTTTTCATACTAACAAGCAAAAATATCCAAGTCATGATAAGCATTATATGCAACCGTTTTCAACGCCACACTCAGGGGTAAAAAGCTAAGAAGCCCACCTTTATCTCATGAAATGAAGCAAATGTCTCATTTTGCCCATGAGACGAGCGTTAATGTCTAGCATTCGTCTCATGGGCAAATTTGACTGAAATTTTCTTTATTTCATGAAATCTTTGGGGTGGGCTTCTTAGGTTTCATGATAGTAAATTCGCGATCACAATCAAAGTACACAAAGTCATGTAAAAGTTCATTTTTATAACATAAAAAATACAAACATTATGCTAAACTATAAAAATGCAAATCAAGGACATATATCTACACTGAATTACATTCGCCAAAATAAATTGTTGTTGTGTGTGAAGAGGTCTTTCTTCACAGCCTGAAACCATTAGACTGATGGTACTGGCGCTACTGTTATCTATGACCTTCAGAAACTTTCCATCATAAGGCTTAAGTCAATTACTGCCAAAATAATTCGCTAAAATAAATTGCTGTGTGTGAAGAGATCTTCAGAAACTTTCCATTGTAAGACTTAAATACCGCATACATGGATCTTAATAAATATGCAACATTTTCAACGGATCTGACCTTGTTAGGGTTGTCGATTAATAATAATAATTTTATTTATATAATTATAACCCATTGAAAATTCTCTATGCGCTTTACAATGACCAAATAGTTGTATATAATTGTGTGTGAGCGGGTAGGGGTGTATATTATACAATTATGAAGTCAACTCATAGTGGGAGATCAGAAACCTTTTTTTTCTCTTTCAATTCAATGGACAACAGTTTTGGTAAGTGGTTTTTTCCCCTTCTTTCTCCTACGATCACGTGGCCATAACAGTTGTACAAACTAGCTTTAAAAACACTTCGTTTCAGTCAGCATCACAAAAACGTTTAGCAAAAATCAAAACCTGTAACAAGCCTTGAACACACTGAACGTTAAGGGAATTTCATCCAATAACCTACTAGCAAAATGCATGCAAATGTGCAGCATAGCACAGACAATAGAACGAAAAAAATAACAAGATCTATCACATCCCTTATTCTAACACAACCCCCCCCACACCCAATGCCCCTTTTCTAGCATACACAGGATTTGATTCACTTTCAAAATGCACACAAAAATGTGTGCACACTCTGTCAACAACAAACACATAAACATTTATACACACACAGAGAGACAAATCTATGCGTACACATAAATGCAGACATACTCACATTACACAGTCATGTTGTGTGCACTTGGCACTTACAGACACATTATGCACACACACATACGCCCACATAGACACAATCACACAAACAACCGCTCGCTCTCGAACAAGGACACACACACACAAAACACTATCTCTCTCTCTCTCTCTAACTCAGTCCCTCCATCCAACTCAACTACCATCACCCCCGCCCTCACACACACACACACACACACACACACACACACACACGCATATATATATATGCAAAACACACGCTAATTTTCCCCCCTTCCACCCCCCAATATACAACATACACATGTAAAACAAGCTCCATCTCTCCCTACCACACACACACACAATACACAAACAAATTCACATAGCACATACTCGCACTCTCTTTCCACCCCTGCCCCCCACCCACCCGACACACACACATACAAACCACACGCTCAATTTCCCCCCTTCCACACCCAATATACAACACACACACGTGAAACAAGCTCCATCTCCCCTTATCACACACACACACACACAATACACAAACAAATTCATATAGCACACTCTCATTCCACCCCACCCCGACACACACACACACATACACACAGGAGGCTTCCTCAGTACAGCTCCATGTTGCGGTCGGCGTCATACTGTGGCGAAGCCTTGGGGGCGGACTCTGAGGAGGAGGAGGACTGTGCCCTGCCCCCCCTCCACTGCCGGAAGGTCAGGAACCCGTGACCACAGATGGCGAATAACGAGAAGAACCCGAACGCCTGGGGTAAGATAACATGCATCGTCGTCATCATCACCATCACCATTTGCCATGCTTATTATACAGCAGTAGTAGTAGTAGTGTAGTACTAGTAGCAGTAGAAGTAGATTATGATGATTGGCTGTGGTGGTGGTAGTAGTAGTAGTAGTAGTAGTAGTAGTAGTAGTAGTAGTAGTAGTAGTAGTAGTAGTAGTAGTAGTAGTAGCAGCAGCAGTAGTAGTAGTAGTAGTAGTAGTAGTAGTAGTAGTAGTAGTAGTAGTAGTAGTAGTAGTAGTAGTAGTAGTAGTAGTAGTAGTAGTAGTAGTAGTAGTAGTAGTAGTAGTAGTAGTAGTAGTAGTAGTAGTAGTAGTAGTAGTAGTAGTAGTAGTAGTAGTAGTAGTAGTAGTAGTAGATTAGTAGGATTAACAGTAGTAGTAGTAGTAGTAGTAGTAGTAGTAGTAGTAGTAGTAGTAGTAGTAGTAGTAGTAGTAGTAGTAGTAGTAGTAGTAGTAGTAGTAGTAGTAGTAGTAGTAGTAGTAGTAGGAGTAGTAGCAGTAGGCCTAGTAGTAGTAGTAGTTATGGTAGTGGTGGTGGTAATAGTCATAGTACAATAGTGGTAGAAGTAGAACTAGTACGGATCGGTCGATTGAGTGATTGACTGACTGATTGGTTGACTGAATGGATGGGAAATCAATCCATCAAGACAATCACTCTTTTTAATGTCTATGATTTACTAGACTGAATGCGAGATAAAGATCGAGTCTGTGTCTATGTGTGCGTGCTGTGTGTATATGTGTGTATGCGTGCTTGCGATTGTGTGTGTGTGTGTGTGTGTGTGTGTGTGTGTGTGTGTGGGGGTGTTTGAGTGTGTCTGTTGTCTGTCTGTGTATGCTGCTATGTGCATGTGTTGTTGCTGCTGGCTGTGTCAATCTTGAATACTATTTTTGTTGTCTCCTTATTGTTGAACAATTGGTTGTAAAGCGCTTTGGTCTCATTTGAGGTCAAGCGCTACATAAATGTAATGTTAGTGTTATTATTTAAAAGGAAAGCTTCATACATGTTAGCTACTAAGGGGAAAGAAATATGTACTTCTTAACATTGTCTACTATCAAAATAATCTCCCTTGGATTAGAAAAGGATTGTATGGCTTCTGGCTTCAGTGCAGGCTTCACACACGCACGCACGCACTCACATACACACACACACACACACACACACACACACACACACACACACACACACACACAGGTACATGCTTCTCAACTACCCCCATTTCCCCCCTCCCCTCCAATTCCTTCTTCTTCGTCAATCAAACAAGAATGCTTCATGCTGCCGTTATGCGTCTAACAAAAAAAACAAAAAAAGCCCAGCATGTTCGTCTTTGGCTGAAAAAAGGCCTTTTGAAAGAATTTCCAGGCCATGGGAGAATGGACCAGTAAGGCAGAAAGATAGAAAGAAAAGCCAGGGAAAAGAAGGGGTCAGAGTCAAAGAGAGTGGCAGCTTCAGGGAAGTTGCAAGCAGAGGAGATGCTCAAACTCACCGCGGCAGCCTTGTTGCTGTCCTTGCCGCAGGACTGGGCGGCGATAACGATGGCGGCGATGACGTAGAAGATGGCGTACACTGCCAGGTAGCACAGGTCCTGAAAATGATGACACCACCAGCAGAGAGTTTGAAGAATGTATTCTAATAGTTTTTCATAGTTCTAATACGAGTTATTTTACCAGGCTGTCTCTCTTGTTGTGACTGCTGTGAAACACACACACGCACGCACGCACACACACACACACACACACACACACACACACACACACACGCGCGCGCGCGCGCCCGCGTATGCACGCACGCGCGCGCGCATGCACACATACACACACACTGCTCACTATGAGAAGCCAGGGCAGCATCTTGAAAACCCGTCGGTGCTGAGTGAGCACGAAGAAACAACACGCACGCACGCACGCACGCACGCACACGCACACATACACACACACACATATATATTCATGGTGAGCACGAAGAAACAACACGCACGCACGCACGCACGCATACACACACACACGCACACGCACACACACACAAAATTGTCTAAAATCACTTTTAGTGAAACGACCTTTACAATTAAAGAGCAACACACAACTCACTCATCACCATCATCACCGGCCTCATCATCAAGATCCAATCTTCAGGAAGGAACACCGTCCATAAGGGTCTCCGACCAATTGGACGCTAATCTCATCATCTCCACAACTCACAATCTTCTTCTTCTTCTTCTGCGATCCCAGGCCATATGGCCATAATGGGTAAGGTACGTAGTTGTCCGGTTTTCAGTATTTACTGGTCTCCCCGCTGCGTACAGCCGACACATTCCGATTTCGGAGGTGCTCAAAGGAGAACAATTATTTGGAAGATTTCTTGAAAAAAAAGGCAGGAGAATGGGCCAATAAGTCAGAAAGATAGTAGATGATGGAAAGCAAAGGGAAAAGGCAGAGTCAAAGAGAGTGGCAGATTAGAGGAAGTTACAAGCACAGAACTTCCAGAAGGTGGGGGAACTATTTTTTACGAAAGCCCCCCCCCCCCCGGGCCCGGTATCCCCACGGGGGCAACTCACAATCAAAAGCCAGGGGAGCATCTTGAAGAACACCCTCTTGTGCAGGGTGAGCACGAAGAAGAACCAGAGGAACAGGATGGTGAGGAAGCAGGAGATGCTGACGAACTCGAAGTAGTTGTAGGTGGACGAGTAGTCGTCGTCGCAGTTCTCCGAACGACCCGAGGCGCTGCACACGAAGGCTATCATCGACAGAATCTGAAAGAAGACAATAAGCGGAACTTAGAAGCAGTGTTACGAATGGTCAGTTGAATTTAAACAAGAGTGTTAGTTATGGAGCAATTGAAGGTGGGTGGGTGGGGGGTGGGGAAGAAGGGACGACAGGATAAAAAAGAAGGAAAGAGGAGCTTATGGGGATGTAGATGGTGAGAGCAGCTGTAGGTAATCAGGATAAGAACCTAACTAACCACATGCTGTGATGAAAGAGGGGCTGTAGTATATGGGATGGTCGAGCAGAGACATAGTTGGGTCAAAGGTGAGGGAGAGGATGGTGGTGGATGAAAACGAAAGGAATGGAGGTTCTAGGGGGGGGGGGGTGTTGAGTAGGGCAGAAAGGGGGAGGAGTCAGAGGGAAGGAAAAAGATAGTAAAGGAGCCTGTTCCAGTCTGAATGCCAGCAAATATAGTAGCAGTATCGCCTTGTGCATTTCTGATTTCAATGATTGTGGCTGTTGTTTCGTTTTGTGATAGCTATTAGTGCAGTATACATTGTTATTATAGAAGAATGGCGATGGATTTCTCGAAGGCTATCATCGACAGAATCTGAAAGAAGACAGTAAAAGAGGAACGATGTTGGCCACGCATATCAATTTGCACAGCATCACCTAGAAATATGTGTGCGCACACTCTCTCTCTCAGTTTCAGTTCTGCCCCCCGGCTTCTCTCTCTCTCTCTGTGTCTCTCTGTGTCTCTCTCTCTCTCTCTCTCTCTCTCTCTCTCTCTCTCTCTCTCTCTCTCTCTCTCTCTCTCTGTGTTTCAGTTTCTCCCCCCCCCCCCCCTCTCTCTCTCTCCCTTCCTTCCCCCATCTCTCTCCCTTCCACTTTTTCTCCCTCACTCTCCCCCTTCTCTCTTCCTCTCCCTCTCTCTCTCTCTCATCCTTGCAAAAACAGTTTTCAGTTTCAGTTTCTCTCCCCCCTCTCTCTCTCTCTCTTTCCACTCCCCTTCTCTCTCTCCTTCCACTCTATCTCCCTCTCTCCCCCCCCCTCTCTCTCCTTGCAAAAAACGTTTTCAGTTTCAGTTTCTCTCCCCCCCCCTCTCTCTCTTCCTCTCTCTTCCTTCCCCCTCTCTCTATCCCTTCCACTCTTTCTCCCTCTCTCTCTCTCCCCCTCTCTCTCTCCCCCCCCCTCTCTCTCTCTCCTTGCAAAAAAGGTTTTCAGTTTCAGTTTGTCCCCCCATCTCCCTCCTCTCCCCCCTCTCTCTCTCTCTCTGCACGCTCCACACCACATCACTTACAGCAATGACCACTTTGAGGATG
>CM065699.1:18350062-18371412 GCA_017654935.2 Phymorhynchus buccinoides
TTGTATTTTGGACATTCCATTATACAATGAAATTCGTCTCCTATCTCGCCCATTTCGCAATTACGACAAATACGTAATTCTCTTGGAACATTATAATGTCTTCCAACTTCAATAGGCAATTTATGATTGCTGCATCGAAACTTGAATAAAGATATAACATAAACATCTGGTAAGGTTGAAATGTAATGTTCCCTTCCAAAGTCTGTCTTAAAATGTTCATAAAATAAGCATTTACTACTGTTCTCAAGAGAATTACGCCAGTCACGAATATAGTTATTTTGTAATTCTTGTTTAATACACTTGCATAAGTTAGTCAACACACAGTCAAAAACACACAGTCAAAAACACCAAGTTTTGCAGCAAGACTGATACACATGTGTGTATAAGTGCACGCACTTCCAATCCTGTCGCACGAATGTACGATACGATTCGATCGCGTGATCTCAATGCGCGAATCACATTCGTTCTTTGAGATCACGTGATCGAATCGCATCGTACAATCGTGCGATTTTAGTGGACGTGTGGATGGCCCTTTAGTGATTCATTCGCGTTTTCATGGACCTACCAAGTACTTCTTTCGGCGTGTAACTGCATAATCAAAACGTAAGAGATCCTATCATATTCATGGATAGAAATAGTGAGACTAAGAGGGGCTATTTTCACAACCATTGTATGTATATTGCAAGCCACAGAGTAAGTTTTCTTTCCCGGTCAACATATTGCATAAATGTTGATACGTCTGGACGATTTTGTTTTTAAAAAGGGTGGTGTGGTGGTGGTGGTGGTAGGGGTTGTTACAAAAGTGACCGTCAGAATAAGACTCGAAACACTCGTGCATGCACTGACGCACAGTGTGTGTGTGTGCTGTGTGTGTTCGGGCTCGCGCGCGCGCGCGCGCGTGTGTGTGTGTGTGTGTGTGTGTGTGTGTGACACAGAGAGAGAGCGAGAGAGAGAGAGAGAGAGAGAGAGAGAGAGAGAGAGAGAGAGAGAGAGAGAGAGAGAGAGAGTACACCTTGCTGAGCATGTGTGCACAAGCACATGCATTATGCGACTATCTATATGCCTATGCATTGTGGTTGATTTGCTTTTTAAACAAACTGATATTCGACGTAAGATTGCACTGTGTCAGTGCTATTTAGTCATTTCGTGTTTTTCGCCATATACCTGCGTGCTCGTTGTGTTCAAGATGAAAGCAAACCATCCTTCAGTGCTCCTGTTTGCAAAGGTATCATATCTTTTCAGTTGACTACACCAGAACAAATAGGAAAGCTGGAGTAACCCTATGCTATTTATCTGCTGAGTGTCCAGATAGTGACATTATGCGTGAACGTCTTTCTGATGAAAAGAGAAAGAAAGGGAGGCCGGGAGAGGAGGAGAGAGACAGACAACATAGGCAAACACTGATACAGAGAGAGAGAGAGAGAGAGAGAGAGAGAGAGAGAGAGAGAGAGAGAGAGAGAGAGAGAGAGAGAGAGAGAGAGAGAGAGAGAGAGAGAGAGGAGAGAGAGAGAGAGAGAGAGAGAGAGAGAGAGAGAGAGAGAGAGAGAGAGAGAGAGAGAGAGAGAGAGAGAGAGAGCAGATTCACTGACAGCCAGCACCTGCAGGAGCACACCAAGAATAGGCTGGAGAGATCAAGCTTCAACCACCTTGCTAAGCAGCTCTCAAGATCCCATGCTGAGATCCTCCCAGCCACCCCTGAGAGAGAGAGAGAGAGAGAGAGAGAGAGCCTCTGAGAGCTGAGAGAGAGAGAGAGAGAGAGAGAGAGAGAGAGAGAGAGAGAGAGAGAGAGAGAGACCAGAGAGCAGAGAGAGAGAGAGAGAGAGAGAGAGAGAGAGAGAGAGAGAGAGAGAGAGAGAGAGAGAGAGAGAGAGAGAGAGAGAGAGAGAGAGAGAGAGAGAGAGAGAGAGAGAGAGAGAGAGAGAGAGAGAGAGAGAGAGAGAGAGAGAGAGAGAGAGAGGAGAGAGAGAGAGAGAGAGAGAGGAGAGAGAGAGAGAGAGAGAGAGAGAGAGAGAGAGAGAGAGAGAGAGAGAGAGAGAGAGAGAGAGAGAGAGAGAGAGAGAGACTGCCCTAGAGAGAGAGAGAGAGAGGAGAGAGAGAGAGAGAGAGAGAGAGAGAGAGAGAGAGAGAGAGAGAGAGAGAGAGAGAGAGAGAGAGAGAGAGAGAGAGAGAGAGAGAGAGAGAGAGAGAGAGAGAGAGAGAGAGAGAGAGAGAGAGAGAGAGAGAGAGAGAGAGAGAGAGAGAGAGAGAGAGAGAGAGAGAGAGAGAGAGAGAGAGAGAGAGAGAGAGAGAGAGAGAGAGAGAGAGAGAGAGAGAGAGAGAGAGAGAGAGAGAGAGAGAGAGAGAGAGAGAGAGAGAGAGAGAGAGAGAGAGAGAGAGAGAGAGAGAGAGAGAGAGAGAGAGAGAGAGAGAGAGAGAGAGAGAGAGAGAGAGAGAGAGAGAGAGAGAGAGAGAGAGAGAGAGAGAGAGAGAGAGAGAGAGAGAGAGAGAGAGAGAGAGAGAGAGAGAGAGCCTCTGCTTGATGCTGATGACTGGAGCGCACAAGCACATCAGATTCACTTCTCCACAGAAGTTCCAGGGGTCACAACCAAAGGCAACCAGCATGACGCCGCCCTCAAGCCACTCACTCTGGACACGCTGGACCGGAGCTACAGTAGGTCAACATGGACCTATGCCTACACCGATGGATCCTCAGAACAAGACGTCCGTAACGATGGAAGAGGTATCTACATCCGGTTCACCAATGGAAACAGCGCTTCAAGATCGCTGCCTGCTGCATGGTGCGCTTTCAAGCAACTACCGAGCCGAACTCACTGCCCTACATGAAGCTGCCAGATTCCTCAGTACAGAGACACCACCTCCATCACACTCGTCTTCCTGACTGACTGCAAGTCAGCGATCCAGAGTCTGCAGGCACCAAGAGAGAAGATGGAACGAGAGACACGGCATCTTCTCTGCAACCTCGCACGACACAGCCACTAGGTTGCCGTCCAGTGCATCCCTGCCCACTGCGGTCTGTCAGGGAATGAGGAGGCAGACCGTCTAGCAAAGTCAGACAGCAGCCAAAGCAGCAAGACTCCTAAAGAGAGGTCAAAACTCTGGTCAAGCAGCACTTCAAACAGCAGTGGCCAAAAGCACACAACCCGCTATCTGATGACCAGATTCAGCTCTTACGCGCCACCAGCAGACCATCATCTTCAGGCTTCGTACTGGACACTGCCGACCCCGCTCCCATCTGTACTGCCTTGGCCTGTCGCACACCCCAGACTGTCCTTGTCAAACAGCCCCCACAAACCCCAGAGCATACCCTACAGTCCTGCCCCCTACACCAGGAAGCCAGGAGCCAGTTCTGGCCCGAGGGTGCCACATTGGAAGAGAAGCTGTGGGGGGGGGGAGAAAAACTGTCCACTACAGCACAGTTCTTCATTGCCATCAACACAACCGTCTGACGCACATCCCAGGAACGCAGAAGAAGAAGAAAAAGAAGAGAAACTTACACGTGCGCTTTTAGAGATGCATGGTTGACAAAGGAGAAGGGGGGGAAACAGACACAGACACAGCAGACAGACAAGCATAAGAAAGACCGAACCGACAAAATCACCCGTGTGTGAAAAGTTCAAAACCATACACAATAATTTAATATTATTGTTAGTTTCTGAAATATGTGAACATGGACACGTTCTTGCACTGATCTGACACACACACACACACACACACACACACACACACACACACACACACACACACACACACACACACACACACACACAGGGAAAAAACCCACATTTCCATCCTGTTAGTACTGTAACTTATTCACGTTAACTTTTATGGACAATACAAATATTGAGTAGGCTACTTCTTTCGGCGTGTAGCTGCATATTGAAATGCAATAGGGCCTACCATATTTATATTGCAAGCCACAAAGGGGTTTTTTTCGGGGGTTATTTCGGCCGACATATTGCATACGTCTGTGGATGATTTTGTTCTATAAAAAATGGGGGAGGGGGGGGGGGGGAGATTTGCTTACAAAACAGGCCGTCGAAAGAGGATTCGCAAAAGCAGTGCATGCAGAGGGGCAGTGTGTGTGTGTGTGTGTGTGTGTGTGTGTGTGTGTGTGTGTGTGTGTGTGTGTGTGTGTGTGTGTGTGTGTGTGTGTGTATGTGTGAGTGCACGCGCGCAAATGTGTGTGTGTGAATGTGAGAGAAAGAGTACGCGCGTGCGTGCGTGCGCAAATGTGTGTGTGTGTGTGAATGTGAGAGAAAGAGTGCGTGCGTGCGTGCGTGCGCGCGCGCGTGTGTGTGTGTATGTGTGAGTGCACGCGCGCAAATGTGTGTGTGTGTGTGTGTGAATGTGAGAGAATGTGAGAGAATGTGAGAGTGTGTGTGTGTATGTGTGTGCGCGCGCACGTGCGCGCGTGCACGTGCGTGCGTGTCGCACACTCATGCAAACCTACAGGCACTGGAGTTCAATGTTTAAAATGTAACTGTTATCAAATCTATTCCCAGGCGTCGGTCGTTTCAACGAAAGGAAGATCATTACAATACAATTAATGTGGGTTTTCACACACGTTGTAAAGCTTTTATAGGCCTACCAAACTTTACAACCTAACACTAATTATAATATAGGTAAACTTAAAAACAATAAACACTGATGTGCATGCCCTAATAGTAATAATAACAGAAGTTTAAAATACTAGTATAGTCATCTTCTCTTTCAGCTTCAGAAAGGTCAGCACAATACTGACCGCGTTCAATCGATATGATGATAGCGGGTCCAGTATAAATATATGCGAATACATGACCCGGGGGATTATGCTAAAGAGTTATTAATAACCCAGC
Source organism: Phymorhynchus buccinoides (assembly GCA_017654935.2). Classification (NCBI taxonomy): domain Eukaryota; kingdom Metazoa; phylum Mollusca; class Gastropoda; order Neogastropoda; family Raphitomidae; genus Phymorhynchus; species Phymorhynchus buccinoides. The sequence continues at coordinate 18,354,898 of CM065699.1, forward strand.
TTGAATAGTCATTTGGGAAACAAGGAACACAACATCCAAAAATTGTACACGCACACTCACACACACACACACACACACACACTGTGTGACACACACACGCGCGCGCACACATATAACACACACACACAATCAATGACACAGTCATTCTTGTCCATGCTGACTGGCGTCTAAACAATGGTCGATCATTTCCGGGTTCTCCATTGTTAACGCAAAAATCGACCAGGAAAAAAAAAGCTTTATACCCTATTGAATATCACAGTATATAGGCCTATTCTTACAGATCACAAAAAAACCCACCAGAAAGCTTTAGTAATGTATATTATAAAACAAATGTTAATGAATGTTCAGCTTATGTTCAAAGTAGACCTACGTGTATGCCAATCACTCGTTTCCGGCTATGATTGCCAGACAGTAGAGGGTGCAGATGCTATTCTGATGGGATGGGCTAGAATCTGTTTACAGTGCAGATGTGTGGCTAACCTTTATTGCACCCAAAACATTTAGCCGACGACCCCCCTAGCTCTTTTTGCCCGTTTCACCCAACAGAAATTAAAAACCAAACTGCATGATAGCGCCAGGTTATAGAAATTCTCAATATATTAGTCTGCATTCACTACACAGATTTTAGATTTTCAAACCTCTCGCAATGGACTCAGCAATGCAACCAATCATTATCAATCATTGACAATCATATCGATCAGTCGAGGATTTCGGGTTTCTCTTATAATAAAGTCTGAACAGGACATTTTTAACAGTTAACAGGCTAAAACCAACATTGGAGGGGGAGGGGAGGGGGGGGGGGGGGAGCAGTGTGTGTCTCTTGTTAATCCGGGTATCTACACCCAGTTATAACGAGTTACGACAGACTCACTACGTAGGCCAATTTGTTGCTGTGGCGACGTGGGGATCAATAAAACAATAAATATTCCACTGCGGCCACCCTCAATTACAGACTGAATCGAGCTGCCAGCGAGAATTTCCCCGCATTTTCAGTTCAATGGTAGCTAGCGACACGCTATAGGTGTGAAATAGGCTACCGCATTATACAACACACCTGAACGCTAGGTGTGACATTCGTGATACAACACACCTGAAACGCAAACCCCTCTCTCTCTCTCTCTCTCTCCTCTCTCTCTCTCTCTCTCTCTCTCTCTCTCTCTCACACACACACACACACACACAGACAGACAGACAGACACACACACACAGAGATAAAAAAAAATGGGTGGGTGGGTGGGTGAGAGGTTAACGCTATTTTAAGTATAGCACGCAGACGACAAATCATGCGAACAATGCAGACGACACAATGTCAGCATGTTACTGCATGCAACAAAAAACATTACAAAATCGATTTGTTTCCTTATTTCTGTGTTAAAAAAAGAACACAATGGCTACGGGTACGGCGTTGCTGCAACACTCAGACCATTTCTTCATAGTCGAAGTTTTGGTCAACAAATGCATTTTCTTATTTCGCATATTTAACGCATCTTCGTAAGGAATAGGGTTAGGAACATGTCAGAGTTAATATTAGTATTTTTGTTTTAAAGATATTTGCGCACATTAACACAATTTATGCGTCCCGTTATTGAGCGCCGTACCCGTAGCCTGGAGAATGTGAGATACGGGCCCGTACCCCGAGCCTCTTCCAAAAAAGAATAATTTAGCCTATTTGCTTCTACAACAAAGCGTGTCTTTCTAACCCGTATCAAAGAAGGTTACACACGTCAAACACACATAGGTCTATTCACAAAACAACTATGACGTCTGAGCCGCCCAAGTTTCAACATCCCCCCCCCCCCCCCCCCCCCCCCCCCCCACCCCCACACACACCTGTTAAGCATATATTTTTTCATTTTAATTTGTCTATGGGATTCAACACTTTGCCTTGGTTGGGATAAGGTATAGCAATAATAATTATTAAGTTAGCCTAGGACTATATTTATGACACAGAAAGAATGAAATTGAAAGCTCAGGGGGGTGCTAAATACTACTTTAGCAAGCATTTTAACCAGCAACAAACATACCAAGTGTATAGCCTTAGCAGCGAGAGCAAAAATAACATTTTCACGAACGGATTTGGTAAAATGTTTAAGAAGGCAACATTTAAAAGCAGCTTACCTTGAAAGATCTGTGAACACACTACACAAACGACCCGCCTACCTCTCTAGCCTACTAGTCGTAGAAGTGGTCGAGCATGAATGTGTGTGTGTATGCTTTTTTTGTGTGGCGTGTCACGTGACCCGTGTGACAGCTTTAGATTCTGGGTCAACCCCGCGCGAGCCTGACTCGTGGTTTTCTTAGTGACGACAGCACCGCCCTATTTTGGGTCTCTCTCTCTCTCTCTCTCTTCTTCTTCTTCTTTTTCTTCTGTGGTAGAAGAAGAAGAAAAGTTTTGTTTTACGTCCTCCCGGAATTAACCATGTGGGACATTTCTGTGGGAAATAATGTTTTACGCCCTCTTTGGCCTTTCGGCCATGTGGGGCATATATTTCTGTGGTGGTGGCCAGCTTCTTTTTATAGAAGTAAATGCACACACTTTCTCTCTCTCTCTCTCTCAAACATGTGGTTACACACACACACATACAGAGCACCAGAGTTTTTGCACACACACACAAATGTATTTAGGTATTAGGTACTTTATAGTCACAGAGGCGTCTCTGTGAAATTCGGGTTGCTCCCACCTGGAACGCGCGTCGCAGCCAGACGTACGCCACCCATTAAAAAACATTTGCATGCGATTTGTGTGTGATTGATGAGGGGGGCAAAGTTTGACCAAATGACAACTTTTTCGTTGCCACTGGGTTTAACGTGTGCTAAGTGCATGGGCACACGGGACCTCGGTTTATCATCTCATCCGAAAGACCACGTTCAGACCGTAAGGCCTAGTGCAAAGTGAAAGGAAAAAATCCCCTGTACCCAGGTTCGAACTCGGGTTTACATGACACGAAGCGACCGCGCTACCACTGTGTCACTCAACATCTGTGCATGCGCACGCACGCACACACACACACACGTTCAAACGTCACAACATTTTAATGCTAAAATGAAGAACACACAAAATGATACAAAAAGTGTCACTTAAACACACACATTGTGAATGTGCGTCATCCATTGCTGTTTGGATAACCTCAAGACGACTTGCGGATCTTAAAATAGCCGAATAGAGGGAGAGAGAAAAAGTTAATACTGCATGATTCTTCTGAGGAAAAACAATCCGAAATGAAGAACAAAAGTGTGCACTCATCACCCTATTCTCATTAACACAAAACTCAGCACACACGCGCACAGAGAGAGAGAGAGAGAGAGAGAGAGAGAGAGAGAGAGAGAGAGAGAGAGAGAGAGAGAGAGAGAGAGAGAGAAATACAGAGAGAGAGAGAGAGAGATACAGAGAGAGAGAGAGAGAGAGAGAGAGAGAGAGAGAGAGAGAGAGAGAGAGAGAGAGAGAGAGAGAGAGAGAGAGACACAGAGAGAGAGAGAGAGAGAGAGAGAGAGTCCAATAGACACAAGAACAGCAGTCCACCAAATGTTAATCTGAAAAGAATGTTTTATTCATCTGATACATTAGAAACTCAAAACAGAAAATAAAAGAGCAAATAATATCAAACCCACTTCCATTCTCATTCAGACATAAACAAAAATAAATATGTATAACAAATTAGAAAAGAACAACAACAAAAGACATAGTGTATTAGAATATGGCAATTGGGGCAATAACTGCTCTTCTGAAAGAAAAGATCAATGATTTTAAAATCTACTGCGCATAATAGAAATATTTGCCATTGAACTAACAACCTCAGATGTTTGATGACAAAACATTTGCATTAACAGAATGATTTATGTTATAGTGGGTGGTTTTATTTTACAATTTATTGCATCTACGCTGCTCAAGAAAAGTTCAAAACCACCTTGTGGTGTTCTTCATACGTGGAGCTTTATATTGAACAATTGATTAAAAACTAAGAAAATGAATATAATATTTCCAAATTTTGTTTAATCCAATTAGATGTCTTCAAAGTATGAAATAATTTGGTCAAGATATCTTCGTTTTACATGTCTGTTTTAGACGAATCTGAAAAATTGGTAATGAACAGTGTCGAGGGGTTTATCACATTGTTCTCTCTCTACCAATTATCATTACAAACAAAATAAATTTCTATTTCTCTTGATTGGGGGTTTGTTACTTTTTTTAATATTTTTATATATCATGATTCAGACTTGTACGTTGTTTTCTTTTAAAGAAGAAAAAAGAATACACACACACAAAAACAAAACTGAACAGAAACAAAGTTTGCCTGGTTTCCGACTTAGTTAAAGTATCACAGATATATACAACATAGGACACACTCATATATTTACATTTTCTGTTATTAACAATGCAAGAGACTGGGAGAGAGAGAAATTTGTTTAAGAAAGAATGTATTAATGAAAAGTAGAGCAGTCAAAACCAGGTAATAATTTTATAAAACGACATAGCAGCGAAGTGGGAGATATTTACACTTTGTGCGCACACGCACACACACACATACAGAAAAACACACACACACACACATCAGTATAAACACCCACCCACAGACAGACATAGACACACACCACAAACATATGTGCGCACACACACACACACACACATGCATGCACTCAATCACGCGCCCACACACACACACACATGCATACACTCACGCACGCGCCCACACACACACACACATGCATGCACTCACGCACGCGCCCACACACACACATGCATGCACTCACGCACGCGCCCACACACACACATGCATGCACTCACGCACGCGCCCACACACACACATGCATGCACTCACGCACGCGCCCACACACAGACACAATCAATTTATCAGACTCCACTGAAATTCAACCCCCCCCCCCACCACCACCCTGTGGGGATACCGGGGTTCTTCTGTACAAATAGTTCCCCCACCTTCTGGAAGTTCTGTGCTTGCAACTTCCTCTAATCTGTCTCTGTCTTTGACTCTGCCTTTTTCCTTGCTTTGTGTCATCTACTATCTTTCTGACTTTTGGCCCATACTCCTGCCTTTTTTTTCTTCCAAAAAATCTTCCATATAGTTTTCTCCTTTGAGCTCCTCCGAAATCGGAATGTGTCGGCTGAATGCAGCGAGGACACACAGTGAAAACTGGAAAACGGACACATGCGTACCCATTGTGGCCTTATGGCCCAGGAATGCAGAAGAAGAAACCCACCAAAGTTAGTCTTACAGTCTAACACCTTGATTTTACTAAACCTATCAGGATCCCTGGTAAAAAAAAAAAAAGAAGACAGTTTTTACAATGGAAATGTCAGAGATGAGATTCTCCAAAAACCAAAAAGGAGGAAAAAAGAAGCCGGGGGTCCGGGGCCCGGTGTAGGCTACATCAGCAAATGGATAACAACTTCCGTTTTCAGTCTTGCAAACTGCAGAGTAATGATAAATAGAGCAGTCTTGGCTGCCCCAAGCAGTAACCGGAAATGTCCATTTGAAAATGAACCAATCGAGAACAAAATATCAATCGAACTTCTTGCCGCATTTACGATTCAACACAAAACCTAACACCTTACATTAGAGGGGAGGATTTACACTGATCTCAAAAATGACCCCTGGGGCCATCAAAAAGGAGGAAAGCCTCCAATGGGAGGGGAAAATCTCATCTCTGAATGTTCACTTAAGAGGGCAATTATTTTGCATTCATATTTTCCCCATTAAAACATCTTCTTAATTATACAATCCATATCATATCAGCTTGGAAAGTGAAAAATGAAATTAAAATTCTGTGTAACTGAATAATAATAACAAACTTTCAAACTATAATAAAAGCAAACTATAATAAAAGCAAACAATGACTCCAAAAAAATTCTTCAAATGGATTGATGACAGCTGTATCGCATCCTAATATTGTTCTTGTTAATATTTCTCTGATTTCTGCACAACCAAACCATCCAAAGAAACCAACAACTTTTGAATAGCCTTTTGGCCATTTGCTGACAATAATAATCAATACAGGGATTCTTATTCTCGCCAGAAGTCAAAGCCATAATAGAACTCCTTTTTGGGGGTGGGGTGGGGGGAGGGAGGAATGAAGGGTAAAATAGCAACACAACATGACAAATAAAGCAGCAGTAGTAGCACCAACATACACATACAGAAACAGGAAGACATATTTGCACAAATATAATAATAATAATAATAGTACATTTATATAGCGCTTTACCTCAAATGAGCCCAAAGCGCTTTACAATCGAATATTCATCAACAAGTAGACAACAAAAATAGTGTTTAAGAATGACGCAAACCAGCAACAACGCAAACTCACACACACAAACAAAGCAACTCACACACACACACACACACACAAAACATCCCAAGGCTACACAGTGATTCAACACAATGAAGATGTATTAAAGCAAAAACACCCCCCCCAAAACAAAACAAAAATTGTTATCCTTAAATGAGTTAAAAGACTTTTTCAAGGTGGGTCAACGAAGAGACATACAATGAGAACGGCGAATGAATGACGCATGCATGATCGTCTAGAAACAGGACGACATGACAAGTGTCTTCAAACAAACAAACAAGAGATCGCATGAGATAACGAGAACAATGCTTTGACAAAAGATACATGACATTTACTGATCACAAATGGGACACAACCCAAAGGACATAAGGCCGACAAACCCCATCCCTAACAAAAAAAACAAGGCTTCCTCATTCCCAAAATTTCACATAGAATAACATTACATGTATCCAGCTACAACCAGTAAACTCATGACAAACTAGAAGGCGACACCAAATGGAAGACATCAAACACCAAACGCTCATCTGGTTACATCTACATGCAAATTATATGCAGGCACGCATACATGTGCACCCACATGCACACACACTTCTTGCGAAGCATGATTTGTTGTCCATTTTCCCTTAGTTTTGTTTCCATTTTTATTGCATGCAAATGTGTTTCCGGCCACACTGTAATTTCACCTAACGCGATAATAAAGTATTTTTGACTTTGACTTTGAATTGACACACACACACACACAAGTATACATAGAAGTAACATTAAAACATTATCCCAAACGTAATTATTACATACAAAATAAATATAAACAACACATTGGATTTCTGTTCAAACATTTCAAAAAGGTAAAACCACCACCGTAAACAATAAGCAAATGTACACAGCTTACTCTTTTCAGGCTCTTTGGCAACGGAAAATAAATAGAACCTAGTGATTGGCAATTTTTCTTCAATCTTTAACTCATTCGCATCGCAACGATTTTGAATTATTTAAAAAAACTCACAAATCACTCCAGCCACACACACAAACAAAACATACATAAACAAAAGGAGAACTGAAAGAACTTCAGGTTTAGACATAGCGATGGCTTGGAGTCAAAACGGACTATCTCTAGATAGGCCATTGACTTATTATTGATGCTATTGCAAAAGCTAAGAAGTTGTATTGAAAAAGACTGCAAATAATATAAAATGGGGATTATGCTTTTAATATTTCTGCAGTCTTTTTTTTTATACAGGTTATTTGTTTTCGCAATAAGTTCAATAATACGGCAATAGACTATCTTGAGATAGTCCGTTTTGACTTTAAGCCATCGATATTAGGGAAGTGGTTGATCAGATTTTTTTTTATATATATAGTCTTTATATAGACAAACTCTCTACACCGATTGGTTACCCCACAACAAACCACTACAAAAGCAAAGTCAGAGGCAAGATTGTGGTCTAAGGGAGCGAAGCGAGTTTAGAAGACCAAGGTATGGTGTGCACACAGATTTACTTCCCTTGAAGCAAATGCATCAAAGTGACAGCTATCTATTAATTCCTGACATATATGGCCGGAACGACTTGAATGAGTTAAAGGCAATAATTGGTGATGAAAAATAGTCTACAGTGAAAGAGCGGACAGTCTAAATAAACTACAAAAGGAGAAGAAAAGAAGAGCTAAAACACAACAAACAATGATTTATAAAAACAACTTTTTCAGCTTTATCAGGCATGATCAGCAAAATACACCTATGCAGAGCAAGACATAATATTCTGCATACATATGCATGCACCAAACTACACACACACACACTCTAACACACACACACACACATACACACACACAATTAACTCACACACACACACTCAACGAAAATAAGATCATACCTTCAACACTAATTACTTATATTTTACACTATTAATCAAATAAATCAAATTTACAATATGCTTTTATATTTTTTCAGAAGTTATCTTCACATTTTAAAATAATGGATCTTTTACGAAGTAGGTCACAACACGATGGGGCTTTATACTACTTCTTTGCGACATGAAAGAGCGATAATTTTATGACTGAATCGACCACGCCACCTGGTGATCAGTCAGGGGCAGATAATTTTCTGTGGCTATATACTACTTCTTTGTGACAGGCAAGGGCCATAATCTTATACAGGTGGCGCATGCATTTCAATGCATAATACAGGGGCAGAGAATTTTCAGTATAATGCCTCATTCACAGGCAATAGTTTTAGTTCCAAGCTCATTTTCACTGCAGCGATAATAACAACAGTTCCATAAACATTTATCTGAAAGAGTCATTACTGTGAAAGACTGATCTTTCGGAATTGTACTGTGTGTGTGTGCGTGCGTGTATGCGTGCGCGCGCGTGCGTGCGTGCATCTGTGTGTGTGTGTGTCTCAACACTGGACAAAATGGTGTGAAAGGCAGCTTTGTTTTAACCTTTAGCACACTGCATTTTTGCTGACGTTCCGTACTCTGCCACTGCATTCTTTTTGAGGCGGTGAAAAACGCTTACACCCACTTGATTAAAAATGCTCTAATTTTCTCTGTGTGTTGTATGCAGACTTGATTATTGGAATACTAATAAAGAGATGATTGAGGAAAGTTTTGATATGATGTATTTTGTTGTCCGTGTATGTTTTGTTGTTGAAAAAAAAGAAAGAAGCGAAATCAACAAAGCGAAAGTGTTGACTTACTGTTTCGGCACAGTCGGAATGAGTGCCGCCTGCTTCAAAGTTCACCCACTGACTAATTAACTCACGTCTAAGATCCCTTTAATAAAATAACTCATGGAAATATCATTAAGAATATTATGAAAGGCAAAATCTTCTTTCAATTCAACCTAGTAGTCAAAATCGGTACCGAATCACAATCGCGGCTCGAATCGATATCGGATCGTCTTCATCGAGTCACACCGACATCGGCTCCCCCCATTTCTACTGCATTACGATCTTCTATCACCCTTTCACTGTCGATATACGACCTAACAATTCATGATTTAAACAAACATCAACGCTAATTTCCAGTAGGAAGTTTCGCCAACGCAAAAATCTGCCATATTTGATAGTGAACTTTACTTTCTGACCGATCAACACTTTGAAAAATTCAATACAACAACTAAAAAAGCAAATGGCGGCTTGCCGGAAGAGAAGCAAGCTGCCAAGCCTCGTTCTGAAGCTAAAGTGAGGTAGTTTCTATTATTAGTAACAGAAATAAGGTCTGCGAAGCATTGGTTTGGGGGTACCCCTCTCTGGGCGACACAGTGCGCCTGCAGTTACAGGGAAGAGAATCTGCTCGGCGACACAGTGCGCCTGCAGTGTGCTAAAGGTTAAAACAACAACAAACAAACAAATCCTTTGTGTAAACGGCACATTCCTTACCTGCATTATTATTTATTTATTATTGATTATTTTTGTGCAGTTTGCTGCAGGTTTTCCTTTTTAACCTTAAGAGACCAACGTGTCACTTGAAATGCCTTCTGTATGTTTTGCAATAAATGTGTTATGTACATATGGTAGTGTTTTCTCTACTTTATATCCCTGTGCAACATTTATTTTCAAAAGCAATCCTTGTCTTCTTACAACAGACAATTGAATCGCTTACTGAGTTGCCTATTTATGGAATGACACTTCAAATAAAACAGTGGTTTAACATCAATAAATCCATGGAATGATTTCAACAAGCATAAAAGTAAAAAAAAAACTTTAAACAGACAAATATATTATGCAAGTAACATCACCAGTAATTGCCTGCTGTAATCATTCTATTCAACAACAACACTTGTAATTACTCCTGAGTTTCCAACGAAGAAAAAGAAGAAAAGAAATGCTGACATTTTCCCCCTATTCGTTTCTCAAGAAAAGAATTCAAAAACAGAATTAAGAAAGAAAAAAAATAACATAAAGAAAATACAAAAAGATTCAAAATGCCTTCAAAATGCCTAATGATCAAGTTTGTTTTTTCAATGAAAAAGGAGGTTGAATAAATAAAAAAGAAAGCTGTAATATTTTTTATTTCAATCCTTTTACCGCCGACGTCGCTTTTTTGCACCACACTGAGTTAACGCCTTATTCACCAAAAGGCATGAAATTAGGATCTGTTACTTAATGACCTTATGTTGTTAAATTTGGGACATAAAAAAATGCCTTATTTGATACATGTCATAGAGGGATTCACAGTATTGCAGACTCCAACTTTTCTTTACCCAAGTAATTTGACAGAAACATTTTGCTGAAAAATGGTTGGCGGCGAAAGGGGGTTAAACGCATTGCAACAGTTGTAGTTCACATGGCATCAAAGTGGAACCGCTGAGCTTCCTGCAACTTCTCCTTTTTGTCTTCCACCTGAAAAACGAAGAACAAAAATGAAGGAATTACCATAGACGAGAAGAAGGGCATCATCAACTAAGATAACTTCTTCTTCTTCTGTGTTCCCAGGAGATATGGCCATAAGGGGTAAGGAGCGTTTGTGTCCGGTTTTCAGTTTTCACTGGTCTCCCCGCTGCATTCAGCCGACACATTTTCCGATTTCGGAGGAGTTCAAAGGAAAGAATTTGGAAGACATTTTGAAAAAATGCAGGAGAATGGGCCAATAAGTTTGAAAGATAGTAGATGACGGTAAGCAAAGGGAAAAGGCAGAGTCAATGAGAGGGACAGATTAGAGGAAGTTACAAGCACAGAACTTCCAGAAGGTGGGGGAACTATTTATACAAAAGACCCCCCTGGTATCCCCACAGGGAGAGACTCGTGGAGGGCGGGGTCATTCAGCCCCCCAAATAGAGGCATGAGGCATCCACTCAACTAAGGTAACGAACCACCTAACACCACCGCCATTCCTACCACAAGTCATGCAAATTTTGAATTCATATTTACCGTAAAAACTGGAATATAAGCTGCACCAGTTTATAAGCCACAGAGAAAATTGTATGTGCACAAACCAACACAAATATAGAAATTCTCCTATCAGAACATAAGTATTTAATGTTCTCAGACACTTTAAACATGACATTTGAATCTATTGATTACCAAAACCAGTTTTGAGTCTAAAGAAGCTCAAAATAGGCTGAAGAATGTGGCCAGAAACAGATGTAATCATACTGATAAATGTAAAATGGAAAAAATCCACAAATAAGCTGCATCAGTCTATAAGCCGCATGGGCCAAAGTTGAGGAAAATTGTAGCGGCTTATACTATAGTCCGCATTTTACATATTTTGGACATGGGGGGGAAAATAAATGAACAGAAAGACATTAAACATGATGAAGAAATAAAATGAAGATGAAGTTCTGACCTGAGGAGTAAGACATTTGCAGTTTCATGTACGTTCTTCTTTGACAGATGAGAAGAGAACGGTAGGTTGGGGACTAACAAGGGATGAAGCCAGGGGGTGGAAAGGAGAGGGAGGGAGCTGTGCTTAACCCTTTCACCGCCAATGTCGCATTTATGCACCACAATGGTTTAACACCCATGTCACTAAAAGGCCTGTTATCCGAAGACACTTATTTCTTAATTTTGGGGGGTAAGGATAGGTCTGATGTTATGCATGTTACAGAGAAAATCTCAATATTGCAGATAATAGGTCTGATGTTATGCATGTTACAGAGAAAATCTCAATATTGCAGATAATTTTTTTTCCTCTACCCAGCTAAGTTTAATGGTATTTTTTGGCTGAAAAAATGGCTGACGGTGAAAGGGTTAAGTATGCCTTAACTAAAGATGTGATCTTTGACTCGTTACTGACTACTTCTTTTTGTCTTTACTCAAAATCTTGATATTTGGCTTTTGTGATTTTCTCAAAGACATTTACAAATCTTCTTTGCTAACACCATATTAACCCCTTCCCTGCCTGGCCCGTGTCTACTACAAGGTGTGTGATGTCATTGATGGTGTCATAGCTCTTGATGTCATAGCCCTGGAATTATGTTTTTTGTCTTAGACAAGTCAGGAAACATAATATAATAATAATAATATTGGATATTTGTTGCGCTCTTTCTCCAAAGAGCTCAGAGCGCTTACAAAGTTAACGTTAGACAACAACAATAACAATAGTAATAAACACAAAGCAATCAGAAATATATGTATTAAATACAAATCCGATACTTCACAACTGCGCATGCGCACATGCACACGCACATACACACAAACACACAGAAAAAACATTCTTACCCAAAGGCTACTTTACATGCAAGTGCGTACCGAAATAATGAGTGCGACCCAGTCAGCCAACACGGGTAGCAAAATGCAAACCAGACCAAACTGCCAGTTGTTCTGCCAGCCTAGTCCAATCCACACCACACCACCCGCATCAACCGCCGACCACGACCACGGTACCAGGACCAAACAGGGCTCAGTGCAGTTAGGAGTAAGACAGAGAGAAGAGGTGAGTTTTGAGCTGAGACTTAAAAGAGGACAGAGTTTGTGTATGACGGACAGAGAAAGGTAGGCTGTTCCAGATCACAGGGCCAAAGATATACCTCTAGACCATATTTTTCAGATTGTCCAACAGGTCTCTTTTTCATTTTATAATAACGGTGATGATTAGTTTTTCAAACTGTCTCTGGCAGTGAAGGGGTTAAACCGCATTGTGTGTCCTCACAAGCCTTACCCTCTCTCTCCAATGCAGCAAAACGATGACGATGGCGATAAAAGCCATGGTGCCCAGCAGTGAGGCTCCCGTCAACAGCACCATACGACTCGGCGTCACAAACAGCTTCATGATCCATCTGGAAAAGAAAAAAAGACATTTTTGTTGGTCATTTAACAATAATAGGTTAAGATTTTGACATTTCATTATCCTTGATTCACATCCATTTAAACACACACACACATACATACACACATGCACGCACATGTGCGCACACGCACGCACACATGCATACACACGCGCACACGCACACACACACACTGACAAAGAAACAATTTCCAATTGCCTGTTAAGGACATACCAGGTAAGTTGATTTTTTTGGTTATATTTCAATTAAAAACCCTGTAGTTATGAAGATTTCACTTTGTGATTGCCCTTAACTTCAGGCTTATTGGCTCACTCGTGTCAACGCGTTTGTCTCTCATGCCAATGGTTCCAGGTTCAATTCTCGGCAAAGGCAATTTTTTTAATTTTTTAGTTGTATCCATTAACAAAAGTTTCATTTGTACTTTAAACACACACACACACACCCTCCATCTCAAAGTCATTATTTGGGGGCAATCTTGTACTTAAACCCCCCCCCCCCCCCTCATGTTTACGACCCTCAATCTCAGTCATTATTTGTTGGCAATCTTGAACTTTAAACAACCCCATCATGTTTACGCCCCTCAATCTCAAAGTCATTATCTGTTGGCAATCTTGTACTTTAAATACCCCCCTCATGTCTACGACTCTCAGTCTCAAAGTCTTTTTTTGCTGGCAGTCTTGTACTTTAAACACCCCCCTAATGCTACGACCCTCAATCTCAAAGTCATTATTTGTTGGCAATCTTGTACTTTAAACACCCCCCTCATGTTTACGACCCTCAATCTCAAAGTCATTTTTTTGTTGGCAATCTTGTATTTAAACATCCCCCCCTCATGTTTACGACCCTCAATCTCAAAGTCATTATTTGTTGGCAATCTTGTACTTAAACACTCCCACCCCCCACTCCTGAGTGAGCCTTGAAGGCCTTGAATAACTGTGTAAAGCGCTAGAGCACTATTACGATGACTTACCTGCTGGGGTTGTCCAGAGGATCAGGTATGATGACTACCTGGGCATTGGGGATGATGGATGGCCACGACCTTACACGTTTCTCCTGAAAGACATAGGAACAGGAGAAAGACGTTTGAACGAACAATGTCAATTCAGTAGTATTCCTTCCCCCGTGGGGATACCGGGGGGTCTTTTGCATAAATAGTTCTCCCACCTTCTGGAAATTCTGTGCTTGTAACTTCCTCTAATCTGTCACTCTCTTTGACTCTGCATTTTCCCTTTGCTTACTGTCATCTACTATCTTTCTGCCTCACGAAACACTTTCAAAAAGATTTCCTCCAGCCGAAGTCGGACTTGCTGGGCCTAACTATTTCTTAGTTAGGCGCATAACGGCAGCATGACGCATCTGCGCTCATAATTGACAGGAAACTGTCTGAGCGATCAAAGAAGAAGAAGTAGTATTCCTGTTTTGTGGTAAGCTTTGTGGTGTGAATGTAGATGGAGGGGAAAATCTTGTATCTGCACGATCTGTGGTGGTCACAATAAGTCTTGTGCATGAGTGAGTGAGTGTGTGTGTATGTGTGTGCATGAGTGAGTGAGTGTGTATGTGCGTGAGTGCGTGCGTGCATGTGTGTATGTGCATATGCATGTGTGTGTGTGCATATGTGCGTGCGTGCGTGCATACGCATGCGTGTGTGTGTGTGCTGTGCGTACATATGTGTGTGTGTGTCTGTTTGTTTGCATCTGAGTGTATGAGTGAACCTGGGGTTCGAATCCCGGCCACGCCCTTTCTTTCTAGTTTGACAGAAAAATCAAACTGAACATCGAGTCCTTCGATTGGGGACTTAACGCTAGTCTGACCCGTGCGCTTAGCACACACAACAATCCCACGGCGGTTAAAAGTCGATAAGAGCAGGGAGAAATCCTGCTGCCTGGCATGACCAAACCGATAGTTAGGTTTCATATGTCTTCACCCCTCCCCCCCAAACAAATGGGTCGGTAATGCGCTTGCAGTGATGCGCTATCCAGGGAAGAGCAGTCCGAATTTCAGAGATGTCTCTGTGACTAGAATATACCACATACAGTCTTCAAATGTTTTGGTCACACCATCAAATTAGACTATTAGTGACTTGGAGGCTGCGCAATGCGTATATACTACTTTTAGAGTGAGTGAGTGTGAGTGTGAGTGTGTTGATTGATTTGATTGATTTAATTTAAAGTCTGTTCACACAATGGTGATATTAGACTGGGGGGGGGGAGGGGAAAAAAAGAAGAAGTGAGTTTGTGAGTGTGTGTGTGTGTGTGTGTGTGTGTGTGTGTGTGTGTGTTTATGGACCATAGACCTTTTTTCGCAGTATCCAGGCAAGACCAATCCGGCTACCGTAGCGGTCCCCGAGGGCAAGCCCCGACCGGCACAGCTCCTGCTCTTCATTTACCACTACTTTGATCTATGGCCCCCTAACCCTATCTTGAATTGAGAATGGCATGTTATTGAGCTCCCTCTTGAATGATACTAAGGAGGGAGCCTCAGCTGCTGAAGCTGGAAGGGAGTTCCACACAGGAATGACCCAGGGGACAAATCCGCTACAAGCATATTGTCCTTACGGTGTTGGGCGGGGTCTGTATGCCCACTTCCAGCAGGTCGACAAAGTTGGGGGTCTGGCCCAGGCCAAACACCTCAAAGGGGAGCTGCAGGGAGAAGTAGGACGACTGCGACAACTGGGACGCTGGACACAGCAAACAATGGCAATTTGTGACAGAGTATAGGAAAACCAGGCTAAAGTCGGAAATTATCACTTTTGACGTTTTTATATAATCTGAAAGTTTAAATTCTAGAGACTGAAAAGCAAAAAACAGAATTGATCTATCTGGCATAGTCTTTTTTCTATAATTTTTTAAAGTTGACAAAATACACAGAATCAAGTATAACTAAGCTACCTGTTTTTGTGCATTGCTAAGAATGTCTCTCAGCGACTTTTGCCGGGTTTTCCCATACTCTGTCACATTTGGTTAAATAGGATAACATTTAGGATGCACACGTGTAGGTGTGTGTGTTGGTGTATGTCTGAGAGTAAGAGAGAATCTGAGGGAGAGACTGATACATGATTATGTAATCTGATTTTGTTACCTTTTTTTTTTCTTTTCTTATATTGGTTGTCCATCCATGTGCATGCTTTCGTTGTTGTTGGATTGTGTCTTGTGCAAAACCAAAATGATTGCAAAACCAAAATGATTTCCTTTGTATTATGATCAATTGGCTGATTAAAGATTCTTGAACCTTGAATAACGGCTTAATTAGTGAATGTCGTTTTCTTGACATTTGTAATGCCCAAAGACGGTGGTTTCGGTTATCATGAATTCCAGTCTTACAAACGACACACACACACTCTCTCTCTCTCTCTCTCTGTCACACACACATACACACAGATAACCAGACGCACACACACACACAGATAGCCAGACACACACAAACACACACACAGATAGAGACACACACAGAGGCACACAACACACACACACACAGAGGCAC
>CM065699.1:18371912-18409412 GCA_017654935.2 Phymorhynchus buccinoides
TACATTGACTTGAACTTGATATATTATGTATTGCCATCCCCATTTCTCGCCTTCCCTTGAAATCGGAATGATGAATTAATGGGTTTTCATGTTATTTAATCCTTGTTTCAAGCCTCTCCATAAAAAAAACAAACTGCCCATAGTGTTCTATTTAGCAATCAGTGTTTTGACAGAGTGGGGTGTCAAGGAATGTCAGAACTTCAATGAACTGTGCAACCCTAAACCGTTCTTCAGATTCTTATATTCTGCGTGTCCCTGAGGAGTCTGAACCGATCATTTGGAAGTTGAAGTCCCATGTACTTGAGATTTCATGCTTCTGTACTGATTATGCAGTGGAAATGTGGCAAGCCCCCCCCCCCAAACTGAATGACTGACATTTTAGTTTAGATAGCCAAATTTTGTGATGGACAAAACAGTTTTACATAAGGATTGAACAGAGACCAGTAACTATTGCGAAACTGGCAGATGTGTTTCATGGTTCCAATTCAGTTGGATTCAGTCTCATCAGTTATTAATTCAGTTTCGTTGATAACGTATGACGGACTATAAGGTGATACACGTTTTCCCCCAGACACACCCCTGCGCCTTAAATATGACTAACCAATATAGTAAGAAAATATAAGAACAAAATGTGAAGTTTGTGCACAAATTTGGGGGGGCATGTGCCTTATAATAAAATAATGTGTTGTGTCCGAAAAATAGGGTATATGATTTGATTCATCGACCTTTTTTGTTTTCAGACCCTGCAGGGGCAGCGGCCCATCCTGGTGGGGTGCTACACCAACATGCCCTGGACAGTTCTGGAGGGCATGCTGCATTCTGCCCCAAGGACATCGTCCGCGTGGGCAGCCCGCTGCAAGCAAACCCCGCCTGGAACCCTCAACCTTAAGAAACCTGCGCCGCAACGCTCGCGTCAAAAAAGTGCGTCAGCAGTCCATTCACTTCAGCATCAACGACTGCAGGATGAAGTTGAATCGCTTAAAGCGGACTTGGATTCTGTGTCGTCGAAACTCGTGGCCGCCACGACAGGCATCAGCAGCGCTGAAGCGTTGAAGGTTTTCATGCTACAGGGGCAGTATGAGCGCTGATGAATAAGCGAGGTTTGTTCGGAAGGAGGTGGTGGGTGGTCAGCGGGTGGTGATGATGGAGTGGTTGTCGAAAGGGGGCCGTATCTCAGAAGGTGGCTGACGAGGGTGATCCGTACCCTATGCTGGCGGGGGAGGTCACGAAGGAAGATCATCAGGGGAAGGGCGTGTGGGAGGACAGCAGGTGGACCCCCAGGCCGTGTCATAGCTTGCCTGTCACGGAGCGCGCTCAGGTTGTACAGGTAAGTGACGGCCAAAATGAGCTTAACTCACTTCCCACCACAACACGCCCAACGGTAACCTTGCTATGAAATACCATGTCAAAGGAAAATAACTGCGCAATTCACTACAGAAGGTAATAAAAAAATATGCTATCAGCATGTGCATCTCTTATGTGCGATGCAAAGAAAGTGTACATCAATCAATCAATCAATCAATCAATCAATCAATATCAATCAATATTCAATCAATAAAACAAATCAAATCAATCAATCAACAGTATCATCAATCAATCAATCAATATCAAATCAATCAATAAAATCAAATCAATCAATAAATCAACTCAATATCCATCAATCAATATCAATCAATCATCAATCAATCAATATCAATCAATCAATATCAATCAATCAATCAATATCATCAATCAATCCATCAATATCAATCAATCAATATCAATCAATCAATCAATATCAATCAATCAATCAATCAATCAATCAATATCAATCAATCAATAAATAAATCAATCAATCAATATCAATCAATCAATCAATCAATCAATCAATCAATCAATCAATAAATCACTCATGTTTATTGACCCCAGAAGGAAATTTTTTGTACAACGAAAAATTACAAACTAAGACAACAGTAAAATATCAACCACTTTACGAGGACAGACAGTGTGCATAGTACATGCCAGACATGCATAATTATATTTGTATCAATGAGTATTGTCTTGTGATGCTAGCACACATATGTATTCACTATCGTGTACGGGCTGCATATTGTGAGAGTGCTCTGTGTCTTCTTGTTGTTTTTGGTTCTACGGTATTCTGCCTTAAAATGTAAACTTCTTTTGTCTTACAATTGATCAGGTTTTTTTTCTGCTCGTTTTACGAAAGCAAGGTGGCTCTTCAGCAAGACGCAGCAAGGACTGCGCACCAGGCTCAACCCAGAGGAGATGCGCACTGGCTGAGCGGCCCGACACCAGATTCTCCCCGACTCCATCTTGCGACGCGTCATCCCCAACGCCCTCTTCCAGGCGATTGTCCAACCCTGTCGGAGCAGCTCGCGCGCCAGAGGGCGTTCCTCGTGAGGGGGTGGGGGGGGTGGAGGAAAAAGAAGAAGGCTCCGGAGTGGTGAAGAGGGATCCTGGAAGGATGGACATGCGTGGGCTCAGCAGTGGCGCCTCGGAGCGCTGAGGCACCTTCACGAAGCACAGGGACTGCAGCTGTACAGTTGAGGGGTGGTGACGATGAGTTTATGGCCCTGTCGACTGACAAGGAGGGGGTAGCTATGTTTTCGAGCGTTCTGCGCCTGTACACCCTTCGCCACCAGTCATTTTCAGCCAAAAAGCCCATAAAACTAATTGGGTAGAGAAGAAAAATGATGCACCAAAACGTCTCCGGGTCCTAACCTGGTCGTCAAATTTTTTAAATTTTTTCCCCCCATACATACTCCAAATCTAATCAAACCAACCTTACACACACTTGTATCCCCCAAAACCATTTTTATCGTCATTTGGGGGAAAAAAAAGGGGCCCCTTTTAAAAAAAAATTTTTTTTTTTTATGTTTGTACATAGCTTCATCTTTTTCTCCCTTTTTAAACTGACCTCATTTGATATTTTAGATTTATTAACAATAAAGATTGCATTTTAAATTTGTGGTTCCTGAAATTTTAAACTATAGCTCAGGTAGTCGCCTTCTCGGATAACATTATTCTATAGTAATAGTTACTAGCGCAACGCCTAGTACTGGTAATGCCCAGTACTGGTAACGCCATGTCCTGGTACACTGAGTAATGGTTTCGCTGGGTCCGCAAAATATTATTATTGCTTTTGTCTCTATTCCTCTTTCCATCTTCTTCACTCTCCCGTTCTACTACCCACCGCACCCCCGCCCACCCCAACATAGCGGACGTCCCGCCTACGCCCTCCTGAAGGCAATCGGCCCCAAAATACCAGAGATACGCGCATTTGCCAAACCGTGCAAATGACACTGCCGCCTCAGTTGCCGTTGTTATCGCCCTGGTAGGGCTCACTATCAAATTTGAAGCGATTGGTCGAAAAACGGCGGAGTTTTATAAGGCCCGTTTTGTTGTTTCACCCACACACACACAACACACACACACACAGACACACAACTTTGCCTTTTTACTATAAAATTGGTTGCTTTACTCTACAAAGGAACTTAAAATCGGAAGTGTTGTTGTAGCATTGATCAACACAGAGCGTTTAGGTATGTCCCTAAAACAACTGAATCATCTGTCGGACACTAGAATTATTATGACTCCTACAATTTGAGGAATTATAATTCTCTGTACTGCAGCTTTAGAAGACTAGCTGGCTTTTAAGGATTACCCAAGCCACAAGATGGTCTCTTGGCTGAGAAAGTAGGGATGCATCGTGGGCAAGGCATCTACGCTCTAAATTCCTGCCCAGAGTTTTGAAATAGCTGTTGTTTCTCTGCTATCTTTAGGACATAGTCGGTCGACCTGACTAACTAAAATGCAAAGAGGTTTGAAATGTGTCTCCAAAATGTCATATTTTTAAGATACTCCAACTTGTATGTTTGTGATTGTAAAGCAGAGTTCAGACCATTTTTTTCTCTAAAGAACAGTTTGGTATTTTACTCTGCTATTGCATCCAGCCAGGACAGTTCAAAATGCACAGTTGAAAACATTTCATCGGTTTCCTGATCATCTGGTATCAATCTTGAAAGTTAACCATTTGTCTTTAACTATAATCATCCACCGCATTAATATAAAACCCAATTTTCTTTTGCTTGCTTGTTAAGTGGAGAGCACACTACCGATTGCTGTGATTTAAATCTATGTTTGTTTTTGTTCTTAACAGTGAAAGTAGATATGTTTTTCTTTCTGTTTGCTTTCTGTTGACAATCAGTTTCCACATGGTTCCATTCTTTTTTCACATGCAGTCTCGAGAGAAGAGTTTTAGAAAGTTCAGTTCTATGCAGGGTTTTGGGCAGAGACAAGGTGACCCAGATGTGCTGGAAACGGCATGGGGCGCAAATCTCTTGCCTCATACAGAAGGAAAGGCGCTCAGAGCTAGATTCTTGGCGCTGACGGAGAGTGAGATTGCTCCGGGGACAACATTCTGGAAGAGGTATGATAGGCACCACTCGAGCTGGCATTTCCAGGAGAGTATCCACAGGAGAGTTATGGGGCGGCCTCAGACATCAGACGACACGTATGATTCTGGCATCGGGTCCGCACCTGGCTGGGACTGCATAGACTTCTGCCAAGATATGACGCTTTCATCTTGGAGGGTGAGGATGGATTGATGATTGGACGAATGATATGTATGATGAATGATTTGATCTATGTTTGTGCTGGGACTGCAAGCAACTTTCTGCCAGAACTGGGCTGCTCACGCGAGAAAGTTGGAGGTAAGGGATTGATGTATGATGATAATGATGATGATTTGGATGCTATATTTGGGCTCGAGACTGCAAGACTTCTTGGCCAGAATGCCGGCTTTTCACAATTGGAGGTTAAGGTATTGATGATTGGACGATTGGATGATAATGATTGATGATTGGTTATGATGATAGATAGGATGATTTGATCTATGTTTGGCTGAGTACTGCAAGACTTCCTGCCAGAGTATGCTGCTCATGGCACTTGGAGGTGAGGATGGATTGATGATTGGACGATGATGATGATGAATTTTGATCTATGTTTGTCTAGTACTGCAAGACTTCTGTATTCTGCTGCTAGACGCAGACTTACTTGGAGGTAAGGAGATGATGATGGTGACGATGATGAATGATGATGATGATGGAATTTTTGATCTTATAATTCTGGCTAGTACTGTAAGACTTCCACTGGCTGCCAGATAGCGCAGCTGTACTTGGGAGTGTAAGGATTGATTTCTGGACGATGATAGATGTATGAATGAATGATAGATATTGATCTACTGTTTGGGCTGGTACTGACATTGCGGCAAGACTTCTGGCTGCCTCAGAGCGGCAGCTTACTTGGAGGTAAGGATTTAAATGATTGGACGACAATTGATGATTTAATGATGATGATGATTTGATGCTACATGTTTGGCTGGTACTGTAAAAAGTAGCTGAAAGACTTCCATCCAGGTAATGCTGCGGCATTTGGATGAGTGAAATAGTTATGATATAATGGTAGATTATGATGATTTTGGTGTTATCATTGGGATCTACTAGATGCGAGCTGGAAGGAGACACCGACATAAGGGAGGAAGACAACAAACATTTCTATCATCAATGAATGTTGCGATGATGTATGTTTGCTGATGATGATGATAGATGTTCTTCTTACGATCGCTTCAGACTGGCATAGGCGCTCTAGTGGGCAGCAAACAGCCAAGACTGTCACTAAACCAGCAAAGGGCCAAATATTCTTCTGGCTCCCCGAACTGGTGTGGTTCGGGTGTGGTGTGATGATGATGTTGTATGACTTAGTCGTAATGATGAGAGAAAAGGTAATATAGAGTTGGAGAGATGTGAAGGAGAAAAGGGGGAGCCCTATACGCTAATGTCAGTGAAGATGGTGACGAGGTCCGTACTGATGATGATAATTGTTTTATGGCTGCAGGTCCTTGTAGACCAGCTGGAAGGAGAGAATGACATGAACCAAGAAGACAGCAAAGATTTGAACATCGAAGAGGAAGCAGAAATCATCCAGAAATCACGACATTTAGACCTTGATGATGACGATGACTTGTTTGACTTCAACAAGACAAAGGCCAGGTATGTTGAGAGAGAGAGAGAAGGAATGAGGAAGAGAGATCGAGATAGAGAGGGAAAAGAGAGATAGACTAGTACATACGAGACACATGCATGCACTCAGCACACACACTCACTAACAACACACACAGATCGCACAACACACACACGCACACACACTACACACACACACACACCACACATATACACACACTCTGTCCAGGCTCTCGTGCCCAGAGTTTCTTTCCTCCTCTGAAGACCTGTGTGAGTCTGTGCTGAAGACCTGCTGTCCCCCTCTCCCCAGAGTTTCTTTCTCCTCTGAAGACCTGTGTGAGTCTGTGTTAAACACCTGCTATCCAGTTCTCCCCATAGTTTCTTTCTCCTCTGAAGACCTGTGTGAGTCTGTGCTAAACACCTGCTGTCCAGCTCTCCCCAGAGTTTCTTTCTCCTCTGAAGACCTGTGTGTGAGTCTGTGTGAAGACCCTCTTTTATCCAGCTCTCCCCATAGAGTTTCTTTCTCCTCTGAAGACCTGTGTGAGTCTGTGTTGAATACCTGCTGTCCGGCTCTCCCCAGAGTTTCTTTCTCCTCTGAAGACCTGTGTTGAGTCTGTGTTATAAACTTACCTGCTATCGGCAGCTGCACCACGCAGAGTTTCTTTCTGCCTCTGAAGTACGCTGTGTGAGTCATGTGTCTAAACACCTGCTGTCCAGCTCTCCCCAGAGTTTCTTTCTCCTCTGAAGACCTGTTTGAGTCTGTGTTGAAGACCTGCTGTCCAGCTCTCCCCAGAGTTTCTTTCTCCTCTGAAGACCTGTGTTGAGTCTGTGTTGAAGACCTGCTTTCCAGCTCTCCCCAGAGTTTCTTTCTTCTCTGAAGACCTGTGTTGAGTTGTGTTAAACACCTGCTGTCCAGTTCTCCCCAGAGTTTCTTTCTCCCCTGAAGACCTGTGTTGAGTCTGTGTTGAAGACCTGATGTCCAGCTCTCCCCAGAGTTTCTTTCTCCTCTGAAGACCTTCTGTGTGAGTCTGTGTTGAAGACCTGCTATCCAGCTCTCCCCAGAGTTTCTTTCTCATCTGAAGACCGTCTGTGTTGAAGACCTGCTGTCTCTCCCCAGAGTTTATTTCTCATCAGATGACCTGTGTATGTGTGTGTGTGCGTTCGCACGTTTGCTTGTGTGTGTGCATGTGTGTGTGTGTGCACGCGCGCGTATGCGTGTGTGTGTGTTTCTTCTGCTTTCAGCGGCCTAGACGTCAAAGCAGCCATGGAAGAACTAGGAATGGAATCATCGTTCTCAGTATCAGCCGCTGCCGCAGACGACGAAGGGTTCTCAGTGCCCGTGTACCACCGCAAGAAACAGCTGAGGACGATCAAGAAAGTCCTGGCCTCTTCCCAGCCCATGTCGGAAGAGGAGGCGAGCCGCAAGGTGAATCTGTGGAGCGATCAGCTGACTGTGGAGGACAGGGTGAGACTGTACCTCTTCTGGAAACACAGCTACGAGGTGAAGACACACATACATCATACTTGAAACTTGAACATTCTTGAAATGTTTAATGAGGATGAACTGAATAAGCAAAACAAAACTTCTTTTCATCAGGTCCTCAAACAAATAAAATAATTAGCAAGCAAAATTGAAAAAAAAGGAAAGACTTTGTATGACAAACAGCTATATTATTATATGCATCGATCATTAAACATGACAGCAAAAGAACGCGCGAAATGGTACCCACCAATAATAATAATAATAATAATAATAAATAATTAATATATAATATAATGATAATAATAAAACAGTAATATGCAGAGGATTACACAATGCATACAAGCAGTGATGATTCTAGAGCGCGTCCTGGGCGAAATCGCGGCGAAATTTACGCTGATGACGCCTAAATGAAAAGCCACTGGCGTCCCCTATGACGCTAGGGGCTAAAAAAATGCGGACGCGTTTTTAAACCACACAGAGTGCGACATTACAAAATTGCACTGCTGGCATTTGCGTATAGCCAGTAAGCCGGAAATGAATAATCCCGCTTTCGATAGCGGGCGCGCCATTGGACGTCAATGCTTTATTACGAGTTGAGTCTTATGAGTGGAGCGTGTCCGAGTGAGAAGATGGAGTAGTGAGAGGTCTGGTGTTGTGGCAATCATGAAGCGAACATCAACACTGTTTGATTATGTGTTCAAGTCATCCAAAACACCTAAAGTGTCTGACTTAGAAGAATCTGGCCAAACATCTCGATCTGTTGTGAATGAAGATACGGCTGCAGTAGTCGTAGAAGATTCGGGGCCAACATCCAGTGACAATGAACTTGAATTTGCTGACGCACGTGGCGATGGTCATGAGGAGGTTCAAAACAAAAACCAGTGCCAGTGGTGGTAGGCCTAATACTCACATCAAAACAAGAACCTTTCAGAAAGACTGGCTTATAAAATGGCTTGTGGTTAGAAAACCGAGACGACGGCGCTGTGCGGGGCTTCGCATGAAATGTAGGTAGCTTCGTATAAAATAAAAAGAGCTCGCCACTATGAGAGTTCTGTATTTGCGACAACCACAAATTTCACTTTTTCTGTACTTTAACCATTTACACTAACTGAGCTAACCCTATACCCTAAACCCTAACCCTATCCCTAAACCCTCAGAAAAAAAGTGAAATTTGTGGTTCATGCTCAATGTCGGCAAATATAGCACTGTCATAGGTAGCGAGCTTTTTATTTTTTACGAGCTACCTATATTTCATTATGCGACGATGGCATTGAGGTGCTTGTTTTATATCAAACTGGGACCCGGACCATTTTTTTTTTTGACCATGAAGAGTCCCTAGGACCCTCTTTTTTCATCTTTAGGGGTCCTTGGACCCCCTTTTCTAAAAGTCTAGAATCATCACTGAGGGCTACAAATACTATAAGCAGTCAGATATAACAATTAAATCAAAGGAACAAGTACAACATGTAACATGAATCATAACGCATACCTAAGGCACTTACGTCTAACAATACGCACGTAATGCACGCACGCACACAGCAATGCATGCACTGCTACGCACGCACGTGCACGCACACATGCACGCACACACATTCACACACACACACACACACAAACATAATGAGAGGAGAGAGAAGAGAGAGAGAGAGAACAGGGTGGAGGCAATCACATACTGTTAATAACACTGTTGAAACAAGAAACAAGATAAACAACTATTACAATTGTTTGAATAAATAGTCATGATAACAGCTTTTGAATGATGCCAAGGTACTTTTTGTTTTAATATAGTCTTTGAATTTCGTTCCATAGTTTGACCGTCCCCCAGCCCGAGTATATCAAAGATGTCATAGAGATTAATAGAGAGACAGAGAGAGAGAGAAGATTAGAATATACCCATTATGTCAATTTTTGTAAAGATCCATGTCAAATAAATACAAAGCCTACAGTGAGAAGCTCCCTTATAAGACCTCCCATTATAAGACTCCCTCCCACATTGCCCTCTTCTTTGTAATTATTAACTCTCTCAACACTAATGAATGAAAAATGGTGTTTTACGTCCTCTCGGGTCTGGAACAGACACATATATGGGGCATTTGTAGATACAAAGATGGTGGGAACAATACTGGAGGCAATGCCCGGAGGCAGTGCTACACCAGTAAAGTCCCGATTTTTTAATAATACCAGATAATGTGTAGCTAGTAACCATGCTTCGGTTAAACCTCATCGGCTATGGTACTGCCACACACTGACTGCTCTCAAGTTTTTCTGGAATGGTCGGTTGTAATGGAAACACATGAACTCGCACTTGTCCGGAGACAAGGCGAATCCATTGTTTTGCAAATAATTAATAATTAAATTTCCTGAACGACTAAGTGGTGAAAATATATGTTTTACGTCCTCTCGGTCAAAGACACATATGCAGGCATGAAAGACTTCCGGCAGTTTCGCGGAAAATCCGCGGAAAACGCGCCAATTCCGCGTAAAGGACCGATCTTGCCGTATTCTTATATATACAAGTCTGTATTTGGCGATTCTCAAACTGGTTAACTTACGGAAGTTCGCTTTAGCTCACTCGCTTCCGTCCTTGTGCGAAGGAAGGCGAAATGAGTAGCTCCCGCTCAACAAAAGTAGCGATGTTAGCTGGAAAAAAAAACTGTGTGTGGAAGGCTATTTGTGCCGACCAAATTTTCGGACCCCCTCCTCGCTGAATAAAACTTGTGACGTGAGGTAGGTGAAACGGTGGTTTGAAAATTTTGGGGGGGAACGTTGTGCACTTACGCTTCGGCTTCTTGCCCCCCCCCCCCCCCCCCCCCCCCCCCCAGCTCAAGAAAAACTTCAGACGTCAGGTGAAAATCCGGGTGGAAGGATTTCTCGGACGAAAATGTTTCCTCTTTTTTGATCTTCATCCACTTTCATGCCTGCATATGGGACATTTATAAATACAAAGATGGTGGGAACAATACTGGCTGCAATGCCCGGAGAGGCAGTGCAACACCAGTAAAGTCCCAAATCTATTCTATCATGTTACCGTTTCACTACGAATGAGTTATACCTTCCAATTTGGAGCAAATGCCAATTTACCAAAGACCAAAAAGCTCTAGTCTTAACAAGACTAGATTACTTCCCTTGGTCTACACAGCCAATACCACTAAGCTGCCGTGGAACCCACTCACTACGTCACTTCCGGAGAGGCAACTTCAAGTCATAATAAAAAAATTTCCAACTTGGAGCAGCCATGTTCTTCTTTGCTCTTCAATTTATTTCGTTTTTCTAACTCTTATTGTCGCCATCCGCCTTGTTTTGGGTTGCCCCTCTCCCTTGGGGCTGCAGGTTTGTCGGCACATAGCTTTGGGGTATTATTTTTTCGTTTTTACTTTGCTAAATAATTTTTGAAAGTAGTTGCTGTGCTTACGTGCTTTGTGCCCCCGGACGCCATGTCGTCCGTCGATCCTGTTGTTTCGGCTCACTCTAGTGGGGTCTCTAGTAAGCCCTCTCGGGAGGATAAGGGGAGGTGTTCAGATACACCTCAAGCTTCTTCTTCCTCTAGCTCTCGTAAGCATTCGAGTTCTAGGCCGAAGTCTTCCTCTTCTTCGTCGTCGAAGAAGGAGCAACCCCCCCCCCCCCCTCCTCTCCCTCAGCCTGTGGTTTCTGAGTCTTCTGCGGTGGTGTCAGAACAGGTTATTTCCCTAGTGGATTCGTCTACTCTGGTGGCAGACATGCTTGCCGAGTTTAAAAATAAAGGTTTAGTTTTGGTCCCTTCAGCCTCCTTGACCGATTGGTCGGTTAGACCTGGTAGGCAAATGGACTTGACGACTGACTTGACCTCGGACAGACCCGCACGGTACCCTCACGGGACACGAGAAGACAACCAGTGTGTACGTTCCCCTCGCCTTACCATGAATGATAATGATGAACCTACTTTGTACTCAGTTGAGCAGCTGGCCCAGAGGGAGCGCGTTACGGGCATCTCCATCTTCCCCCGAGAGGAAGACCTCGAGTCGGACGGTCGGTCCTTCTCCCAGCGTGACGTGGAAGCTGCTCGCTCCATCGACGCCCACAGGAAATCCCGTCCTGACGCCGTCCCCTTCTACGGCTCTCGATCTCGCAGGAGCGAATGTCTCCCCTCTTCTCTCGTTGATGATCAGTCTCACGATGATCGGCAGTCTTGTAGCCCGTGTAGGGCGAGAAATACGGACGTGCATTTTACCCAGCAGAGCCGTTGCCCGCGTAGGGCCTTGCCTCGGCGGTCTCTTGAACACGGAATTTGCGATGACTTCGACGACTACTCGCCCAGGCCCGTGCGCCGTGCCGGCGGCACGCGGCCACCAGTCTCCACCGTTACGGACACCCGTCACAGAGCGACACCTTCGGGGGTGGACCCCCCGATGCCTGTTCTGGAGCCCGTTTCACGTCAACCTGGCCCCCGTCATACGGTTGAGCTTCAGCCCCCCTTGGATGCTCGTCAAGCCAGGCATTCCTCGAAGCGTCATGCGGCGCGGCCTCGAGGGTCTTCCGTGGATGAGGAGTTTGATTCGTCGCCGCGTGAGGGTTTGGATGACTTCGACCTAGCCGTTCAGGACGAAGTGTTTCGCATCATGAGGACTGGGTCTCAGGGGTCTCAGTGGTCCTCGTCGAGGTCTGACCACGGCTACGATCAACTTTCTCAGTCTGAGCGGGACAATAGTGTGTCTGACCCCCCTGTGTGTTCAGACCCAATCCCTTCGACCGGCAATTATCAAGGCTATCTGCACATCCTTCAGCCCTACTGCAAGGACATCAAGCCGATGGTGCAGCTCGAATCATCTCAGACAGCGGGACAGCCGCAGTTCTTTGGCGAGCTGCAAGCGCAGAAGGAGGCCCGTCTAGCGCTTCACACCTCTCCGTTCGTCCGCCAGGCACTGCGTAAGGCTGACTCTATCCTGTGGGCTCAACCGCCACCGTTGCCCGTGGACGACGACGACATCTCTCCTTCCCCTCAGCCGGAACCGGTCCCGTCTCAACCTGGCTCGTTTGTGAAGAAGGACTTCTTCCCGCCGTTTCAGCTGGCAAACCCCTTCGTGCCTGTGCCTTCGCACTCGGAGGTGTCCCAGCAGGATCGTTCCGCCCTTAGCTATGGGCGCAGGATGAGACAGACTTCGGTTCTCATGGGCCAGCCGGCCTTCAACAACTTGGAGAGATCCATGTTCTCTATTCTTCGAGCCTCGTCGTTAGCCACGTCAATGCTTCAGTCTCTGGCGCAGATCGCCGGTTCTACGGCCGCTTCCAAACCTGAAGACTTCAGGCTGCGTGATGGTGTCGACGAGCGTGCCCTGGGCGTTGCCTTGGCTTCTCTCAACCAAGCTGTGAGCTCCATTTCGTCCGTGGCCTCCTCTACTAAAGTGCAGCTAGCGGCCACGTTCAGGGACGCGGTCCTCAAGGATTGTAAAGTGCCTCTCTCCCTGTTGGATCGTTCGAACATTCGCTCTGGCCCCACCGATCCTCGCTCTACTTTTCATCAGGCTTCCCTCAAGGACAACCTGGAGCGGGTCAAGAAACGAAGACTGGACTTGGGCCAGGAACGTATCATGGAGTTGGCTACCAGGGCTGCCGGCCGGGGGTTTGCTTCCCCCCAACCTAAGCGCGCGCGTCTGGACTTTAGGCCTCCTCCCTCTATCCCCATGAGAACCGGTTCGTCTCGAGGGCGTTCCTTTCGCTACCCCAGCTACCAGTCAGCGGGACAGCGTCAACGCCCCTCATACCAGCGTCGCCCTTTGCCCACCAACCGCCGTCCTCCGTCCTCGGGACGGGGATCGGGCACCTCGGGTTCTTCCCGGTATGCCCGTGCCCCGTTCCCAGCACGGAAACAGCCTTTTCAGTAGAGCCCGCACGACCTTTGGGGGATTCAGGCGCTTCAACCGACTCAAGTGTGGGTTCCCTTCTGAAATGCCTTTCAGAATGGGAGCACTTGGTCGAAAGCCCTTGGGTCCGTCAGGTCGTGCGGGTCGGCTTCAGGTTCCCCTTTTCCAGGGAACCTCCCCTGTCTGCCCAACCCATCTCTTTCCCGCCCCCTCAAGACCAGTCAAAATTCGAAGCGATCGACAAGGAAGTCGCTGCACTCTGTCAAAAGGGTGCCATTGTGCAGATTGTGCCTACGGAACCGGGTTTCTACTCTCGACTGTTCGTGGTCCCCAAGAAAAGCGGAGAATTTCGCCCGGTCTTGGACTTGTCCCCCCTCAACAAGTTTATTCGCACCGACAAGTTCAAAATGGAGACGGCAGCTTCGATCCGTCTCTCCATTCTCCCGAACGACTGGGCTACTTCCATCGACCTGAGGGACGCATATTTTCACGTGGGCATCCACCCTTCACGTCGGCGTTTCCTGCGCTTCGTCTGGAAACACAAGACTTATCAGTTTGTTGCCCTTCCGTTCGGCCTGTCCCCGGCCCCTTGGATCTTCTCAAGAATCACCAAGGAACTCGTTCGTCTCGCCAGGTCCCAGGCAATTCGTCTTCACGTTTACCTGGACAATTGGTTGTTGCTAGCAGCTTCGCAAGCCCTATGCCTCTCTCAAACAGACACTCTTGTTCGACTGTCCAGGACCCTGGGTTTTCGCATTCACGACGGGAAGTCGGAGCTGACTCCTTCGACCTCCTTCAGCTACCTCGGCATGAGGTTCAATACAGAGCGGTTTTCAGTGCAACCGTCGGAGACTCGAGTCAAAGCCATATTCGAGATTGTCTCGACGTTCAGACTGAGGACTTCGCTCTCTGCTCGTCAGCTTCTCCGCCTCCTGGGGCTTATGGAATCGGTAGCGGATTTGCTTCCTCTCGCGCGGGTGCACAAGCGGCCACTGCAACGACTGCTGTCGCAAAGGAAACTGTCTCAGATGCCTCTCGAGCAACTAGTGTCTCTCGGCGATTGGTTCCTCGACTCGACGGAACAGTGGATGAATCTCGAGTGGCTCAACAGCTCGGTGCCTATCCGCCCCATGCAACAGCAACAGTTTCTTCACACGGATGCCTCAACGACGGGCTGGGGCGCCCATTTGGATCGGGTCGAAGTTTCGGGCCAGTGGACTTCGGCAGAGAAGGACTGTCACATCAACCTCTTGGAGATGGAAGCAGTAGCCAGGGCCCTGAAGTCTTTTGCACTCCTCTCCGGGAAATGGGTCACTGTCTGCGGAGACAATACGACAGCTCTCTCTTATCTTCGCCGCCAGGGAGGAACACGGTCTCCGGCCCTTTCGATGAAAGCGGAAGGGATTCTTCTCTGGGCCCAGTCAAGAAAGATCGTGCTCTCAGTGGAATACGTCCCAGGGAAGTTGAACGTCCTAGCGGATCAGCTGAGCAGGAAAGGACAACTTCTCCCCACGGAATGGACCGTCGCTCACCGGTCCCTCCTCCCGCTGTGGCACCTTTGGGGGAAACCTCACGTGGACCTGTTTGCCACAAAGTACAATTGCAGGCTTCCTCTCTATGTGTCACCTATGAGGGACCCCCAGGCACTAGCGCGCAACGCTTTCTCGATCTCCTGGACAGGAATGTCAACTTATGCGTACCCTCCCACGTCTCTGCTCACCAAAGTGCTGGAGAAATACTGCCGCGACAGGCCCCGCTTGATTGTCATCGCCCCGTTCTGGGAAACGAGCCCTTGGTTTCCAGAGCTCGAGAGCCTGTCTCACGTGCCAAGCGTCCCGCTTCGTCTCACAAGGGACACTCTGCTTCAGCCTCGCTCCGGTGTAGGACACGCCAACCCCCAGCTGTTTCAGTTGACCGCATGGCTACTATGCGGGCCGGGTTGCGAGCACGACTCTTACCAGACAAAACTGTTGACCTAGTCCTTAAGGCTCGTAGGCAGAGCACCAATAAGCTTTATGACATTAGGTGGGCTTCTTGGTTCGGGTTTTGCACAGCCCAGGGCATTCCCCCCCTAGACCCTTCTGGTCCACAGTTCACCCAGTTTTTAGCTCACCTGTACCAGGACCGCGGCTTATCCGCCCAGACTTTGTGTGGTTACAGGTGTGCCGTTGTTCATACCGTTGCTGTGGCAACGGGCAAGAGAAACCCTGTTTTTTCGTGTGCCATTGAAGTCTCCCATCTCATTGATGCTGTGCGTAATGTCTCTGTTTCGTCCGGTGTTCGCCTTCCGCAGTGGGATGTTTTTCTGGTCCTCTCATTTTTTAGGGATAAATGTGAGCCCATGTCCTCTTTGTCCTTGAAGTTACTAACTTTTAAAACGGTTTTTCTTCTCTCCCTGGCCACTGCTAGGCGGGTTAGCGGTGTTCATGCTCTTAGTGGTCTGGGTTCTGACGTTGAGTTCAATACTTCGGATCAGTCAGTCACCTTGTCTTTTCTGCCCGAGTTTAGGGCCAAGAATCAGCCTGCTCAGATTGCTTCCCCCTCAGTTACTGTTCAGAGTCTTTGCACCATTCTCGGCCCCGATGATTCGGATAGGCTCCTGTGCCCTGTCAGAGCCCTTAAGTATTACCTTAAGAGAACCTCCCCCTTCCGGGGGCACAAACGCCGTCTGTTCATCTCACTGAATGAGAAATACATGAGGGATATCTCGAAATCAACCATTTCTAGGTGGTTAGTGGGCGCTATTAAGTTAGCGTACTTAAGTGCCGACAAGTCATTGCCCTCTAACCCCCTGAGAGCCCATGAAATCCGGGCTATCAGCACATCCCTGGCTATGATCAAGGGAGTAGCGCTTTCCAGCGTGATGGAAGCAGCGTACTGGAAGTCTCAGTCCACCTTCACTAGCTTCTACCTGCGCCATTTCTCCGCCAGAAGGCAGGACGACACCTTCGGCATCAGGAAGGTGGTGCTTGCGCAGACTCCGGTTTCTCTGGCCTAACGGTAATCGTTTGTTATTTTTTGTTCTGATGTTGGTATGCATATGCTTATGCTGTTTGGGGGTATGGATGTTTTGATTGGTTATTTGTTATAATGTCCTCTCTCTTACAGGTTTTCCCTGGCGTTCCAGGTCAGGTTTGTCTTGTGGGTACTGTTTGTTTGGCTTGTTGGAGTGTAACTTCAACAATGTTTTCTTACCCACCTCCTCACTGGGAATCAACTCATTCGTAGTGAAACGGTAACATGATAGAATAGATTGGATGATTTATATTAATATAACTATCTATTATATCTATATACTTACCGTTTCACTACGATCAAGGTTCCCACCCACCTCCCTCCGACGAAAACATCATTGGGAAGGTTGGTTTTTAAGGAAAGAAAGGAGAAAATTTCTTATCATGACTTGAAGTTGCCTCTCCGGAAGTGACGTAGTGAGTGGGTTCCGCGGCAGCTTAGTGGTATTGGCTGTGTAGACCAAGGGAAGTAATCTAGTCTTGTTAAGACTAGAGCTTTTTGGTCTTTGGTAAATTGGCATTTGCTCCAAATTGGAAGGTATAACTCATTCGTAGTGAAACGGTAAGTATATAGATAGAATAGATAGTTATATTAACTAAAATCATTCAGTTTTTAACAATATAGATAGGTGTAGCGGTAACCACGCCTCGGTTAAACCTCATCGGCTATGGTACCGCCACATTGGGTATTGATCATCAAAGACACTAATATACGCTATAGCGTACATGTTCCGTGCAAACGTTCAACACTAGGCGGGTTTGCATCATTACATAAAAAAACATAGCCTAAAATTTGTAGTGATTCTGTTCAGTAGTTCACGAGATACAGCTGAACTTTTATATAAACTTCCTTGCACCATGTCCTCCCACCCCCACCCCCCCCCCCCCCCAATAAACACACCACTTTCCACCCTTACAGAACGCATAAAATACATAGCCCAAAATTTGAAGCGATTCTGTTCAGTAGTTCACGAGATACAGCTGAACTTTTATACAAACTTCCTTGCACCATGGTACACCACCACACAAAATTTGAAGCGATTCTGTTCACTAGTTCACGAAATAAAGCTGGGGGGAAATTACATAGCCCAAAGAAGGAAATTTCGGTTTTCAAGGTCAAACTTCAAGGTCAAGGTCAGCATGGTGTTGATTAACGAAAGGAAGCTTCCTTTTCAAGCTGTCTACCCCTCTGCCAATTTTAATCAAAATCCAAACAGTAGTTTTTAAGATAATCAATACACAGACACACACATACACACAAAAAACTAATCGCAATACCTCGGCCTCTGGCCGGGTAATTATTTAAAAAATAATGCTTAACCGCACAGTTTTGAAGATTTGTGGTATTGTTTATAATAATAAAAGCTTGTTATAATTCCAAAGTAAATTTTTTATTACTGTATTAGCAGATTTTAAAAAAAAGAATGACAAAGAAGACGAAGAGAGGGGTAGTGACTCGTTTTCATTCATTGCTGTCCTAAAAATAGACTAGGTCATTTCATTGGTTGAAAACTATTAAGTGGATGAGTATTTCTAACTTACTTACTGTTCCCGTTGCTTCGCCCACAAAAGATGCTAATTTTATTGTTGCCCAGTTTAACCCCCGTTCCGTTGGCGTCCCACAGAAACGTTCTTCTATTAATTATTTCATTGTAGAGAATGATGTTGATATTTTCTGCATCACTGAATCCTGGCTTCTGCCTTCGGGTGATGAAGCTAAATGCGCTGATCTTTCTCCCCCTGGCTACAAAACCATCTCCTATCCTCGCTCTTCACGTGGCGGAGGCATTGCCTTTGTCGTGCGTGAAAAACTGTGCCTCCATCTCACCTCTACCTCCCTCTTCCCCTTTCCACACTCCTCCTTTGAACTGGCCCAGCTCTCCGTTACTCTCCGTCAGCACTGCCTACAGCTTTTCTGCCTCTACCGCCCCCCTCCCAACAAGAAAAACAAACTTTCGGACTCCCTCTTCCTCGACGAGTTTCCCTCTTTGCTGGAGCACTGCAACACTATCAGCGGTGTTCCAATCATCATGGGAGACTTCAACATTCATGTTGATGTTCCCACTGACCCCCTCACCCTCCGCTTCACCGCACTGCTGGATGACTTCGACCTGCACCAGGCTGTGACCTTCCCCACCCACCAGAAAGGTCACACCCTTGACCTGGTTATCGTCAGGTGTGACGACGAAGACGTCCTGCGGTCCACTGCTCCTGACTCCTTCCTGGACTTTTCTGACCATCTCTGTGTTCTTTCCTGCCTCCGTTTATCTCGCCCTTCATGCCCTCCTGTGTATGCTGAGACCAGGAAGATTTCCTCCATCAACATCACTGCCTTCATGTCTGACCTCAGGGCCAGACTTGACTCATCTCTACAGCCTTCTGCCGACCAGCTCCACCACCTCCTGACCAGTCTACTCGACCTCCACGCCCCTGTCATCCATCGCAAGATCTCCAGTAGGCCTCCATCACCGTGGTATGCTTCTGTGGCACCTGAGGTGACTCAGGCTAAACAATAATGCTGCCGTGCAGAGCGCCAGTGGGTTAAGATGGACTTGAAATTCACAAACAGATTTTTCGAGCCATGAACAAAATTGTGTCTGACATTATAGATAAGGCCAAATGCTCTTGTTTGAATGCCCAAATTCTCGCTTGTAGTACTTCACGTCAATTGTTTAGTTTAGCCAACTCCCTCCTTGGTAAACCAAAGTCCACACCTCTACCTTCTTCTATCCCTGTGTCTGAACTCCCTCAACGTTTCTCTGATTTCTTTCACAGCAAGATAGCCACCATCCGCCACAATCTTGATTCTCAATCTGCTCCACCATCAACTGACTCTGTCCCTGATCCCTCCTTTTCTGGCAGTATGTGGTCTGAGTTCCGTTCTGTTTCCACTGATGAGGTTAAGAAGATTTTGACCCGAACTCAGACTAAAACCTGTGAACTAGACCCTCTACCTTCATCTCTCTTCTCCCAGTGTCTTGATGATCTCCTTCCTTACTTTACATCCATCATCAATGAATCTCTATGTTCAGGCCGCTTTCCAACTCATTTCAAATATGCAGTTGTCAAACCTCTCTTAAAGAAGCCTAGTCTCGATCCTGAAAATCTAAAGAACTATCGGCCTGTCTCTAATCTTTCATTCCTAAAGGTGGTTCTTAAACAGCTGTCTGACCATCTTCAGGTAAACGATCTTTTCTATCCAAAACAGTCTGCTTATCGAGCAGGTCACAGTACTGAGACAGCCCTCTTAAAGATAACGAACGACCTGCTCACTGCCTTGGATGAAAATAAGGTTTCTCTTCTCTCTCTCCTTGATCTTTCTGCAGCGTTTGATACTATTGACCACTCCATCCTCATTTCTAGACTTCACACCTCCTTTGGTCTATCTGGGGCTGTTCTTTCCTGGTTTTCTTCCTACCTCTCTGATCGCACACAGACAGTTGTTGTCAATGGTTCTTCATCTCTTCCAAAAGGTCTTCAGTTCGGTGTGCCCCAAGGTTCAGTCTTAGGCCCTATCCTTTTTGTTCTTTATACCCAACCTCTCTCCGCCATCATCAACCAGCATTCTATTCTACATCATAGCTTTTCTGATGACAATCAACTGTACATTTCTGCCCACCTGAGTCAATTAGATCAAATGATTTCTTCTTCTAAGTTGTGCATCTCTGCTGTTAAAACATGGATGTTTTACAACAAACTGCAACTAAATGCTGAAAAGACAGAGATGATTCTTGTAGCCTCTAACCACACAATTAAAACTCAGGTTCTCCCAGGTTCTGTCGACATTGATGGCACTGAGATCAAGCTATCGGCATCCGTCCGCAATCTAGGTGTTACTTTGGACCAAACCCTTTCTTTCAAACAGCATGTTTCCAATGTTTGCAAGTCTTGCTATCTAGAACTTCGAAGAATTAGTTCCATCCGCCGTTTCCTCTCTCAAGATGCCCTGAAGACTCTAGTATGTGCTTTTGTCCTGTCTCGCCTTGACTACTGTAACTCACTTCTTGCTGGCTGTCCATCAATTCTCATCTCTAAGCTCCAACGGGTCCAGAATAATGCTGCTCGTCTCATTTCTCGCTCCCCTAGGTACGATCACATCACTCCGGTTCTTCGTTCCCTACATTGGCTCCCAGTTCAATCACGTATTGACTACAAACTTCTCCTCCTTGCCTTCAAGTCACTGAATGATCAAGCTCCCGTGTATCTCTCTGATCTTCTTCATCTCTATGTCCCAGCTCGCCAACTACGTTCGTCTTCTGATTCTTGTCTCCTTTCCATTCCCTCCATCCGTCTCAAATCTGCTGGCCAACGTTCTTTTTCTTGTCAAGCACCATCTCTGTGGAATTCTCTGCCTTCTCCTCTCCGACACTCCAACTCAGTCTCCTCATTCAAAACCTCTCTTAAAACC
Organism: Phymorhynchus buccinoides; assembly: GCA_017654935.2. Lineage (NCBI taxonomy): Eukaryota > Metazoa > Mollusca > Gastropoda > Neogastropoda > Raphitomidae > Phymorhynchus > Phymorhynchus buccinoides. The sequence continues at coordinate 18,392,675 of CM065699.1, forward strand.
CATCTTTTTCCTGCTGCACCCTAAATATTTGATCAGTTGTCTATCGTTGTGTGCACGTGAGGGAAGATTGAATAAGAGGTTTGTGCTGTGTTTTGTGGTGCGTGTGTGTGTGTGTGTGTGTGTGTGTGTGTGTGTGTGTGTGTGTGTGTGTGTGTGTGTGTGTGTTGTGTGTGTGTGTGAGCATGAATGTGTGCATACATGTGTGCTTGTGTGTGTTTTGGTTTTGTGGGTTGTGTGTGCACGCATGTGTGTGTGTGTGTGTGTGTTTGTGTGCGTGTCTGTGTGTCTGTCTGCGTGCGTACATTTTTGTGTGAGGGTGTTGGTGTATGTGTGTTGGTGTATGTGGTCAGTCCATGCGGCTCAGTTGCTGTGGCTTACCGAATGGGGTATGAACGAGTTGGCTTCGATAAATGTGTGTGTTTATGTGTGCGTGTGCGTGTGCGTGTGTGTGTGTGTGTTAGAGAGAGAGAGAGAGTTGCTTTGTATATGCACTGTTGCTGGTTGGTGTCACTCTTGAAGGCTGTTTTTGTTGTCTGTTGATGAATCATTGATTGTAAAGCGCTTTGGGCTCATCTGAGGTAAAGCGCTATATAAATGTACAATTATTTTTATTATTATAAGTGACTGTAGAGGAACACTTTTATACCTGTTTGGGTTGCATGGCTTCGCTGAGTTGTGAAGTGTGAATGTTTAAACACTATGTACGCTATAGCGTACATTCGTGTTGAACGGTTGTAAAGGGAAGCAATCGGCCAGTGTTGAATGAGTTAAAACTATCTCCCTTAAGTTATAAGAGCCTTCCCTTATTAGACCTCATTTTGGATGATTTTTTTGAAGGTCTTATAAGGGAGTTTCCACTGTATTACATGATCTCATTGTCATTTCATCGTATTGTAATGCTGATGATCTCATTGTCATTTCATCGTATTATAATGCCGATATTGCCAGGATTGTCTGCGTCGCTCAGTGAGGACTCAAGCGGATGAGTACAAGACGGTGTCTCAGGAAGTGAAAGAATTGAGCCTGGGTATTATTAATAATAATACATAGTATTTATATATATTTATTTTTACTACAGGGGTTGCGCTAGTGTTTTTGAAAATGCAAAAAAATGCGTAAGGGAAGCAAAAAATCGCGTCAAAGAACAAAATGATAAATCTAAGCTAAAAACAATGAAAACAAGACCAGCAACAAAAACATGCATTTTTATTCACTAATCAGTCATTTTCGGCGATCACGGCGATCCTCAAAGTCGACATGAGCCCTGTTGATCACCCCAATGCGCTTATAGTGATTTTCCCGCCACACTGCACTGCGCCTACTGGCAGTACTGGAAGCAGTGGCACTTTTCTATAGTCTGTTCCAATGTTTGGTGTAGCAGAACCACTATACGTGTAGGGACCGTAGGACTTCTAAAGTCTGATTCACCATCTAGACTCAGATGCGATTTTGAGCGGACGTCATTTTGCGTACGGATTACGCGTAAACGCCGTAAAAATGCGTCAGCGATTTTTAAAATGCGTCAAATACGCAAGAAATATGCGTTAGCGCGACCCCTGTTACTATTACGTATACATGATCTCATTATACTGCCGATATTCCCAGGATTGTCTGCGTCGCTCAGTGAGGACTCAAGCGGATGAGTACAAGGCGGTGTCTCAGGAACTGAAAGCATTGAGTATGGGTATTCAGGGCTCCCAGGGACCCCCACTTGGGGGTCTATGAAGTACTAACATTCTAAAGGACCCTCTGAAAGAATGTGCAGGGGGTCCCAGGGATGCACTAGAAAAATTCTTTTAAGCATTCGCAATGCCACTGGGACCCTCTATCCCACCTCTAGGACCCTCTACGCTGTAAGTGAAGGAGTCCCTGGGACCCCTTGTTTTGCCCCTTGATTGGGAGCCCTGGTATTATTACTATTACATGATCTCATTATACTGCCGATATTGCCAGGATTGTCTGCGTCGCTCAGTGAGGACTCAAGCGGATGAGTACAAGGTGGCGTCGCAGGAGCTCAGAGAGCTGAGGATGGGGGAGGACAAGAACATCCTGGAAGAGGCCACCATCATTGGCATGACAACCACCGGCGCCGCCCGATACCGACGAGTGCTGACCACCCTGCGCTGTCCCATTGTCATGCTGGAGGAGGCTGCAGAGGTTAGGGTCCATTGTTGTGATAACGGGGGTGGCAGGGTTGAGGAAGTTTAAAAGAAGAAAAAAGTGGGGACATTTTTTGTATGTATCTAAATGCATATACAGTCTAATACGCTTAAGTCGACGTGCCAGCAGCAATTGATTTTATGTCGAGTTATGCGTCAGTCGACTTATCCATCAGTCGGATATCTCGACTTTATAGACGTTTTTAAAAAAAATGTCGACTTATCCGTCAGTCGGATATCTCGACTTTATAGACGTTTTGAGAAAAAAATGTCGACTTACCGTCAGTCAGATATCTCGACTTCACAGACACTTTCATAAGATAATGTTGACTTATACTCTTTGTGTGTGTGTTCGTGTGTGCGTGCGCACGTGTGTGTAGGGGGGTAGGTAGGTAGGTGTTTTTATGCCAGGAAGAGAGAGAGCTGGCTGTGTATCTTTCCTTTTACAATTATGTTTTGAGCACAAGGGCAAATACCATGTATAAGCCCACCCCCTTTTTGGGGCCTCAAACTGTGCAAAGGTTGGTGGGGGTGGGGGCTTAAACTCGGTATTTTACGGTACGCGAACGTCCCTATTTTCTCCCACCGGAAATTGTTGACGTCAGACGACAATAAAAACTGTCAAGCATTAATTGCAAACGTCACACACACACGCCACACACACACACACACACACACACACCGTACACACACACACACACACACACACACACACACACACAATTCACGGCACGCATTAAAAAAGAGACAGATCAAAATAGAACAAGACTGGTGTGACTTAAGTCAGGAAGTCAGGGGGGGGAAAAACAAAAGTCAGGAAGTCAGGAAGTCGACTTATCCGTTTCACGTTTAGAAAAATACTCGTCGACATAGACGAACGTCGCATTATACGTTGTCGAGATATCCATTGTTATCAAAGTCTTTTAAAGAGCACTTTTGGCTGGGAAATGATAAATCCGTCGACTTACGCAAAAGTCGACTTAAGCATGTATCGACTTATAAGTATCCAGCTGTATTTGCATATATAATCATGATTCAAGTGGTTTTTTTCCCCCCCAAAGAGTACTTTGAGAACAGAAATAAATAAGGTTGATAGTACATGTACATGTACGTTTTAGCAAGCAACCTTTTAACAGGTGTTTACCCACTTGGCCCTGCAGTTACCGACATTAGAATGGTACTGCGGTAGGGTCATGCATGTCGTAGGAGGCGACTAGGATCATATATCATACTGGGGATAACACCGCTCTTGTTGGGCGGAAGTCTTCCCTGACGAAGTCAACAGCCTAGGGCGGAAGTGTTCCAAGATGAACTCAACGGCCACTGCGTTCATGTTTGGGGGCGAGCCACATCACATATACAGACCTGTTTTCCCTACGGATTTGTCCGTAATTATTACGTTTTGAGACCTCCGATTACGCTATTACGGTCAGCAACAACAAAATCCGCATTTCTGCTGAACGAGTGCGAAAAAAAAAGAGAGAAGAAGTTGTGCATGTAGACATCGTCAACATCGGTAAAAACGAACCATTCTCATGCCGAAATTGAAGAATTTAATCAGCGATATCACGATCTGACCACTAAATTTTTCACCACTACTTTTATGCACATGTGTCATCACTGAGCAGTTTATGATCAAAGTTTGAACTGAAACAGTCGCGATCGTGTCGATCTTTACGAACTCTGTGCACACGTAAATGCAAAGTCAACTTCCAAGTTGAAACTAGGTGATCGGTCTCACTCCATAAGTTGGAACTCAATGAATGGTCTCACTTCACACAAAAAGAAGTTGAAAAGCAGCTCCTTTCCGTTATCAAACTGATAAATCGGCGTTAGTGTGTGCACTGAAACACTTGCTGAATGCAAACAACTCACAAAATCCGATAAATGAAAGCAGCTGGCGCATTAGCGTTTGCCGTGATTTCGTATCTGCGGTGTGCGCTGCGCCATTTTGTCAGTCGAGTTGTATGCGCGGGAAAAGATTCATGTGTGCAAACTGTGACTGAAAATGAACTGCAAGTGTGTTACTTTGTCATGTTTTGTGTTGTGTCGTGTCATTGTGTAGAATTCAGTATTTAGTAGGTCCGTTAAGGCGAAGATTAGTGCAACACGGGCCGTCGAAGTTGCAGCATGCGTGTACCCCCCACCCCCCTCCCCCGCTCAACAAAAGGTATGACGGCAGCGAAAAATTCTGGTGAAAAGATTTCTCGGACAGCAAAATTACGGACAAATGCCTGAAATTACTGTTTTCAGAGCTTGGGATTACTGACAGTGAAGATTTGGGGTAAACAGGTCTGCATATATAGCGTGGATATCGGCTGCCAGGCAACGAATTCGGAGTGCACTGACTGCATATCAGTGTGGGACATAAAACCAGTCCACACGCCACCAGCAAATGGGAACGCAGAAGAAGAAGAAGAAGTTTACCCACTTTACCAGGTGTAACCCTTTCGGCCGCCGATGTCCCGCATTTTATCCACCACAATGGTTTAACCCCATGTCATTAAAAGGCATCGAATCAGGGCCTGTTATTCGACTATCCCATTTTCTTAATTTTGGGAGGGCAAGGATAGTAGCTGGGCAAGTAGTATGTCCAAAACCATGCATTTTCGTGCTACAAGCATGGAATTTGGTACATGTGATTGTCTTTGGGTACTAAACAATTATAGCTACAGAGGCAGTTGACATTTGTTGATTTTTAAACAAATTCAAAATGGCCGCCGATCGGTCTACCACATAAAAGGAATCGAGTGTAAGAGTTGCAAATTTTATATTATAAGCACTAAATTTGGCTCACAAGCACACATGTAGATACAAAATAAAACCTGTTATGCAATTATGACAAAATATTTATAAGTGCTTTCTTTTAATAAATTCAAAATGTCCGCCAATGTTTTAAGTTATGACTACCTCATAAAACAATTTAAGGTTATAAGCACAACATTTGGCATACATTGACACTTGTAAATGCTTAATACATGCTGTTACACAATCATGATCAATTATATTCATATTTATATTCTTAAATAAATTCAAAATGGCTGCCAGTCAGCTTGTGTTATGGCTACCACATGATAAGAGTTAAAGTTTAAAGTTTCAAATTTAATTATATAAGCACCAAACTTGACATACATGTACACTTGTAAACGTTTTACGACGTTTTACACAATCATGACAACATATATGCATATTTATTTGTAAATATATTCAAAATGTCTGCCAAATTATTACTACTAGATTTAAAAAAAGGTTAGAGTTGCAATAAACACATCACTTTCCACCCTTACAGAACGCATAAAATACATAGCCCAAATTTTGAAGCGATTCTGTTCAGTAGTTCATGAGATACAGCTGAACTTTTATACAAACTTCTTTGCACCATGGTACACCACCACACAAATTTTGAAGCGATTCTGTTCATTAGTTCACAAAATAAAGCGCTGGAAAAATTACATAGCCGAAAGAAGGAAATTTCGGTTTTCAAGGTCAAACTTCAAGGTCAAGGTCAGCACGGTGTTGATTAACGAAAGGAAGCACATTATTTTCTTTTATTCTTTTCAGAACACAGAACAAATCGTAAAGTTAAAATTAAATTTATCGAGTTTCTTTCTTAGGTTCACAAACTGATACATTGGACACAAAACAAAGTTTTATTAAAGCAAACTATATATATAAGAGGAAAGTTTAATGGTGTGGTTGTTTTTTCTTCTTCAATTCTTGTACGTTTTGTTTGGGCCCAAGGAGCTGCATAGGTTCTGGGTTAAGGGGTAATGCCCTTTTGGGGGTCCAGGGGGTGAAGTCCCTGGGCATTTCTGCAATTTAGTGATTATAAAAAACTAAAATCGAGCTTTTTTTAATTTTTACTATTGTATAATGTACATGCTTCGGGCAGAGAGTGACCCAGGAAACCCAGGAAACCCCCCTGCCTCCCCTCCTCTCTCTCTCTCTCTTATGCAGGTAACACACACACACCCACACACAGCACACACACACACACTCCTACACACTCACACACACACACACACACACCACACACACACACACTGCAATGTGCTTCATGTTATTGGACTAGCCCACTCTAGTCTTTATCCTGTCTTCCTCTTCTTGACAGTGTGTTTACTACAAAGCGATGATAAGTTAATAGATGTAGTCAGTTGAACTGATCTGCCAAAACAAAGACAGTGACAGATCAAGGATTAGATCTAGAATTGTGAAACAAGAAAAGTGTATGCCAAAGTAATTTCTACACATGTTTTTATTCACACGATTTCTCAATTGGAAAACATTTCCTAAAAAAATAATAAAGCAATTAATCTTCTTTTTGTCTGCTAGAGTCTGAAAGAGTAGAGAGCTGAATGTCAGACATACTGATAGTATACAGTCCCAGTAATAAAGGCTTCTCCATTAAGTTGCAAGATCACAATCTCGCAAAATGTTACTCTTCTTACTATAGAGACATTATATGAGCTCTTTCATGACATTTTACACGGCAAAACTTACCTGGGTCACTATACTTTCTTTCAACTTTCGATTTTATAGCTTTGCCTCATGACGGAGGCAGGCATATTGTAAATTTGATGCTGCGGTGCAGTGGGATCAAGAAAATGCTTTGCAAAAAAAGCCCACGCAATAAAATCAATATGTATGTTTTGCAATACAATTACAATAAAGTGTTTTAATTAATAGATAAGAAAATTAATTTTATGTTTACCTTTTTTATTTATAAAAATTCACTGCTGACTGCTTCTGGGTTAAAATTCGTCGACTGCTCGCGCCGATTTCAATCAATTATTTCTTCGTTTAAGAGGGTTATTTGCAATGCCTCTGTATCTAAAATAATTTAGAATGTATTCAAGATTATATTGCACCAAATTTTACGTTAGTAGTTTGCAAGGTTTAGGCCTTTTTTGGACATAACATGCGCAGCTATAGGCCTAATGTTATAGATATCACAAAGGAATTCCCAATATTGCAGATGACATTTTTGTTCTCTACCCAGTTAAGTTTAATGGTATTTTTTGGGCTGAAAAAATGGCTGGCGGCAAAAGGGTTAAACCCTGCCCAGTCATGTGTCTACCTACATGATGTGTGATGTCATTGATGATGTCATACTTTTTGATTGTCATAGTCCTGGAATGATGGTTTTTTGCTTTAGACAAGTCAGGAAAAAAAAAAAAGAAGGCAGTAAAATTATATCTCTAGACCATTTTTTCAGATTGAGTCTAACAGGTCTCTTCTAAATTTTATTTTAAGAAGATCGATAACTTCTCTGTTTTCCTCTGAAGGGGTTAAAAGTTCACTCAGTCAGATCATGACCAAAAGATGATGGGAGTGATTGCGTGTGAGTGTTGGGGTAGGAGTGGGTGTGTGGGTTTGTCAGTGGGTGTAGAATTGGTGCACCTCTATAATGTAAGATTGTTGGGGTAGGAGTGGGTGTGTGGGTTTGTCAGTGGGTGTAGAATTGGTGCACCTCTATAATGTAAGATTGTTGGGGTAGGAGTGGGTGTGTCAGTGGGTGTAGGAGAATTGGTGCACCTCTATAATGTAAGATTGTTGGGGTAGGAGTGGGTGTGACAGTGGGTGTAGGAGAATTGGTGCACCTTTATAATGTAAGATTGTTGGGGTAGGAGTGGGTGTGTGGGTTTGTCAGTGGGTGTAGAATTGGTGCACCTCTATAATGTAAGATTGTTGGGGTAGGAGTGGGTGTGTCAGTGGGTGTAGGAGAATTGGTGCACCTTTATAATGTAAGATTGTTGGGGTAGGAGTGGGTTTGTCAGTGGGTGTAGGAGAATTGGTGCACCTCTATAATGTAAGATTGTTGGGGTGGGTGAGTGGGTTTGTCAGTGGATGTAGGAGAATTGGTGCACCTTTATGATGTAAGATTGTTGGGGTAGGAGTGGGTGTGTGGGTTTGTCAGTGGGTGTAGGAGAATTGGTGCACCTTTATGATGTAAGATTGTTGGGGTAGGAGTGGGTGTGTCAGTGGGTGTAGAATTGGTGCAGTGGGTGTAGAATTGGTGCACCTCTATAATGTAAGATTGTTGGGGTAGGAGTGGGTGTGTGGGTTTGTCAATGGGTGTAGAATTGGTACACCTCTATAATGTAAGATTGTTGGGGTAGGAGTGGGTGTGTCAGTGGGTGTAGGAGAATTGGTGCACCTCTATAATGTAAGATTGTTGGGGTAGGAGTGGGTGTGTCAGTGGGTGTAGGAGAATTGGTGCACCTCTATAATGTAAGATTGTTGCGGTAGGAGTGGGTGTGTCAGTGGGTGTAGGAGAATTGGTGCACCTTTATAATGTAAGATTGTTGGGGTAGGAGTGGGTTTGGGGGTGTAGGAGAATTGGTGCACCTTTATGATGTAAGATGTGTGGGTTTGTCAATGGGTGTAGAATTGGTGCACCTCTATAATGTAAGATTGTTGCGGTAGGAGTGGGTGTGTCAGTGGGTGTAGGAGAATTGGTGCACCTCTATAATGTAAGATTGTTGGGGTAGGAGTGGGTGTGTCAGTGGGTGTAGAATTGGTGCACCTCTATAATGTAAGATTGTTGGGGTAGGAGTGGGTTTGTCAGTGGGTGTAGGAGAATTGGTACACCTCTATAATGTAAGATTGTTGGGGTAGGAGTGGGTTTGTCAATGGGTGTAGAATTGGTGCACCTTTATAATGTAAGATTGTTGGGGTAGGAGTGGGTTTGTCAGTGGGTGTAGGAGAATTGGTACACCTTTATAAGGTAGGGCTTCCAGCCATCCCCCCTAAGGGGTATTTGTCCCAGGAAACAGTCAAAAATGGCACCCTGTCCCTGGAATCCATTTTTCTGTCTGGTGTCCCTGGAAACTGAGTAGAATAAAAAAAAAATTGTGGAACAATCACTTGTCTTGTTTGCTGGCCTTGCTATTGAACACAGGAACACCCAACACAACATTTAAAATGTTTCCTAACATGCATGTTGCACATAGGTTACTGAACACCAAGCCAAGGACCTTGAATATTGAAGCACATTGGCACCACAAAAAACATCAAGAATACAGAGTCCCAGAAATGGATTCACAGACAATGTTGCTAGATCATGAAATAATTGGAAGTTAATGCTCGTTTTGACCCTGATGCATGACATTGCGATGTTTGTCCCTGGAAATAAGTCTGTGTCCCTGGTTTTTTAAGTAGTTTGTCCCTGGAAACTGCAACAGAGGGTTGGCAGCCCTGATAATGTAAAGATTGTTGGGGTGGAGTGGGTTGGTGGGTTTGTCAGTGGGTGGGTGGGTTTGTCAGTGGGTGTAGGAGAATTGGTGCACCTTTAAAATGTATGATTTTGCTGACTCATGCAGGTTCTAGAGGCCCACGCGGTTACCACCCTCCACCAGACCTGCCAGCATCTCATCCTGATCGGTGACCACCGCCAACTTCGACCCTCTCCCACCGGTAAGATAAGGACACCCGCCTTGGCATAAGGCTGTGTCAGACCAATTGACATAAGCTAGAACACCAAGGCTACATCAAAATGTTGTTATGTTCTGCATAGTTATGCGGGGATTGTCTTTAGCCATGGCAAGCTCCTAGCATAACACACTTCAGTCCAAAATCATCCCAAGTCGGAGTGTGGTTGCCGATGTGGCGGGGTAATCAAAAATGGTCACACACGTAATGTTCTCATCCCTAGCTGGTGTATTTGTACCATAGTGTTCAAGTGCTTCGCCTGTTGGGATGATCCCTGGCCAGGGAAGGACAACAACATGTTATGACACATTTTTGGCTTCATGTCGTTTTTTAAAACAAAGTGAGTCTATAATTGTATCGTACATGTTCGGTTGTATGTGTGTGTGTGTGCGTCCGTGGCCCCGACCTTTAACCTTGACTCAAACCTTAACGTTGTCATTTTCTCTAAACATATAAGGCGTTAGAGGGTTAAAGTTAGCAGGATACTTGATTTTGACGTGAGCCTTCAAGTCACGACGATCAAAGCAGTCAGATACATTGATAAAGAACAAAATAAAGATAATCATTTGTTGCAGAGATTACTGTTGTGCAACCTTTAACCTTGACTCAGTCACACTCTTCAAACTAAAGAAGACTCTCACTCTCCACTGAAACTTTAACGTTGTCATTTTCTCAAAAAAACATAAGATGTTAGAGGGTTAAAGTTAGCAGGATACTTGATTTTGACGTGAGCCTTCAAGTCATGACGATCAAAGCAGTCGGATACATCGATAAGGAACAAAAGAAAGAAAATCATTTGTTGCAGAGATTATACTACTGTTGTGTTGTACCGAGTGGAAAGAAGACTCTCCATTAGATATACAAAAACGCCCTTTAAAAAGAAACACAAGACTTCAGGTGTGTACAAATAGGTACATTTTAACGTCGTTAACTTATATTTTCTGTAAATAAATGGATGTACCGAGTGTGTGCGTTGACGGCCCGGTTGTTTCGTTTTATTTGCGCCTTTGAGTAACGGTTGTTCGTGTTCATTCGCACATCATCTCTGCGCATGCAATACTTAGCCTATCGCACTTCCGGCAACAAGGCCTAGGCCTAGAGAATAAGAGATCACGCCTTACCTCATAATCAAGACGACGTACCTAACATTTAGCCCACATTCATTTCAGTCTTGAAAAAAAAAAACCCCGGAAAATCCAGTGTTCGTCGATTTCACTGCCTTCGACGTACGAATCCTTTGTTAGGCCTAGACGATTGATCACCATGAGCAAAGACTGTACAGGGGAAGATAAACATGGATGAGCTTGCTGGCTGTGACCTTGACCTTTGCTTTGTGGCAGGGGGGGGGGGGGGGGGGAGAATGTGGGGGGTGGGGGGGGGGGGGAGGGCGGAGGGGGGGGGGGGGGGGGGGGGGGGGGGGGGGGGGAGGGGAATTGGTCACTATGTTTTTCCGCTTGGTCAATATGCTTTTCAATTTTACTTGTTTGCCAAAAATAAAAATAGGGCTCCACTATGTTACATGCGCATATATAAACATACATGTAATTAAATTTTAAAGAAAGGGGTAGGGGTAATTTAATGCACAGAAATAATTTAATTTACACAGTAAAATAAAAATTAATTCTGTTTTCAGATGCACAAGTGTCTACATAACAGTATTCTCTCTATACAGGCATAGGAATTGTCATGGGAATTCCCATGCCTGCTATAGTAATAAAAATCAGACGTGAGCCTTGAAGGCTTTGCCTCTTGTTTTAGGGTTATATGCTATAAAGTACTATCATTCTACTCGAGAGAAAGCCAGAAGGTACTACCAGCATTGTTTTGTCTTTTTGTGATCAGATAGTACCTTCTGGCTTTCACCCGAGAAGAATGGTAGTAGCTTCTGGTACACACCCCTCATTATATCAATGGGTTAGCAAAGAGAAACAGATTTATTGAACAGCAGATTGAATGATTAAATAAATGATTGAGTGATTGATTGATGATTGAACAGCTGAATGATTGATAGACCGAGATTTACAAAGTCTCCAATGATTGACTGATTGATTGATGGATTGATGAAAATTGGATTTACTGAATAACTGAATCGTCGATGATGGATATACAACATCTGTGATGATTAATTATCACCAAACAGTCTGGATTGATGAAATAGATTTACTCAATGATTGAAATACAAAATCGGCGATGATTGATTAAATGGATGTACTGAAAAAACCTGAAAACCCCCAACTGAAACAGACTGCAATGTCACTGGAACATACAACAAACTAACAACTACACGACAAGTGTAAAGTGATGTTATTTTATTCACAAGAGACAAAACAAAACTACTGGATATTTCGACGAATGCGCCTTTATCAACATAGACAAACAAGAAAACAGCAAATATAGCAAAAGGAGCAAAAGGCAGGCAACAAAAGGAGCAAAAAACCAACAAGATCAAAATAAAAAAAACAATACTTCCCCTTTACAGTCCAATGCATAAAATGTACTGAACAATCGATTCATTCGTTGATTTACAAGAAGGTCTACGTTGATTGATTGGTGATCAAACAGTCTACGAACTGAGCGTCCACTACAAGCTTGATCTGACTCTCGGATTGATGAAATAGATTTACTGAATGATTGAAATACAAAATCTGCGATGATTGATTAAACGGATGCACTGAACAGTCGATTAATTCATTGATTTACAAGAAGGTCTATGATGATTGATTGGTGATCTAACAGTCTACGAATTGAGCATCCACTACAAGCTGGACCTGTCTCTCTTTGAGCGTCTGATCAACAACGGTCTGCACCACAGCACGCTGGGCGTGCAGCATCGCATGCGGCCAGAGGTGTCGCAGTTTCTGAAATACGAGGAGCTGTACCCCGCGCTGCAGGATCACGGCACGACACTGGACAGGGACCACATCAGGGGAATGAAGCAGGATGTGTTTTTGTTTCACCACGAGGTGGGTTGTCTTTCTTGGGTGTTTTTGTGTGTGCGTTTTTAAAAAAAAGTTTCATCTTGGTATTTTGTATATTTTTTGGTGGTTTTCTTTAATTAAAAAAAGAGTTTGAAATGGAGTTTAAAAATATGGGAAAAGTGTGTGTGTGTGTGTGTGTGTGTGTGCATGCATGCGTGTGTGTGTGTGTGTGAATGAGAGAGAGATAGACATAAGTGTAATTGTTAGGTGAACGTGTGTATGCATGTTTGTGTGTGCTTGTGCGTGTGTGTGTGTTCTTCGACTTTACGTCCTTCCACTAAAAGTGATTCAGACAATGTTGTATTGTGGTGTGATGTTGGTGTGGGTAAGTGTGAATAGTGTGACTATGAGTGAGATTGTGTGTGTGTTTGTGAGTATGCATGTCTGTAGCACGTATGTGACTTATTTTATTATCAAGTCAAAGTCAAAGTCAAAGTCAAAACTACTTTATTATCACGTTAGGTGAAATTACAGCGTGGTCTCGTACAAGCACAATACAATCAAAGAAACACATTTGCATGCATGAAAAATGGAAACAAAACTAAGGAAAAATGAATGACAAATCATGCTTCGCAAAAAAACATTTGAACATAGTTAGGGTCGATAGAAGCGACTATCAAAACATTAAGAACTGCCCTCTTTCCCACCATTTCTATTATCGCACTCAATTGTTCACCCCTACCCTACCCCAAACCCCCACCCTCTCCAAGTCACCTAAAGCTTTCACATATTTTTTGGTCCCTTCCCGTTCCCAACATTTCATGCGCCCCCCCCCCCCCTCTCTCTTTCTCTCTCTCTCTCTTACACACATACACACACACACATAGAGACATATGGACGGACAGACACACACACACACACACGCATGTACGCACACACACACATACGCATGCATGCACGCTCACACACATAGACACACACATACATACACACACTACTGTACAGATTGACCAGATATACCTCTAGGCCTAAGCTAATACATAATTCCTCATTATTTGGTCTTAGCAGAGATCTTGTTGAGAAGTTCGACTGACTTAGGGACAAAACTAGCTGAATTTCTAATGGTTCTACAGCGAATAGTGCGGAACTGTCTATCAGATGGCAATGTGAATGTGAATGCATTTCTGTATTTGCATATATGTTTGGTATACTACTGTATGCTCATAAATGTGCAACAAATCCCTGGCAAAATGTTATGTTCACATATTTCAAGCCATGCCCATTAACCCATTCAAGACATCACTGCCTGAGGTGCACATCATTACTGGCCAAATGCGTATAAATTTAATGCTTTGTTTTCCTCGAAAAATAAGAAACTTTTGATTAAACTTAAGCACTTTGTTACAGTTATAAACAGTTCTTTTCGATGATGTGTATGGACAAAATGTCACATGTTTTGTTTTTTTGTAATATGGTATAGGTATATTTGTCCTAGTTATCTACAGTGAAACCCGTTTAGTACGAATTCCAGGGGAGAGGGCCAATTTACTCGTTGTAAGCATTGCTCGTTCAAACCATTTTATCGATAACCCTGACGAACCTATCAATCGGTCCTCACATCTACTGTGTGATGTGCGTGTTGGTAAAGTGTGAAAAAGACAGAAAAACGGAAACAACACACTTACCCAACAAAGCATGGTTGTAAGCCCAGTATCCTGTATCCATAGGGTTTTTAATGCCGATTACATACACATTAAAACAGTTTATTAACACACGTAACATCAAAAACATAAAATGCGCTTTAAGAGAAAGTTAAAATTTCCCGGATCACAAGATCAGTGCGCAAAGAGTGAGTCCAGTGTCGTCTGCTTGCGCTGCAGACACCCAAGTTGTTATATCGGCCAATCAGAATGCCGCTTACATATCGAGGGGTCAGTCAAGATGGCGATGTTGTTGTCAGTGTGTTCTCGTTCTAGCCAGGTAGTTGTGCAAGAAAGCTTGACTTTGGGATGGCAGTGTGGTTGTAAGTGCGTTCTCGTTCTAACCGCGTTTTTGCATAAAAGCTTGACTTTGGGAGTCAATAAATTGTACGTTATATGCAAGTTGCTCGTTGTAGCGAGCTCGTTGTATGCAGAATTATTTAACAAGGAAAAAGAAGGCTTGTGGTCGGGGATTTTGAAACCACTCGTTAAACACGGGCTCTCGTTTAAACTGTACTCGTGAAATGGGTTTCACTGTACTTGTTGTTTTCATAATATAGACATCACTCTGTTTTGATGTTCGATTGTTTAACTATGTGTGTACTTTGTTTTATATTTCTGTGCCCCAAGTGGGTATGAAATAAAACATTTGCCTTGCCTTGCCTTGCCTTGCCTTGCCTTGCCTTGCCTTGGTTGCCTAGAAAAAAATGATAACAAATACAAAGTGCAACAAAACTCACCCCTGTCTGTGATTCCTTTTCAACAATGTTACTGGTTGACCCAAGTTTATTTTTCATTTTTAAATAATGATTACCGGCAATTAAACCGGAATTATTAGTCTCCTTATTGCTATCACTGTTAACAAAAACTTATTGGAGCAATTTGTGAAGCTCGTGTAGGGCCGATTTAAAAAAACCATTTTTAACATTAACAAATGAAATAGAAGTGCCAAGCATAAGTGAAGCGAAGGCTGGAAGAGTGAAAAAGAGAAGTAACTCTAAAAACATGGTTTGGATTAAGAAAAAAACCATGGATTCAGATGAGTTTCAGACTCAGAAATCGCTGTTCCGAGAATACTCGGAATTAGGCCCTGACTGGCCGCTCTCCTGTTCTGAGTCTATTCGGAATTTGTCCGGAGTGAGTTAATGATTTATTTCCTTCCTTTATTATCATTGGCGGAACAGGTCCATGAATCCCAAAACAGCGAAACAAGCAGCAAGTCCAACGTCCATGAGGCGGAGCTGTGTGTGGGACTGTGTCGCTACTTGCTGCAGCAGGACTATCCCCCCACTGCCATCACCATCCTCACTGCGTATTCTGGGCAGGTGTTTGCCTTGAAGAATGCCATGAACGATCAGCTGTTTTACAAAGGTGTGTGTGTATGTTCGTGTGTGTATGTTCGTGTGTGTGTGTGTTCGTTTGCTCTTTAATTTAATGTCTATCCACCTCGCAGTGATCTTAGACAATAGTGTGTGTGTGTTTATGTGTGTGTGTTTGTTCGTTCTTTAATTTAACGTCTATCACCTTACAGTGATCTTAGACAATAATGTGTGTGTGTGTGTGTGCAAGAGAGCGACACAGAGAGATAGAGATAGTCCTGTTTCTTCTTATCACTGGTTCATACCTGTACCATACAGTGGAGAACTGATGACTAAAAAACAGATAATTCGAAAACACTGGATAGCTCACAATAATGTTTGGGTCCCAGTATAATAATCTCTATGTTGAAAAGTCTTTTTAACTCAAAATATTGCCTATCTCAAATTAAAATGTCAGTCCCTTCAATTTTGACAAGTGATTTTTACTGTATTTTACAAACTATAAGATTTTACACAAAATTTTGATTTTATTATGATAGTTTCTTACTATACATTAGTCATATTATAAGGTGCAGGGGTAACCAAAAAAAAGTATCGCCTTATATAGTCCATAAAATATGTAAATTATGTGAGTGCTACAACAGTTGAAAGTGTGCTGTGTAAACTTTAACCCTTTCACCACCAGCCATATTTCAGCCAAAAATGTCCATTAACTTTACCTGGGTAGAGAACAAAATCCATCTGCAGTATTGGGGATTCTTCTGTGACAGATATAAAATAAGGTCTATCCTTACTTCCCAAAACTAAGACAATAGGATGTTTTGGATAATAGACCCCAATTTGATGCCTTTTAGTGACATAGGTGTTAAATCACTGTGGTGCTAAAATGCGACTTTGGCAGTGAAAGGGTTAACAGCTGTAGTCTGTACTGTTTTCAGGTATTATATGTACAGTGGAGTCCAACTATAACGAACTCGCTTTTAACGAAATTTCGCGATTAACGAACTGACTTCAATTTCCCGGCAAATGCCCTTCTATTTGTCACTTGCAAAGCCATGGGTATAACGAACAAAAAATCCTTTTGAAATAACGAACATCCGCTTTTTACGAACACATGTTCTACGCCCCAGGATAATTTTATTTACTTGGAAAAATAGCCTATAACGAACTCAGCCTGTGCGATGCGCTGCAAAAACCTAGGCCTTCAAACT
>CM065699.1:18414412-18420173 GCA_017654935.2 Phymorhynchus buccinoides
ATAATTTAGCCAACAGAATGATCAGATCCATGACTTTATCTGTTTTTGGGTTTTGTTTCCATCCTAGCAAAACTAGAGTTTCTGAGAGATTAAAATTCTGTGTATGGTCACAAATGTCATGAATCCAAGAAATGAAGTTTGTCCAAAAAATCTGAGCATGGTTACAAGTCCAGAAAAGATGGACTAAAGTTTCATCTTCTATGCCACAAAAAGTACATGTTTGAGAATTTGAAATTTTACATAAAAACAGATATCTTTCAGTGGGCAGGAGTCTATGTAACAATCTCAACTGAAACCACCGCAGTTGACAATCGGTAGTAGTTTTGAAATGTTTTATGAATATTTTTTCCCATTTTAAGACTGTCTGTGGATATCGCTGTTGCCATTTTCTTACACTGGGTGGTGTGGTATCACAGTCTGTCATACTCTGGTATATGGTTTTAGTAGGTGTAAATTTAATTAAATTCCAAACTTTAGAATATTCATTAGCTAAGTTATTACATAATTCTAACTGCAAGGATTCTCTATGCTTAGTCACAGCTCTCACTATGCCATTGTATACAAGAAAGTTAGTTGTAACCATAGGATATTTATTTTTAAAGCTATTAAAAGTTATAAATTTTCCTTCAGTGTCAACAAGATCTTTAATGGTGTTGATGTCATGTTCTGACCATTCTCTTAAGTATACTGTTTTCTTATCCCTGATGATATTACTATTGAAGTGAATATTTTCAGCAAGAAATTCTTGTGATTTTGTAGGATTACATTTTTCATATATATTTTTATAGTGTTTTAATCCATCTAACCAAAACAAATTATCACAAGCTCTCATTACTTCTGTAACATAGTTGCTACCAAAGCATGTTATTTTATCCATTTCAGGACAAATACATGTCAAAATTTTACAATATAAGTTCTCTTCAGAACGAAACATTCTTTTTAACCATGATATTTTCATAGCTGATAGAAAATTATAAACATTAATCATTTTCAAACCTCCCTTCTCAATAATTTATGTTCTGATACTTGTAGCGGTGCCATAGCCGATGAGGTTTACCCGAGGCGTGGTTACCGCTACACCTATCTGTATTAATTAAAAAATCGGGACTTTACTGGTTTCGTACTGCCTCCGGGCATTGCCTCCAGTATTGTTCCCACCATATTTGTATTTACAAATGTCCCATATGTGTCTGATTCAGACCAAGAGGACGTAAAACACCATTTTCGTCGAAACCTCCCTTCTCATAAGAAGAGCACACGTCTTTTATTTATTTTGCTATTTTTCCCATTCCACAAAAATCTGTAGAAGCAATTATTGAGCTCCTGCATGAATTGCATGGAAGGGTCTGGTAAATTAGTAAATAAATGAACAAGTTTAGATAGGGCCAAAGTTTTAATCACCGTTATCTTACCTAGGGGAGTTAGTTGTCTCCTAGACCAAGAAGACAATAACTTTCTTATTTCATGTAATTTATTATCATAATTTAATGAAACTATTTCATTAATATTTGTTGAGAAAAATATTCCAAGAACCTTAAATACAGGTGGGTTCCAGTCAAATTGTTTGTCTGGCATGTATCGAAGTCTGGAGTTTTTCCTGCTACCAATCCATACTATTTGTGTTTTATCAATATTTAAGTTAAGTCCTAATATACTGGCAAAATATTCCAAACAGTACATACACTGCTCGAATGACTTTTTAGACCCATCTAAATAAACTGTTGTGTCGTCTGCAAACTGAGACAAAAGTATTTCTATATTGTTTAAAAGCTTTATGCCACAAATGTCTTTATTTTTCCTAATTAATAATGACAATATTTCTGCACATATTAAGTAAATGTATGGTGAGCATGGATCCCCTTGCCTCACACCTCTGTTTATGCTGAACCATTCTGTGTAGCTACCATTTACCGTTACACATGATTTAATATTTTTATAGAATGTTTCAATCCATTGCTTTATATCTGGTCCAAACCCAAAAAAATCAAGTGACTTCTGAACAAATGACCAAGAAATACTATCGAACGCTTTTTGAAAATCAACCATAAGAAGCAATCCAGGTATTTTATGTGTTTCTGTGTATTGCAATGTATCATATAATAAGCGAATGTTTTCCCCTATGTATCGACCTGGCAAAAAACCCTTTTGACTGTCATGTATAATATCAGGCAATACTAATTTTAGTCTCTGTGTGATGCATGCTGCTCAGATTTTATATGATGTATTAAGAAGTGTTATTGGTCTCCAGTTTTTTAAATATTTTTTCTCTCTTCCTTCTTTAGGAATACAGGTAATAATACCTTGTCTTTGAGTTATTGACATTTCCCCTTTTGCAAAGCTTTCATTTAGACAACGCACTAAGAAAACCCCCAAATCACACCAAAAGAACTTTAAAAACTCTGTAGTAAATCCATCCGAACCAGGACTTTTATTGTTTTGCATTTGTTTTAGTGAATCAAGGGCTTCAGTCAATGTGATAGGGCCTTCTATGGAAGCACTAGCTTCCTCTGATAATTTTGGTCCCTCCACTATTGTTGACAAGTCTACGTTTCTAACATTAGATTCTCCTGATTCATACAAGTTTTCATAGAATGTTTGTACCTCTTTTTTATTTTTGTTTGCTCTGTCAAAATTTCACCTTGATCAGTTTCTAAACAATACAAAGACTTTTCTACAAAATTTCTTTTTTCCAAACTACAAAAATATTTGAGTTTTTTTCCCCTTCTTGAATCCATTTAGCCCTTGATCTTATAATCATACCATTAACTTTTTTCCTTCTTAAATCTTCAAGTAATTGTCTCTTCTCTTCTAGTGTTTGAATATTACTATCATTTAAATCTTTTTCTAAATGTGATATTTCTTGAATTAAGTTTCTTCTCTTTGTTTCTCTACTTTCTTTTTATGTACAGAATAAGAAATGGTATTACTTCTGATTTCCATGAGTAGCATTTCAAAGAAAAGCTGATCACTTATATCTAGTTGCAGCAATTCATCCGAGACGTTGTTTATGTTATATTTTTCATAAATTATTACGCAATATTTTTTCTTAGTTTCTATGATTGTTTTTTTTTAACAAGGTCAACAAAGTGTTTGTCTTTCAATAAATCATTATTGAATTTCCAGTACGTTTTGGGACGTTTAACAATTTTAGTCTGAAACTGTAATGAAATGATACTATGATCAGATCGGTAGCCTGACTTAATGGAAGCATTTTTAACATTAAGCATCAAATCATTTGTGATCAAAAAGTAGTCTAACCGACCCTGTTGAGTAGTATTATAACTTCGCCATGTGTATTGTCTCTTGTCAGGGTTAAGTTCACGCCACACATCTACAAAACTATAATTTTCCATGATTTCATGTAAGACATTTCTTGCACGGGGGCGGTTAGTCTGTCTATACCTAAAGGTATCAAGATGTACATTCAGTGCAACATTCCAGTCTCCTCCCATTACCATGTGTTCATTGCCAATATTTTCCATTTCAATCAATCTATCTTTATAGTTATTAATGTCCCATATGTGCCTGATTCAGGCCAGAGGACGTTAAGTGAACGTTCATCTCGTGTAGAGAGAGTTAACAATATTTTAATTTTCTTGACAATGAGGACTTTAGGATGGTTGGCATTGGGAAATGTGGCCAAAGGGTAGACACAACCCCTAAAAACAACAACCACAAACCCCTCAAACGTCTTCTTTATCTTTTCCTTCTCTTGAGAGTCAATATGTTGACCGTTCTGACTCCTGACTCCTTTGGGGGAAAAAAAGAACCTGAAAAACCTTGTTATTAATGAAATCACGATTTCCTTGTTGGAGCTAAAGATAAACTGTACAATGAGCATGTAATGTCTGTTCTCTAGGATTTTGACCAAATGCCGGAGGGGGGCTGCAAACTGCCTTGTGGCACCCGACTGGACTGCGGACATGTGTGCGAGCGAAGTTGCCATGGTTACGACAGAGCTCACGAGACATACAAGTGAGGTTTTCATTTTTAAAAATATTATCATTCATGTTATTCTTTGTTTGATGTTAAACAAAAATTCCGTAAAGAAATATACTTCACATTGTACTCTCACTTTATCGCCTTGGCATCAGGCTGTGTCAGACCAATTGGCATAAGCTAGAACACCAAGGCTACATCAAAATGTTGTTATGCTGCATATCATAGTTATGCGGGGATTGTCTTTAGCCATGACAAGCTCCTAGCATAACATCATCAGTCCAAAATCCTCCGAAGTCGGAGTGTGGCTGCCCATGTGGCGGGGTAATCAAAAACAGTCACACACTATAATGTTCTCATCCCTAGCTGGGGCAGTTTTACCATAGTGTTCAAGTGCTTCGACTGTTGCGATGATCCCTGGAGTCATTAAGCCAGGGAATGACAACAACAACAACAACAGCTCTCACTTTGTGAAAAGTGCTTGTTTGTATACGCATGCTTATACTTTTATAATTTTATCGGAATCATGTGTGATTGATAAATTTTGCTGTTTTTCAGATGTCAGAAGAAATGTGAGCGCATCACATGCAGCGAGGGTCACCCCTGCAACAAACAGTGCTTCAAAGACTGCGGGGAGTGTGAATTCAAAGTCACCAAAACTGTGCCCATGTGTGGACACGAGGCCGAAATAGTCTGCCACAGGTTGGTCTGTTTATTTGTATTTGAAAGGTGATCGCGTTTACTGGTAAATATCAGTAAAATACTGATTGCAAAACCAAAATACTGAAAAAACCAATTGACCTGTCAGTCCCAGGGACTGATAATTGTTTGCTGGGACTGATAATGGGGGCTTTGATATTGTGGTCTTCATTGGTTTTTGTTGTTCTTTTGTTTTGTTTCCCTGGGATTGGTTTTGTTTGTTTGTTTTGATAACGGTTGTTTGGGGGGCATTGTCGCTGATGGGACTGGCTTTCAAAATTCCTAACGCACTCACTGCTAGTTTTTACTGCAAGACAAACAATGCTTCATAGAGTTGTAAATCAAATACTGTTCAGAACAAGAATGCTGCAAATTTGCTGTCATATTTTTCAACCCATAATGTACAGACATACAGTAAAAATCGCTTCAGTCAAAATTGAAGGGACTGAAATTTTATTTTGAGATAAGCCAATATTTTGAGTTAAAAAGACTTTTAAAAAAGACTTTTCAACATAGAGATTATTATACTGGGACCCAAAATTTATTGTGAGTTATCCAGTGTTTTTGAGTTATCAGTTCTCCAGTATTGTGACCACCCTTATGAATGACTAAATAGATTAATAATATGCAGGCAAAGAGTACCTTGTGGAACCACAAAAAGCGGGACATTAAGTGTCAAAAACTGAGCATTCTGAGAAAGTTGTACAATAGCAAACTTTAGACAATTCTATTTCTAACGATACAAGAACAATTCTTGTATCTTTTTCCATTCCAGAGTTATGAACATTTAAAATAGTAGGGTGAGGGTAAGCGTCGGCCATTTTGAGAAAACACACAGTCTAAAGTCTAGCCTAGCAGCAGAACATGTATTGGCCTACTCGTTCACGTAAAAAGGACCCATTTATATTAGAGGACCATACTCACCATTTCACCGCCAGCCATTTTTCATCCAAAAATCTCCATTACATTTACCTGGTTAGAGAACAAAATCCATCAGCAGTATTTGGGGATTCTTCTGTGACATATGCAAAATAATCCTTCCCAAAACTAAGACAATAGGCTATTTGGATAATAGACCCCAATTTGATGCCCTTTAGGACATAGGTGTTAAATCACTGTGAGT
>CM065699.1:18420673-18444789 GCA_017654935.2 Phymorhynchus buccinoides
CCTTACGTGCGATCACTTCGCGATACATACTCCCATATTTCACAAAAATAGGACTATTCATTGCTTTCCTCAGTCAATGTGGACCGCCATAGAACTGTTCGTCATCCATATTGGAAAAATCGCGAAAATGCCGAAGTCGGTCACTAGTTTTCAAAAGTTCATATCTTTCAAACCAATCGCCTAGAAGCCATTGCAAGCAACAGGACGGAGTGTAATCATAGCTGAAAGCGAGGCTGTGAGCGCTCACGATGACTTGCCATGTGATAGAAATCAAAATGGAAGTGCCCTAACTGGCCACATGTGGAATCCGTACGTTCCGCGACGTCTAGACGTTTCCGTGATCACATTTTTTTTTTTGTGTAACGGTTCACTAACCAGTAGTGCACCGCAAACGTAGAATGATATTTTAAATAAATACATAATATGCTTAATATTGATACCAAAAATCAGTGCTTATGGGGATGAGTCTGTGGGAGAATGAAGGAATTGACCACAGTAAATGAACCTGCTCTTGCGACTCAAGGATAAAGGGAAAGCAGAGTGGGCGGGGGGGAAGAGACTCTCTTCTTAGCACTAGAATTGGTGCTAGACTTGGGCTCTTTCTTAGAGCTAGCCGAATAAGAAACCAGCGGAGGAATTTCCCTTTAATCGTCACACGGAGCCCTTGCTTGGGCGTAACCAACCCGACACAACAACAGAAGGAATTGAGTAGGGGATAAGGTCGAGTGACGACATGACGCCTGGGGCAAGACCGGCACAATCTCAAACAACATTTTCGAAAAAAAAAAAAAATTCAAAATATAATAAGTTAATCAAGAAATATCAAGTAATGCGCTAGACCGACCAAAGACCTGACCCCCTTGGTGTTAGGGACCAGAAAAGCCGGATGGTGTGAAACAGCGGATAAACAATTTAACAATGTAGAGGGAAGAAAAACTGGCAGCCCAAAGGTTGGGAAATTTATTCTGATTTGAAATACCGCTACGGAAGTGACTTCACCGCCGGATCTATCATCGGCTATATGCACGGTAACCGTGCCAAGGGAAGTGATTTAGTCTTTATTTAGACTATGTCTTTGGTAAATTGGCATTTGCCCCAAGTTGGAAGAGTAAACTCAGTTTCGTAGTGAAACGGTACATGATAGAATAGATTGAAGGATTGTAGAACGGAGGGATGAGAGAGGGAAATAAAAAATTTTATAACAACTAAAAGATAGTGTACGATCCTGGAGGTACTGCAATACCAGGAAAGTCCCGAAGATTTTTAATATAAAGATGACAGCAACTTAATCAACATATGCTAACACCTCTCTGTGTGTGGGTGTGGTGTGGAGTGTGGAGTGTGAGTGTGTGTGTGTGTGTGTGGTGCGTGTGCGTTTTTGTACAAAGTGCTTGTTTGTACAAGTGTATTTTTGAATAAGCTTGTGTGAGAATGTTTTTCTGTGTGTTTGATTAATGTGTGTGTGTCTCTGTTTGTATGTCCTGTGTGCAAGAACGCGTTTCACGCTGCTCGCGTGTGTGCACGTACGTGCGTCTTGTGTCTTTTTTGTGCGTGTGTGTCCTGTTGTGCGTGTGTTGGCGTGTGTGCGTTTCAATGCTGATTTGTAAGCGCTTTGGTGCTCCGATAAAACGCTATATAAGTGTCCGTTTATTATTATTATTATAAAGTAGAGAGCATGGGACACACAGGCGCACCTCTGTTGGTTGGTTTTTTTTTGTAGACGACATGCTTTTGCCCAGGGTGCATCCCCACAAGCAGGCGAGTATGTAGACCTGAGCTGTGTGACGGTGATTTCCTGATCAGGGTTGATTCTCACAGTGCAGGGTCAGAGTATTGCCCGCAAGATGTCCTTTGTCTTTGGCCGTTTTACAGATCTTCTTCCAGCAGCTGCTGCTCTAGACGATGCTACACACACACACACATGCAATGCATGCCATATTCATGCGGATGCATATATACTATTTGTATCACATGCACATGCATACGTACCCCACACTCTCACTCTCTTCTTTCAGTTATGTTGTATCTCTGTCACGTTGTTTGCACCTAACCTGAATTTCTCTTTTCGGAGATTTAAAGTATACTTGAACATATAAACACACACACAAAAAAAAAAAAAAAACCAGTCACGACACAACAAATTACACACTCTCAACATACCACTCACAACATAGACACTCACAAACACACACGACCACACAGGCAACTACTACACACACAAACTGCACACGCACACACACACACACACCACGCAAACACACACACACAAGAACACGCAAAAACACACACAGACAGACAATGTAATATTGCCTGAATCACTTTTTGTGGAAGGACGTTAAATTGACCGACACACAGACGACACAAACACACTCAAAACCAATCTTTGTTTTCAAATATATATATCCTAAAGGCGTACAAATCCTTTTTGTGCACATGACAGACAGACATGACAAGACATGATTATGCTCACACACACATCCACACACAACACACACATCCAAGCCGGCACTTTCACTTACACAAAATTCCCAAAGGCATACAGTCCATTGCGGGCGCGAGACAGAGCCACGCAGACTCTGTTGTCCGTTCCGAGGAACCCCACTGCCCCCTTGTGGTTGCTGCGAACCAGGGAGAGAATGATGATGTCGCTTTCCTCCCCTTGGTAGTTGTCCACCGTCGTCACACGCACCCCTGAAAACAGCAAACAAAACAGCTAAAAACTGTACACAAAATACCTGAAAACAGCAAACAAAACAGCTGAGAACTGCACACAAAATACCTGAAAACAGCAACAACAAAACAGCTGAGAACTGTACACAAAATACCTGAAAACAGCAACAACAAAACAGCTGAGAACTGTACAAAAAAATACCTGAAAACAGCAACAACAAAACAGCTGAGAACTGTACACAAAATACCTGAAAACAGCAACAACAAAACAGCTGAGAACTGTACAAACATACCTGAAAACAGCAACAACAAAACAGCTGAAAACTGTCCAAAAAAATACCTGAAAACAGCAAACAAAACAGCTGAAAACTGAACAAAACATATCTTAAACCAATACACGAATCACCTTGAAATACACACTGCAAAAACTGCAGACTTTGTTTTAGAAACTACAGTGGAGTCTGGGTAAAACGAATTTTAAGGGAACACAGACTCAGTTCGTTGTATCAGGATTTCCCCCTTTCCCCCCCCCCACTTTTTTTTTTTTTTTTTTTTTTTTTTTTTTTTTTTTTTTTCTTTTTTCCCCTTATGCATGTACATGTACAATGTATGTTGAAAACAAAAACAGTTCAAACACTCATCAATGATAACAGAAAACATAAACTTGACCAGTTTGGATCGTCTGTCTTAATCACGGGATGTACAAGGCTTGAAGTAGTTCAGCAGTGTTGTCTGACGCTGATCTGTTTTGGCACACTTTTCAACAAGTTTGTCCATTAAGTGACAACACATCACACAAATTTAGTTTGTTATAGGCTTTCCACGAACTTTTCGATCTTTATTTTGAGCGCGAATTGTAAAGCGACCTTGAGAAACCGAATGATCTGTAGGAAGCCTAGGCCTAGCAGACGACCCAGTGTGAATCTAAATGAGTTCACGCATGCGCAGTTCATATTTTCCAACTTCCTTCCTCTTGACAACACTTTCTAGCTTGGAGTTTGAAGGCCTAGGTTTTTGCAGCGCATCGCACAGGCTGAGTTCGTTATAGGCTATTTTTCCAAGTAAATAAAATTATCCTGGGGCGTAGAACATGTGTTCGTAAAAAGCGGATGTTCGTTATTTCAAAAGGATTTTTTGTTCGTTATACCCATGGCTTTGCAAGTGACAAATAGAAGGGCATTTGCCGGGAAATTGAAGTCAGTTCGTTAATCGCGAAATTTCGTTAAAAGCGAGTTCGTTATAGTTGGACTCCACTGTACATATAATACCTGAAAACAGTACAGACTACAGCTGTTAACCCTTTCACTGCCAAAGTCGCATTTTAGCACCACAGTGATTTAACACCTACATGTCACTAAAAGGCATCAAATTGGGGTCTATTATCCAAAACATCCTATTGTCTTAGTTTTGGGAAGTAAGGATAGACCTTATTTTATATCTGTCACAGAAGAATCCCCAATACTGCAGATGGATTTTGTTCTCTACCCAGGTAAAGTTTAATGGACATTTTTGGCTGAAATATGGCTGGTGGTGAAAGGGTTAAAGTTTACACAGCACACTTTCAACTGTTGTAGCACTCACATAATTTACATATTTTATGGACTATATAAGGCGATACTTTTTTTTGGTTACCCCTGCACCTTATAATATGACTAATGTATAGTAAGAAACTATCATAATAAAATCAAAATTTTGTGTAAAATCTTATAGTTTGTAAAATACAGTAAAAATCACTTGTCAAAATTGAAGGGACTGACATTTTAATTTGAGATAGGCAATATTTTGAGTTAAAAAGACTTTTCAACATAGAGATTATTATACTGGGACCCAAACATTATTGTGAGTTATCCAGTGTTTTCGAATTATCTGTTTTTTAGTCATCAGTTCTCCACTGTATGGTACAGGTATGAACCAGTGATAAGAAGAAACAGGACTATCTCTATCTCTCTGTGTCGCTCTCTTGCACACACACACACACACACTATTGTCTAAGATCACTGTAAGGTGGATAGACGTTAAATTAAAGAACGAACAAACACACACACATAAACACACACACACTATTGTCTAAGATCACTGCGAGGTGGATAGACATTAAATTAAAGAGCAAACGAACACACACACACACGAACATACACACACACGAACATACACACACACCTTTGTAAAACAGCTGATCGTTCATGGCATTCTTCAAGGCAAACACCTGCCCAGAATACGCAGTGAGGATGGTGATGGCAGTGGGGGGATAGTCCTGCTGCAGCAAGTAGCGACACAGTCCCACACACAGCTCCGCCTCGTGGACGTTGGACTTGCTGCTTGTTTCGCTGTTTTGGGATTCATGGACCTGTTCCGCCAATGATAATAAAGGAAGGAAATAAATCATTAACTCACTCCGGACAAATTCCGAATAGACTCAGAACAGGAGAGCGGCCAGTCAGGGCCTAATTCCGAGTATTCTCGGAACAGCGATTTCTGAGTCTGAAACTCATCTGAATCCATTTTGTTCTTACTCCAAACCATGTTTTTAGAGTTACTTCTCTTTTTCACTCTTCCAGCCTTCGCTTCACTTATGCTTGGCACTTCTATTTCATTTGTTAATGTTAAAAATGGTTTTTTTAAATCGGCCCTACACGAGCTTCACAAATTGCTCCAATAAGTTTTTGTTAACAGTGATAGCAATAAGGAGACTATTAATTCCGGTTTAATTGCCGGTAATCATTATTTAAAAATGAAAAATAAACTTGGGTCAACCAGTAACATTGTTGAAAAGGAATCACAGACAGGGGTGAGTTTTGTTGCACTTTGTATTTGTTATCATTTTTTTCTAGGCAACCAAGGCAAGGCAAGGCAAGGCAAATGTTTTATTTCATACCCACTTGGGGCACAGAAATATAAAACAAAGTACACACATAGTTAAACAATCGAACATCAAAACAGAGTGATGTCTATATTATGAAAACAACAAGTAGATAACTAGGACAAATATACCTATACCATATTACAAAAAAACAAAACATGTGACATTTTGTCCATACACATCATCGAAAAGAACTGTTTATAACTGTAACAAAGTGCTTAAGTTTAATCAAGAGTTTCTTATTTTTCGAGGAAAACAAAGCATTAAATTTATACGCATTTGGCCAGTAATGATGTGCACCTCAGGCAGTGATGTCTTGAATGGGTTAATGGGCATGGCTTGAAATATGTGAACATAACATTTTGCCAGGGATTTGTTGCACATTTATGAGCATACAGTAGTATACCAAACATATATGCAAATACAGAAATGCATTCACATTCACATTGCCATCTGATAGACGGTTCCGCACTATTCGTTGTAGAACAATTAGAAATTCAGCTAGTTTTGTCCCTAAGTCAGTCGAACTTCTGAACAAGATCTCTGCTAAGACCAAATAATGAGGAATTATGTATTAGCTTAGGCCTAGAGGTATATCTGGTCAATCTGTACAGTAGTGTGTGTATGTATGTGTGTGTCTATGTGTGTGAGCGTGCATGCATGCGTATGTGTGTGTGTGCGTACATGCGTGTGTGTGTGTGTGTGTCTGTCCGTCCATATGTCTCTATGTCTGTGTGTGTATGTGTGTAAGAGAGAGAGAGAGAGAGAGAGGAGGGGGGGGGGGGCGCATGAAATGTTGGGAACGGGAAGGGACCAAAAATATGTGAAAGCTTTAGGTGACTTGGAGAGGGTGGGGGTTTGGGGTAGGGTAGGGGTGAACAATTGAGTGCGATAATAGAAATGGTGGGAAAGAGGGCAGTTCTTAATGTTTTGATAGTCGCTTCTATCGACCCTAACTATGTTCAAATGTTTTTTTGCGAAGCATGATTTGTCATTCATTTTTCCTTAGTTTTGTTTCCATTTTTCATGCATGCAAATGTGTTTCTTTGATTGTATTGTGCTTGTACGAGACCACGCTGTAATTTCACCTAACGTGATAATAAAGTAGTTTTGACTTTGACTTTGACTTGATAATAAAATAAGTCACATACGTGCTACAGACATGCATACTCACAAACACACACACAATCTCACTCATAGTCACACTATTCACACTTACCCACACCAACATCACACCACAATACAACATTGTCTGAATCACTTTTAGTGGAAGGACGTAAAGTCGAAGAACACACACACACGCACAAGCACACACAAACATGCATACACACGTTCACCTAACAATTACACTTATGTCTATCTCTCTCTCATTCACACACACACACACACACGCATGCATGCACACACACACACACACACAACACACACACTTTTCCCATATTTTTAAACTCCATTTCAAACTCTTTTTTTAATTAAAGAAAACCACCAAAAAATATACAAAATACCAAGATGAAACTTTTTTTTAAAAACGCACACACAAAAACACCCAAGAAAGACAACCCACCTCGTGGTGAAACAAAAACACATCCTGCTTCATTCCCCTGATGTGGTCCCTGTCCAGTGTCGTGCCGTGATCCTGCAGCGCGGGGTACAGCTCCTCGTATTTCAGAAACTGCGACACCTCTGGCCGCATGCGATGCTGCACGCCCAGCGTGCTGTGGTGCAGACCGTTGTTGATCAGACGCTCAAAGAGAGACAGGTCCAGCTTGTAGTGGATGCTCAATTCGTAGACTGTTAGATCACCAATCAATCATCATAGACCTTCTTGTAAATCAATGAATTAATCGACTGTTCAGTGCATCCGTTTAATCAATCATCGCAGATTTTGTATTTCAATCATTCAGTAAATCTATTTCATCAATCCGAGAGTCAGATCAAGCTTGTAGTGGACGCTCAGTTCGTAGACTGTTTGATCACCAATCAATCAACGTAGACCTTCTTGTAAATCAACGAATGAATCGATTGTTCAGTACATTTTATGCATTGGACTGTAAAGGGGAAGTATTGTTTTTTTATTTTGATCTTGTTGGGTTTTCCCTCCTTTTGTTGCCTGCTTTTGCTCCTTTTGCTATTATTTGCTGTTTTCTTGTTTGTCTATGTTGATAAAGGCGCATTCGCCGAAATATCCAGTAGTTTTGTTTTTGTCTCTTGTGAATAAAATAACATCACTTTACACTTGTCGTGTAGTTGTTTGTTTGTTGTATGTTCCAGTGACATTGCAGTCTGTTTCAGTTGGGGGTTTTCAGGTTTTTTCAGTACATCCATTTAATCAATCATCGCCGATTTTGTATTTCAATCATTGAGTAAATCTATTTCATCAATCCAGACTGTTTGGTGATAATTAATCATCACAGATGTTGTATATCCATCATCGACGATTCAGTTATTCAGTAAATCCAATTTTCATCAATCCATCAATCAATCATTCAGTCAATCATTGGAGACTTTGTAAATCTCGGTCTATCAATCATTCAGCTGTTCAATCATCAATCAATCACTCAATCATTTATTTAATCATTCAATCTGCTGTTCAATAAATCTGTTTCTCTTTGCTAACCCATTGATATAATGAGGGGTGTGTACCAGAAGCTACTACCATTCTTCTCGGGTGAAAGCCAGAAGGTACTATCTGATCACAAAAAGACAAAACAATGCTGGTAGTACCTTCTGGCTTTCTCTCGAGTAGAATGATAGTACTTTATAGCATATAACCCTAAAACAAGAGGCAAAGCCTTCAAGGCTCACGTCTGATTTTTATTACTATAGCAGGCATGGGAATTCCCATGACAATTCCTATGCCTGTATAGAGAGAATACTGTTATGTAGACACTTGTGCATCTGAAAACAGAATTAATTTTTATTTTACTGTGTAAATTAAATTATTTCTGTGCATTAAATTACCCCTACCCCTTTCTTTAAAATTTAATTATATGTATGTTTATATATGCGCATGTAACATAGTGGAGCCCTATTTTTATTTTTGGCAAACAAGTAAAATTGAAAAGCATATTGACCAAGCTGAGTGACCAAATACATACCCCCCCCACCCCCCCCCCCACCCCCCCCCCCCCCCCCCCCCCCCCCCCCCCCCCCCCCCCCCCCCCCCCCCCCCCCCTGCCACAAAGCAAAGGTCAAGTCACAGCCAGCAAGCTCATCCATGTTTATCTTCACCTGTACAGTCTTTGCACATGGTGATCAATCGTCTAGGCCTAACAAAGGATTCGTACGTCGAAGGCAGTGAAATCGACGAACACTGGATTTTCCGGGGTTTTTTTTTCAAGACTAAAATGAATGTGGGCTAAATGTTAGGTACATCGTCTTGATTATGAGGTAAGGCGTGATCTCTTATTCTCTAGGCCTAGGCCTTGTTGCCGGAAGTGCGATAGGCTAAGTATTGCATGCGCAGAGATAATGTGCGAATGAACACGAACAACCGTTGTCAAACTCAAAGGCGCAAATAAAACGAAACAATCAGGCCGTCAACGCACACACTCAGTACATCCATTTATTACAGAAAATATAAGGTAACGACGTTAAAATGTACCTATTTGTACGCACCTGAAGTCTTGTGTTTCTTTTTAAAGGGCGTTTTTGTATATCTAATGGAGAGTCTTCTTTCCAGTATCTCCTACTCGGTACAACACAACAGTAGTATAATCTCTGCAACAAATGATTTTCTTTCTTTTGTTCCTTATCGATGTATCCGACTGCTTTGATCGTCATGACTTGAAGGCTCACGTCAAAATCAAGTATCCTGCTAACTTTAACCCTCGAACATCTTATGTTTTTTTGAGAAAACGACAATGTTAAAGTTTCAGTGGAGAGTGAGAGTCTTCTTTAGTTTGAAGAGTGTGGCTGAGTCAAGGTCAAAGGTTGCACTACAGTAATCTCTGCAACAAATGATTATCTTTATTTTGTTCTTTATCAATGTATCTGACTGCTTTGATCGTCGTGACTTGAAGGCTCACGTCAAAATCAAGTATCCTGCTAACTTTAACCCTCTAACGCCTTATATGTTTAGAGAAAATGACAACGTTAAGGTTTGAGTCAAGGTTAAAGGTCGGGGCCACGGACGCAACACACACACATACAACCGAACATGTACGATACAATAGACTCACTTTGTTTTAAAAAACGACATGAGCCAAAAATGTGTCATAACATGTTGTTGTCCTTCCATGGCCAGGGATCATCCCAACAGGCGAAGCACTTGAACACTATGGTACAAATGCACCAGCTTGGGATGAGAACATTACGTGTGTGACCATTTTTCATTACCCCGCCACATCGGCAACCACACTCCGACTTGGGATGATTTTGGACTGAAGGTGTTATGCTAGGAGCTTGCCATGGCTAAAGACAATCCCCGCATAACTATGCAGAACATAACATTTTGATGTAGCCTTGGTGTTCTAGCTTATGTCAATTGGTCTGACACAGCCTTATGCCAAGGCGGGTGTCCTTATCTTACCGGTGGGAGAGGGTCGAAGTTGGCGGTGGTCACCGATCAGGATGAGATGCTGGCAGGTCTGGTGGAGAGTGGTAACCGCGTGGGCCTCTAGAACCTGCATGAGTCAGCAAAATCATACATTTTAAAGGTGCACCAATTCTCCTACACCCACTGACAAACCCACACACCCACTGACAAACCCACCCACCCACTCCTACCCCAACAATCTTACATTATCAGGGCTGCCAACCCTCTGCTGCAGTTTCCAAGGACAAACTACAGAAAAACCAGGGACACAGACTTATTTCCAGGGACAAACATCGCAATGTCATGCATCAGGGTCAAAACGAGCATTAACTTCCAATTATTTCATGATCTAGCAACATTTCTGTGACTGTATTCTTGATGTTTTTTGGTGCCAATGTTCTTCAATATTCAAGGTCGCTTGGTGTTCAGTAACCTATGTGCAACATGCATGTTAGGAAACATTTTAAATGTTGTGTTGGGTGTTCCTGTGTTCAATAGCAAGGCCAGCAAACAAGACAAGTGATTGTTCCACAATTTTTTTTTTATTCTACTCAGTTTCCAGGGACACCAGACAGAAAAATAGATTATAAGGACAGGGTGCCATTTTTGACTGTTTCCTGGGACAAATACCCCTTAGGGGGGATGGCTGGAAGCCCTACCTTATAAAGGTGTACCAATTCTCCTACACCCACTGACAAACCCACTCCTACCCCAACAATCTTACATTATAAAGGTGCACCAATTCTACACCCATTGACAAACCCACTCCTACCCCAACAATCTTACATTATAGAGGTGTACCAATTCTCCTACACCCACTGACAAACCCACTCCTACCCCAACAATCTTACATTATAAAGGTGCACCAATTCTACACCCATTGACAAACCCACTCCTACCCCAACAATCTTACATTATAGAGGTGCACCAATTCTCCTACACCCACTGACACACCCACTCCTACCCCAACAATCTTACATTATAGAGGTGCACCAATTCTACACCCATTGACAAACCCACACACCCACTCCTACCCCAACAATCTTACATTATAAAGGTGCACCAATTCTCCTACACCCACTGACACACCCACTCCTACCGCAACAATCTTACATTATAGAGGTGCACCAATTCTCCTACACCCACTGACACACCCACTCCTACCCCAACAATCTTACATTATAGAGGTGCACCAATTCTCCTACACCCACTGACACACCCACTCCTACCCCAACAATCTTACATTATAGAGGTGCACCAATTCTCCTACACCCACTGACACACCCACTCCTACCCCAACAATCTTACATTATAGAGGTGTACCAATTCTACACCCATTGACAAACCCACACACCCACTCCTACCCCAACAATCTTACATTATAGAGGTGCACCAATTCTACACCCATTGACAAACCCACACACCCACTCCTACCCCAACAATCTTACATTATAAAGGTGCACCAATTCTCCTACACCCACTGACACACCCACTCCTACCGCAACAATCTTACATTATAGAGGTGCACCAATTCTCCTACACCCACTGACACACCCACTCCTACCCCAACAATCTTACATTATAGAGGTGCACCAATTCTCCTACACCCACTGACACACCCACTCCTACCCCAACAATCTTACATTATAGAGGTGTACCAATTCTACACCCATTGACAAACCCACACACCCACTCCTACCCCAACAATCTTACATTATAGAGGTGCACCAATTCTACACCCACTGACACACCCACTCCTACCCCAACAATCTTACATCATAAAGGTGCACCAATTCTCCTACACCCACTGACAAACCCACACACCCACTCCTACCCCAACAATCTTACATCATAAAGGTGCACCAATTCTCCTACATCCACTGACAAACCCACTCACCCACCCCAACAATCTTACATTATAGAGGTGCACCAATTCTCCTACACCCACTGACAAACCCACTCCTACCCCAACAATCTTACATTATAAAGGTGCACCAATTCTCCTACACCCACTGACACACCCACTCCTACCCCAACAATCTTACATTATAGAGGTGCACCAATTCTACACCCACTGACAAACCCACACACCCACTCCTACCCCAACAATCTTACATTATAAAGGTGCACCAATTCTCCTACACCCACTGTCACACCCACTCCTACCCCAACAATCTTACATTATAGAGGTGCACCAATTCTCCTACACCCACTGACACACCCACTCCTACCCCAACAATCTTACATTATAGAGGTGCACCAATTCTACACCCACTGACAAACCCACACACCCACTCCTACCCCAACAATCTTACATTATAGAGGTGCACCAATTCTCCTACACCCACTGACAAACCCACACACCCACTCCTACCCCAACACTCACACGCAATCACTCCCATCATCTTTTGGTCATGATCTGACTGAGTGAACTTTTAACCCCTTCAGAGGAAAACAGAGAAGTTATCGATCTTCTTAAAATAAAATTTAGAAGAGACCTGTTAGACTCAATCTGAAAAAATGGTCTAGAGATATAATTTTCCTGCCTTCTTTTTTTTTTTTCCTGACTTGTCTAAAGCAAAAACCATCATTCCAGTACTATGACATCAAAAGTTATGACATCATCAATGACATCACACATCATGTAGTAGACACATGACTGGGCAGGGTTAACCCTTTTGCCGCCAGCCATTTTTCAGCCCCAAAATACCATTAAACTTAACTGGGTAGAGAAAAAAAAATCTGCAATATTGGGAATTCCTTTGTGATATCTATAACATTAGGCCTATAGCTGCGCATGTTATGTCCAAAAAAGGCCTAAACCTTGCAAACTACTAACGTAAAATTTGGTGCAATATAATCTTGAATACATTCTAAATTATTTTAGATACAGAGGCATTGCAAATAACCCTCTTAAACGAAGAAATAATTGATTGAAATCGGCGCGAGCAGTCGACGAATTTTAACCCAGAAGCAGTCAGCAGTGAATTTTTATAAATAAAAAAGGTAAACATAAAATTAATTTTCTTATCTATTAATTAAAACACTTTATTGTATTTGTATTACAATACATACATATTGATTTTATTGCGTGGGCTTTTTTTGCAAAGCATTTTTTTGATCCCACTGCACCGCAGCATCAAATTTACAATATGCCTGCCTCCGTCATGAGGCAAAGCTATAAAATCGAAAGTTGAAAGAAAGTATAGTGACCCAGGTAAGTTTTGCCGTGTAAAATGTCATGAAAGAGCTCATATAATGTCTCTATAGTAAGAAGAGTAACATTTTGCGAGATTGTGATCTTG
Organism: Phymorhynchus buccinoides; assembly: GCA_017654935.2. Classification (NCBI taxonomy): domain Eukaryota; kingdom Metazoa; phylum Mollusca; class Gastropoda; order Neogastropoda; family Raphitomidae; genus Phymorhynchus; species Phymorhynchus buccinoides. The sequence goes on from CM065699.1 coordinate 18,434,046, forward strand.
CAACTTAATGGAGAAGCCTTTATTACTGGGACTGTATACTATCAGTATGTCTGACATTCAGCTCTCTACTCTTTCAGACTCTAGCAGACAAAAAGAAGATTAATTGCTTTATTATTTTTTAGGAAATGTTTTCCAATTGAGAAATCGTGTGAATAAAAACATGTGTAGAAATTACTTTGGCATACACTTTTCTTGTTTCACAATTCTAGATCTAATCCTTGATCTGTCACTGTCTTTGTTTTGGCAGATCAGTTCAACTGACTACATCTATTAACTTATCATCGCTTTGTAGTAAACACACTGTCAAGAAGAGGAAGACAGGATAAAGACTAGAGTGGGCTAGTCCAATAACATGAGCACATTGCAGTGTGTGTGTGTGTGTGTGTGTGTGTGTGTGTAGGAGTGTGTGTGTGTGTGTGTGTGTGTGTGTGTGTGTGTGTGTGTGTGTTTACCTGCATAAGAGAGAGAGAGAGAGGAGGGGAGGCAGGGGGGTTTCCTGGGTTTCCTGGGTCACTCTCTGCCCGAAGCATGTACATTATACAATAGTAAAAATTAAAAAAAGCTCGATTTTAGTTTTTTATAATCACTAAATTGCAGAAATGCCCAGGGACTTCACCCCCTGGACCCCCAAAAGGGCATTACCCCTTAACCCAGAACCTATGCAGCTCCTTGGGCCCAAACAAAACGTACAAGAATTGAAGAAGAAAAAACAACCGCACCATTAAACTTTCCTCTTATATATATAGTTTGCTTTAATAAAACTTTGTTTGTGTCCAATGTATCAGTTTGTGAACCTAAGAAAGAAACTCAATAAATTTAATTTTAACTTTACGATTTGTTCTGTGTTCTGAAAAGAATAAAAGAAAATAATGTGCTTCCTTTCGTTAATCAACACCGTGCTGACCTTGACCTTGAAGTTTGACCTTGAAAACCGAAATTTCCTTCTTTCGGCTATGTAATTTTTCCCAGCTTTATTTTGTGAACTAATGAACAGAATCGCTTCAAATTTTGTGTGGTGGTGTACCATGGTGCAAGGAAGTTTGTATAAAAGTTCAGCTGTATCTCATGAACTACTGAACAGAATCGCTTCAAATTTTGGGCTATGTATTTTATGCATTCTGTAAGGGTGGAAAGTGATGTGTTTATTGCAACTCTAACCTTTTTTTAAATCTAGTAGTAATAATTTGGCAGACATTTTGAATATATTTACAAATAAATATGCATATATGTTGTCATGATTGTGTAAAACGTCGTAAAACGTTTACAAGTGTACATGTATGTCAAGTTTGGTGCTTATATAATTAAATTTGAAACTTTAAGCTTTAACTCTTTCCCTGTGGTAGCCATAACACAAGCTGACTGGCAGCCATTTTGAATTTATTTAAGAATATAAATATGAATATAATTGTTCATGATTGTGTAACAGCATGTATTAAGCATTTACAAGTGTCAATGTATGCCAAATGCTGTGCTTATAACCTTAAATTGTTTTATGAGGTAGTCATAACTTAAAACATTGGCGGACATTTTGAATTTATTAAAAGAAAGCACTTATAAATATTTTGTCATAATTGCATAACAGGTTTTATTTTGGATATACATGTGTGCTTGTGAGCCAAATTTAGTGCTTATAATATAAAATTTGCAACTCTTACACTCGATTCCTTTTATGTGGTAGACCGATCGGCGGCCATTTTGAATTTGTTTAAAAATCAACAAATGTCAACTGCCTCTGTAGCTATAATTGTTTAGTACCCAAAGACAATCACATGTACCAAATTCCATGCTTGTAGCACGAAAATGCATGGTTTTGGACACTACTTGCCCAGCTACTATCCTTGCCTCCCAAAATTAAGAAAATAGGGTCTTCGGATAACAGGCCCTGATTCGATGCCTTTTAATGACATGGGTGTTAAACCATTATGGTGCATAAATGCGACATCGGCGGCGAAAGGGTTACACCTGGTAAAGTGGGTAAACTTCTTCTTCTTCTTCTGCGTTCCCATTTGCTGGTGGCGTGTGGACTGGTTTTATGTCCCACACTGATATGCAGTCAGTGCACTCCGAATTCGTTGCCTGGCAGCCGATATCCACGCTATATATGCAGACCTGTTTACCCCAAATCTTCACTGTCAGTAATCCCAAGCTCTGAAAACAGTAATTTCAGGCATCTGTCCGTAATTTTGCTGTCCGAGAAATCCTTTCACCAGAATTTTTCGCTGCCGTCAAACCTTTTGTTGAACGGGGGGGGGGGGGTGTTCAAGCATGCTGCAACTTCGACGGCCCGTGTTGCACTAATCTTCGCCTTAACGGACCTACTAAATACTGGATTCGACACAATGACAGAACACAACACAAAACATGACAAAGTAACGCACTGGCAGTTCATTTTCAGTCACAGTTTGCACACACGAATCTTTTCCCGCGCATACAACTCGACTGACAAAATGGCGCAGCGCACACCGCAGATACGAAATCACGGCAAACGCTAATGCGCCAGCTGCTTTCATTTATCGGATTTTGTGAGTTGTTTGCATTCAGCAAGTGTTTCAGTGCACACACTAACGCCGATTTATCAGTTTGATAACGGAAAGGAGCTGCTTTTCAACTTCTTTTTTGTAAAGTGAGACCATTCACTGAGTTCCAACTTATGGAGTGAGACCGATCACCTAGTTTCAACTTGGAAGTTGACTTTGCATTTACGTGTGCACAGAGTTCGTAAAGATCGACACGATCGCGACTGTTTCAGTTCAAACTTTGATCATAAACTGCTCAGTGATGACACATGTGCATAAAAGTGGTGAAATTTAGTGGTCAGATCGTGATATCGCTGATTAAATTCTTCAATTTCGGCATGAGAATGGTTCGTTTTTACCGATGTTGACGATGTCTACATGCACAACTTCTTCTCTCTTTTTTTTTCGCACTCGTTCAGCAGAAATGCGGATTTTGTTGTTGCTGACCGTAATAGCGTAATCGGAGGTCTCAAAACGTAATAATTACAGACAAATCCGTAGGGAAAACAGGTCTGTATATGTGATGTGGCTCGCCCCCAAACATGAACGCAGTGGCCGTTGAGTTCATCTTGGAACACTTCCGCCCTAGGCTGTTGACTTCGTCAGGGAAGACTTCCGCCCAACAAGAGCGGTGTTATCCCCAGTATGATATATGATCCTAGTCGCCTCCTACGACATGCATGACCCTACCGCAGTACCATTCTAATGTCGGTAACTGCAGGGCCAAGTGGGTAAACACCTGTTAAAAGGTTGCTTGCTAAAACGTACATGTACATGTACTATCAACCTTATTTATTTCTGTTCTCAAAGTACTCTTTGGGGGGGAAAAAAACCACTTGAATCATGATTATATATGCAAATACAGCTGGATACTTATAAGTCGATACATGCTTAAGTCGACTTTTGCGTAAGTCGATGGATTTATCATTTCCCAGCCAAAAGTGCTCTTTAAAAGACTTTTATAACAACGGATATCTCGACAACGTATAATGCGACGTTCGTCTATGTCGACGAGTATTTTTCTAAACGTGAAACGGATAAGTCGACTTCCTGACTTCCTGACTTTTGTTTTCCCCCCCCTGACTTCCTGACTTAAGTCACACCAGTCTTGTTCTATTTTGATCTGTCTCTTTTTTAATGCGTGCCGTGAATGTGTGTGTGTGTGTGTGTGTGTGTGTGTGTGTGTGTGTACGTGTGTGTGTGTGTGTGTGTGTGTGTGCGTGTGTGTGTGACGTTTGCAATTATGCTTGACAGTTTTATTGTCGTCTGACGTCAACAATTTCCGGTGGGAGAAAATAGGGATGTTCGCGTACCGTAAAATACCGAGTTTAAGCCCCCACCCCCACCAACCTTTGCACAGTTTGAGGCCCCAAAAAGGGGGTGGGCTTATACATGGTATTTGCCCTTGTGCTCAAAACATAATTGTAAAAGGAAAGATACACAGCCAGCTCTCTCTCTTCCTGGCATAAAAACACCTACCTACCTACCCCCTACACACACGTGCGCACGCACACACAAACACACACACAAAGAGTATAAGTCAACATTATCTTCTGAAAGTGTCTGTGAAGTCGAGATATCTGACTGACGGTAAGTCGACATTTTTTTCTCAAAACGTCTATAAAGTCGAGATATCCGACTGACGAATAAGTCGACTATTTTTTTTAAAAACGTCTGTAAAGTCGAGATATCCGACTGACGGATAAGTCGACTGACGCATAACTCGACATAAAATCAATTGCTGCTGGCACGTCGACTTAAGCGTATTAGACTGTATATGCATTTAGATACATACAAAAAATGTCCCCACTTTTTTCTTCTTTTAAACTTCCTCAACCCTGCCACCCCCGTTATCACAACAATGGACCCTAACCTCTGCAGCCTCCTCCAGCATGACAATGGGACAGCGCAGGGTGGTCAGCACTCGTCGGTATCGGGCGGCGCCGGTGGTTGTCATGCCAATGATGGTGGCCTCTTCCAGGATGTTCTTGTCCTCCCCCATCCTCAGCTCTCTGAGCTCCTGCGACGCCACCTTGTACTCATCCGCTTGAGTCCTCACTGAGCGACGCAGACAATCCTGGCAATATCGGCAGTATAATGAGATCATGTAATAGTAATAATACCAGGGCTCCCAATCAAGGGGCAAAACAAGGGGTCCCAGGGACTCCTTTACTTACAGCGTAGAGGGTCCTAGAGGTGGGATAGAGGGTCCCAGTGGCATTGCGAATGCTTAAAAGAATTTTTCTAGTGCATCCTTGAGACCCCCTGCACATTCTTTCAGAGGGTCCTTTAGAATGTTAGTACTTCATAGACCCCCAAATGGGGGTCCCTGGGAGCCCTGAATACCCATACTCAATGCTTTCAGTTCCTGAGACACCGCCTTGTACTCATCCGCTTGAGTCCTCACTGAGCGACGCAGACAATCCTGGGAATATCGGCAGTATAATGAGATCATGTATACGTAATAGTAACAGGGGTCGCGCTAACGCATATTTCTTGCGTATTTGACGCATTTTAAAAATCGTTGACGCATTTTTACGGCGTTTACGCGTAATCCGTACGCAAAATGACGTCCGCTCAAAATCGCATCTGAGTCTAGATGGTGAATCAGACTTTAGAAGTCGTACGGTCCCTACACGTATAGTGGTTCTGCTACACCTAACATTGGAACAGACTATAGAAAAGTGCCACTGTCCAGTACTGCCAGTAGGCGCAGTGCAGTGTGGCGGGAAAATCACTATAAGCGCATTGGGGTGATCAACAGGGCTCATGTCGACTTTGAGGAGTGCTTAGATCGCCGAAAATGACTGATTAGTGAATAAAAATGCATGCTTTTGTTGCTGGTCTTGTTTTCATTGTTTTTAGCTTAGATTTATCTGTTCTTTGACGCGATTTTTTGCTTCCCTTACGCATTTTTTTGCATTTTCAAAAACACTAGCGCAACCCCTGTAGTAAAAATAAATATATATAAATACTATGTATTATTATTAATAATACCCAGGCTCAATTCTTTCACTTCCTGAGACACCGTCTTGTACTCATCCGCTTGAGTCCTCACTGAGCGACGCAGACAATCCTGGCAATATCGGCATTATAATACGATGAAATGACAATGAGATCATCAGCATTACAATACGATGAAATGACAATGAGATCATGTAATACAGTGGAAACTCCCTTATAAGACCTTAAAAAATCATCCAAAATGAGGTCTAATAAGGGAAGGCTCTTATAACTTAAGGGAGATAGTTTTAACTCATTCAACACTGGCCGATTGCTTCCCTTTACAACCGTTCAACACGAATGTACGCTATAGCGTACAGTGTTTAAACATTCACACTTCACAACTCAGCGAAGCCATGCAACCCAAACAGGTATAAAAGTGTTCCTCTACAGTCACTTATAATAATAAAAATAATTGTACATTTATATAGCGCTTTACCTCAGATGAGCCCAAAGCGCTTTACAATCAATGATTCATCAACAGACAACAAAAACAGCCTTCAAGAGTGACACCAACCAGCAACAGCGCATATACAAAGCAACTCTCTCTCTCTCTCTAACACACACACACGCACACGCACACGCACACATAAACACACACATTTATCGAAGCCAACTCGTTCATACCCCATTCGGTAAGCCACAGCAACTGAGCCGCATGGACTGACCACATACACCAACACACATACACCAACACCCTCACACAAAAATGTATGCACGCAGACAGACACACAGACACGCACACAAACACAGACACACACACACACATGCGTGCACACACAACCCACAAAACCAAAACACACACAAGCACACATGTATGCACACATTCATGCTCACACACACACACACACACACACACACACACACACACACACACACACACACACACACACACACACACACACACACACACGCACCACAAAACACAGCACAAACCTCTTATTCAATCTTCCCTCACGTGCACACAACGATAGACAACTGATCAAATATTTAGGGTGCAGCAGGAAAAAGATGGGTTTTAAGGGAGGTTTTGAATGAGGAGACTGAGTTGGAGTGTCGGAGAGGAGAAGGCAGAGAATTCCACAGAGATGGTGCTTGACAAGAAAAAGAACGTTGGCCAGCAGATTTGAGACGGATGGAGGGAATGGAAAGGAGACGAGAATCAGAAGACGAACGTAGTTGGCGAGCTGGGACATAGAGATGAAGAAGATCAGAGAGATATAGGGGAGCTTGATCATTCAGTGACTTGAAGGCAAGGAGGAGAATTTTGTAGTCAATACGTGATTGAACTGGGAGCCAATGTAGGGAACGAAGAACCGGAGTGATGTGATCGTACCTAGGGGAGCGAGAAATGAGACGAGCAGCATTATTCTGGACCCGTTGGAGCTTAGAGATGAGAATTGATGGACAGCCAGCAAGAAGTGAGTTACAGTAGTCAAGGCGAGACAGGACAAAAGCACATACTAGAGTCTTCAGGGCATCTTGAGAGAGGAAACGGCGGATGGAACTAATTCTTCGAAGTTCTAGATAGCAAGCCTTGCAAACATTGGAAACATGCTGTTTGAAAGAAAGGGTTTGGTCCAAAGTAACACCTAGATTGCGGACGGATGCCGATAGCTTGATCTCAGTGCCATCAATGTCGACAGAACCTGGGAGAACCTGAGTTTTAATTGTGTGGTTAGAGGCTACAAGAATCATCTCTGTCTTTTCAGCATTTAGTTGCAGTTTGTTGTAAAACATCCATGTTTTAACAGCAGAGATGCACAACTTAGAAGAAGAAATCATTTGATCTAATTGACTCAAGTGGGCAGAAATGTACAGTTGATTGTCATCAGAAAAGCTATGATGTAGAATAGAATGCTGGTTGATGATGGCAGAGAGAGGTTGGGTATAAAGAACAAAAAGGATAGGGCCTAAGACTGAACCTTGGGGCACACCGAACTGAAGACCTTTTGGAAGAGATGAAGCACCATTGACAACAACTGTCTGTGTGCGATCAGAGAGGTAGGAAGAAAACCAGGAAAGAACAGCCCCAGATAGACCAAAAGAGGTGTGAAGTCTAGAAATGAGGATGGAGTGGTCGATAGTGTCAAACGCTGCAGAAAGATCAAGGAGAGAGAGAAGAGAAACCTTATTTTCATCCAAGGCAGTGAGCAGGTCGTTCGTTATCTTTAAGAGGGCTGTCTCAGCACTGTGACCTGCTCGATAAGCAGACTGTTTTGGATAGAAAAGATCGTTTACCTGAAGATGGTCAGACAGCTGTTTAAGAACCACCTTTAGGAATGAAAGATTAGAGACAGGCCGATAGTTCTTTAGATTTTCAGGATCGAGACTAGGCTTCTTTAAGAGAGGTTTGACAACTGCATATTTGAAATGAGTTGGAAAGCGGCCTGAACATAGAGATTCATTGATGATGGATGTAAAGTAAGGAAGGAGATCATCAAGACACTGGGAGAAGAGAGATAAAGGTAGAGGGTCTAGTTCACAGGTTTTAGTCTGAGTTCGGGTCAAAATCTTCTTAACCTCATCAGTGGAAACAGAACGGAACTCAGACCACATACTGCCAGAAAAGGAGGGATCAGTGACAGAGTCAGTTGATGGTGGAGCAGATTGAGAATCAAGATTGTGGCGGATGGTGGCTATCTTGCTGTGAAAGAAATCAGAGAAACGTTGAGGGAGTTCAGACCCAGGGATAGAAGAAGGTAGAGGTGTGGACTTTGGTTTACCAAGGAGGGAGTTGGCTAAACTAAACAATTGACGTGAAGTACTACAAGCGAGAATTTGGGCATTCAAACAAGAGCATTTGGCCTTATCTATAATGTCAGACACAATTTTGTTCATGGCTCGAAAAATCTGTTTGTGAATTTCAAGTCCATCTTAACCCACTGGCGCTCTGCACGGCAGCATTATTGTTTAGCCTGAGTCACCTCAGGTGCCACAGAAGCATACCACGGTGATGGAGGCCTACTGGAGATCTTGCGATTGATGACAGGGGCGTGGAGGTCGAGTAGACTGGTCAGGAGGTGGTGGAGCTGGTCGGCAGAAGGCTGTCGAGATGAGTCAAGTCTGGCCCTGAGGTCAGACATGAAGGCAGTGATGTTGATGGAGGAAATCTTCCTGGTCTCAGCATACACAGGACGGCATGAAGGGCGAGATAAACGGAGGCAGGAAAGAACACAGAGATGGTCAGAAAAGTCCAGGAAGGAGTCAGTAGCAGTGGACCGCAGGACGTCTTCGTCGTCACATTATTGTTTAGCCTGAGTCACCTCAGGTGCCACAGAAGACGATAAGGGGCAGGTCGGGTAGAAGGTGGTGGAGCTGTTGGCAGAAGGCTGTAGAGATGAGTTCTGGCCCTGAGGTCAGACATGAAGGCAGTGATGTTGATGGAGGAAATCAGCCTGGTCTCAGCATACACAGGAGGTCATGAAGGTCGAGATAAACGAAGGCAGGAAAGAACACAGAGATGGTCAAAAAAGTCCAGGAAGGAGTCGGCAGTGGACCGCAGGACGTCTTCGTCGTCACACCTGGGATAACCAGGTCAAGGGTGTGACCTTTCTGGTTGGTGGGGAAGGTCACAGCCTGGTGCAGGTCGAGTCATCCAGCAGTGCGGTGAAGCGGAGGATGAGGGGGTCAGTTGGGACATCAACATGAATTTTGAACCGCTGATAGTGTTGCAGTGCTCCAGCAAAGAGGGAAACTCGTCGAGGAAGAGGGAGTCCAAAAGTTTGTTTTTCTTGTTGGGAGGGGGGCGGTAGAGGCAGAAAAGCTGTAGGCAGTGCTGACGTAGAGTAACGGAGAGCTGGGCCAGTTCAAAGGAGGAGTGTGGAAAGGGGAAGAGGGAGGTAGAGGTGAGATGGAGGCACAGTTTTTCACGCACGACAAAGGCAATGCCTCCGCCACGTGAAGAGCGAGGATAGGAGATGGTTTTGTAGCCAGGGGGAGAAAGATCAGCGCATTTAGCTTCATCACCCGAAGGCAGAAGCCAGGATTCAGTGATGCAGAAAATATCAACATCGTTCTCTCACAATGAAATAATTAATAGAAGAACGTTTCTGTGGGACGCCAACGGAACGGGGGTTAAACTGGGCAACAATAAAATTAGCATCTTTTGTGTGCGAAGCAACGGGAACAGTAAGTAAGTTAGAAATACTCATCCACTTAATAGTTTTCAACCAATGAAATCAATTTCCGTCTATCTTTAGTACCGCAATGAATGAAAACGAATCACTACCCCTCTCTTCGTCTTCTTTGTCATTCTTTTTTTTAAAATCTGCTAATACAGTAATAAAAAATTTAATTTGGAATTATAACATATGCTAGCTTATATTATTATAAACAATACCGCAAATTTTCAAATAACTGTGCGGTAAAGGATTATTTTTTTAAATAATTACCCGGCCAGAGGCCGAGGTATTGCGATTAGTTTTTGTGTGTATCTGTGTGTCTGTGTATTGATTATCTTAAAAACTACTGTTTTGGATTTTGATTAAAATTGGCAGAGGGGTAACAGCTTGAAAGGAAGCTTCCTTTCGTTAACAACACCATTCTGACATTGACCTGAAGTTTGACCTTGAACCGAAATTTTCCTTCTTTGGGCTATGGTAATTTCCCCCACCTTTTATTTCGTGAACAGTGAAACATAAAAAAAAAAAATAAAAAAAAAAAAAAAAAAAAAAAAGACAAATAATCGCTTCAAATTTTGTGTGGTGGTGGTACCATGGTTGCAAGGAGCTTTGTATAAAAGTTCAGCTGTATTTTGTGAACTACTGACAGAAATCGCTTTCACAATTTTGGGCTTATGTATTTTTATGCGTTTCTGTAAGGGTGGAAAGTGGTGTGTTTATGGGGGTGGGGGGGGTGGGAGAGGACATTTTGGAGGGGGGGGGAGGGAGGAGGGGGGGGGGGCAGAAGTTTATATAAAAGTTCAGTCTGTATCTCGTGAACTACTGAACAGATCACTACAAATTTTAGGCTATGTTTTTTTATGTAATGATGCACCCGCCTAGTGTTGAACGTTTGCACGGAACATGTACGCTATACGTATATTAGTTCTTTGATGATCAATACCCAATGTGGCGGTACCATAGCCGATGAGTTTTAACCGGGCGTGGTTACCGCTACACCTATCTACTTGTTTAAAAACTGAATGATTTAGTTAATATATACTATCTTGCTATCTATATACGTACCGTTTCCCTACGAATGATTATAGCCTTCCATTTGAA
>CM065699.1:18445289-18475289 GCA_017654935.2 Phymorhynchus buccinoides
AATTACAAATGTGGAAGAATACGAACTGTCTAAGAGAGAGAGAGAGAGAGAGAGGAGGAGAGATGGAAGCGAAGAGAGAGAGAGAGAGAGAGAGAGAGAGAGAGAGAGAGAGAGAGAGAGAGAGAGAGAGAGAGAGAGAGGAGGTGAGGGTTGAGGGGAAAAGAGATGTGACTTTCTAATGAGAAGCATCAATCCACCTAAATATCTTGCGTCGCTTCACTGGTCCTTCACGCGCAATTGCACGTGCGCTCTGTGTCTTCACTTGCTGCACGACGAATGCGGGAGGGTTTTTATGGAAGTTTCGTCGAACAATAGATCTAAGATACTTGGTCAAAACAATCTGGAGGTGCTTCGCATTTATGTGGTAGTTTAACTTGGGGTTGCGGTTGTTTTTCATGACATTTACTGTCACATTATTTCTTGAATTGTAAATTTGTCACGAACATTTGACAGAGATATCTAGACGGTAGACTTTGGAAGGATTTTCAATTTAATGGTAACGTTTGTCACCAAAACCTAAAATCCTTCCAAGAAGAATATCCACGAAGAGTGTTTCTACTGTTATGCTCACACATGCGGCAACTATCACAGAGGCAAATACTTTTCAAAGGCAAACACAGATTGAGATACATAACAATTATATGAATATTTAATCCCAATACTGTTATTACAAGTTTCACAATTCAAAATATAAATTATTGAGCCATCTGCAAAGCAAACAACAACAACAACAACAAAAAAACAACAAACAACAAACAACAACAACAAAACGAGGAACAAAATGATTTAATGTTGGACCTTTATGAAATCGTTTCCTTGCTTAAGTAAACAGTGAGTCCTTCCAAGGTGATCAGTATCAGGAGGGAAAAGAAACAAATTCAAATGAAAGCAATCATACACAAAGTATTAATAATGGAGCTCCTGCTATTGAGAACCAAAAAAAGAAACATTGTGGCGCAATCACTATGAACTATCCACGCAAGTAACATGTGAATGCTTTCATAGGTCTCTAAAAAATAAAATATAAAAAAGGGACATAAAAAAACGGAACTCTCACCCATATACTGAATCGTGAGTGCAGTCTACAAGTTAACACGAGTAGTAGTAAGTAACATTAGACTAAAACTGCCAAATCGTTTTTGCCAGTTTAGTATAATTTACTTACTACTACCCGTGTTAATAGAGAAGACGCAATTTGTATCACGGTCGAATTGCCTACCATGTGGGTGATTGTCATCTGAATGTAACTGATATTGCTAAAGTTTGATGGTAGGGATGTAGATATGACCCATTGGTATGTGTGGTTTAGTTGGATGGGGCTTTTTTTTGTGGGCATAATATGTGAAAACGCACCATTGTAAGTGGATGAATAGGTTTGAAAGGGACGGTGTTTGTTGTAGTGATTATTGTGTGATGGCTTTGTTTCATTGATTGAGTACGTATTCACAGTCAGTTCTGGCGAACCCTTCAAGGTGACGGATATGAGCTATATTGCTTTTGTTTCCGTTTGTTTTGTTTTTGTATGTTGTTGTTGTCGTCACAAAGTCTTGTTTGTCAGTTTATGGTTTTGTTCGTTTTTTAATTGTTCTTTTTGAATGTTTATTTTATTTTTTATTTTTTTTCAAGTACCAACAAGGGGGATTTTTTGGAAATAAAAAACAACGTTAAAACCTTGAAACCTTAAGTACCAGGAGAATAGAAGTGAAGCACGAAGAATACAAAGCGAGGTAACACTTATTTGAGTGGAGATTTAACGTCCTCATGGCGATAAGCCCTTAGGGACCAGTTGTTTGGTGACTGGGTCGATGTGGAGATGGCCCGCAAAGCGGTTGATGTTCATGCAAGTAAGATTCGAAAAATGGCGTTTTACGTCATCTCGGTCATGAACATTATGGGACATGGTAAATACAAAGGACGGTGGGAACACCAACCGGAGGCAATGCCCAGAGCAGTGTAACACCAGTAAGGTCCCGATTTTCTTCAAACAACACAGATATGTGGTTCCGGTGCTGGGTCGACTGCGGAGATGGCCGCAAAGCGGTTGATGGTAATTAGAAATTAAAATGTACCGAAACCTCACTTTTTGATCTAAAGAACCGGCCATAGCTGTCCCGCAGAGCCGGGCAGCTGTTGTTCACTTGTTGGTTTGTGTTGGTGATGTGCACGTTCATCAAGGTCCCACAGACATTCAGCCCCAGGCAGTGCCCCTGGTCAATAAATCTCCACCTACCCAACGCTGAATGGACACAATTTCCTTTGCTTTTTTTGCTTTTTTTTTAAACTTTCATTATTAGCATAAACGATAAACCGAAGTCCCGTGTGCCCACACACTTAGCACACGTTAATCCCAGTGGCAACGAAAAAGTGGTCATTTGGTCCACATTTACCCCCTTCCACCTTCCTTCCTCATCAGTCACACAAAAATACATGCCAAATGCCAACATTGAAAAAACATTGGGTGCGACGCGCTCGCCAGGTGGGGCCACCCCGAATTACACAGAGAACTGACTCCGTGACTAATAACGTACCTCATTACTAGGAAGAATCGCCGTTAAAAGATTGCAAAACTTCGTTTTTGCCCAAATCTTATTTCGAACTGACGATCAGTATATAATAATCGTGTAATTCATGTAAGAATCCTTTATCTTTCATAAGTCAAGGTTTACTTAAACCTCTCACCGCCAAAGTCGCGTATTTAGCCCCACCACAGTGGTTTAACACCTATGTAACTAAAAGGCGGTCCCAAATTGGGGTCTAATATCCAAAGAACCTATTGTCTTAGTTTTCGGGATGTAAGGATAGACCTTATTTTATATATGTCGCAGAAGAATCTCCAATACTGCAGATGGATTTTTGTTTTCTACCCAGGTACATTATTTTAATGGACATTTATGGCTGAAATATGGCTGACGGTGAAAGGGTTAAATATTTGAAACCATTGTCACCGTTAATAGAACAAAACGCCAAAGGGTAGACATCTCCACTTGTTAATAGTGATATATCATAATAACAAGCATGATGACAAATTTTATTTTGTGACAGTATCTCAGACCTCGACCATAACAACAGTATCCAAAACTTCAAACTGTTGAGTATGGGTTACTAAATCGAAATAAGACTGATGACGATTCTCAATGCTAGGATGACGAAGTTTACAATGACTTAGAGAGAAAACGACAATAAAATACGATGATGATGGCATTTGCCATCCATTTCATTATTGAAAACGACGACCATGGTAAGAGATGATGGACAAGGGGAACGAAAAGGAAGAGGAGAAGCATTACCGCACGTACTCCCAACTAAATTGTTTGTCTAACGGTACCCCGTGCGTGAATAAGTAAAAGAAAAAAGGAAAAAAATAAGCGCACGCGTTTACGCACGGAAAAACGTCCTCTTAATTTGTCCTAAATTATGCTCTACGTCCTCCCGCTCTTAAAAGAACATATGGGACATTGGTATTCGCACTTAGGTGAGCATTAGTCTTCTTCTTCTTGCTTTCCCGGCCATATGCGCAATAATGGATAAAATAAGTAGCCTATGTGTCCGGTTTCAGTTTTCAATGTGTTCCCCGTGCGTACAGCCGAAACATCCGATTCGGAGGAGCTTAAAGGAGGAAAGAACATTATTTGGACGATGGTTTTTAAAAAAGCAGGTGAATGGGCCAATAAGTCAGAAAGATAGTAGAGATAGAAAGCATAGGGAAAAGGCAGAGGTCAAAGAGAGTGGCAGATTAAGAGGGAAGTTACACGAACAGAAACTTCCAGAAGGTGGGGCACTATTTTAAAAAAGACCCCCACGGCTATTCCCCACGGGGAGAGGACTCGTGAGGGGGCGGGTCGTTACAGCTCCCCTGTATGGAGGCCAGAGGAATCCACCCACTGCCCCAGGTGGAGCATATTGAAATCTATCACTGGTCAATGCAGCAGTAGTAGTAGTAGTAGAGTAGTAGTAGTAGTAGTAGCTAGTAGTAGTAGTAGTAGAGTAGTAGTAGTAGTAGGGGACTGGCTCATAAGCCTAGGCCTCGCGGCCCTATGAAGGTTCCTCCTGTCATTGTTTTTGTCATTTTATTGCCCACATTATTTGTATGCTCCAAACTGTTTGTACGTACATTAGGAAATAAAGACTCCCTTTTTTTACACTTGCAGATAACTGTGAATTAACCCATCCCACATCTAAACACACGCACTAAGGTAGTTGAGAAGAGGTATCGTATGAAAAAGTGTAATACTGCACGAGATCTGACATAGTTTCGTAAGGAATAAGATCAAAGAAACATCTTTCTCCAATGCAGGCTAATCATCCTCAATGCTCTTAATGCTGCGTCTTTTCATACTGAGAAACCAAGCGATGAGTTTTATTATTCACCTTATGAACATATGCACAAGGTTGTTGTGTGGTTGGTTACTGTGGGAACACAATTCTCTCTCACACCACCACCACGCCTAATATCTCTCCCTCTCTCTCTCTCTCTCTCTCTCTCTCTCTCTCTCTCTCTCTCTCTCTCTCCAATTCCGTATAGCTGGTCTTGTGTTCCCACAATGTTCGCTGTGTGAATGACATGACACATACCACGCACACTCACACAACAAACCAAAAACGCATCCAACTGAAGCGCACTAGGCATCACTAGCTCTAACAAAAATTCTCTAATTCTCTATGACAAAGCACTTAGGATGACAAGAGTGGCGGACCCACCACTTCCTGAAGAGCTTGTTGCACGGGATTAGCTTTCGATATAAACCCTGTCACCATAACAATGTTTGGTGTACTGATATTGTGTGCTTGAACACTGCACCACTGTCTTTTGGGAAACAGGAGCATCTCGAGTCATATATACCACTCAACAAAAGTCAAGAACCCTCTGGCGCAAATGACATGGGCGATAAACCTAAACAGGGCCAGCCACACGTCCACTATAATCGCACTCGGGTACTGTGCGATAAGATTCGATCACTTGATCTCCCGATGCGCCAATACACTTGATTCTCCGGAGACAAATGATGTAATCGTATCGTACAGTCTAACCGTCTGTCTGTCTGCCAGTCTGGGTTCTGTGGTGTGTCTCTGTGTGTATATTTTTCTCTCTCTCTCTCCTCTCTCTCTCTCTCTCTCTCTCGCAATCCCTCTCCCTCTCTCTATCTCTCTCTCTCTCTCTCTCTCTCTCTCTCTCTCTCTCTCTCTCTCTCTCTCTCTCTTCTCTCTCTCTCTCTGCATACTCTCTCTGCATGCATGGGTGGCGTGTGCGCAGTGCGTGCGACAACATAGGAAAAACCAAACTGAGTACATGAAAACCAATGCCCATTGTAACCTCTAAACAGTATATTGCTTACTGTGTCTTGTGAATTAAACTTGAAATAAAATTGGATTGTAAAAAATTTATCCTTATGAACCTTGTATAATCAATGAGCGGCTTAGCTGGCTGTTTGGACCCGCCGGTGACATAACGCCTGAGTGGGGCTAAATGCCTCTCTATATTCCAGTAGGGGATAAAGAGAGAGTCCCTCTCTCTCCCTCCTCCTTCTTCTCTCTCTCTCTCTCTCTCTCCTCTCTACCTCCTCTCTCTCTCCTCTCTCGCTCTCTCTCTCCACCCCAACAAAAGATATCCACGAGATAACCCCTATGAGTTGGTTGCCCACCCTGGCGGTCAAAATTGGCGAGCCTAGGTTGACCATTGTGCCTAGTAAGCCAACCATGATCATCAGATTCAATCACTAGCTCTTCTCGTTTACTTTCTTCTTTTAATACATTACCCCCCAATCCCACCCCTTGATTTCTTGATCTAGCTACCCACCCCCACCCCCACCTCTCCATTGCACTCCCCCGTCGTGTTGGTTTTGGCGCTGCTCTAACAAACGGGATGTGAACATCAAAGGACATAACTTAACCAAAGTAAAAAGTGAGCCCCTTATGCTAACCAGCTGTATGGTGACCCCAGCTCCCGCTCTGCGACCCCCCCCCTCTTCAGATTATCGCCGCCTATGATTTATCCCCCGAAGCCGTTCAAATGTTATCATGCCAGATGCTCGGCGGCATTTTCGGCTCCAGTGACATTGACCTTTGACTTTCATTCTTGAACTTGGTCTAGATATCCTTAGTACCTATCAGCATGCAACATTTCAGCGTCCTAGGTTCCTTTGTTTAAACATTGTCGTGCCAGGGGATCTGCAGCATTTTCGGCTTCAGTGACCTTGACCTTTCACCTATAACCTTCAATTTTGAACTTGGCCTAGATATTCTTAGTACCTATCCACATGCAAAATTTGAGCCTCATAGGACCCTCCGTTCAAACGTTACTGTGCCAGGTGCTCAGCAGCATTTTCGGCTCCAGTGACATTGACCTTTGACATATGACCTTCATTTTTGAACTTGGCCTAGATATCTTAGTACCTATCCGCATGCAAAATTTGAGCATCCTAGGTCCCTCCGTTATCGTGCCAGGTGTTCGGCAGCATTTTCGGCTCCAGTGTCTGACCTTTGATCTCTGACCTTCATTTTCCGAACTTGGCCTAGATATCTTCAGTATGCAAAATTTGAGCCTCCTAGGTCTTTCCGTTGAAACATTATCGTGTTAGCATAGTCAGATAGTCTGTTAGTCGGGAACAGAAAAACGAAAACAAAATTCAATATAAAATGACATACATAAGATGATTTGTGTGTATATATTTTGCGTGGATGCGTGCATGTATGTTTTCAGGTGGAGCTTTTCAAGCAGAGCCAGAGTGCCAAAACTGCCCTGCATTCGGTGTTTAACATGGTGACGGGTGACGCAGTCTATGACGAGAAAGAGTACCACCATCTGCAGGTAATACTTAAATTAATTGATTAAATCACTGGGCATTGGCCGATCACATCCCCTTTCAACGCTTTAGGGTGGGCCATTCAATTAGGTTCGAAAAAAAAGGGTGAAAAGTAAGTTATGAAAAGCTAGGGACCGATACTCTCATAAGCTTTTTTTCCGGCAACATCATGCGCTAATCATGCGCTAATCAATCGTGAAATATCAGATATCATATCTCTGGATTTGTACATCGAAGGAGCCTATGAAGGCTATAAACTCGACAGAAATTGGGAGAGCGCAATGAGAGTTTGAACTTAATGATTTTTTGGGGATTTTTTTAAAAACTGTCTGGTAACTGTATATTGCAGTTGGCCATAGGATTTTTCGTAGTATCCAGGCTAGACCATCCGGCTAGCGAAGCCCGACCGGCACAGCTCCTGCGTTGTTTGTGTCCCCAATTGACGGAAACAGCTTACAGTTGGAATGAAGAAAAATTTCACAACTCATTTCAAAGCCACTATTCCAAGAATTCAGGAGTAAAGCCTGCAACAATGAGTTGCTTTCTAGAGAGGCAAGGTTGGTTGAAACTAAAAATAAAACGTCTTAAATAGTACAATCATTTTTTTTTTTAAAAGAACATGAAAAGGGCGCAATAATAAAAAGCAAAATAATGGTGTGTTTTTTTTTAAATGTTGATAAGAAAACAATAAAAATCGTGATTGCCTTCCGTAAAAATCGCTTTAAAAATTTCTATTGTAGACTTGGACATACTCCTGTTCAGTTCTATTATGTGAAATGTATCAGACTGAGGGCTGATTTACTGTCACATTACCAATCTCTCTTTCTGCGTTTGTCTTTGTCTCTGTCTCTCTGACACACTGACACTGGCAGTAAAATGTGAAGTTTCTTTGGGAATTTTTTCTTTCTGTTTTTGTTTGTGGCTCAAACCTATAACTCACTTTGTCGGTCGGTCGGTCTGTCTGTCGGTCCAAAATTGTCGCACATTTTGACAAAATTGTCGCACTTCAAATCGAGGCTACACTTCTGGCCGCTCTTTAAAATGATGTATTTTAAAAGCGTACAAAATAATAAACATATGTAATACAGACACTACAACAGACACGACGAGTATGCGGTGCTTCTTTTGATGAGTATAAGTAGGATACATAGTTTTAAATGTTTTCCAAAAGATATAAAAAGTTACGAAATGGTGCAGAGATAACATTCTGGTTTACAGATTAAAATTATTGAAAAGCCAGGGGAGGTAACTCATGATTGGAGTGGTAAAAATAGACCGCGTGCCACAAACTATTGCGATTTTACGCTTGTTTTGTTTCTACTTCTGCTTTTTGTGTGTCTAGTGTCCCAGAATTTACATAGATGGTGTGATTTCAGGAAAATCCAAGCGATGTAAGTTAGAAGCATGGTATAAATTTGAAGATTTAAAGAAAATGGGTTATCTTTATTAAAGTGTTTTAATTGTTGTTTTTTGTTGTTGTTGTTACATTTCATTTCTCTTTTTTTAAAGTTGGTTTGGGTCAGTCAAAGTCAAAAAATTGTTTTTTTGTTTGTTTGAGCCAAAGCTTCAATAAAAATTGTTCCAAACTGGGTTTTTTGGTGGGTTTTTTTTTAATGTTATCATAAGAAATGATGTCTGTGTTCTTTCAACACGGCATCCCCATGCATAAATTACCTGTAATCTGGAAAAAAAGCGAAAATTGCATCAAATCGGTGTAAGTCACCAAACTCAAGCAGTCATGGTATATTTTGACAATGTGCGATGTATTTCTTCACATGCATCCCCCCAACACCATTTCCTCTTCTCTAATCTGCATTTACCATACACCGATACCACTGCTCTTTCTTGTCTCCTCCTCATCACCTCCCTGCCCCAATCCTCCTGGAGGAGTGGTAGGGGTGGGGTGGGGCTCTTATGTATAAGGAGTGGGGTTTGGAAGTGAGGAGGCAGTTCTTTTTTTAATGATTATTTTTTATTTTTGCTCATTTCAGCATGCTAATTTGATTGTGTTATTGTTTGCATTCCAGCTGCATGGAATCTACTTCATGCTTGCCTTCTTCTTCTTCTTCTTTTCCATGTTCCCAGGCCATATAGCCATAATGTCCAGTTTTTCAGTTTTCACTGGTCTCCCCGCTGCATAGAGCCGACGCATTCCGATTTCGGAGGAGCTCAAAGGAAGAAAAATGATTTGGAAGATTTTTTTGAAAAAAAGGCAGGAGAATGGGCCAATAAATCAGAAAGATAGTAGATGACAGTAAGCAAAGGGAAAAAAGTCAGAGCTTCCAGAATGTGGGGGAACTATTTTTACGAAAGACCCCCCCCCCCCCAGTATCCACACGGGGAGAGACTCGTGGAGGCGGCGGGGTCAGCCAACTCCCCGTAGTGCAGCTCTCCTCTCTCTCTCCTCTCTCTCTCTCTCTCTCTCTCTCTCTCTCTCTCTCTCTCTCTCTCTCATCCCCCCCCCCCCTCTCTCTCTCTCCCCCACCCACCCCCCCCCCCCCCCCCCCCCCCCCCCCCTCCCCCCCTCTATCTCTCACCCCCCACTCTCTCTCTCCTCTCTCTCTCTCTCTCTCTCTCTCTCTCTCTTCTCTCTCTCTCTCTCTCTCTCTCTGTGAGTGCATGTATGCACACTTCTCTGCAGTTTTAAAACTGTTGTTTGGTTATATCGAGCTATTGCATTCTATTTCATGTGTTATTCTTACTTTATTCTATGTTGAATAATCGTGGTTTCTTTTTACATGTCCTATAAAGTTTTATGTGTTGGGTATTTCATTATTATGTTCTTATTGTATGTGTTTATGCCGTGCCACAAATCAATTTCTCACTTTTGAGATAATAAAGTAGTCTTGAATCTTCAGTATGGAGGCACGAGGCATCCACTCGCTGCCCTGCATGCTTGCCTAAATATTATGTGTCGCAGTTTTTGAAAATATTGCACATTCTTTTTGAGTATAACGAAAGTTATTTTACACACATTCTAGAACTTGTGCATTACACACATTATAATACAAGTTTGATTCAAAGAATTTGATAATTTGATTCCATACTGTGTGAGTGTATGTTATGTGCATAATCATGTGCATTATGGTTTTGATTGTAGATGTACTTTCTTGTAGTTATAGTTATACTTTAATTTTTATAAGAATGTAAAAAAAAATAATTGAAAATAAAAACCGTAATTCACTCGATTTATGTACAATACTTTTATTTTTATAAGAATGGAAAAAACATATATTTCAAAATTGAAACCATGATGTACGTGATTATGCACATTTACCGGGTTACTTTGAATTTGAAATGAATCCTGATGTTAAAAAAAAAAATAGGTGGAGAGGGGGAAAATATTAAAGAACAATTAAAGTCAGTGCAGAGTTAAGTTGCTGTAGATGTAGTTGCAAAAAAAACCTTACAAATATTATGTAATTGATGAGTGAAACGTTGAATAAAGAAATTGATATCAAACTCTTTTTTTTTAAATATAAAAAAAACCGTTGAAGATATGCAAAGTATTTTACTCCTAGGCTCACAATTTGCCTCAAATTTGCTGATTTCAGTGAAAATTGAAAAAAGAAGTTTTGGGGGAAAATGTTATTTTGAGGTATCAAAGGGATGGAACTTGGATGAAAGATCGAGAACATTAGTTGAGCAATGAGTTCCTGTTTCAACTCCAAAATTCATCTTAATAATAATAATGATAATGGGAATTTATATAGCGCTCTTTCTCACTTGAGCTCAGTGCGCTTTACATTGATAAGAAGAACATTAAAGGCAAACAAATAATGAATCATTAGAAAGTAAAATAAACACGATGATTGCACGCAACGTTCTCTTCACACACACACACACACGCACGCACGCACACGCACACGCACGCACACGCACACGCCACACGCACACGCACACTCACACACTCACACTCACTCACTCCTGCATGCAGACAGGCACACACACACACACACACACACACACACATACATGCACAAACACACACACACATGAACGCACACACGCATGCACACATACACACACATACACGCACGTACACACTCACACACACAAGAGTAAAATAGTTACAATATGAATATTCTTGTGTAAGTATCACCTTGAGCTGACGTGACATCTAAAATCAGCAAATAATTTTTGATTTGCAGCTTTTAATTTCAGAGATTTTTGTTTGCTTTGCATCATTGGGAGCAGCTGCTCTGGTGAAGTTAATATTAAGGACTAACATGAAACTCTTAAATCATCAGGGCTCCCAGGGACCCCCATTTGGGGGTCTATGAAGCACTAAAATTCTACAGGACCCTCTAAAAGAATGTGCAGGGGGTCCCAGGGATGCACTAGACAAATTCTTTTTAGCATTCGCTATGCCACTGGGACCCTCTATCCTGCCTCTAGGACCCTCTATGCTGTAAGTGAAGGAGTCCCTGGGACCCCTTGTTTTGCGGGATGATTGGGAGCCCTGACTCAGTAAATCTGTGCACCTTGATCACTTCTAAACTCGCTTCACTCCCTTACACCACAATTTTGCCTCTGACTTTGCTTTTGTAGTGGTTTGTTGTGGGGATAACCAATCGGTGTAGAGTTTTTCTATATAAAGTCTATATATAAAAACAGTCTGATCTACCACTTCCCTATGTCTAAACCTGAAGTAAAAACCCGTAATCTTCTTTCGTTTCTCCTTTTGTTTATGTATGTTTTGTTTGTATGCATGGCTGGAGTGATTTGTGAGTTTTTTTTAATAATTCAAAACCGTTGCGATGCGAATGAGTTAAACAAGTCATAGGAAACCATTTGTTTTTTCCTGACAGCATTTTAGTTGTGGGTTTTTTGTTGTTGCTGACATACTTTTGTAAATATTTTTTAACACAGTGCCAAGAGTTTATCCAGGTCTGTAGAATGAAGCCTTGTTTAAGTTGTTATAATGTTGCAGCAGTTTTAGCGTTACAGTTTTTAGTTTTTTTAGTTCTTTATATGTTTTCCATGCATATTTGCACTCATGTTTGCTTCACCCAAGTGCATTCTCAGTGATGGAAGATCAGTCTCTTTTCGATTTATTTATTTTGGAGTTAACTTTTTGTGTGAATTTCCATGAGGCATGTTGGTGATAAAAAAAATTGTTACTGTTGAATGTTCTCCATCTTTGTTTTGCGCTGGAGAGTGTTTCTTTTATTGATAGCATTGGTAGCATTCTTCTTTACAATTATGTTTTGTTAAAGCTTAAACTTCTTAGACTTACTTAGCATGTTCATTTTTGTAGAGCATCCCAAAATGTTTTCATTTGTTTCTTTTGGCTTGATTTTTGTTTGTTTGTTTGTTTTTCATTGATTTCAGTGTGGTTATTATTTTGGTTGTATCTTTGAATTGTCATTTTTTTAGACAAAAAACCTGTTTGAAATTGTGACCCAGCACCATGGAAAGGACATTAAGTCGCTGGGTTAGTTTCTCACAACAGGCTTGCAAAGTCAAAAATCTAACAATTTTGAGATATGGGTATTTTTATGTTCTCTATTATCTTATTTTTCAGTTTCATATCTATATTAAAAGGAAAATCTTTAATAAGGTGTATAAATGGTCTTATAAGTGTTTTAAAATGAGTAGATCAATGTATTTTCTTCAGCTAGGCTAGACTTTGGAAAGGGTTTTCTCAAAATGACAGACACTCACCCTACTAACTTTAAATGTTCATAACTCTGGAATGGAAAAAAGATACAAGAATGGTTCTTATATCATTAGAAATAGAATTGTCTGAAGTTTTTAAATGTATAATTTTCTCAGAATGGTAAGTTTAACACTTAATGGTTTAAATGATTTTTTATTGACAAGCAAAACATATACACCAAATAAAATGAACATGAATGACGGCAGCAACAAGCTTAAAGCTTATAGTGTGCCTACTCAAAATAAGTCACAGATATGGCGGCTGGCAATCACAGACTGAAAAATCACACATTTAAGAAAAATAAACAAAGGTTAATTTTGAACATTAGAAGCAGAACAAAATAACCAAATAGAAAGAAAAATTTTCATCTTCTTTGATAACAGAAACAATTTAAACATAAGAGAAAATACAACTTCATGAAGGGCTAGAAAAGAAAACGATAAAGATAAGAAAATAGAAATAAGAAATAAGTTGGGGAATATCAAAGTACACGAACAACGAATTTCTAATTACACAATGTGACAAAACATCTTTCTTTTTTTTAGTTTCCACAATGCTTTGGACGGTTTCGATAAATCAGTTCTCAGCTTAGTTGACTTTAATGTTCGCAACTATCTGTACCATGTAGCACTTAATGTCCCTTTTGTGGTGCTGGGTCTCAATTAACAAATGTGAAGCATAGCATATGACATTAAAGATATCAATCAATCATTGATTGATGGGGGGGGGGGGGGGGGCACTAAAAGGCTTTAACAAAAAATATATTTGGCAGGTGATTGTGTAAGTATATCCTAAGTTCTTTTGTTTTTCATGATCAATTGCAAGGCCAAAGTTCCTTGGTTGTTAAAGAAAAAATAAACAAATTTGATTGATTGATTGATTGGCTGTATTTCAGATTGACGCTGTGGCTCTGTTCATCCTGACCTTGTCCCAGATGATCAACAGTGGATTGGAGGTAAGAGTAACAGGGGAAGAGTCGATAGGAATTGAAAATGTTTGAATTTAGATTTTTCTGTGAGTATTTATGTTGTGTGCGTGTGTTTGTGCAGGCGTGTGCACCTGTGTGTGTGTGTCAATGTCAAAATCAACATTTAAATTTTCAGATGGAACATTGAATAAGCAATATTTGTGTGTGTGTGTGTGTGTGTGTGCACTTTGATTTTATTTGCTAAAGATTTAGCACCGAGTGCAGTGCCTCCTTGGTTGGTTGCCTCCTGATGGTCTAACATAGATTTGCTCCCTTTGGACTGCTGGTTTCGGATTCCGCAAACTGACAAGCCAGGGTGTGGCTACGAGTTTTGACCATATGACAACTGTTTCATTGCCACTGGGTTTAACGTGTGCTAAGTGCATGGGCACACAGGACCTCGGTTTATCGTCTCATATTCTGGGCAGTGGCATTGCTCCCACGCCGTTCATTCCAAGTCTCTCTCTCTCTCTCTCTCTCTGAGTCTCTCTCTCTCACACACACATACACATCACATGCACCCAATTTTTTTAATATTATTTTTGCATGCGATGTGTATGTGTGTGTGAGAGAGAGAGAGAGACTCAGAGAGAGAGAGAGAGAGAGAGAGAGAGAGAGAGAATGCATATATATGTACACGCTCTTTGTGTATGTATGCGTTCATTTCTTTATCGCTTAAGACTTTGTGCAGTTGTTTTTTTGGGGTATGTTATGTGCACTGCTGAAGAAGTCAACCTTATTCAGAGCGTGGTGTTTGTTCTTGCATATGTGTCTGTGCGTGCTTGTGAATGTATGCGTGTGTGTGTTTGCTTGTAAGCTTGTAGGGGAACGTGTGCATTCTTGATCTGCTTTCATTCTTCATGTTCTACATGCATATGTGACCAAGCACCACGAAAGGGACATTAAGTCGCTGGGCTAGTTTTTAATAGCAGGTTTGGAAATTCAAAAGTCTCATTTTTTTGTCAATTCTGTGTTATGGGCGAATTCTTATTCTCTAGCATCTTATCTTTCATATTTACAAAGGACAATCTTTAATATGGTCATAACTCTGGAACGGAAAAAAATGAAAGAATGGTTCTTGTATCGTTAGAAAGAAAATTGTCTGAAGTTTTCAAAAGTTTGACATTTAATGTCCCTTTCATGGTGCTGGGTCACATATGAGCGTGTGTGTGCATGTGCATACTCTTTATTTTATCGCTTCATTCTTTGGTATATGGTACTTTATAGTTACAGAGGCATCTCTGTGTAATTCGGGTTGCTCCCACCTGGAGAGCTTATCGCAGCCAGAGGTGCGCCACCCTTTTTAAAAAAATTTGCATGCACTTTTTGTGTGACTGATGAGGGAGGAAAGGGGCTGGGTAAATTTTGACTAAATGACAACTTTTTCATTGCCACTGGGTTTAACGTGCGCTAGGTTTGTGCTAAACCTTGGTTTATCGTCTCATCCGAAAGACTCCACGTTCAGACCGTAAGGCCTAGTGCAGAGTGAGAGGAAAAAATTCCCTGTACCCAGGTTCACAAACTCGGGTTTATTGTATGCGAGGCGAACGCGTTACCTCTGTGTCACACTACACCTGTAACCTCGTTACCTCTGTGTCACACTACACCTGCAACCTCGTTACCTCTGTGCCACTCTACACCTGTAACCTCGTTACCTCTGTGTCACACTACACCTGTAACCTCGTTACCTCTGTGTCACACTACACCTGTAACCTCGTTACCTCTGTGTCACACTACACCTGTAACCTCGTTACCTCTGTGTCACTCTACACCTGTAACCTCGTTACCTCTGTGTCACACTACACCTGTAACCTCGTTACCTCTGTGTCACACTACACCTGTAACCTCGTTACCTCTGTGTCACACTACACCTGTAACCTCGTTACCTCTGTGCCACTCTACACCTGCAACCTCGTTACCTCTGTGTCACTCTACACCTGTAACCTCGTTACCTCTGTGTCACACTACACCTGTAACCTCGTTACCTCTGTGTCACTCTACACCTGTAACCTCGTTACCTCTGTGCCACTCTACACCTGTAACCTCGATACCTCTGTGCCACTCTACACCTGTAACCTCGATACCTCTGTGTCACACTACACCTGTAACCTCGTTACCTCTGTGCCACTCTACACCTGTAACCTCGTTACCTCTGTGCCACTCTACACCTGTATCCTCGTTACCTCTGTGCCACTCTACACCTGTAATCTCGTTACCTCTGTGCCACTCTACACCTGTAACCTCGTTACCTCTGTGCCACTCTACACCTGTAACCTCGTTACCTCTGTGTCACACTACACCTGTAACCTCATTACCTCTGTGCCACTCTACACCTGTAACCTCGTTACCTCTGTGCCACTCTACACCTGTAACCTCGTTACCTCTGTGTCACACTACACCTGTAACCTCGTTACCTCTGTGCCACTCTACACCTGTAACCTTGTTACCTCTGTGCCACTCTCCACCTGTAACCTCGTTACCTCTGTGTCACACTGCACCTGTAACCTCGTTACCTCTGTGCCACTCTACACCTGTAACCTCGTTACCTCTGTGTCACACTACACCTGTAACCTCGTTACCTCTGTGTCACACTACACAATGGTAGCGTGTTCGCGAGTGGCACAGTGGTAGCACGTTCGCTTCGTGTCAAGTAAACCCGAGTTCGAACTTGGGTACAGGGGATTTTTCCTCTCACTTTGCACTAGGCCTTGCGGTCAGAACGTAGAGTCTTTCAGATGAGACGATAAACCAAGGTCCCGTGTGCTCATGCACTTAGCACACGTTAAACCCAGTGGCAACGAAAAAGTTGTCATTTGGTCAAAATTTACCCCCCTCACTTCCTTCCTCATCACTCACACAAAAATCGCATGCAAAAAAAATAAAAATTAAAAATTGAGTGACGCGCCTCTGGCTGTGATGCTCTCTCCAGGTGGGAGCAACCCGAATTTCACAGAGACGCCTCTGTGACTATAATGTACCTAACCTAGCCTAACCTACACCATTTGTCTGTGTAACGTTGCTCAGGTTGTGTACACCACGGATGAGGTGAACTTCATCCAGAACCTGGTGTTCTACGTGGAGAGGGCGTACCGCACCCCCGACTTTGGCATGTGGGAGCGAGGCAGCAAGTACAACAACGGCACCATAGAGCTGCACGCCAGGTGGGTCTGCCTGTGGAGCTCCTGGGACTCCCCCGTGGGGATACCGGAGGGTCTTTCGTACAAATAAGTTCCCCCCACCTTCTGGAAGTTCTGTGCTTGTAGCTTCCTCTAATCTGTCACTCTCTATGACTCTGCCTTTTTCCTTTGCTCTCTATCATCTAATATCTTTCTGACAAAAAAAAATCTTTGAAATAATTTGTCTCCTTTGAACTCCTCCAAAATCAGAATGCATCGGCTGTACACAGCGGGGAGACCAGTGAAAACTGAAAACCAGTCACATACGTGTCTTACCCATTATGGCCATATGGCCTGGGAACACAGAAGAAGATGAGCTCCTGGGACTCCCCGTGGGGATACCGGGGGGTCTTTCGTACAAATAAGTTCCCCCACCTTCTGGAAGTTCTGTGCTTGTAGCTTCCTCTAATCTACCACTCTCTATGACTCTGCCTTTTCCCTTTGCTTTCTATCATCTACTATCTTTCTGACTTATTGGGTCCATTTTCCTGCTTTAAAAAAAGAAAATCTTCCAAATAATTTTTCTCCTTTGAGCTCCTCCAAAATCGGAATGTGTCGGCTGTACGCAGTGGGGAGACCGGTGAAAACTGAAAACGGACACATACATACCTTACTCATTATGGCCTTTTGGTCTGGGAAGGCAGAAGAAGAAGAAGAAGGAGCTCCTGGTACTGATTTGGGGATTTGGTAGAGTCCAGTCACAGAGGCTCGTCTCTGTGAAATTTGGGCAGCCCCTATCCGGCGAGTGCTTTGCCCACAGGGCAGCGCCACCTATTTAAGCTATGACGAAGGAAAAGTTAGATGTAGTCTCTGTAATTTTACTCCCTGTGTTTCTTTGTATTGATGCATGCGGCGAAACTTGTTTGTGATTTATACATCATTAGAAAGGTATCTCTGGACTGAGTCGTTGTAAAGGACTGCTGCTAATGCCGTTGAATAGCGAGACTGCATTCTTTCACTGACAATTTCACATTGTAGCACTATTAGACATAGCACAATTGCTACTAAAACCCACATAGTAATGGTCTGTTGTCCATTTGCATTTATGTGGCTTTTCACCTTGTTTAGCTCATTCAAGTCGTTCCTGGCCATATATGTCCGGAATTAATAGATAGCTGTCAATTTGATGCATTTGCTTCAAGGGAAGTAAATCTGTGTGCACACCATACTTTGGTCACTTCTAAACTCGCTTCGCTCCCTTATACTACAATTTTGCCTCTGACTTTGCTTTTGTAGTGGTTTGTTGTGGGGTAACCAATCGGTGTAGAGAGTTTTTCTATATAAAGTCTATATTAAAAAAAATATAAGAAAAGTCTGATCTACCTCTTCCCTATGTCAGTCAAAACCTGAAGTAAAAACCCGTAATCTTCTTTCATTTCTCCTTTTGTTTATGTATGTTTTGTTTGTGTGTATGGCTGGAGTGATTTGTGAGTTTTTTTTTAATAATTCAAAATCGCTGCGATGCGAATGAGTTAATATCTACAGTTGCATGGGAATGTAGTGGCAGATCTAGGGGTGTGTGTGTGTTGTTGGTTTACAGGAGTTGGCTATGCATACACAGCGTCAAAAACTGGAAAAGGGGAAAATCCATTACCACAATGCCCTCAATTTCATGTACATCATTATTATGATTCCATGCCAGAGTTTTAGTTAAGAACAATCGTCATTATCATCATCATCGTCATGGTTGTCCCTCGGGTCCGTGGGTGACATTCTCGCTGTGCCTTCATCGGTGGATGCGCATGTGGCTTTGGAGACCAAACTCAGAAGCGCACATGTATGCGATTGCAGGTGGGACATGGAACACCAGTTGTGACAGGGACAGATGCAGCTCTGTGACACCGCTCTCATGCTGTTGCCAGGCGCTGCCAGTGAAGAAGATGAAGATTGCACAATGAAATGAAATTCTGCTTAACGTCCTCCGGTCTGGAACAGACCCTTATGGGACATTAGTAGATATAAAGATGGTGGGAACGATCCTGGAGGCAGTGCAACACGAGGAAAGTCCCGAATTTTTACAATGCAGATGTGTATTAAGGGTTAATTGCACAATGAAACCTGTGCATGAAAGTTTTTAAGTTGGGGCAATCCCACTCTCTCGGCATCAGAAGTCCGGTCCAGTGGCTAAGAACAATAAGGATCATGAATTCACATCTTATTCTCCTATATTTTAGTTAATATGGCTTTCCACCGTAATGTCCATAGTTCTATAGGGATGGCGAAGGCAGCGTTAGAAGCGATGAACGGCTGTAACCTGTTCGATTCACTGGGAGTACAGTTAATATGGCTTTCCATCTTAATGTCCACAGTTCTATAGGGATGGCGAAGGCAGCATTAGAAGCGGTGAGCAGCTGTAGCCTGGTTGTTGAACTGGGAGTATAGTTAATATGGCTTTCCATCTTAATGTCCACAGTTCTATAGGGATGGCGAAGGCAGCATTATAAGCGGTGAACAACTGTAGCCTGTTTGTTGAACTGGGAGTATAGTTAATATGGCTTTCCATCTTAATGTCCACAGTTCTATAGGGATGGCGAAGACAGCATTAGAAACGGTGAACGGCTGTAGCCTGCTTGTTGAACTGGGATTACAATTTATATGGCTTTCCATCTTAATGTCCACAGTTCCATAGGGATGGCGAAGACAGCATTGGAAGCGGTGAACGGCTGTAACCTGTTTGGGGAGCATGGGGCCGCCTGGTCCGTCATCTTCGTGGACATTGACGCTCACAACCGCAACAGGACCATCTTCGAGTCCATCCTACCTCGCGAGTCCAGCTCCAAAGTGAGTCACTGGGACTGATTTGGTAATGGTATTGGTAATCAGTAACTTTAGTGTTAAAGTTTTGTTTAAAAAACCCTCTGTTGTCAGCTTGTTGCTCAGAATCATTAGTGTCATTTTCAACCTCCAGATCCTGTCTTTAACCTTATTATTCTTGGTTGACAGAACACATTTTGTAATTTTGTTTTAATTAACTCTTTGAGCAAAATTGAGGTTTATATATATATATTTTTGTTACAGCCCTTTCTTTTCCAAAGAGCAGGACACGGTTTATATACTTTTATTCATTGGTAAGATACATTGATGGGTGTTTTGTAATACGTGTTCGAGCTTTACCGTATTTTATAGACTACAGTGGAACCTCCCTTATAAGACCTCCCATTATAAGACTCCCTCCCATATAGACCTACTTCTCTGAGACATTGCCCTTCTTTGTAAGTATTAAAATTACCTCCCTTATAAGACCCCTCCCTTACAAGACCCCTCCCTTTAAGACCTCATTTTGGATGATTTTTGAAGGTCTTATAAGGGAGGTTCCACTGTATTAACCCTCTGACGGCTACATACGCCAGATCTGACCGATTTTTTCTTTACCATTGGCTCCCGTAGCGCCGATTGCGCCCGCTGAATGCCCAGCCTAGTAGTTTCACTTTCACTTTTGCCCTACCCACAATGCAATATACTAAGTTAGTTCTTCCTGTTCCTGACTCAGTGGTCCGTTTTTGGTTCTTACAGCAAGGGAAAGCACCCACTAGTCTTTTTGAACGGATTTTTCGAAGTGACCCCAAATTTTGTTCTACTTTCCACGTGACGTGCGCAGTATTGACTCGGCGCGATGCTCGGAGCGCCATTACGGATTTTTTAAATTCCAATTCATGGTTTGTTGTGTGACAATGTGTTAACTTTGGAATGAAAATATCATTGCTATTCAATATGCATCTTTCAGAAATTAAATGTGAGTTAGACTTTATTCTGGGTAATTTTTTTCAATAAAAGATTTGGTGTGACGTTCAGAGTTACTTCCCATCACTTGGTATTGAATATAGATTATCGGTTCGATTGATCAGAGTGAGAGGGTTAAGCACACCTGATTATAAGGCACCCCCCCCAAATGTAACACAAAATTCAGATTTTGTTACTCTATTTTCATATTATGTTATGAGTCACATTATCAGACGCAGGGGTTTCAGTCCTAGAAATGAAGTATTGCCTTATGGTCCGTAAAATACTGTACATGGTGACAGTCCTGAAATTAGTTTTATTAACCCTTTCCCGCCTTGGCTGTGTCAGACCAATTAACAAAGGCTAGAATACCAAGGCTACATCAAAATGTTGTTATGCTTTGCATAGTTTTATGCGGGGATTGTCTTTAGCCCTGACAAGCTCCTAGCATAACATCATCAGTGCTCCAAAATCCTCCAAAGTCGGAGTGTGGCTGCGCACGTGGCAGGGTAATCACACACGTAATGTTCTCATCCCTAGCTGGTGCGTGTGTACCATAGTGTTCAAGCGCTTCAGCTGTTGGGATTATCCCTGGAGTCTTTTAGCCAGGGTACAGGGCTCCCAATCGTCCCGCAAAACAAGGGGTCCCAGAGACTCCTTCACTTACGGTATAGAGGGTCCCAGTGGCATTGCGAATGCTACAAATATTTTTTCTAGTGCATCCCTGGGACCCCCTGCACATTCTTTAGAGGGTCCTTTAGAATTTTAATACTTCATAGACCCCAAAATGGGGGTCCCTGGTAGCCCTGAGGGTACGACAACGACAACAACATTAACCCTTTCGTTCCCGATGCCCAGAACACAGATGCTGCCTTGCTGCCCACTCTGTGCTGGCCGGCGTTCGCCATCCACGAGAACCCCATCAAGATGCGGGCGATCAAGAAGCTCGTGCGACACCTGCAGGGAAAGTACGGCTTCAAGCGCTTTGTGCGCGACGGCTTCAAGACCATGAAGGAGGATATCAACAGAAAGTACTACGAAGTGGCGGAAGTGAAGGTGCTGATCCGAGTGTGTGTGTGTGTGTGTGTGTGTGTGTGTGTGTGTGTGTGTGTGTGTGTGAAAGTTTGGCTTCAAACGCTTTGTGCGCGACGGCTTCAAGACCATGAAGGAGGATAGCAACAGAAAGTACTACGAAGTGGCAGAAGTGAAGGTGCTGATCTGTGTGTGTGTGTGTGTCTGTCTGTCTGTGTGTGTCTCTGTGTGTGTGTGTGTGTGAAAGTTCGGCTTCAAACGCTTTGTGCGTGACGGCTTCAAGACCATGAAGGAGGATAGCAACAGAAAGTACTACGAAGTGGCAGAAGTGAAGGTGCTGTCTGTCTGTCTGTGTGTGTGTGTGTGTGTGTGTCTGTCTGTCTGTGTGCTGTCTCTGTGTGTGTGTGTGTGTGTGTGTGTGAAAGTTCGGCTTCAAGCGCTTTGTGCGCGACGGCTTCAAGACCATGAAGGAGGATAGCAACAGAAAGTACTACGAAGTGGCAGAAGTGAAGGTGCTGATCTGTGTGTGTGTGTGTGTGAAAGTTCGGCTTCAAGCGCTTTGTGCGCGACGGCTTCAAGACCATGAAGGAGGATAGCAATAGAAAGTACTACGAAGTGGCAGAAGTGAAGGTGCTGATCTGTGTGTGTGTGTGTGAAAGTTCGGCTTCAAGCGCTTTGTGCGCGACGGCTTCAAGACCATGAAGGAGGATAGCGATAGAAAGTACTACGAAGTGGCGGAAGTGAAGGTGCTGATCCGTCTGTGTGCGTGCGGTGCGAAAGTTCGGCTTCAAACAATTTGTGTATGAAGTTTTTCAAAGACTAGGATAGAGAATAAAGGTGGACAAAGTACTTTGAAACACCTGAAGAGATGGTATTGATGTGTGTGTGTTGTCTCTAATTCAGGCATCAAAATTGTCCGAGGATCTACAAATTTCAGAGGATTAAGAATTTCTGACACAGGACTGGCTTTTACTGTCAGAGGTTTTGCCTTTTGGGTGTTAACTTTTGTGTTAAATAGCGTTTTGAAGTGATTTATCACTGCATTAAGTATTTCTGGTCATGTTGGGAACTGATTTCAGTGTTGTCCCATCATAGTCCAGGGCCTTGAAAGCCCTTGTACCACAGTTTTCAGAGGATTGGACTTCAAACGATTCTGATGCCTAATAACTGCAAGGTGACCGTTATAGGCCTTTGCAACTAGTGTTATTAACCAGGCATCAGAACTGTCAGAGGATCAGCTAATTTCAGAGGATTGAGAATTTCTGACAGAGGATTGGCCTCTTCTGTCAGAGGTTTTGACTTTTTATGGAGTGTGATCTTTTCTGTTAAACAGCATTTTAAAGTGATTTCTCACTGCATAAAGCCTTTTTGGTCATGTTGGGAACTGATTTCAGTGTTGTCCCTCTACAGTCTGGGGCCTTGATGGCCCTTGGACCGCAGTTTTCAGAGGATTGGACTTCAGACTATTCTGATGCCTGATTAACGCCCTTGACAGTGAGAGTAATTGATCTTGCTGGTCAGTACTGACAAGGGCATTCACTCTTGCGAAAGGCAGCCATTTAGTGGCATCAAATAAGGGTTATTGGCGAGAGTTACCCCCCTTTTTGGTCAATACTGAACCATCTTCCCCCACCCTCCAAGGGCATTCACTCTTGCAAAAGGTGTTCGTTGCAGACCCCAATACTGGAGACTCTTTTAGTAATAAATAAGTAGAGATTGACTGAGTTACAGTCCTGTTACCGTAACCATGTGTGCTTCTTAATCAGTTAACACGCTTACTACCTTAGTAACATGATGTAAATGAGACAAACCGGCAAAATAATTGGCAGTTTTGTCTAATTTACATTTTACAATCTGTGCTAACTGTTTAAGATGCTCTCACGGTTACGGTACCTGATTAACAGAGCGCATGTTCAACTGTGTTTTGGTACTAGTTAATGAGCGCATAAGAATATACAATTAACCTTTTCTGTTTGACTTTTGTCTCTCTATTTGACAGAACTTTGATGGGATTGAGTCCGAATGGCCCATCTTCTTTATCTTCATGATCATCGACTGTGAGTGATATTTCACTTGATAAAATAAAGGTTTCATTCAAAGTGTTTGCTTTCCCTTTGTAGATTTCATTGTCAATTTATTCTGTTCTCTCTTTCGTTCTGTTGTATTTGTCTGCTGGCGTTTTAGCTTTTTGATCCAAAACATTTTTAGCTTCAATATCCTTACGTTTTGAAGCACAAGAGATTGGTTTTGTATGGAGAATACAAATCTGGAACAGGAGGTGTAGAATGGCACAGAGGTAACGCGTTCGCCTCGTATACAATAAACCCGAGTTCGAACCTGGGTACAGGGGATTTTTCCTCACTCTGCACTAGGCCTTAGGTCTGAACGTGGAGTCTTTCGGATTAGATGATAAACCGAGGTCCCGTGTGCCCATGCACTTAGCACAAGTTAAACCCAATGGCAACGAAAAAGTTGTCATTTGGTCAAAATTTACCTCCTCCCTTTCCTTCCTCATCAGTCACAAAACAATTGCATGCAAATGAATAAAAAAAAAGGGTGGCGCACCTCCTGCTGCGACGCACTCTCCAGGTGGGAGCAACCCGAGATTTCACAGAGACGCCTCTGTGACGATAAAGTACCAAGTACCAACTACCAGAGTTCTCAGTACAGTGGGAAAACGGGCATTCAGTGCGTCAGATTAATATGGCTGAGATGTGTGATTGTTTTTTACTCGAGTAATCTATCAAGGATGCAAATTATGGCATGATATTTACTAGAGTGAGAACAGCCACTGATTCGAGAGCGTCATGGTCTAAACAGTGGGTTTATAGAATCCTCGACTCTCCTTGAATAGCCTAAGTTGATTGTGACAAACCTGTTGAAGGATTTTAAAGCTTCATTAACTCTGTGGTTTTCTTTGGATTTCTTGGAATTCTCACAATTTAATGGATTTAATTTATTAAATAATTAATGGTAATGATGATGATTGTTGTTATGTGTGTTACGTTTAATGGTAATGAGAGCTTACAACAAACAAACAAACAACTACATGACAAGTGTAAAGTGATGTTATTTTATTCACAAGAGACAAAACAAAACTAGTGGATATTTCGGCGAATGCGCCTTTTATCAACATAGACAAACAAGGAAACAGCAGCAAATATAGCAAAAGGAGCAAAAAGCAGGCAACAAAAGGAGCAAAAAATCAACAAGATAAAAAAACAATACTTCCCTTCTAATGAGAGCTGTTGTATTAGGAAGTTAGCACTATGTGAAATGATGATGATGATAATAATAAAGAAGATGATGATGACGACAACAATAGAGATGATAATGGGGTTGAACATGATGATGATGATGATGACGATGATGATGATGATGATAAAGATGACAGTGATAATAAAGATGACAATAATGATGATTATGATGCCATTTCCCGTATTTGCAGGCCATTTCCGTGGGGACAAAGAAGGCAAGAAGGAATACATGGACATGCTGAACAAAGTCATGTACCCTTCTGATGATGGTTAGTACACCTGTGTGTGTGTTGGTGCGCATGTGTGTGCGTGCCTGTGTGTGTTGGTGCATGTGTGTGTGCGCACGTTTGTCAGTGTGTTGTGTGTGTATATGTGTGTGTACTCGCACGTGTGTGTTGTGTGTGTTTACATACGTTCTTCTATGGAGTTACACAAACAGTGCCATTGCGTTCAAGTCACTCTATGTATGTTCACTATACTGTGAAGGTGCACGTGTGTCTCTATGTTCGTCTGGATAATGATGAGGAAGAGCACAAACACCCACTGACCCAGCTTCCTAGGAGAAAGTGCCAAAGTGTGGTGTGGTGTAGTATTGTGCAATATCACTGTATCCTACATTGTGTCCTTCGTAGGGCTGCTGGTACCCATGCGCTACAACGTGCCTCAGGATAATTTGGAGGAAGAGCGCAAACACCCAGGTTCCCAGTAGAAAGTGCCAAAGTGTGGTGTGGTGTGGTATGGTATCATATTACTGTATCATATCGCTGTTATGTACACTTTGTCCTTTTCAGGCCTACTGGTGCCCATTTGTTGCTACATGCCTTTGGATAAAGTTGAGCAAGCGCGCAAACACCCAGGTTCCTAGGAGAAAGTGCCTAAGGGTGGTGTGGTGTTGTATGGTGTAATATCACCATATCCTATCGCTGTTATGTACACTCGGTCCTTTTTAGGCTCGCTGGTACCTATGCGCTACAACATGCCTCTGGATTATTTGGAGGAAGACCATAAACACTCAGGTTCCCAGTAGAAGATAGTTTAATGTCACTGTATGCTATCACTGTTATGCACACTGTGTCCTTCGTAGGTCTGCTGGTACCCATGTGTTACAACGTGCCCCAGGACAAAGTTGAAGAAGAGCGTAAGCACCCAGTAGAAGATGCCTAAGCGTGGTGTGGTGTACTATAATGTAATACCAAAGACACTGTAATGGGAATAAGACAGACAAGCAGCCATTTTCCCCTATATGAGTAGTGAGGACAGAAACCCTGATTATGCCCCCCTTGAACCATGAACATCAGCAGCAATCTAACACTGGTTGTTACTGTTTCATAGATTTTCTGGCTGTATTTGCAGCTTCCTTACCTTTCTTTGTCTTCAGGAAAACAGAAAAAGGTTTGCCCAAGCACTCAAATTTGAATCTGGTATTTTTTTTAAAAACGTCGATTCAAATTCCAGTCTTTGGATAGTGCCGCCATTGTTAATGCGATCACTAACGATAACCCTATCAGCCCGGCTCGCTGTAACTCTCCAGTTGTGTGTCTTATTCCCATTACAGTGTCTGGTAATACCACTGTATCGTATCACTCTATATATATGTACTCTTTGTCCCTCAGGCCCGCTGGTGCCCATGTGTTACTACGTGCCTCAGGACAAAATAGACCAAGAGAAGAAAAACCCAGGCTCCCAAGAGAAGGTGCCCTCCCCTGAGGGGTCCACAGATGGGGTGTTCCTGTGGGGGCAGGCCCTCTACTTCATCGCCCAGCTGCTCAGTGAGTGCGAGGGCCGACGTGGTGCCCTATGTTTGACTTTATCAGGGATGGGAATTGTCCGCCAAACAGCTAATTTCCGCCGGAATGACATTGTTTTTCCGCCCTCCCCAAAAGATATCTGCCGATTTAAAACATAAATAACTAAATTTAGTCATTCTAATGCTGTTTTAGGCTTCAATTACCAAAAAAAGCTTCAGCATTGCCCCCTGGACCCCCACTAGGGGCCTTCTGTGGCCCCTAGACCCCTGCTTGTCAGCTTTTGTTTTACTTTTCCAATTCCCATGCCTGTATAATGGTGGTAAGCTTTTATCGCCCAGATGCTCAGCAAGCCCTTCTTGACTATTGTAATGGTGGTAAGCTTTTATCGCCCAGATGCTCAGTAAGCTCTTCTTGACTTCATTGTAATGGTGGTAAGCTTTTATCGCTCAGATGCTCAGTAAGCTCTTCTTGACTTCATTGTAATGGTGGTAAGCTTTTATCGCCCAGATGCTCAGTAAGCTCTTCTTGACTTCATTGTAATGGTGGTAAGCTTTTATCGCCCAGATGCTCAGTAACCTCTTCTTGACTATTGTAATGGTGGTAAGCTTTTATCGCCCAGATGCTCAGTAAGCTCTTCTTGACTTCATTGTAATGGTGGTAAGCTTTTATCGCTCAGATGCTCAGTAAGCTCTTCTTGACTTCATTGTAATGGTGGTAAGCTTTTATCGCCCAGATGCTCAGTAAGCTCTTCTTGACTTATTGTAATGGTGGTAAGCTTTTATCGCCCAGATGCTCAGTAAGCTCTTCTTGACTTCATTGTAATGGTGGTAAGCTTTTATCGCTCAGATGCTCAGTAACCTCTTCTTGACTTCATTGTAATGGTGGTAAGCTTTTATCGCCCAGATGCTCAGTAAGCTCTTCTTGACTTCATTGTAATGGTGGTAAGCTTTTATCGCCCAGATGCTCAGTAAGCTCTTCTTGACTTCATTGTAATGGTGGTAAGCTTTTATCGCCCAGATGCTCAGTAAGCTCTTCTTGACTTCATTGTAATGGTGGTAAGCTTTTATCGCCCAGATGCTCAGTAAGCTCTTCTTGACTTCATTGTAATGGTGGTAAGCTTTTATCGCTCAGATGCTCAGTAAGCTCTTCTTGACTTCATTGTAATGGTGGTAAGCTTTTATCGCCCAGATGCTCAGTAAGCTCTTCTTGACTCATTGTAATGGTGGTAAGCTTTTATCGCTCAGATGCTCAGTAAGCTCTTCTTGACTTCATTGTAATGGTGGTAAGCTTTTATCGCCCAGATGCTCAGTAAGCTCTTCTTGACTTCATTGTAATGGTGGTAAGCTTTTATCGCTCAGATGCTCAGTAAGCTCTTCTTGACTTCATTGTAATGGTGGTAAGCTTTTATCGCCCAGATGCTCAGTAAGCCCTTCTTGACTATTGTAATGGTGGTAAGCTTTTATCGCTCAGATGCTCAGTAAGCTCTTCTTGACTTCATTGTAATGGTGGTAAGCTTTTATCGCCCAGATGCTCAGCAAGCCCTTCTT
The DNA here is from genome assembly GCA_017654935.2 of Phymorhynchus buccinoides. Classification (NCBI taxonomy): domain Eukaryota; kingdom Metazoa; phylum Mollusca; class Gastropoda; order Neogastropoda; family Raphitomidae; genus Phymorhynchus; species Phymorhynchus buccinoides. Next base: position 18,473,199 of record CM065699.1, read on the forward strand.
GACTATTGTAATGGTGGTAAGCTTTTATCGCTCAGATGCTCAGTAACCTCTTCTTGACTTCATTGTAATGGTGGTAAGCTTTTATCGCCCAGATGCTCAGTAAGCTCTTCTTGACTTCATTGTAATGGTGGTAAGCTTTTATCGCCCAGATGCTCAGTAAGCTCTTCTTGACTTCATTGTAATGGTGGTAAGCTTTTATCGCCCAGATGCTCAGCAAGCCCTTCTTGACTATTGTAATGGTGGTAAGCTTTTATCGCTCAGATGCTCAGTAAGCTCTTCTTGACTTCATTGTAATGGTGGTAAGCTTTTATCGCCCAGATGCTCAGCAAGCCCTTCTTGACTATTGTAATGGTGGTAAGCTTTTATCGCTCAGATGCTCAGTAAGCTCTTCTTGACTTCATTGTAATGGTGGTAAGCTTTTATCGCCCAGATGCTCAGTAACCTCTTCTTGACTATTGTAATGGTGGTAAGCTTTTATCGCTCAGATGCTCAGTAACCTCTTCTTGACTTCATTGTAATGGTGGTAAGCTTTTATCGCCCAGATGCTCAGTAAGCTCTTCTTGACTTCATTGTAATGGTGGTAAGCTTTTATCGCTCAGATGCTCAGTAAGCTCTTCTTGACTTCATTGTAATGGTGGTAAGCTTTTATCGCCCAGATGCTCAGCAAGCCCTTCTTGACTATTGTAATGGTGGTAAGCTTTTATCGCTCAGATGCTCAGTAAGCTCTTCTTGACTTCATTGTAATGGTGGCAGATGCTCAGTAAGCTCTTCTTGACTTCATTGTAATGGTGGTAAGCTTTTATCGCTCAGATGCTCAGTAAGCTCTTCTTGACTTCATTGTAATGGTGGTAAGCTTTTATCGCCCAGATGCTCAGTAAGCCTCTTCTTGACTATTGTAATGGTGGTAAGCTTTTATCGCTCAGATGCTCAGTAAGCTCTTCTTGACTTCATTGTAATGGTGGTAAGCTTTTATCGCTCAGATGCTCAGTAAGCTCTTCTTGACTTATTGTAATGGTGGTAAGCTTTTATCGCCCAGATGCTCAGTAAGCTCTTCTTGTTCATTGTAATGGTGGTAAGCTTTTATCGCCCAGATGCTCAGTAAGCTCTTCTTGACTTCATTGTAATGGTGGTAAGCTTTTATCGCTCAGATGCTCAGTCTCTTCTTGACTTCATTGTAATGGTGGTAAGCTTTTATCGCCCAGATGCTCAGTAAGCTCTTCTTATTGTAATGGTGGTAAGCTTTTATCGCCCAGATGCTCAGCAAGCCCTTCTTGACTATTGTAATGGTGGTAAGCTTTTATCCCAGATGCTCAGTAAGCTCTTCTTGACTTCATTGTAATGGTGGTAAGCTTTTATCGCCCAGATGCTCAGTAAGCTCTTCTTGACTATTGTAATGGTGGTAAGCTTTTATCGCTCAGATGCTCAGTAACCTCTTCTTGACTTCATTGTAATGGTGGTAAGCTTTTATCGCCCAGATGCTCAGTAAGCTCTTCTTGACTTCATTGTAATGGTGGTAAGCTTTTATCGCCCAGATGCTCAGTAAGCTCTTCTTGACTTCATTGTAATGGTGGTAAGCTTTTATCGCTCAGATGCTCAGTACGCATTCATGGCAGATTGTCTCTCCATCTATGGTTGATGTTATTGTAATGGTGGTAAGCTTTTTCGCCCAGATGCTTAGTGAATGAAAAAGCAGATTTTCTCTGTCAGTTGCTGATTTTATTGTAATGTTGGTAAGCTTTATCGCCCAGATGTTCAGTGAGTGGAAGGGCAGATTGTGTCTCCATCTATGGTTGATGTTATTGTAATGGTGGTAAGCTTTTTCGCCCGGATGCTCAGTGGGGTCTCAATTGAGGAAAAAAGTATCGCCTTGTAGCCCGTAAAATACAGTATGAGGTGCACCCGCCAAATTTTACACAAATTTCCGATTTTGTTATTATATTTTCTTACTATTTTAGTAGTCATATTATAAGGCACAGGGGTCTGAGTCTGGGGGGGGGGGGGGGAAAAATATCGCCTTATAATCCGAAAAATATGGCAGCTGCATTGTTTGTTTGATCATGATGGTAGATGCTGAGCGTGTGTAAATAAATA
>CM065699.1:18480289-18514394 GCA_017654935.2 Phymorhynchus buccinoides
TGCTTCAGACGATTGTGTCATGTTATGAATTGTACTGTATGTTTTGTTGTTTACAGGTTGTTGAACGTTGGTAAGATACATTGATGAGTGTTTTGTAATAAGTGGTCGAACTTTACGCAGTGACAGTCCTGAGATGACGGGACTATAATGGGGGGGGGGGGGGAATAAAAAAAATTTTTTTAAAGATCGTTGAGGCATCTAACAAGATGCATTTTGATCAGGCTTAAGCCAGTATCACTGCTGCCTGTTGGCACTAATCGCTCATTTCCTTTGCCGTTTTTTGTAATTGCCAGTTCTTGTATTGCTTGTCACTTGGGTTTTCTTTCAAACCTTTCATTGATCTTTACCCTCGGCTGCTTGAGCTGTTTGATTTTAATCTCTGTGTGTGTGTGTGTGTGCCCAGATCTACAGAGCATGCAGTCAGACCATTGTGTGCTACCCATTGCTGTTTGAGCTGAGCGACTTCTACCTGGCCCAGGACATTGCCTTGGTTATGGACGACTGCAAAGTGAGTGCTTTTCCTTCACCAGAAGGGCAGTCCCATACCAATCACTTTCCACCCCCCCAAAATCTAACGTGGCAGAGCAGAATCGTCACTCTCTTCTTTAAAACTCACCAGTAAACTCAATGCTTATGTAAAACTTACTTTGAGTGAAGTGATTAAATTCTGCTTAACATCCTCCGGTCTGGAACAGACACATATGGGACATTAGTAGATATAAAGATGGTGGGAATGATCCTGGAGGCAGTTCAACACCAGAAAAATGTTTAACAATACAGATGTGTATTAGATGACCCAGTGTGAGCATGGATGCTATTTTTAGATCTTGATGTAGATCTTAATGCAGTGTCCATGGTGTGAATCACATGCTAGGTGTCAGTCACGCTAAATGGGTGGGTCAGTTAGGATGACGTCAGTTTTGTAGGCGGGACTTGAGCTCAACTAAAAAGGCGATCTCAGTACTGGAGAAAGATGCTGTGCTAGAAGCAAATGGATTTACGAAGAATATGACAAATTGGTCATTGCGTACTGGTACGGGTCAGTGCGCACCATACATACGAGTGTTGCATTTTGTATCTATGTACACTTACCGTATATGTAACCATAACGACTTTCACCCCATATAAAGTGCATTGAGGAAACCTTAACGTAAAATGAGTAGATTCAGATCTTACCTTCTAACTCCATGAAAATTGGTCTCTTTTGGTTAAAAAATGGTATCCGGAAGAAATAAACATCATTGAAATAAATTATGCAAGCATGACATGATTTCTTTACAATCTCTACGATTTCAAGGCGGGGGGGGGGGGGGGGGGGGTTCGCACTGACCCAACCAATGCACAGACTCATCAGTACTCTATCCCAAAAGGAATCAAGAAGGCTGATAATACCTTCTGGCTTTACCCCTCAAGTTGTATTGCTGTGTGCGTGCGTGATGCAAGCTTACCATATCTTTCATGCAATAAGGCATTGCTTTTTACCCAGACTCAGACCCCTGCGCCTAATAATATGACTGATAAAAAGTAAACTGAGAAAATCTGAAATGTTGTAAGAAAGTTGGGGTGTGAAAATCTTATACAAAGGTGCGTTATAGTAAAATACAGGGGTGATGAGTAGTCATAATCATAACTGATGAGTAGTCGTAATCATAACTGATGAGTAGTCATAAATAACTGATGAGTAGTCATAATCATAACTGATGAGTAGTCATAATCATAATGTCAGTGTTACAAATGGACTGTTGATCTATGTTTGTTCACTTCCCCCTCATAAGGGGCCTTGGCCTATTTGAATCAATTATTCACCTTTGCATTCTCTTTCTCTCTCTGTCTGTCTGTCTGTCAGTCTCTCTCTCTCTCTCTCTCTTTTTCTGTGCATGCCCCCGGTGCGTGTGTGTGTATGTGTGTGTGCACGTGTATGTGTGCGTGTGTTGTGTTGTGTTTTATTTCTAAACGTGCAGATTTCTCAGTTGATGTAATGAATTGTAATGACAATATTTTGGTTGGTATAATGTGCGTTTCACACGTTTGATTAAGGTTCTTTCAGCTATGCTGTATTTCTGTCATGCTGTTGCACCTCCTAACCTGAATTTCTCTTTTGGAGATAATAAAGTATACTTGAACTTGAAATGTATGAACATTTGTTTACTCTGATTTTCCTTACTGTGTAGCATGCGATTCTCCAATTTCCATTCGTCATGTCCTTCTGGACTGCTGGGGTTTATACGACATTAGAAGGAAACACTACACTGCGGAGTCAATGAAAATTTTGTTCCGTGACGTTCCACCTGACACGATCTTTAATTTCTTGAAAGAGATTAATATATTTCACTTGATGTAAGCTACTGTGGTGTTTTTAATTCTAGACGTGTCTTTTTTTTACTTGCTAAGTTTTTGAATTAATGGGTTTTTTTTTAAAAAAGTATTTTGATTTTGATTTTGTTTTTACCTTGTGTTTTTATCCCTTTTTAATACGTGGTAAGATTTATCGTGGTGACAGCCCTGACATGGTCTTAGTTGTTGACGGGGATATAATTTTAATCTTAATCTGATTTTCCTGTGTGCAGAATGACCTGGCTTTCCTGTCGAAATGCTGGAAGCTGCATGGTCGCCCCACCTGGTGTATGGTGATTCGGGAAAACTCCATTAAGTGAGTGCTGACGTTTTCTTGTTGTGTATGTACTTGGAGGCTTTTATTATTGGTTGACATTAGCCTGTAGTTGGGGCCAACAGTAACACGAGAGCTGTACAATAGATGGTTTTCTACAGTAATGGAAAATTATGGTACAGTTTAGTCTCTTGTGGAAGACTATGACTCTCAAACGAGGGGGCCTTTGCACTGGCTCTATTGCTGCAGCCAAAGGGATGGGTTGGCCTTTGGGGACCTTCCCCAATGCCAGCTGTCCTCAAATCCCTTTGGCAGAGAGAATGGGGATGGGCAATATTCTCCACTATAAACAAATTCTAGCCCAGCCTGCAGGAATAGCATCTGCCCACTCTGCTATCTGGTAGTCATGGTCGGAAACGACTGACTAGAATACATACGACTGACTGGAATACAAACGACTGACTGGAATACAAACGACTGACTGGAATACAAACGACTGACTGGAATACATACGACTGATGACTGACTGGAATACATACGACTGACGACTGACTGGAATACAATACAAATGTACTTGAGGGCATGTGTTGAAAGTTTCAAGTTTCAAATTTATTTCCAAAAAAGCCCCACGGGGGTACATGGAAGTGAAAGGTGAAAGGTGAAAGGTCGCTTAGCTGCTTTTAACTGTAGGGACAGTGAATGGTGAGTGCGTAGGGCTTTGCACAGTAATGAGTTACTCAGATGAACAGTTGATTGCATGGTAGACATGTGTGCAGGGGTCAGAACTTTGGCGACTTCCTGGGCCTTCTGTCGCAGTTCAAGAAAGGCAATGTGGATGGGATCCACATCAGGCTGGGAAAGCTGCAGGTGAGAGAGAGAGAGAGAGAGAGAGAGAGAGAGAGAGAGAAATGAATTGGAAAAGAGAGAGAAAGGCAATGTGGATGGGATCCACATCAGGCTGGGAAAGCTGCAGGTGAGAAAGAGAGAGAGAGAGAGAGAGAGAGAGAGAGAGAGAGAGAGATGAATTGGAAAGAGAGAGAGAAAGGCAATGTGGATGGGTTCCACATCAGGCTGGGAAAGCTGCAGGTGAGAAAGAGAGAGAGAGAGAGAGAGAGAGAGATGAATTGGAAAGAGAGAGAGAAAGGCAATGTGGATGGGATCCACATCAGGCTGGGAAAGCTGCAGGAAAGAGAGGGAGAGAGAGAGAGAGAGAGAGAGATGAATTGGAAAGAGAGAGAGAAAGACAATGTGGATGGGATCCACATCAGGCTGGGAAAGCTGTAGGTGAGAAAGAGAGAGAGAGATGGGGAAGAAAGAAAGAGAGCGAGAGTGAGAGATGAATTGGAAAGAGAAAGAGAATGAGAAAGAGAGAGAGAATGGGAAAGAGAGAGAGAGAGAGAGTATGGGAAAGCATAGAGAGAATGAACGAACGAATCATTTTAATGAGTAGGCCTTTCTGCCCATGTCATAAAGGAACAGGGGGGAAGGGATGGGGAAAAAAGAATAAGCCAAAATCATATAATAGCATACATAATAATAATAATAATAATAATGAATATTTAGGGCGCTTAATCTTAACAAAAGCCCTAAGCGCTTACAATCATGATAAAAACAATACTAACAAAATGAAAAGCTAGACAAAACACTCACACGAACTTGAGGTCAAACACACACACACACACACACACACACACACACACACACACACGCACACACACACACCAACATAACACACACACACACACGCGCGCGCGCACACGCACACACATGACTCAATGGATAACCTTTGCAGGAGGAGGAGGAGAAAGATTAATACATAATCACACATAGAAACCTTTCACGAACACTGGATACGGATTGAGTGGATAATCGGATTTCTTGAACCTCTGGCAGAACTCTGACTTGTTCCAAAGTTTTCAGGAGAAATATTAAGCCATGATTATTATAATATTATAATATTTAATGGCAACAATGATGTGTACGATTTATACACATTAGAAGGAAACACTACATTGTGCAGTCGATGAAAATTTTGTTCCGTTCCGTTCCGCCTGACACGATCTTTAATTACTTGAAAGACATTAATATTTTTGACTTGATGTAAATTACTGTTATGTAAGTTACTGTGATGGTTTAATTCTAGACGTATCATGTGTTTACTTGCTAAGTTTGTGATTGATTAATGGGTTTTTTAGCAAAAGTACTTTAACCAAATAACTTTGATGTAGTTTTTACCTTGTGTTTTTATCCATTTTTGATATGTGGTAAGAATTAACGTGGTGACAGCCCTGACATGGCCTTTGTTGTCGACGGGGCTATAATTTTAATCTTAATCTTAATCTTATCTTACTTGGCACTGGCCAGTTGCTTCCCCTTACAACCGTTTAGGACGGGCCATTCGACTAGGTTCGAAAACCCATCACCACAAAAAAGTTATGAAAAGTTATGGACTGATATTTTCAGATAAGATTACTAACACCATGCACTAAGCGATCGTAGAATATCAGATTCCTTACCTTCGCCGTTTGTCTCCTATTGACGAAAACAGCTAACACATAAAAAGAAGGAAAATTTCACATTCCGATCTTTGACCCCCCCTCTACAACCAAACCTGAATGTAAAGTCTGCAATGATTGGTTGATTTCAAGAGAGGCAAGGTCAAAGCAAACTGAAAATAGGTTATGACTTTGCACCGGAAAGGTTACACGCCAGAAATCAAAACCTCTTGAAAACTCTTATGAGCCAGATCCGGGCCATTCGTCCTAAACGGTTGTGCGAGCCATGAGCCGGATCCGGCTCATTCGTCCTGAGTGTGTTAATCTTAATGATGTGTCCTTTGCAGTCGTTCCTGAACACAGGCTGCGTGGAGCACCTGGACTTCCTGAACTCCATCCAGGACACGGAGGAGATGTTCCAGAAGTTTGAGGAGAAGGTGGGGGTGTCCTCCTTCAGGTCCCTCACTGAGATCCCCAAGATCACCGACAAGGACGACGACTACCACCTGGAGGATAAGGTAAAGCACGATGATCAGGCATGGTAGACCTCACTGAGATCCCCAAGATCACCGACAAGGACGACGACTACCACCTGGAGGCCAAGGTAAAGCACGATGATCAGTCATGGTAGACCTCACTGAGATCCCCAAGATCACCGACAAGGACGACGACTACCACCTGGAGGCCAAGGTAAAGCACCATGATCAGGCATGGTAGACCTCACTGAGATCCCCAAGATCACTGACAAGGACGACGACTACCACCTGGAGGCCAAGGTAAAGCACGATGATCAGGCATGGTAGACCTCACTGAGATCCCCAAGATCACCGACAAGGACGACGACTACCACCTGGAGGCCAAGGTAAAGCACCATGATCAGGCATGGTAGACCTCACTGAGATCCCCAAGATCACCGACAAGGACGACGACTACCACCTGGAGGCCAAGGTAAAGCACGATGATCAGGCATGGTAGACCTCACTGAGATCCCCAAGATCACCGACAAGGACGACGACTACCACCTGGAGGCCAAGGTAAAGCACGATGATCAGGCATGGTAGACCTCACTGAGATCCCCAAGATCACCGACAAGGACGACGACTACCACCTGGAGGATAAGGTAAAGCACGATGATCAGTCATGGTAGACCTCACTGAGATCCCCAAGATCACCGACAAGGACGACGACTACCACCTGGAGGCCAAGGTAAAGCACGATGATCAGTCATGGTAGACCTCACTGAGATCCCCAAGATCACCGACAAGGACGACGACTACCACCTGGAGGCCAAGGTAAACCACCATGATCAGGCATGGTAGACCTCACTGAGATCCCCAAGATCACCGACAAGGACAACGACTACCACCTGGAGGCCAAGGTAAAGCACGATGATCAGGCATGGTAGACCTCACTGAGATCCCCAAGATCACCGACAAGGACGACGACTACCACCTGGAGGCCAAGGTAAAGCACGATGATCAGGCATGGTAGACCTCACTGAGATCCCCAAGATCACCGACAAGGACGACGACTACCACCTGGAGGCCAAGGTAAAGCACGATGATCAGGCATGGTAGACCTCACTGAGATCCCCAAGATCACCGACAAGGACGACGACTACCACCTGGAGGCCAAGGTAAAGCACCATGATCAGGCATGGTAGACCTCACTGAGATCCCCAAGATCACCGACAAGGACGACGACTACCACCTGGAGGCCAAGGTAAAGCACCATGATCAGGCATGGTAGACCTCACTGAGATCCCCAAGATCACCGACAAGGACGACGACTACCACCTGGAGGCCAAGGTAAAGCACCATGATCAGGCATGGTAGACCTCACTGAGATCCCCAAGGTCACCGACAAGGACGACGACTACCACCTGGAGGCCAAGGTAAAGCACGATAATTCAAACTCAAATTCAAAGTCACTTTATTATCTCGTAGATTGAGAAATAACAACCAGGTGTCGCCTTGGCTTAATTTAACCCTTTCAACGCCTCTGTTGCCTCTTGGCACCACAATGATTGAACACCCATGTCACTAAAAAGCATCAAAGGTCTGTTATCTAATGACCTTATGTTTTTAATTTTGGGAAGTAAGAATAGGCCCTATTTTATGGATGTCACAAAGGAATCCCAAATATTGCAGATGAAATCTTTTCTCTACCCAGGTAAGTTTAATGGAAAGTTTTGGCTGAAAAATGGCTGGCGTTGAAAGGGCTAAAAATAAGGCTGTGTCAGGGTGTGAGTGCTGACAATAATCTCCAGCTAAAGGACTTGCTGCTGTGTTGTTGTTGTCCTCTGCCACTTTCTGGTATGGATGCGTATCATGATTCCTTTTGTTTTGTCTTTCTTTTTCTGTCAGTTTTAACGATATCTTGTGAATAACTGGACAGATTCACTTTGAAATTTTGTGCGATGGGATTTTGCCTGAAGCAGATGTGTTCTGGGGAAACTGTAACCACTTCAGAAGAGGACTTGTCAATGCTGCCAGTGACACCCTTGTTATGTTAGATCTAGGTGAGGGTGTGCTTTAAATTGCCTAACCCATCGCACACACACACACTTCTCCCTGTTTCCCCCTTTTCTCCTTTCTTTCTCCTCCCCTTGATCCTATCTTCTTCTTTTTCTTCTCCTACCACTCATCTTTTCTTTCTTCTCTTCTCTTCCTCCTCTCATTCTGTTTTCCTCTTCTTCTTCCTCTCCCCTCCTCCTCCTCCTCCTCCTCAACTTCCTCTATCCTTCTCTAAGTTCTTCTACTTGTTCTTCATAATGGAACCCATCCCAGCATTCAGTGTTCCAGGCATGGTAGACCTCCGCGAATCGCGGAAAATCCGCGAAAAAGTTTGAAACAAAATTATTAAAAAATGCATTGAAATGGCATGAAAAAGTGAACATTTCACTCTCATTTATTGAATTTTATTGAATTTTCTTCGGCCCCCTGGACCCCCGGCCATTTTCCTTGAAAACCACTTTGCCCCCACTACTGTTCTCTCCCCCCCCCCCCACATGCAGGAGCTGGAGGTCACCTCCACCCAGGAGCTGGTGAACCTCTTCAAGTCATTCCACGGCATCGTCAACCACGCGGCCATCCTCAAGGTGCTGTGCGAGAGAGAGGGGCCCCAGCACCGCTTCGACGGGCAGACGGTGGGCCAGCGCATGGAAGGGCTCATTACGAAGGCGGGGGTGCACAAGCGGTGGTCGGTGGTGCGCCTGCTGTCGGCGCTGCTGAAGAAGGGGGTGGACAGCCTGGCGCCTTCCATCACGTCGGTGCTGGTTCGCGGGAAGCAGGTGAGGTGTTTTAGACTACGTTTTATATCATGTTGCATGTATTATCAGGCATCAGAGGATTAGGAATTTGTGACAGAGGATTGCCTTCCATCACGTCGGTGCTGGTTCACGGGAAGCAGGTGAGGTGTTTGGACTATGTTTTCCATAATGTATTGTCAGGCATCAGAATTGTCAGAGGATTAGGAATTTGTGACAGAGGATTGCCTTCCATCACGTCGGTGCTGGTTCGTGGGAAGCAGGTGAGGTGTTTTGGACTACGTTTTCTATCATGTATTAATTCAGGCATCAGAATTGTCAGAGGAGTAGGAATTTGTGACAGAGAATTGGCTTCCCTTGTCAGAGGTTTTGCCTTTTTTATTGAGTGTTATCCATTGTGTTACATAGCATATTTGAAATGATTTATCACTATATTAAGCCTTTTTGGTGGTGTTCCGAACTCATATCAATGTTGTCCCTCTTCAGTCTAGGGCCTAGATAGCCCTTTTACCACGGTTTTCAGAGGATTGGACTTCAGGCTATTCTGATGTCTGATTGTGACAGAGGCTGCTGTTTTCCTGGTGTATGCCAGACTTCTGGGTTTTAGCGTGCCCCAAAATGTGGCTTGATGTTTTTGGAGTGCCCAGGAAAATGGCTTCCGGTTTTTGGAGGGTGAAAATCCAGCCTTAAATCAGGGATGAGAGACTTAGGCCAATCCGTATGCATTCATGCACATCCACACACAAACACCCTCACACACGCAAGCACACACACCATATCACACACAAATGCGCCAACAACACCCTGGGTGTATTCAGAGAAACAACGGTGAGTCTTGACAAGCCAGTGGCCCACAGGGAGCTGATCGAGAGGCTGAACTGCCAGTGCAAGCCCACTTTTCCAGAATAGCTCACAGTAACCGTGTCTGTCTTGTGGGTGACCCAGGGTGTGTTGAAAGAAGAGGAGGTGATCCTGGACAAGCCCGGCTTTCCAAAATAGCAGTTGCCTTACCACATGTTCCTTTCCTTGTGACCCTGGGTGTGTTCAAGGAAGAGGAGGTGATCATGGACAAGCCCAGCTTTCCAAACTAGCAGCAGTATCTTGTTCCTATTCTTGCAGGTGACCCTGGGTGTGTTCAAGGAAGAGGAGGTGATCGTGGACAAGCCCAGCTTTCCAAACTAGCAGCAGTATCTTGTTCCTATTCTTGCAGGTGACCCTGGGTGTGTTCAAGGAAGAGGAGGTGATCGTGGACAAGCCCAGCTTTCCAAACTAGCAGCAGTATCTTGTTCCTATTCTTGCAGGTGACCCTGGGTGTGTTCAAGGAAGAGGAGGTGATCGTGGACAAGCCCAGCTTTCCAAACTAGCAGCAATATCTTGTTCCTATTCTTGCAGGTGACCCAGAGTGTGTTCAAAGAAGAGGAGGTGATCGTGGACAAGCCCAGCTTTCCAAACTAGCAGCAATATCTTGTTCCTATTCTTGCAGGTGACCCTGGGTGTGTTCAAGGAAGAGGAGGTGATCGTGGACAAGCCCAGCTTTCCAAACTAGAAGCAATATCTTGCATGTTCCTATTCTTCCAGGTGACCCAGGTGTGTTCAAAGAAGAGGAGGTGATCGTGGACAAGCCCAGCTTTCCAAAATAGCAGCAATATATTGCTTGTTCCTATTCTTGCAGGTGACCCTGGGTGTGTTCAAGGAAGAGGAGGTGATCCTGGACAAGCCCAGCTTTAAAAAGTAGCTGTTAGCATGATCCTTTACTTGTGACCCAGGGTGTGTTCAAAGAAGAGGAGGTGATCGTGGACAAGGCCAGCTTTCCAAACTAGCAGCAATATCTTGTTCCTATTCTTGCAGGTGACCCTGGGTGTGTTCGAAGCAAGGTGATCGTGGACAAGCCCAGCTTTCCCTAGCAGCTATCTTGTTCCTATTCTTGCAGGTGACCCTGTGTGTTTTCAAGGAAGAGGAGGTGATCGTGGACAAGCCCAGCTTTCCAAAATAGCAGTATCTTGTTCCTATTCCTTCCTTCCCTGGGTGTGTTGAAGGAAGAGGAGGTGATCGTGGACAAGCCCAGCTTTCCAAAATAGCAGCAATATTGAGCAAGCTTGTTCCTATTCTTGCAGGTGACCCTGGGTGTGTTCAAGGGAGAGGAGGTGATCCTGGACAAGCCGGTGGCCCCCAGTGAGCTGATAGAGATCCTGTACCGCCAGTGCAAGCCCTACGACATCCGGCAGGCCGTGCTGCAGCAGGAGATCATCCTGGCCATCGGCAAGCTCATCGTCTTCGCCCCCTGCCTCTTTGACGGCATTTTGAAGATCCGCATCGGGTGAGTATAACAAGCCTTTGTTTATTGTTCTTTCCTTCCTTCCTTGCAAGCTTGAAGGAAAATTAGGACTAGATTGAGCAAGCTTGAAGGAAAATTAGGACTAGATTGAGCAAGCTTGAAGGACAATTAGGACTAGATTGAGCAAGCTTGAAGGAAATTTAGGACTAGATTGAGCAAGCTTGAAGGAAAATTAGGACTAGATTGAGCAGGCTTGTAGGAAAATTAAGACTAGATTGAGCAAGCTTGAAGGAAAATTAGGACTAGATTGAGCAAGCTTGAAGGAAAATTAGGACTAGATTGAGCAAGCTTGAAGGAAAATTAGGACTAGATTGAGCAAGCTTGAAGGAAAATTAGGACTAGATTGAGCAAGCTTGAAGGAAAATTAGGACTAGATTGAGCAAGCTTGAAGGAAAAATTAAGACTAGATTGAGCAGGCTTATTTAAAGGAAAATTAGGACTAGATTGAGCAGGCTTAAAGTTGTTTTTTCGTCTGACAAGAACAAGAGATCTTCCAGGCCATCGGAAGCTCATTGTCTTCACTCCCATAAGTCTTTGAAGGCATTTTAAAGATAGATACACATCAGGTGAGAAACACTCCGCTTTTTTTTTTCCTGCTTTCTTTCTTTTTAGACTTCATAACTGGAACTAAACTTATTGAGCATGCTCTGTGTGTGTGTGTGTGTGTCTCTTTCTCTCTCTCTCAGTTTCTGTGAGAGAAACTTGGAACTAGAGAGAGAGAGAGAGTGCACATGCACATCATGTAGACATGTATTTGTTCAGATGCGCTTCCTGTTTGTATTCATTTTTTCCATTTGTTTTTCATTTTTCTATTCTATTTTTGTTTTTCTTTTCACCAAGGACAGACTGGAAGAATAGGCTTTGCGTAAAATCATAATCCTTGTTAAAAGTTTTTTCAAGTGTTCAGTGTCTCTCTGTGTGTGTTCAGGTGGATCCTGCAGGCCATGGTGGTGGAGATGGAGAACATGGAGGGTCACTTTGTGGACATCCACTCCCTGTCCCCACACCAGGTGAAGGAGGTCCTCTACAACGTGCTCACCCTCAACACCCGGGAGGCTCACAGAAGGTCAGTATATCTCTTTGTGTGTCTGTGTGTTTGTCTGTTTGTGTCACCCACCCTCAACACCAGGGAGGCTCACCATCAGTGCATCTGTCTGTCTGTTTGTGTCACCCACCCTCAACACCAGGGAGGCTCACCATCAGTGCATCTGTCTGTCTGTTTGTATGTTTGTGTCACCCACCCTCAACACCAGGGAGGCTCACCATCAGTGCATCTGTCTGTCTGTTTGTGTCACCCACCCTCAACACCAGGGAGGCTCACCATCAGTGCATCTGTCTGTCTGTTTGTATGTTTGTGTCACCCACCCTCAACACCAGGGAGGCTCACCATCAGTGCATCTGTCTGTCTGTTTGTGTCACCCACCCTCAACACCAGGGAGGCTCACCATCAGTGCATCTGTCTGTGTGTTTGTCTGTTTGTGTCACCCACCCTCAACACCAGGGAGGCTCACCATCAGTGCATCTGTCTGTGTGTTTGTCTGTTTGTGTCACCCACCCTCAACACCAGGGAGGCTCACCATCAGTGCATCTGTCTGTCTGTTTGTATGTTTGTGTCACCCACCCTCAACACCAGGGAGGCTCACCATCAGTGCATCTGTGTCTGTTTGTCTGTGTGTTTGTCTGTTTGTGTCACCCACCCTCAACACCAGGGAGGCTCACCATCAGTGCATCTGCGTGTCTGCGTGTCTGTGTGTCTATATGTGTAACTGTGTGTGTTAGTTTTTGTGCATTTTTCTTTCTCTGTGTGTCTGTGTCCATGTGTCTGTGTTGTTTGTATTGTTTCCTCTCAGCGTATGTCTGCAACGATATCTCTTCCAGAAACTCTTACAGTTGGCAATGCTTGTGTTCAGTTTTCTAAGTCAGCAAAGAATCTCGGAGTTACCCTCGATTCAAATCTTACAATGCATAAACAGGTTATTAATCTCATACGTTCCATCAATTATGAGCTCAGACGAATCAGTGCTGTTCGACACTTTCTGTCTGTTGCAGCCACGAAAACTCTTATTTCTGCCTTTATTCTTTCCCGCATTGACTATTGCAACTCTCTTCTCTGTGGCTGTCCTAAGTATCTCCTGCAACGTGTTCAAAAACTGCAAAACAGTGCAGCACGCCTCACTCTCAAGATTCCACGTTCTGATCATATAACACCTCATCTTCGTAACTTGCACTGGCTTCCAGTAGAGGCTAGAATCAAGTATAAAATAGCTTGCCTTTGTTTCGGTGCTGTTCACTCCTCTGGTCCCGTCTATCTCTCCGAACTAGTAACTGTCTACTTACCTGCTCGCTCCCTACGTTCTTCCTCTGACTGCTGCACACTCAAGGTTCCTCGGGTCCACACGAAATCGTTTGGTGAACGATCCTTCTACTATTTAGCACCTCACTTATGGAATTCCCTCCCACAACATGTCCGCTCATCTGACTCTATTTCCGCCTTTCGCTCTGCCCTTAAAACTCACTTGTTTCGGACATATTATGATTGATTAGTGTTTTGTGTGTGAGGTGTGTGTGTGTGTGTGTGTGTGTGTGTAAGGGGGGGGGGGGGTCCGTTTTATTGCAGAAATCTTGTAAAAAATGTATTTACAATTATTTTATTATTCGTATTTTGTATGTAGAATGTCTACGTCTTGTAAACTTTAAATGCTTGTAAATGAGGTAGAAGGGTATTTTTGTTTTTGCAAAATTTGTCTATTATAATTAGTCATGTAATTGGTATGTCGATGGCAGTATGATTTTATTTCAAGTTGCAGTATTGTATTCAAACTTGATTGGGAATGTGAATGTGGTCTCTATGTTTCTTCTTAGAATGTTCATGTTGTAACTATTTTACTTGTATAATTAATTGTGTGCGAATGTGCGTGTGCGCATGCATGTGTGTGTGTGTGTGTGTGTGTGTGTGTGTGTGTGTGTGTGTGTGTGAGTAAGGAAGTAAGAGAACGTTGTGTGTAGGCATCGTGCTTATTTTACTTTCTAATGATTAATTATTTGTTTGCCTTTAAATTTAATGTTCTTGTTATCAATGTAAAGCGCACTGAGCTCATGTGAGAAAGAGCGCTATATAAATTCCCATTATTATTATTATTATTATATCTGTATGCATTTGTCTGTGTGTGTATGTGTGTGTGTGTGTGTGTTAATCTGTGTATGTGTGCTTGTTCATGAAAAATCCAATCTGACACATCCTTCAAAATCCCTATTATCGTCCGAGATACCATCCAACAGATGCCATAACCCTTCATCGGACATAAAAATCATCATTGTAGAGCTGAAAATGCCACAATTCTACGAGTTTTTACACACACAAAAAGTGCAAACACAACAACAGGAAGTCGCACAAACGGAACTTCGCTGATTTGAAAGGGGAGCCTACTCTCGTTTATGACTGCAGCAATGGCGGTTGGCAAGCGTTCACCAGACATGTACAGGCTTCAAAATTGGACTTCCTTTTGCCAGGTTTGTATCACCTTATAAACAAGGGCATCTTTTTTTTTCTTTTCTTTTTCTCAGATTTTTCTTGAAAATTGCTCAATTCGGCTTATGCACACAAGTGCCTAATGATCCGAAAAATACGGCAGCTGTAGTATTAAAGTTTTATTTCAACTATTTTTCGAAGCACAATGCTGGCTGAATTCCTTTCATTTTACAGAGTGTTGTGTGCATTCTATTAATATCTACTCACAGAGACACGTTTCTGCTGAAAATTCGGGCTGCTCCCACCTGGAGAGCGTGTCGCTGCCAGTGCAGTGCCTCCCATGTTTTGCTTTGGCGTTTGTTGCAGAACCCCTTTTCAGAAGCGCCAGCTGGATGGGGCCCTGAACCGCGTGCCCAAAGACTTCTACCCCCGCATCTGGAAGATCCTAGAGCGCACCCCCCATGGAATCAAAGTGGCCGGCCTCTACTTGCCGCAGGTAGGCCTGGAAAATTGCATTCATTTGGTGTTTTGGGTATTTTGGTATATTCTGGTCACAGAGATGTATCTGTGAATTGCGGGCTGCTCTCCCCCGGAGAGCGCAACACCGCAAGCGCAACGCCGCATGCGCAACGCCGCAAGCGCAACGCCGCAAGCGCAACGCCGCAAGCGCAACGCCGCAAGCGCAACGCCGCAAGCGCAACGCCGCAAGCGCAACGCCGCAAGCGCAACGCCGCAAGCGCAACGCCGCAAGCGCAACGCCGCAAGCGCAACGCCGCAAGCGCAACGCCGCAAGCGCAACGCCGCAAGCGCAACGCCGCAAGCGCAACGCCGCAAGCGCAACGCCGCAAGCGCAACGCCGCAAGCGCAACGCCGCAAGCGCAACGCCGCAAGCGCAACGCCGCAAGCGCAACGCCGCAAGCGCAACGCCGCAAGCGCAACGCCGCAAGCGCAACGCCGCAAGCGCAACGCCGCAAGCGCAACGCCTACCCATTTTTGGGGGGGAGGGGAGGGGGGCAGTATTAGTTAGTATTTTGTGTCTGTAATTGCATTTCAAGTGGTTTGATGTTTTTCAGTAGTGTCGTGTTTCCGTTATGTTGTTGCACCTGACATGAATTTCTCTGTCTTGAAATAAAGTATATTGGATGTGGATCTATCTCAGCTTGGACATTTTGATTCAGTTTATCCATGTTCGGCTCCATGTTATATCTCACTCTATCTTTGTCTCTCTTCCTAACTCACTAGATGATTTATATGTTTGAAAGTAAAGAGTGAGAGTAGATATGTTTTGAAGATGCTTTTTTATGGTGTAAGTTGAAAGTAAAGAGTGAGAGTAGATCTGTTTCAAAGACTGAAGATGTTATTGTATGTTGAAAGTAAAGAATGAGAGTCTTTAAAAAAACCATACATGTTCTGGGGAGCTGTCAGTGGACGGTCATGGTGGCACCCTCAGAGGAGGACCTCACTCATGCTGGCTCCGCGACTAAGAGAATAGTGTCGTCAATAAGGGGCTTAGTAGGTGGTGTCCTGAACAGGCTCCGCTGAACTCCACCGAAGTGACTCAGCAGCAGTGCAGTGTCTCCTCGGTTGGTTGCCTCCTGACGGTCTAACATAGATTCGCTCCCCTTGGACTGCTGGTCTCGGATTCTGCGACCTGAACAAGCCAGGGTGTAGCTGCGAATTGGGATTCGGAATGAGCGGTGTGGGAGCAACGCCAGAAGATGGGACAGAAAACCCCACACAAAAAAACCATAACAATTCATACTCTTTTTTTTTTTACTATAACGCGATACTTTTTTTTTCAGACTGAGAGTCCTGTGCCTTATCATATGACTTATGACAAGTAAGAAAATATAAGAACAAAATCTGAAGTTTGTGTCAAATTTGGGTGGTGCGCCTTATAATCAGGTGCGCAAATAGTCAGAAAAATGCTGCCATTAGTGGTGATCATTCTAATTCTTTTTTCTTGTAGACTCCCACGCTGGCGGACATGACGGTGAATGAACTGAACTTTGCCCTGCTGGTGGAGCAGATGCTGTGTCGAGTGGCCGACCCCGTCAACCGCCAGGGCATTGTGGAGGTCACCACCCTCTTACTTGACTTTTTTGTACTCCAGTCCCCCGTAGTAATAATGATAATAAAGACATTTGTAGAGCGCACATTCTAGACGAACTACTCATGGCGCTTTATTTAACCCTTTCATCGCCACTGTCGCCTCTTGGCACCACAATGATTTAACACCCATGTCACTGAAAGGCATCAGATGAGGGTCTGGTATCCAATGACCTTATGTTCTTACTTTTGGGAGGTAAGGACAGGCCCTATTTTATGCATGTCATAGAGGAATCCCCAATATTGCAGACAGAATCTTTTCTCTACCCAGGTAAGTTTAATGGAAATTTTTAGCTAAAAAATGGCTGGCGTTGAAAGGGTCAACAAAACTAAAATTCACTCCACATGCAAGATTACATCATACGCATTAAACATACTCAGACGCGCTCACATTTCCACCATCACCCCCAAGGCAAAACATACTCATAGATATACAAACATGCACACGCATATATACACATTGGTATACACAAACACACTCACATTAACGCACGCAAACACACGCACACGCACACACAGGGTCGATCATAGCAGCAGTCGATCACAATTTCACTTTCTTACGGAGCTCCCACCATCCGTGCCTGTCAAGCGTGGCTTCAAACTCACTAATAGTAGTAGTAGTAGTAGTAGTGATAAGAGCTTGATATGGGCCTCGCGGCCCTTGTATGCCCTATCATTCTTCTTATATCTTGAGTTTTTATTTGAGTATTTGATAAAGGTCAAGATGTGCCACCCCCCCTACATATCTCGGTTAATTGTATTTTTCCGTTATTGCCTTTCTTACCATACATAAAGCTGTATTTTAGGAACATTTTTAGCTAATAACCTTTTTGGAATACTAACCCTAGCCGTAAGCCTAATTCTACCCCCCACCCTATAAGACGGAAAGACGCAACGAACCACAACTGTGACAAATCGCGGTGTACTGCAGTACATAGTGGGGGTTAGGTTTAGGGCTAGGGTTAGGGATAGGGTTAGTATTCCAAAAAGGTTATTAGCTAAAAATGTTCCTAAAATACAGCTTTATGTATGGTAAGAAAGGCAAAAACGGAAAAATAGAATTAACCGAGTATTTGTATTGGTGGTTTGCAATAATTTTCCTATGCTACAAATAAAGAAATAGGAATGGCCAATATTTTTGTTGTCAAATTTCTTATAAAACAATGTTCATAAATGGTTCTTTATCCAGAAGATTTTTAAACATATTAGTACTTGGTGCAAACTTAATGTTACATGGTGAACAATTCCAAAATTGAACAACTCTGTTAGAAAACGAAAATTTTCGAATGTTAGTCTTAGAATGCTTTTGAAAGAACTTCCCATCACTATTCCTAGTTTTATCTACTGAACTTAACACAAAACATTCTTGTAAATCAATCTCTTCTATATGGTTAAAAATATTATATACTTGAATGAGATCACCTCTCTGAATAGCTATACCGAATCACTTTGAGTATACAGCAAACAAACAACTACACGACAAGTGCAAAGTGACGTTATTTTATTCACAAGAGACAAAACAAAACTACTGGATATTTCGGCGAATGCGCCTTTATCAACACAGACAAACAATTAAACAGCAAACATCAAATATAGCAAAAGGAGCAAAAAGTAGGCAACAGAAGGAGCAAAAAACCATCAAGATCAAAATAAAAACAATACTTCCCCTCTACAGTCCAATGTGTTTTTTAAAATAAAATAAAATTTTAAAATTAAAAAAAAAAATCGTTGCAGTCTGTTTCATTTTTTTGTTGCTCACTTTGAGTAGTATAAAAACCCGATGAAACATTATTTAAGTGTATTATAAATGTTCAGACAACTGATCGCTTCTCAGCCTTTTGGCTAAGACAGTGATTCAGGAACATAAATTTTTGTTTATACCTGGTTGGTTTGTTCAGCCCGTCGTACATGGCGAAAGCCGATACGCAACGTTAAACTGAACTTCCATCCTATTTAAGTGCAGCGGAAATCTGATAAGTCAACATTGAAAGTACTGAAATGTCATATTGAGACAGTCGATATTTTCAGATGAAAAGAAATGTTTTGCAACGAGAAGGGGTAAACTGGGACCCAGAAATGATTGCGATTTATCCTAATTTTTTGGTGGTACCCGTTCTTGAGTGAGCTGATTTCCACTCTACTACTGAGTACCTCAACTACTTGTACTATTACTATAGAATGGAACCTCCCTTATAAGACCTATTATAAGACACCCTCCCACATAAGACTTACTTCTCCGAGACATTGCCCTTCTTTGTAAGTACAGTGGAACCTCCATTATAAGACCTCCCATTATAAGACTCCCTTCCCATATAAGACCTACTTCTCTGAGACATTGCCCTTCTTTGTAAGTATTAAAATTACCTCTCTTATAAGACCCCTGCCTTATAAGATCTCACTTTGGATGATTTTTGAAGGTCTTATATGGGAGGTTCCACGGTGTTAAAATTACCTCCCTTATAAAACCCCTCACTTATAAGACATCAGTTCGGATGATTTTTGAAGGTCTTATAAGGGAGGTTCCACTGTAATTATTATTCTGTGTGAATTGTAAGTTTTATTTTTTGTTGTTGATAGACCCGTGTGAACTGTCCAATCTCTGGTATACAATGATGCTGTGGTTGTGTGCAGACGGTGATGGTGGTCTCCACCATCCTGGAACGAAACCCAGAGCTGACCTTTGACCAGGCGGTCATGCTGGATTCGGTGCGGGACAATATCTTTCTTTCTTTTTTTTCCTGTTCTTCTGCTTTCTTCTGTTTTCGTCTATCTGTAGTCAGTCATGCTGGGTATGTTACAGACTGTTGTCAGCTTCTTCCTATAATATTCCTATAATATTAGGCTTTTAAAAAATGTCATGTCTTTGTAGAATATCCATGCTCATGCCTAAATGCATGTGTAGATGCCTATGTGCATGCATGCACACATACACGCACGCATGCATGCACGCTTACACATGCACGCACACACACGCACACACACGCACACGTACACACACACGCACATGCACACACGCACACACACACACACACGCACACGCACACACGCACGCACGCACACACACGCACACGCACACACACACACACCACACACACACTTGTTAGCCAGAGCTAGACTTAGACAAACCTGATCGCGATGACGTGGTCATGATATAGTGCACCATTGTTAAAACGACACAATCAGTGGAGACCCCCTTCCCAAGAGAGTGGGGAGAGCGTGGTGAAAGCGGAGGAGCGCCCCCCCCCCCCCCCCCTGAAACTGAAGCATTTTGTATTATATAAAGAAGCAAACTCTTCATCTCCTGACCAGAAAACAGGGTCTTTCACAAGCCGAATAAAATTAATGGCATGCTTACTTCTCCACTGATTGTGCCCCCATATTTCCGGTTTTTGATTCTGGAAAGTTGGCAGGTATGGGTCTGAGATTTGGAAGATTGAGAAGAGAGAGAGAAAGTGTGTGTGTGTTGAAGGGGAGAGAGAGACAGGGGGAGATTGATCATGAGGGGAGGAAGAGGGGGGCGGGGAGGAATTCTCTTTGTATGCATGCACATGCATGTGTATATTTTGGTTAGTGTTTTAGGAGAATGCTGTTGTACACTTGGGTGGAATTAGTTCAGAAATGATCCTGAAACCAGGAATGAAAAAATTAATTAAAAAAGTCTTCAGAAATGGCCATCTTTTTTTTTTACACAATCAGATATGTTGTCTTTTAGCAGACAGAAATAAGATGATAGACATGCAATGCTAATGTAACTAGCACACACATAAACCTCCCCCCCCCCTTCCCATTCCCCACAGACCCAGATACTGAAAAAATATGTCCACCACTTCAGGAATCGGGGAAATGTTGCATGGGAATGGAAACATTCAGAGGACAGGAATGAGAGAATTTTTTACTTTCACCCATGTGTACCGTATTTTTCTGGACTATAAGGCGATACTTTTTTTCCCAAGACTCAGACCCCTGCGCCTTATAATGTGACTGATGAAATAGTAAGAAAATATAGTAACAAAATCTGAAATTTAGGGAAAATTTGGCGCCTTATAGTCCGAAAAATACAGTACATAAAAGTCTCATAAACCTTTATTATTATTATTAGGTACTTTATAGTCACAGAGGCGTCTCTGTGAAATTCGGGTTGCTCCCAACTTTTTTTTTTTTTTTTTTTTGCATGCGAGTTTTGTGTGACTGATGAGAGGGGGGGAGGGGGGTTAACTTTTGACCAAATTGACAACTTTTTCCTTGCCACTGGGTTTAACGTGTGCTAAGTGCATGGGCACACAGGACCTCGGTTTATCGTCTCATCTGAAAGACTCCACGTTCAGACCATAAGGCCTAGTGTAAAGCGAGAGGAAAAAACCACTGTACCCAGGTTCGAACTCGGGTTTATTTGACACGAAGCGAACGCGTTGCCACTCTACACTCTGTTGCCCTTCTTGTTGATGTTCTGGTGTTGTTTGGTTGTTGTGTTCAGCTGCTGATGGAGGCGTTCGGGGAGTACAAGAAGGACCAGGGGCTGGAGGACATCGGTGAGAAGGAGGGCCTGCGGCGCTTCTTCAACATGCCGCCCAACGTGCGCAACGGCACCACCACCTACATCAGCCGCGTGGTCATGAAGCACCTGCTGTCCGGGGACATCCACGTCATGGCCGAAGACATGTGCCTGCTAGCGTGATCTGTTGTTCTGTTCATGTTCAGAGCATGGTTCTTTGGGCGACTGTTTTTTAATTGCCTACTGTCCGGGGACATCTGCATCATGGCTGAAGACATGTGCCTGCTAGAGTGATCTGTTGTCTTCTTCAGGTTCAGAGCATGATTCTTTTGGCGACTGTTTTTTAATTGCCTACTGTCCAGGGACATCTGCGTCATGGCCGAAGACGTGTGCCTGCTATCGTGATCTGTTGTCCTTTTCATCTTCAGAGCATGATTCTTTTGGCGACTGTTTTTTAATTGCCTACTGTCTGGAGACATCCACATCATGGCCGAAGACATGTGCCTGCTAGCGTGATCTGTTGTCTTCTTCATGTTCAGAGCATGATTCTTTTGGCAATGAATTTCGACTTTTTTAATTGCCTACTGTCTGGAAGCATCCGCGTCATGTCCGAAAACATATGTCTGCTAGCGTGATCTGTTCTGTTTTCATGTTCAGAGCATGATTCTTTTGGCAATGAATTCCGACTGTTTTTTAATTGCCTACTGTCTGGAGACATCCGCGTCATGGCCGAAGACGTGTGCCTGCTAGCGTGATCTGTTGTCTTTTTTTTATGTTCCGAGTTGGCTGTTTTGATACAGTGGAATCTCCCTATTAAACCCCATGACTGCCAGAGAAAATTGAAGAAAAAAATCATTGTACAAATCATGACATGAAAAAGACAACTGATAGAGCCAATCTGGTAAAAAAAAATGGTCTGGGGATATAACTCTCTTGACTGTGTAAGAGCAAAAACCAGCATATCAGGGTTATTCCTCTTCTTCTGATGACGTCATCAGTGATGTCATTAAGTCAGTACGTGATACCTTATATGGCAGGCAGTCAAATATAAGACCTTCCACTTAAGACCTACTTCTCTAAGACAGTGCCCTTCTTTGTAAGTACTAAAATTACCTCCCTATTGCAACTCCCTCCCTCTTAAAAGCTTATTTTGGATAGGTTTTCCAGGTCTTAATTGGGGGGTTTCACTGTATATGATTCTTTTGGCAATGAATTTTGACTTGTTGAATTGCCTGCTGTCCGGAGACATCCACATCACGGCTAAAAACATTTGCCTTCTCTTGTGCTCTGTTATTCTGTTGTTCGTTTTTTGTGTTGATTCTTGGTTTTGATTATCTGGGCTCCCAATTTCCCACAATTTCACGAATGTCAGCTAAAATTCTAAAATGAAGTCCTTGGAAAAAAAGTTTTTTGTCAGGTTTCGAAGAGATGGAAAAGATATCTAAAACATAAGTGGAGCAAATTGACAAGTTCGGGTGATAATGTTATTTGTCAGGCATTCGAAGAGATGGAAAAGATATCTAAAACATAAATGGAGCAAATTGACCAGTTCAGGTGATATTGATAATGTTATTTGTCAGGCATTCGAAGAGATGGAATAAAGATATCTAAAACATAAATGGAGCAAATTGACCAGTTCAGGTGACAATGTTATTTGTCAGGTATTCGAAGAGATGGAATAAAGATCTGAAACATTATTAATAGAGCATTGAGCCCTGGGGTAGTCTTTATTGTTTCAACTCTAAACTGGTACTATCACAACCTGACATCTTAAATCAGCAACAGTTAGAAAAGACTGATAAGGAATGCCATATCACTCCGCCAATTTCAGACATTCTTTTTACATTTTTCAGAGTTTTACTTTTTTTGTCAGCCCAGTATGACATTTTGGGTGTTGAATGTTGAAGATCAGGGAGCATTTTGAGTTATCATTTTGCCTGTTTTTTGTTGTTTTCATTTCATTGTTTCATGTTGATAACACTCCTGCTTTCTTTTTCCATTATAGCTAGATTTATTGTTTTAGAGTTTGGTTTGTGTTCCAGTAGTATTGTTTTCATGTAGCATGGGTGACTAGAATATGAATTTTGCGCATATTTAACACACACACATCGGCCATGTCATGCTGTCTGGAGACATCCATAGCATGGCTGAGGATGTGTGTCTACTCTGGTGGTCTGTGACTGATCCCTGCTAATGTGTGCTATCTTTATTTGATTAGAAAGAGTGGAGAGCGTTTTCAATCGTATTTTGCCTGTATTTTCGGTTTTCATTTTATTCCTTCTTTTCTTTATTGCACTCCTGCTAATTTTAAGTTTGAGATTTTTTACTACAGTTGACTTTCTTCTTGCCTAGTATGACTTTGTATGCTGAATGTTGAAGATTGGAGAGCATATTGAACCATCATTTTGCTTGTTTTCATTGTTTGCATTTTTTCGTTTCGTTTTGATTAAGCACCTGTGGTTTTTTTTTTTATTATGACTACTTATATGTTTTTGGGGGGGGGTGGGGGGGGGGGGGATTGGGGGGGGGGGGGGGGGGGGGGGGGGGATTTGTACTCCAGTAGCGAGGGGGGGAATTGGGAATCTCCAGGGTTTCATGTTGTATGGGAGACTAGATGATTATTTTGTTATGCTATTTGACGATCTACATCAGCCATGTGGTGGCTGTGGGGGCAGCTGTTATCTGGGTACATCCCCACTATGATGGAAAACATGTACTTACTCTCATGATCAGTTAGTCTGTTGTTGAATCAGTTTTTGTGTTGATGTTTTTGTAGTTTTTTTCTGGTTATGCATGATTCTTTTCATTATTAAATGTGCACACTGATGGGTGAGTTTTTGTAAGAAACACGTCGAGATCACCAGGAAAACACCCTTTACAAAGATTGCATCGGAACACTCACTCTGCTTGTTTCCTAGAAATCAAACCGTCAAATCGGCGATTCCTCCTTGGCGGTTGGTGCTTGGAAGTCAAATTATTTCGCTGAAAGAGAAGGCGTGTGCCGTCTCTTTTGTAACTGGCCGCCTGCGTTTAGACCAACTTGTTTGCACAACATTTTTTTTGCAATACAAGCCTTTTTCTTTGACTTTTTCTTTTTTTTTATACAGTTTATCTAAAGAGAGTTTCGCTCACAACAAAGGAAATAGCTCCTCGTCTTTTTTTTTTTTTTTTACTGCACTACTAAAAAAAAGAAAACGCTTCAACCACAATGGAATTAGCAGCTACCCTACCCACCCCATTCCAAAATGGCTACTCTCTCCGGCATCCCCGCCAAGGAGGAATCGCCATTTTGACAGTTTGATTTCTAGGAAACCAGAGCAAAGTGAGTGTTGCGATCTTTGTAAAGGGTGTTTTCCTGGTGATCTCGACGTGTTTCCTGCAAAAAACTCATCTGTCAGGGTCCACCTTTTTAAGGGTGAACATTTGACAGCATTTGGAACCGTGTTTGATATCTTGCTGACATTTTCACTATACTGTTATTCTTCCACAAGTTTGATTTGGATTCCAGAAGCATTGTTTTATAGTATTTTGTATGGGTGACTGATTCAAAAGATCACAGTCATCACAGGTATTTTGTTTGTTTGTAAGGGCCCGTTAATACGTTTATAGTAAGGGCATTTTCTTTTGAACATTACGAAAAGTTAAGTCACCGTTCCACCTTTCTGCTTTCCTCCCTCAAATTGCACTTCCTTTTTCTTGTCTTCTTTTTTTTTCTGTAGAATTTTTGGGGGCTGAGATTTGTAGAGATTTTTTTTTTTTTACATAGAAATTGGGCTTACCTTTGGTTGCCATAACACTGCACTACTCATGGATTGATGTATGTTCAGGTTTACCCAAATGTTCACAATTATGGATTTTGTATGCTTACACCTTTCATGCATTCATGCACACCACTCGTGTGGAGCTGCGAGTATTAGTGGTAGCAGCAACAGAAGTTGTAATAGTAGCAGTTATAACGGCAGCAATGAGACAATGTCATAATAATAATAATAATCAACGGACACTTATATAGCGCTTTTTAATACTCGAGTTCAAAGCGCTTTACAATCAGCATTGAAAAAAAAAACACACACACACGAATATACGCACAACAGACACACACACAACACACAAACACGCACGTACATGCACGCACGCGAGTGAACGCGTTCTTACTTGCACACAGACATACGTACACACAGACCCACACACATTTCATCAAGCACACAGAAAAACACACTCTCACTGAAACGCACACAAACTTACACAAACATACACTTGCACAAACACTAGCCCCGCAGCACGCACACACGACTGAAACACGACACTCGCACTGACATACAACAAAACACTCACACACTCACAGACACATACTCGCACATTACTCCATCCCTCCCCTCCTATCCCCCCCCCCCCCCCCTCCTCTCTAGCCGAACACAATATCTCCTGCGCACTATAACACGATACACTCATGCACAATGCCAGTACATATACCCACACAGAACACACATCACACACACACACACATCACACACACACACACACACACACACACACCTGCTCGTGAAGCGCGGATCCCTCGTGATGTTCATTGTTTTGGAATCAAATGTCATTGATGGATGAATGTGTGGAACAATCATGGTAGAACATTGATGGGCTGTGCGTCTGTTGCTTGCTTAATCATGGCTTTTACTGACGATGTAACCGTTTTACTTATATCAAATGTAGCATATAATGAGCTGTTTTTATGAATTTAGTGTTTTTCCCAAAATTGCTGTGCTGAAATACAATTATGATTAATGCTTCAATGATTGCTCAAAAAGCGTTACAGCTCTATGCCAATCTTTAATGATCAAAAGAAAGGACACATCAAGAAGCCGCGAGGCCTAGCTGCCCTAAGAACCTGACCTGACCTCTGTGTGTGTGCATGTTTTGAGGTATATGTTTTTAGACCGAGTTTTGATACCTGTGTGACTTTATCACATACGTTATTCATTTTCTGTGTTGCTTTTTTTTTGTAAATACTAGTTGAATTAAAAGTAAACAATTTCTTGATATATTCAGATCATTCGTACTTTTTTTAAAATTCATATTCATTTTCATTGTTCACATAGCATGTATTATTACAATTGCAATAGGTGTGTGCAATATAAAATAGTGTGTAGTGATAGTGTTAGCATAATATTTTTGCTTTGTTTTTTGCTTAAAATGTCTTCTTTTGATAAGTATTGATATGAAGGAAACGAAAATCTATGTAGTATATGCTTAGTGTTTTGTTAATTTGCAAGTTTGGATCGATGTATGTTTTTTGTAAAATAGTATTTATATTAAATGTGAAAATGATTGATGCATTTTCCCTACTGAGTGAGTCTAGTTTTTATATTATTGGAAACTATATCCATTTAATATTGTCTACATTGATAATCTAGAAAGATAGGAGTGTTTTTTATAACGAATAACGAATTTTCAGAAATCTCCACAGTGTTGTCTTTCCCAAGTGGTGATTTTATTTATTATTATAATGTACAGTGTGCAATGTATACAGCTGACATGTTGAATGGTTGTTGACCTTTCATATCAATAAATCTGTTTTTGCATGCAGTTTACCTGGATTGTTTTGTTGTGGTTCTCTGTTGGTCTTGCAAAATTCTTGTTTGTGTTTTATGATTGGTTGCCTTGAAGTGTTTTTGTGAAAGAAATCGTCGGTAATCTATACATTCTCCTTTCTTTCAATTCAAAGCCTGTTGTGGGAGGGGGGGGGGGGGGGTTACATGTTGTGCACTCTTTCCACATTTTCACGTCCATGATTTCCAGTTTTGTTGATTTTTTTAAACCAAAATACTGAACTTCACTTGTTGTTTTTTTTAATCAGCCAAAGCCAAAAATCGACTCACAGGCGATTTGGGGTGTTTTAGAAACTTGGTTATTCTATTCTGGAGAGTCTCTCTTTTTTTTTTTGTTTTTGTTTGGGGGTCCTTCAATTCACATGGTGTATGCCATATATTTTGTTT
Organism: Phymorhynchus buccinoides; assembly: GCA_017654935.2. NCBI lineage: Eukaryota > Metazoa > Mollusca > Gastropoda > Neogastropoda > Raphitomidae > Phymorhynchus > Phymorhynchus buccinoides. The sequence continues at coordinate 18,507,056 of CM065699.1, forward strand.
TCAAAAGGGCATGTCCATCATTTTTACACAGGCATTTCGGACTCAAGCTGTCTCAGTACACATCCTTTTATTTCCAACTGTCTGTCTGTCTCCGTTATCGCTTGCATTGCCCCCGTGAATTCTGCCGAGGCCCTAGGCAGTCCCTGGACCCCTAACTTTTAGTTTATTTCATTTTGGGGGAGTTGCACCCATGGGGTTACACTTCCAGGACCCCTAACTTTTAGTTTATTTCATTTTGGGGGAGTTGCACCCATAGGTTACACTTCCAGGGCCGCCTAACTTTTAGTTTATTTCTTTTTGGGAGTTTCACCCATGGGTTTACACTTCCAGGCCCTACTTGTTGTTTTTTCATTTTGGGGGAGTTGCACCCATGGGGTTACACTTCCAGGCACTTTGTCAGCAATATGTTAATTTTTTAAACACTTTGTAGTAGTTGTGAACTCATTTAATTTCGATGTGTTCCAATCTATTTACTTGTATTTGTATGCATTGTAAGTTAGCAAGCCATTGTGAATCTATCTGCAAGATTCACTACAATGGTGTAAACAATAATGCGTAATGCCACATCGGCGCGCGTAACGTGTGTGTGGACGCGGTGTGTGTTGTTATGCATACGATGCATTGTTTTTATGTCTTATGAATATGTTCACAGGTTGAGGGCGGGTTCGCGAGTGCGTCTGAGTATGTTGATAGTCGTAATTGTGTATGGTTGGGGCCGATCTTAGTTTTTGTAAGCGCAATGAGTAGTACACTAGAACGCCGCGCTATACTAAATACCCTTAGTATAATGTGTGTAGCGCCTGTGTGTGACGCGCGCATTGGCTCGCGCGCATGTGGATATGACGTGTTCATGTGTGTGTTTGTGTACGTGTTCGCACATGTGTGTGTGTGTGAAGTGCATGTGTGTGTGTGTGTTTTAAATTTGTGCACTGTTTAGCATTATTTCTATTTTATTGGTTCTGTAGCGTCGGGTCATTCATGCATCAAGTGAGGGTCCGCAAAAGATCTACAACGATAATTAATCCGCACGAGGGGGGCACCGCTGACAGCAAAGACCAGAAACATCAGACAGGAAGCGAAAGCAAAATAAAACAACATGAAAAAGTACGACCTTCCAGGAACATTGTACTGGAAGAAGACGCAAAAATCGAACTACGGGACTAATAGGACGCACCTGCTATATAAAGCCGCATCACTATATTAACAAAAACATTAGGTATTATTATTCAAACATAAGCCGCACCAGTTACCAGCAGCAGAGAAAATTGTATGTGCACAAACCAACACAAAAATTAGAAAAGTTCCATCAGAACAGAGTATTTCAATGTTCCAGTCCGCATTTACAGTATAGTATGACCACACGTTTTTCAAAAAAGGTTAAGAAAGCGCACCAACTCTGATGCGTCCCATCTCCACGAAAAACCAGCCAAAATTCAATCAAAACTTTAGCCGGACTTGTCGTAGTGACAATTGTTAACATGAAAATCATCGCCACACGTAAACACACCTCAAAAATGTCCACCAATAAATCTTGGTTGCATATTTACACAAGGTCCCGAGGGGACTAGATTTGTGGAAAGGCCGCGGCATATTACAGTTAGAGACTGCAACTTTCCAAGTCTCGCACATGAGAAGAAGAGTGTGACAGTTGAAGAACAGAGGAATGGGGAAAATGAAGAGCAAGAAGGTCGTGTAGAGGTAGAAGAATAGGACAAAGAAGAACAATAAACAACAAAAACACCCAGCAATACAAGATGATAAAATGGGTAAATTTTAACAACTTTACTAAACACTGTCGAAAAAAAAATTTTTTACAACATCCCTGTTCTCATTTGAGGAATGAAGGAGAGCAAAGGGGGGGGAGGGGGTGTATGTACTAAAAGGGAGATGTGATAATAATGAAAGACCAGCACTGAAGGAGAGCCAAACCATCTTCTACATTCACATAACATATATTTATGCAGATTTTATGTTTACTTTTATAAAAGTTTATAACTCTTTACCGCAATGTCGCATTTTAGCACCACAATGGTTTAACACTAGTCAATAAATGCACAAACAGGGCCTTGTATCTGAAAACCTATTTTCTTCGTTTTGGAGCTAAGAATAGGCTAATGCTAATAGGAATTAGCATAAGGCCAGATTTTGTTTATATCTACCAGTAAGTAATGGTATTTTTGGGGGAAAACTCAGATGTGCGGCGAAAGGGTTAAAAAAAAATTTTTAGAGGGCCTACTTACGATTTCAAAGCATGTTACACTTCGTGTTATAATCATTATAATAATCATGAGTAAAAACATTTATTGAATGAATCAGGTTGTAAGTTAACCACAACCTTTGTTCTTTTTCTTTCTTTTTTGAATTATGTTAATCAACAGGGGCAGTCCGTTTGATGCAAAGTATACCGTTAAATAATTTTTGAGGAAATATCAATTATGTTCAATTGATCTGGAAAACCAGCATGGTTTTTTATGAAGGGAATGCCAGAGTTATAGCTTGCGAGCTACGTTATCTTGTGCGGGGTGTCGTGTGTGGATGTGGTGAGAGGTGAATTGTGGCTATGTAAAAATCAGCTGGCTCTGATCATTAGCTGTAGCTTTTGGGGTTGGTTGGCTTTGAACCCGTTCCAAAGCATTCTAAAGGGGACACGAGGATGAGTTTGTTTTGCAAGGAAAACAGTCCAGATAGGAGGAAAACAACCTTTACAGAGATCGCAACATCCTTTGTCTGGTCCCAGAAATCAAGACGTCAAAAAGGTGTGACCTCCTTGGCGGAGGTGCTGGAAGAAAATGCTTAACCCAAAAAGGAAAACGTTTGCCGTCTATTTTTGAATGGCCGCCGAGTTTAGACCAAATCGTTTGCACGAACTTTTCGCAATACAAGCCTTTGTATTTTATTTTTAATTATTTTACAGTTTAAAGGAGTTTGCGCTCACAACAAGCAAATAGCTCCCTTTTCTTTTACGGGCACTAAAAAAAAGAAAACGCTTAACCCACAATGAGGTGACATCCACCCCACACATCCCAAAATGGCTACTTCTCCGGCATCGCGCAAGGAAAAATCGTCGTTTTTGATGGTTTGAATTTCTTAAGGAAACCAGAGCAAAGTGATGTTCGATCTGAAAAGCAGCTTGATGGATGATCTCGGCGGTTTCTGCAAAAACTCCATCGTCGAGTTCCACTTTAAAAGTCCCATAATGGAAGACAATTCAGGTATACCGATTCTGTCTGACTACCCCACAGCCTTACCTCCCTCCTTTCTTCCCTCATAACCTTTCCTGTCCAGTTCCTTTCTTGGCCAACTCATGTTAACCAGTGTCTATAGTATGATAGTTGTTCGTTGTGGTGTGTGCGCGTCGCTGGTCTAATCTCCAAATTATGCTAGGCATTTCTCGGGAATAGAGCATACGTGGTTTTCAAATTGTTGAAAGCATTTCAAACAATAATGACTTTGAATAATAAAAATATTTAAAACAGCACTTAAAACAGATAACGTTAGATTGTGGGTTATGAGTGTATTCAACAGGCAACATGCGTAAGAAACTCATCAACACTGAAGTGAAAATAGGATTTACGCCCTTCTTCGGCATTTCGGCCATGTGGGGCATTTGTAATATACAAAAGATGGTGGGAAACAAACTGGAGGCAATGCCGGAGGCAGTGCTAAACAGTAAAGTCCAAAATGTTTTAATGAATACAGATATGTGTAGCAGAAACCACGCCTCGGCAAACCTCCCCATTGGCTATGGCACGCCACAAGTATAGGTAAGTCAACAACAATGAAGCCGATAGCATTGGTAGAGTGTCGTCTGTCATGCAATGGTTCCGGGTCGATTCTCGCACAGGCACTTTATTTATTTTTAACTTTTAGTTTGTATCCATTAACAATAGTTTCATGTTACTTTAAACAATTATTGCAAATCTTGTACTGATTTGAAACCCCCCTCATCTTCTTTTGTGTCCCACAGGTTCCTGTTCGAGTGAGCCTTAAAGGCTTTGCCTCATTGTTTTACTTTGTGTCCACTTTCGTATTCACCCCTAAGAATCTATGATGGGCAAGGGGGCCGGGAGAGGGGGACGAGGGGGGGGGGGCTGAAGAGAGAGTAAGAAAAAACAAATTAGTCCTAAAAGGAAGAAAAGATACTAAGAAAGAAAAAGAAAACAAAACTAATAACACGATATGTCCCATTATACTTCACTGGCAACATTAATAACCTTTTTCTGCATTAACAGAAAGTTTCTGACTACGCACTATTTGATAATCCTCTAGGCTCAGAGAGTGTGGTATGTATCTGAGCAAGGCATCTCCATTATAAACGATTCCAGCCAGGGACTTCCGAATAGTAAAACTAGCGCCTTGCTAACGACAGTCTGGTCGAGACATGACTGACTGCAGAACACACGCACATGCATGCACGCGCACATAATTATATTAAGAACAAAGGGCTTGGGAGAAGCAATTTTCAGCAGAGGTTATAAAGTAATTACTGAAAAAGTTCAATCGGTGTTATAAAGTTGGAATGCATTGCCAGCGTGTGTGTAGTGCGTGTCATGTGTCAAGGCAAGTCAATAGTCAAAATTATTTCCAGATGGAACACTGTTATAAGCAAAAACATGCTTTTTCAACAAGCCATGCATAATAAAAATGATGTAAAGAATAAATAAAGAACTAAACATTCCAAATGTAGCGAACAAGAAGAAAAGGAAAATATACAAGTAAACAATTAATTAAAGAAACAAGCAACTATTCCACACACACAAACAGGAAAAAGGATGGGAGACTGGCCGAATGCATTATGTAAATTTTAAATATACATCAAAACAAACAACGAAACATTTAAAACCACACATTTCCTTACCAAAATATGTTACGTAGGTACGTTTCCATTATTTCAATAATTGGAATAAAGTTATCAATGCTGTTCTGTTAATGAGATCCATTTAATTTTTTCTGAGTGGTGTGGTGTTGTGTATGCGCATATGTTCTCAAAATATAAACTGGATAAACTTGTGCAAGTCACCTTACAAAAGAATACTCGATCTTAATTTGTTTAAAAAAAAACCCACTACCCCAATAAACACAAAGCGTAAGTAAAGGGATGGAAGGTTTGGACCTTGTTGTGTGAATGAGACGAGATTGTGTGATCGTAATTTCTGCAGATTAGAACTAAGATGTCACACACCCCCCCCCCCTTCTCTCTCTCTCTCTAATTGTGTGTGTGTTTGTGTTTGGGGGGTGCTGGTGTGAGTGCGTGTGTATGAAAAATGGTGACGGGGGCGGTGCCATGGTTGTTATAAAGATTCAAAAACATTTGATCCATGCCAAGAGGGCTATCGCTAAATGGCAATAAAAAGAAAATGTCTCTCTCTCTATCTCTCGCTCTCTCTCTCTCTCTCGCTCTCTCTCCTCCTTCTCTCTCTCTCTCTCTCCTCTCCTCTCTCTACTCTCCTCTCTTCTCTACTCTTCTCTCTCTTCCCTCTCCACAGAAACAAAACAAAGAGTAACAAGAGTAATCTCTGCCAGTCTGTATTCTTTGTTAAACTCGATTTGTTTTAATCAATAAAAAACGTTAGGTTATTTTAATACTAATTACAGGTGATTATAAACAATGAACCTAAGATTGAAATGTGCATATTAACATGAAAGTGATTTTTGTAACAACCTAATAAACGGAGATTTTTTTAAAACACAACGAATCAAGACATAATTAAACAAGGCGTGATGACCAAGAGCTTAAATCAAATCACTGTGGGTTAGTGAAAGGGTAAACAGTCGTTAGATAAGTATTAATGAATGGTTCCAATGATTGTTGCTGGGTCCTTTTTTTGAGGTCAATATGACAATAGACTATAATTAACCAGACAGCTATGGTCAAAAACCTGAATGTCACTTTGTTAGTCATGGTTGAAAGATTAGTTGATCAGCTAATTGGTTGTTTGCTGGGCAAGCAGACAATAGACTTATAATTTACAGAAGCTATGGTTCCAACAACCGGATGTCACTGTTTAGTCATGTTGATAGATAGTTATCAGGCTAATTGGTTGTTTGCTGCGTTCAAGAGATCATAGACTATAATTAACAGAAGCTATGGTCAAAACCTGAAGTCAACTGTTTTGGTCATGGTTGAATAGATAATTAGCATAGTTGTTTGTGGGGTCAAGAGACAGATCAAGGAAGTAGCATAATAAACCATAAATTATAGTCCGTAGCCTGAAGGCACTTTTGGCAGTATAACTCTATTAGGGTTATTCGTTATGGTTGTAATCGATCATGTCAGATTAAGTCGTTTAGGTAATTGATCACTGGTCTGACGATTGTGACTGAGTCATCGTCAGATCGAATACGTTGGATTAACTAACTAGAAGTAATAAAGCCGCATTGACATCCTTATCCTTTCACCGACCAAGTCGCATTTAGCACCCAATGATTTAACATTTAGTCACTAAAAAGCCATCAAATTGGGGTCTATTATCCAAAGAGTCCGATTGTCATAGTTTGGGAAGTAAGGACAAACTTATTGAATAGTCACAGAAGAAATTCCACAATACTGCAGATGATTTTGTTCTCGACCAGATAAATTTAACGGAATTTTTGGTTGAAATATGGTGGCGGAAAAAGGGTTTTTGTTAATTTGGTTACACGCAACGTGCGCAGGTTGGAGACGTTCCGACTGACAAAATGGACGTGCCCCCCTCCTTCGCCATGCAGTTGTCTTTCTCAGGTTCGTTAGGAACAACAAAGAGCAATGGTTGATTCCTTCAGGCCATTCAAGCCTTAAGGGAGAAAGACTATTGCGACAGACTCATATGGACTCGATAAGGTCGTGGACGTTGACCAAAATTTGTTTCCCGCACAGAAGAGGTCACAAGCTCACAGACTCGAATCAGTGAAATTAGAACCCGCCCTATCGGCCGTCACCTGCAGCTGACTCGGCGGACTGAGTCAGAATGACGAGCAGATGGATGCAAATTGAGGTGAAACGTCACGACCTGATCGAAGTCACATGAGGCAGTCACAAAGTCTGTCGCGGCTTAGAAAACAGGGGTCAGTGTCTCCTCTGCCGTTGTAGGAACAAGAACAAACAGCAGTCAATGAATTAATTCCTTTGGCCATTTCACTAGCCCTTAGAAAACAGGGTCAGGCCCCCTCCTTCACCATTTGTAGCTGTCTCTTCTGGTTGTTGGGAACAATGACAACAGCGAGCAATGATTTAATTCCCTTTAGGCCTCATTAGCCCTTAGAAAACAGGGTCAAGATGCCAAAAGACACGTCAAAATAAATTTGTTTTCTGTATACAAGGATCTTCCACGTTTTTTAATGTTACTAGAAAGGAAGTTCA
>CM065699.1:18514894-18552394 GCA_017654935.2 Phymorhynchus buccinoides
ACGAGCCAAAGGGGAGGGCCGCTCATCCCCCCAGATCTGCAGGCACGTAGCAGGCTCAAAAATTGGACTTCCTTTGCAAGGTTTGTATCATCCTTATAAACAAGGGAATTTTTTTTTTCTTTTCTTTTCTCAGATTTTTCTTGAAAATTGCTCAATCTACTTTAACCATACTGTACCAACACCTGAAACAATTGCATTAGCGTTAAGCGACCTGGAGCTATACCATAGCATATAGAAAAACGAAAGTAGGCATCTGGCCTTGACCCCTAGCTGGATGTGGGGCGGGAGTGATCCCCCCTTACCGGTCTAGCAGTGGCTTGGCCAATGAGCGCCTACTTCCGCCATTACTATTTTCCAGCGTTCATGGCAAGACCTGGGCTACCAGCACTCTGACTTTTTTCTTCTTTTGCACTCTAACTAGGTGGGTTTGTTCCATTTCCTCCTATCATCGGACATAGGGTGTATCTGAGTCTCGATTGACTCAGTTTTGATAGTTCTCTAAAACCAGTGAGTACGGGGACAAGCTCCCATCAGCCATCCCCTATGTTGTTTTTTAGTGGGTATATCAGTGCAATGATGTTTTGGGGCAATATTGGGGCGCACACACCCCACCCCCCCTTTTTCCCCAACTCTTTTGCCTAGGATTACCTAGTTGTCTAAGAGGAAAAAAGGGAGTACAGGGGTTCTGTTTTTCAGAAGAGTGTTCGTGGGAAAAAAGCTCCCAGGTTCTTGCTCTCACTCTGTGGTTTGGGGGTATTGAAGCATCTACCCTCCTCCACTTTGGTAATCTGCAATTGTTTCAGGTGTTGGTACAGTATGGTTAAAGTAGATTGGTGGATTTTTATTAATCCCTACTATCTATTTAACTTAATACTTACCAACACCTGAAACAAACGAGGTACCCTCCCTTGTATCCTCCCTCACTAATAAAGATGCTTCCTGTAAAATTGCGTAATGGCGGAAGTAGGCGCTCATTGGCCTAGCCACTGCTAGACCGGTAAGGGGGGATCACTCCCGCCCCACATCCGGCTAGGGGTCAAGGCCAGATGCCTACTTTCGTTTTTTCTATGTGCTATGGTATAGCTCCAGGTCGCTTAACGCTAATGCAATTGTTTCAGGTGTTGGTAAGTATTAAGTTTAAATAGATAGTAGGGATTAATAAAAAATCCACCAATTCGGCTTACACACACAAGTGCCTAATGATCCGAAAAATACAGCAGCTGTGTATTAAAGTTTTATTTCAACTCGAAGCACAATGCTGGCTGAATTCCTTTCATTTTACAGAGTGTTGCGTGCATTCTATTAATATCTACTCACAGAGACACGTTTTCTGCTGAAAATTCGGGCTGCTCTCCCACCTGGAGAGCGCGTCGCTGGGGGGGAGGGGGGGGCCCGTGCAGCGCCTCTTCGCCTCCCATGTTTTGCTTTGGCGTTTGTTGCATGATCCCCTTTTCAGAAGCCGCCAGCTGGATGGGGCCCTGAACCGCGTGCCCAAAGACTTCTACCCCCGGCATCTGGAAGGATCCTAGAGCGTCACCCCCCCATGGAATCAAAGTGGCCGGCCTCTACTTGCCGCAGGTAGGCCTGGTAAAATTGCATTCATTTGTGTGTTGTTTGGGTATTTTGGTATATTCTGGTCACAGAGATGTATCTGTGAATTGCCGCGGCTGCTCTCCCCACGAGAGCGCAACGCCGCAAGCGCAGCGCCTACCCATTTGTGGGTGGGGAGAGGGGAGGGGCGGCAGTAATTATTATAGTATTTTTGTGTCTGTAATTGCATTTCAAGTGGTTTGTGTTTTTTTTTTTTTCCAGTTAGTGTCGTGTTTTCGTTTATGTTGTTTGCACCTGACATGACTTTCCCTCTGTCTTGAAATAAAGTATATTGGATGTGGATCTATCTCAGCTTGGACATTTTGATTCAGTTTATCCATGTTCGGCTCCATGTTATATCTCACTCTATCTTTGTCTCTCTTCCTAACTCACTAGATGATTTATATGTTTGAAAGTAAAGAGTGAGAGTAGATATGTTTTGAAGATGCTTTTTTATGGTGTAAGTTGAAAGTAAAGAGTGAGAGTAGATCTGTTTCAAAGACTGAAGATGTTATTGTATGTTGAAAGTAAAGAATGAGAGTCTTTAAAAAAACCATACATGTTCTGGGGAGCTGTCAGTGGATGGTCGTGGTGGCGTCCTCGGAGGAGGACATCACTCACGCTAGCTCCGCGACTAAGAGAATAGTGTCGTCAATAAGGGAACTTAGTAGGTGGTGTCCTGAACCTGGCTCAATTGAACTCCACCGAAGTGACTCAGCCAGTCAGTGCAGTGTCTTCCTTCCTTCCAAGTAAGTGACCACATTCAAACTTGACTATTCTGTCACTGTAAAAATTGGGGAGATCTGCGGAAGAGCGCCTTAATACAGGGAGAGGGGTAGAGGTGGATGGGAAATGGGGAGGAGGGGGAGGTGGGAGGGGGGAAGTGTTGCTGGATAACTATTTGGTGACCATCGACACAAAAGTGTTCGATGGTCCTTGGCCTGGCACAGCCTTCATGGGGACAGCTCGTTCCAGTCCCAGGATTGTACGTGGAGAGAAGCTGGCCTTGTCGGTACTGAGTTACGACAGAAATCTGAGAGAGTTGAACGTGGGTTGAGTGCGTCGCTGACGCGCTGGCAGTGGTATTATTTGTTGTTGCAGAATGTCCATGCACACCTCTTCTTCTTGCCAGCTTGAAGAGCATCACAAGCCTTACGGAAAGTCGACAGCTGCTGCGAGTGAGGGCCACTCCAAGATGTTCAAGCATTGAAAGGACACTAGACGTGTGTCTCCTCGGTTTGTTGCCTCCTGATGGCCTAACATATATATTCGCTCCTCTTGGAACTGCTGTTCTCAGATTCTGCAACCTGAACAACCCGGGGCGTAGCTGCGAATTGGGATTCAGAATGAGCGGTGTGGGAGCAACGCCAGAAGATGTGACAGAAAACCCCCCACAAAAAAACCATAACAATTCATACTTTCTTTTTTTTACTATAACGCGATACTTTTTTTTCAGACTGAGTCCTGTGCCTTGTCATATGACTTATGATATAGTAAGAAACTATTATAACAAAATCTGAAGTTTGTGTAAACTTTGGGTTTGGGGGGGGGGGGGGGTGCGGAGCCTTATAATCAGGTGGCGCCCAAATAGTCAGAAAAATGCTGCCATTAGTGGTGATCATTCTAATTCTTTTTTCTTGTAGACTCCCACGCTGGCGGACATGACGGTGAATGAACTGAACTTTGCCCTGCTGGTGGAGCAGATGCTGTGTCGAGTGGCCGACCCCGTCAACCGCCAGGGCATTGTGGAGGTCACCACCCTCTTACTTGACTTTTTTGTACTCCAGTCCCCCGTAGTAATAATGATAATAAAGACATTTGTAGAGCGCACATTCTAGACGAACTACTCCTGTCGGCTTATTCTTAACCCTTTCATCGACACTGTCGCCTCTGGGCCACCACAATGATTCAACACCCATGTCACTGAAGAGCATCATCAATTGAGGGTCTGGTATCCAATGACAATTAATCCTTCTTACTTTTGGGAGGTAGGGATAGGCCCTATTTTATGCATGTCACAGAGGAATCCCCAATAATTGCAGACAGAATCTTTTTCTCTACCCAGGTAAGGTTAATGGAAATTTTTAGCTAAAAAATGGCTGGCGATGAAAGGGTTAACAAACTAAAATTCACTCTCACATGCAAGATTACATCATACAGCATTAAACATACTCAGACGCGCTCATATTCCCACCGTCACCCCCACGGCAAAACATACTCATAAATATACAAACATGCACACATATATATATATACACATTGGTATACACAAACACACTCACATTAACGCACGCAAACACACGCACACGCACACACACAGGCGCGATCAGGAGCAGCCCAAAGTCGATCACAATTTCACTTTCTTACGGAGCTCCCACCATCCGTGCCTGTCAAGCGTGGCTTCAAACTCACCTAATAGTAGTAGTAGTAGTAGTAGTGATAAGAGCTTGATATGGGCCTCGCGGCCCTTGTATGCCCTATCATTCTTCTTATATCTTGAGTTTTTATTTGAGTATTTGATAAAGGTCAAGATGTGCCACCCCCCCTACATATCTCGGTTAATTGTATTTTTCCGTTATTGCCTTTCTTACCATACATAAAGCTGTATTTTAGGAACATTTTTAGCTAATAACCTTTTTGGAATACTAACCCTAGCCCTAAGCCTAATTCTACCCCCCACCCTATAAGACGGAAAAACGCAACGAACCACAACTGTGACAAATCGCGGTGTACTGCAGTACATAGTGGGGGTTAGGTTTAGGGCTAGGGTTAGGGATAGGGTTAGTATTCCAAAAAGGTTATTAGCTAAAAATGTTCCTAAAATACAGCTTTATGTATGGTAAGAAAGGCAAAAACGGAAAAATAGAATTAACCGAGTATTTGTATTGGTGGTTTGCAATAATTTTCCTATGCTACAAATAAAGAAATAGGAATGGCCAATATTTTTGTTGTCAAATTTCGTATAAAACAATGTTCATAAATGGTTCTTTATCCAGAAGATTTTTAAACATATTAGTACTTGGTGCAAACTTAATGTTACATGGTGAACAATTCCAAAATTGAACAACTCTGTTAGAAAACGAAAATTTTCGAATGTTAGTCTTAGAATGCTTTTGAAAGAACTTCCCATCACTATTCCTAGTTTTATCTACTGAACTTAACACAAAACATTCTTGTAAATCAATCTCTTCTATATGGTTAAAAATATTATATACTTGAATGAGATCACCTCTCTGAATAGCTATACCGAATCACTTTGAGTATACAGCAAACAAACAACTACACGACAAGTGCAAAGTGACGTTATTTTATTCACAAGAGACAAAACAAAACTACTGGATATTTCGGCGAATGCGCCTTTATCAACACAGACAAACAATTAAACAGCAAACATCAAATATAGCAAAAGGAGCAAAAAGTAGGCAACAGAAGGAGCAAAAAACCATCAAGATCAAAATAAAAACAATACTTCCCCTCTACAGTCCAATGTGTTTTTTAAAATAAAATAAAATTTTAAAATTAAAAAAAAAAATCGTTGCAGTCTGTTTCATTTTTTTGTTGCTCACTTTGAGTAGTATAAAAACCCGATGAAACATTATTTAAGTGTATTATAAATGTTCAGAGCGCGACCCACTTTCTTTATTTCTTATCTACACCCCCCCCCCCCCCCCCCCCCCCCCCCCCCCCCCTTCTCCCCTCCCCCCCCTCGCCTTTACATTTCTCTGTCCAGCCGCCACGTTAATTGCCCCGCTGCTTCAAACGAACGCCGCGGAAGGGCGTTATCTCTTTCTCCCCGGTCGGCACGTACCATCTACCGAGGTTACCTCCCTTCACCCCCCCCCCCCCCCTTTTCTACCGGCTCATCACAAGAAAGTGACAACCGAGGTTATTTCCCTTTGAAGATGGTTTTGCTTTTGAATCACAAGGTTAGGAATGTCAGGAATGTGCTAAGGATGGAATAGGCGCGTGATTGTTCAGTACATTTAGAACAGCAATCTTGTGACGTGTGGACTGTAATACACCAATAGCAGGCTTTCATTGTTTGAAAGTGAAGGCTATAATTGGAGTGGTGAGAAAAAGTTGTCACACAAGATGCTGAAACGTAGCTAGAGCAACACTCACAACCAGTCATCATAAGCCCACTAGTAAGTATTATTGATGGCAGGTGATTGAGATCTTGTGTGTTTGACTCTAGTTTTGATCTAGATCCTATGTTCAATGATGAATAAGGAGTAGATAGATATGTTATAGAAAAGAAGTGGTAAACATTCTATTCTATTTATGTGCACTGATTATTTGTGTGTGTGTGTTTTTGACTTGAACACTTTTGGTACCAGAACCGGAGTTTATGCCTACTAACCCTTTTGTCTATTTTTAGTAGGAAACCTATGGGCCGCAATCTTGCACTATTTTTAGTAGGAAACCTATGGGCCGCAATCTTGCACTTTATGATACCATTCCTTTCCAGGTGTTGGATGGAGAGTGATGTTGTCTTGATCACCTTTTATGTTTTACTGATCTCAGTTTGTTAACTGAAATTCAGTTTATTTATTAACTACATGTAGTGCTATTGTACAAGGGAAGCCTTCAAGCCGGTTGGGATTCACTAATTCCCTGCCGACTGAAGCCCCTTGTCTCTAAGCCATAGAGATCTACATCCACCTTCTCCTGTGATTATCAGCAGGGCATCGTGGGCCGGACGATCATCCCGGACTCCACCAAGCACCAAGACGGGTCCGTCGCCAAGACAACCTGCACCCAGAATCCGCGAGGAGACCACGCTTGAACCGTGCCATCCCGCGAAGCCATAATAGGAACGACTGGGAGCTACTCTCACCTGACGAGCAAGCCCAGAACTTCAAACAGCTAAGTCTACCTGACTGCGCCAATCATTTGAACTTTCCTACGGACAATAAACATAATTAGTAACCCTTCCGGCATGGGGCGAACCTTATAGAAAGACAAAAGTCTTGTGAATCCTTTCGGATTTCATTGTGTTTTTATCCATATTTTGTTTTGGCGCCATTGAGCTGCTTTATTATTATTGTTGCATAATCTTATGCAGATTTTGGGAGTAAATAAAATACAAGTGTCAAATAATCCTGAACCCTTTGGTCAGACTGATGAGAGTGGGAGTCTTGTAATTTCATGTAAAACCCTACTTCTCTCTGTCTGCCATTTAGAGCAATTCAACCACTTGTATTTCTTACAACCATCTGACGAGCCAGAACCCGGGCACAAATATAAATTTATTAGATGAAAAGGGGCCGGGAAAGTTGCTCATCTCCCATACCCTAGAGAAGTGGGCTAAAGGCAAATTATCTAAAGTCTTCCCTAGAGACTTAGCCTTTTAACCCATTACCTCGTCACATCTAATTGGGGGCTCGCGTCCGGGATATTTTTTTTCATAAAGTCTAACAAATTTCAATTCAAACTGTAGTTCCTTTTCAAAACTTATCTTGTGTCCACTGGGAAAGTTATTGTGATTTGGTTCACTGTGTTTTGATTTGATTTGTTTGAATGCTATTTATGACTTTATTTTGATGTGCATGCTATTTCTGTTTATGCTGAAATAGTTAAGTGTTGTTTGATACATTCAACTCAGCAGCTTTGTTTTTATTTTGAATAGTTGTATTTACAACCATGGCTGAGATTGTTAAACTTAGGAGGGAACTTAAAGAATGGGGAGAATCTCTAGGAATGTCAGGCCAAGAGTTAGCAAATTTTGTCATATCTGAATATGACAAAGAGAAAACTCGCGAGGAGGCCGAGAAAGACAAACAGAGAGCTCATGAGGCTCAAGAGGCTGACAAAGCTCGGGAGGCTCAAGGCCGAGAAAGACAAACAGAGAGCTCATGAGGCTCAAGAGGCTGATAAAACTCGGGAGGCTCAGGAGGCTGAGAAAGACAAACAGAGAGCTCATGAGGCTCAAGAGGCTGATAAAGCTCGCGAGGAGGCTGAGAAAGACAAACAGAGAGCCCATGAGGCTCAAGAGGCAGATAAAGATCGCGACGCTCAAGAGCAAATCCGTACTCATGAGTTAAGGCAGAGACAACTAGTGCAGGATGCCAAAAATAAAGAACTCGAACTTGAGGCCACTGAGCGGGAAAAAGCGCGAGACCATGAACTAGCTATGAAGCAGCTTGAAAACTCAGCAGACTCTGAGACTGCTGCCCCTCAAAATTTTCCCCCTCCCATTCATACCTCAGCCATGACCTTCACATTGGAGGCATTCAATGAGGCAACAGAGTCTATCGATGCATTCCTCGATAGATTTGAAAGACTGGCCCAGGAATTTGAGCTTGCTCCGGAAAAGTTCAACCTCAAGCTTGCCCAAAGTCTCAGGGGTGTGGCTTATGAGGTATACAGTAAACTTCCGTCAAGCCAAATTACCGACTACCCAGCTTTGAAAGAAGCCCTGCTCAACAGATACGAGTTGACAGCTGACGCCTACCGGAAAAAGTTCCGGTCAACCAGAAAAGGTAGGGGAGAGTCCTATGCCCAATTTTCAGATAGACTGGGGAACTATCTGACTAAATGGGTGTCCCTTTCTGCAAAATCAGAGTCCTATGAGGATTTACGGGAACTGATGGTTGGCGAGCAACTGCGCGAAACCATGTCCCCAGAGTTACGCACCTTTACTGCCGAACAAGGTGCCACAACTCTGGCTGACCTCATCCAGCTAAGTGATAGGTACACTCTAGCCCATGATGAACCTAGCGCCCCTAAAAGGCCAAAACTACAGCAAGTAGTTGGGTCCACTGCTTCACAGCAGAGCAGGTTTAACCCCAACTCCAAAAGTGGGTCAAACGGTTCTACCCATGAACGACAACCACTGGGACAACCCTTGTTCTGCTCATACTGCAAGTCGAACACCCACAATCGGGATGACTGCAGGAAACTTGCTTACAAGCGGCAAAATGTTGCAACTATGCAAGTCGTCTCGACTTCGCAGAACTGCACAAACCCCTCCCCAGTACAGTGTCCAGGCACACCGTCAGTCGTTGGACAGGCGACTGTCAACAACATCCCTGTTCAGTGTCTCTATGACACTGGACTGTCATGCGACGCCATCGTCTGCGGATCCCTAGTCCCCGCGTCAGCATACACGGGAGACTTCATCTCTCTGCAAGGCCCTGATGCTGCAATCCCCCCTTCCACTTTGCCAGTCGCCATAATCAATGTCGACACCAGATATGTTAAGGGACCCATCAAGGCAGTGCTCATGGACAGTCCTGTCTATGACCTCATACTGGGATCACAGTATGTGTTTTTAGGGCACCCCTCTCAACCTGCTATTGTTTCAGCAGGATTCCCTTCTCCCCAATCCACAAACCAACTCCCTCCCTCCTTCCCAAAGAGCAAATCTCCCTCAGCAGGGAAGAAACCTCTCAACGCGGCAAACCAAATTGCCGCGCGAGCCAATCCAGATTGTCCCAAGTCCCCAAGTCCGCCACAACTTGGAAAATCCTTCCCAAGGAATGTCCGCCTAACGACCCAAGACCACTCGCCACAGGTACCTCAGGTGAAAGGCAGCACTGTACCCGCAAACACCCACCGAAGGTACTATCGGGACAGGCCGCCGCACGTACAGCCGTCACCTACCCCTCCCTTTCAGCGAGTGGCAGTCGACTTGGTCGGGCCTCTACCTAAACGGAAGAAGAAATTCCGGTACATAGTCACCGTGGTCGACATATGTACCATGCAGTGCGATGCCGCCCCAATCTCCTCACTTGATGCTAGTCAGATAGCTGCGGCACTCAAAGCCATTTTCGCCCGAATCGGCCTACCAAACCACATCATCAGCAATGATGAATCCAGGCTAAAGGGGAAACTCAGGCAAGAGGTGTTTGCTATTCTGCAATCAACCTTGGGACAACTCAACACAGGATTGCCGCACCAACCTCAGTCGGAATCCATTCCACTGATCTCTAACCCACCTGCTCCTTTGAACTCTGTGTTGCGACCAGATGTTCCACCATTCCAGCCGACCCAGTCTCCCCACTAATTTGTCCCTGTCGCCCAAGTCGAAAGTGGAGTCGGCGTTCCACAGGAAGATTCCGGTACCAGAATCTTTTCTTCGGGGGGCCTCTGTGACGTAAGTGTCCCGCGCGACCCACTTTCTTTATTTCTTATCTACACCCCCCCCCCCCCCCCCCCCCCCTCCCCTCCCCCCCCTCGCCTTTACATTTCTCTGTCCAGCCGCCACGTTAATTGCCCCGCTGCTTCAAACGAACGCCGCGGAAGGGCGTTATCTCTTTCTTCCCGGTCGGCACGTACCATCTACCGAGGTTACCTCCCTTCACCCCCCCCCCCCCCCCCTTTTCTACCGGCTCATCACAAGAAAGTGACAACCGAGGTTATTTCCCTTTGAAGATGGTTTTGCTTTTGAATCACAAGGTTAGGAATGTCAGGAATGTGCTAAGGATGGAATAGGCGCGTGATTGTTCAGTACATTTAGAACAGCAATCTTGTGACGTGTGGACTGTAATACACCAATAGCAGGCTTTCATTGTTTGAAAGTGAAGGCTATAATTGGAGTGGTGAGAAAAAGTTGTCACACAAGATGCTGAAACGTAGCTAGAGCAACACTCACAACCAGTCATCATAAGCCCACTAGTAAGTATTATTGATGGCAGGTGATTGAGATCTTGTTTGTTTGACTCTAGTTTTGATCTAGATCCTATGTTCAATGATGAATAAGGAGTAGATAGATATGTTATAGAAAAGAAGTGGTAAACATTCTATTCTATTTATGTGCACTGATTATTTGTGTGTGTGTGTTTTTGACTTGAACACTTTTGGTACCAGAACCGGAGTTTATGCCTACTAACCCTTTTGTCTATTTTTAGTAGGAAACCTATGGGCCGCAATCTTGCACTATTTTTAGTAGGAAACCTATGGGCCGCAATCTTGCACTTTATGATACCATTCCTTTCCAGGTGTTGGATGGAGAGTGATGTTGTCTTGATCACCTTTTATGTTTTACTGATCTCAGTTTGTTAACTGAAATTCAGTTTATTTATTAACTACATGTAGTGCTATTGTACAAGGGAAGCCTTCAAGCCGGTTGGGATTCACTAATTCCCTGCCGACTGAAGCCCCTTGTCTCTAAGCCATAGAGATCTACATCCACCTTCTCCTGTGATTATCAGCAGGGCATCGTGGGCCGGACGATCATCCCGGACTCCACCAAGCATCAAGACGGGTCCGTCGCCAAGACAACCTGCACCCAGAATCCGCGAGGAGACCACGCTTGAACCGTGCCATCCCGCGAAGCCGTAATAGGAACGACTGGGAGCTACTCTCACCTGACGAGCAAGCCCAGAACTTCAAACAGCTAAGTCTACCTGACTGCGCCAATCATTTGAACTTTCCTACGGACAATAAACGTAATTAGTAACCCTTCCGGCATGGGGCGAACCTTATAGAAAGACAAAAGTCTTGTGAATCCTTTCGGATTTCATTGTGTTTTAACCATATTTTGTTTTGGCGCCATTGAGCTGCTTTATTATTATTGTTGCATAATCTTATGCAGATTTTGGGAGTAAATAAAATACAAGTGTCAAATAATCCTGAACCCTTTGGTCAGACTGATGAGAGTGGGAGTCTTGTAATTTCATG
Source organism: Phymorhynchus buccinoides (assembly GCA_017654935.2). Lineage (NCBI taxonomy): Eukaryota > Metazoa > Mollusca > Gastropoda > Neogastropoda > Raphitomidae > Phymorhynchus > Phymorhynchus buccinoides. Next base: position 18,526,109 of record CM065699.1, read on the forward strand.
TAAAACCCTACTTCTCTCTGTCTGCCATTTAGAGCAATTCAACCACTTGTATTTCTTACAACCATCTGACGAGCCAGAACCCGGGCACAAATATAAATTTATTAGATGAAAAGGGGCCGGGAAAGTTGCTCATCTCCCATACCCTAGAGAAGTGGGCTAAAGGCAAATTATCTAAAGTCTTCCCTAGGGACTTAGCCTTTTAACCCATTACCTCGTCACAGATACGCGACGTTAAACTGAACTTCCATCCTATTTAAGTGCAGCGGAAATCTGATAAGTCAACATTGAAAGTACTGAAATGTCATATTGAGACAGTCGATATTTTCAGATGAAAAGAAATGTTTTGCAACGAGAAGGGGTAAACTGGGACCCAGAAATGATTGCGATTTATCCTAATTTTTTGGTGGTACCCGTTCTTGAGTGAGCTGATTTCCACTCTACTACTGAGTACCTCAACTACTTGTACTATTACTATAGAATGGAACCTCCCTTATAAGACCTATTATAAGACACCCTCCCACATAAGACTTACTTCTCCGAGACATTGCCCTTCTTTGTAAGTACAGTGGAACCTCCATTATAAGACCTCCCATTATAAGACTCCTTCCCATATAAGACCTACTTCTCTGAGACATTGCCCTTCTTTGTAAGTATTAAAATTACCTCTCTTATAAGACCCCTGCCTTATAAGATCTCACTTTGGATGATTTTTGAAGGTCTTATATGGGAGGTTCCACGGTGTTAAAATTACCTCCCTTATAAAACCCCTCCCTTATAAGACCTCAGTTTTGGATGATTTTTGAAGGTCTTATAAGGGAGGTTCCACTGTAATTATTATTCTGTGTGAATTGTAAGTTTTATTTTTTGTTGTTGATAGACCCGTGTGAACTGTCCAATCTCTGGTATACAATGATGCTGTGGTTGTGTGCAGACGGTGATGGTGGTCTCCACCATCCTGGAACGAAACCCAGAGCTGACCTTTGACCAGGCGGTCATGCTGGATTCGGTGCGGGACAATATCTTTCTTTCTTTTTTTTCCTGTTCTTCTGCTTTCTTCTGTTTTCGTCTATCTGTAGTCAGTCATGCTGGGTATGTTACAGACTGTTGTCAGCTTCTTCCTATAATATTCCTATAATATTAGGCTTTTAAAAAATGTCATGTCTTTGTAGAATATCCATGCTCATGCCTAAATGCATGTGTAGATGCCTATGTGCATGCATGCACACATACACGCACGCATGCATGCACGCTTACACATGCTCACACACGCACACACACGCACACGTACACACACACGCACATGCACACGCACACACACACACACGCACACGCACACACACACACGCACACACACGCACACACACACACACCACACACACACTTGTTAGCCAGAGCTAGACTTAGACAAACCTGATCGCGATGACGTGGTCATGATATAGTGCACCATTGTTAAAACGACACAATCAGTGGAGACCCCCTTCCCAAGAGAGTGGGGAGAGCGTGGTGAAGGGAGCGCAGCCCCCCCCCCCCCCCCCCTGAAACTGAAGCATTTTGTATTATATAAAGAAGCAAACTCTTCATCTCCTGACCAGAAAACAGGGTCTTTCACAAGCCGAATAAAATTAATGGCATGCTTACTTCTCCACTGATTGTGCCCCCATATTTCCGGTTTTTGATTCTGGAAAGTTGGCAGGTATGGGTCTGAGATTTGGAAGATTGAGAAGAGAGAGAGAAAGTGTGTGTGTGTTGAAGGGGAGAGAGAGACAGGGGGAGATTGATCATGAGGGGAGGAAGAGGGGGGCGGGGAGGAATTCTCTTTGTATGCATGCACATGCATGTGTATATTTTGGTTAGTGTTTTAGGAGAATGCTGTTGTACACTTGGGTGGAATTAGTTCAGAAATGATCCTGAAACCAGGAATGAAAAAATTAATTAAAAAAGTCTTCAGAAATGGCCATCTTTTTTTTTTACACAATCAGATATGTTGTCTTTTAGCAGACAGAAATAAGATGATAGACATGCAATGCTAATGTAACTAGCACACACATAAACCTCCCCCCCCCCTTCCCATTCCCCACAGACCCAGATACTGAAAAAATATGTCCACCACTTCAGGAATCGGGGAAATGTTGCATGGGAATGGAAACATTCAGAGGACAGGAATGAGAGAATTTTTTACTTTCACCCATGTGTACCGTATTTTTCTGGACTATAAGGCGATACTTTTTTTCCCAAGACTCAGACCCCTGCGCCTTATAATGTGACTGATGAAATAGTAAGAAAATATAGTAACAAAATCTGAAATTTAGGGAAAATTTGGCGCCTTATAGTCCGAAAAATACAGTACATAAAAGTCTCATAAACCTTTATTATTATTATTAGGTACTTTATAGTCACAGAGGCGTCTCTGTGAAATTCGGGTTGCTCCCAACTTTTTTTTTTTTTTTTGCATGCGAGTTTTGTGTGACTGATGAGAGGGGGGGAGGGGGGTTAACTTTTGACCAATTGACAACTTTTCCTTGCCACTGGGTTTAACGTGTGCTAAGTGCATGGGCACACAGGACCTCGGTTTATCGTCTCATCTGAAAGACTCCACGTTCAGACCGTAAGGCCTAGTGTAAAGCGAGAGGAAAAATCCCCTGTACCCAGGTTCGAACTCGGGTTTATTTGACACGAAGCGAACGCGTTGCCACTCTACACTCTGTTGCCCTTCTTGTTGATGTTCTGGTGTTGTTTGGTTGTTGTGTTCAGCTGCTGATGGAGGCGTTCGGGGAGTACAAGAAGGACCAGGGGCTGGAGGACATCGGTGAGAAGGAGGGCCTGCGGCGCTTCTTCAACATGCCGCCCAACGTGCGCAACGGCACCACCACCTACATCAGCCGCGTGGTCATGAAGCACCTGCTGTCCGGGGACATCCACGTCATGGCCGAAGACATGTGCCTGCTAGCGTGATCTGTTGTTCTGTTCATGTTCAGAGCATGGTTCTTTGGGCGACTGTTTTTTAATTGCCTACTGTCCGGGGACATCTGCGTCATGGCTGAAGACATGTGCCTGCTAGAGTGATCTGTTGTCTTCTTCAGGTTCAGAGCATGATTCTTTTGGCGACTGTTTTTTAATTGCCTACTGTCCGGGGACATCTGCGTCATGGCTGAAGACATGTGCCTGCTAGAGTGATCTGTTGTCTTCTTCAGGTTCAGAGCATGATTCTTTTGGCGACTGTTTTTTAATTGCCTACTGTCTGGAGACATCCACATCATGGCCGAAGACATGTGCCTGCTAGCGTGATCTGTTGTCTTCTTCATGTTCAGAGCATGATTCTTTTGGCGATGAATTTCGACTTTTTTAATTGCCTACTGTCTGGAAGCATCCGCGTCATGTCCGAAAACATATGTCTGCTAGCGTGATCTGTTCTGTTTTCATGTTCAGAGCATGATTCTTTTGGCAATGAATTCCGACTGTTTTTTAATTGCCTACTGTCCGGAGACATCCGCGTCATGGCCGAAGACGTGTGCCTGCTAGCGTGATCTGTTGTCTTTTTTTTATGTTCCGAGTTGGCTGTTTTGATACAGTGGAATCTCCCTATTAAACCCCTTGACTGCCAGAGAAATTTGAAGAAAAAAATCATTGTACAAATCATGACATGAAAAAGACAACTGATAGAGCCAATCTGGTAAAAATGGTCTGGGGATATAACTCTCTTGACTGTGTTAGAGCAAAAGCCAGCATATGTTATTCCTCTTCTTCTGATGACGTCATCAGTGATGTCATTAAGTCAGTACGTGATACCTTATATGGCAGGCAGTCAAATATAAGACCTTCCACTTAAGACCTACTTCTCTAAGACAGTGCGCTTCTTTGTAAGTACTAAAATTACCTCCCTATTGCAACTCCCTCCCTCTTAAAAGCTTATTTTGGATAGGTTTTCAAGGTCTTAATTGGGGGGTTTCACTGTATATGATTCTTTTGGCAATGAATTTTGACTTGTTGAATTGCCTGCTGTCCGGAGACATCCACATCACGGCTAAAAACATTTGCCTTCTCTTGTGCTCTGTTATTCTGTTGTTCGTTTTTTGTGTTGATTCTTGGTTTTGATTATCTGGGCTCCCAATTTCCCACAATTTCACGAATGTCAGCTAAAATTCTAAAATGAAGTCCTTGGAAAAAAGTTATTTGTCAGGTTTCGAAGAGATGGAAAAGATATCTAAGACATAAGTGGAGCAAATTGACAAGTTCAGGTGATATTGATAATGTTATTTGTCAGGCATTCGAAGAGATGGAATAAAGATATCTAAGACATAAGTTGAGCAAATTGACCAGTTCAGGTGAAAATGTTTTTTGTCAGGCATTCGAAGAGATTGACATAAATGGAGCAAATTGACCAGTTCAGGTGACAATGTTATTTGTCAGGTATTCGAAGAGATGGAATAAAGATCTGAAACATTATTAATAGAGCATTGAGCCCTGGGGTAGTCTTTATTGTTTCAACTCTAAACTGGTACAACCTGACATCTTAAATCAGCAACAGTTAGAAAAGACTGATAAAGCCCGTTCTTAACTGAGCGAACTCTAGAATCCTGGTTCGCCGGAATGTTCGTGTACGAATAGGAATACGATCAGTACGGACAAGTTTTTGTCAGGCATTCGAAGAGATGGAACAACAGCGCGATTAATGGATTTCAACGATCATTTAAACTGATATCTAAGTCAGCTATGGACATTGAAATGGAGGAGGAGTTATCAAATTGACCAGTTCAGGTGACAATGTTATTTGTCAGGTATTCGAAGAGATGGAATAAAGATCTGAAACATTATTAATAGAGCATTGAGCCCTGGGGTAGTCTTTATTGTTTCAACTCTAAACTGGTACTATCACAACCTGACATCTTAAATCAGCAACAGTTAGAAAAGACTGATAAGGTATAGGCCTACATTTATTTTGAAGGATACAAATAAAAGCTACAGTGCTGTACTATCACTCCGCCAATTTCAGACATTCTTTTTACATTTTTCAGAGTTTTACTTTTTTTGTCAGCCCAGTATGACATTTTGGGTGTTGAATGTTGAAGATCAGGGAGCATTTTGAGTTATCATTTTGCCTGTTTTTTGTTGTTTTCATTTCATTGTTTCATGTTGATAACACTCCTGCTTTCTTTTTCCATTATAGCTAGATTTATTGTTTTAGAGTTTGGTTTGTGTTCCAGTAGTATTGTTTTCATGTAGCATGGGTGACTAGAATATGAATTTTGCGCATATTTAACACACACACATCGGCCATGTCATGCTGTCTGGAGACATCCATAGCATGGCTGAGGATGTGTGTCTACTCTGGTGGTCTGTGACTGATCCCTGCTAATGTGTGCTATCTTTATTTGATTAGAAAGAGTGGAGAGCGTTTTCAATCGTATTTTGCCTGTGTTTTCGGTTTTCATTTTATTCCTTCTTTTCTTTATTGCACTCCTGCTAATTTTAAGTTTGAGATTTTTTACTACAGTTGACTTTCTTCTTGCCTAGTATGACTTTGTATGCTGAATGTTGAAGATTGGAGAGCATATTGAACCATCATTTTGCTTGTTTTCATTGTTTGCATTTTTTCGTTTCGTTTTGATTAAGCACCTGTGGTGGGTTTTTTTTTTTTATGACTACTTATATTGTTTGGGGGGGGGGGGGGGGGGGTCTAAGGGTGTGCAGGTGTGCACATGGTACTGATATATTATTTGTATGCTATTGCAGCACATTCAAACACACACACACACACACACACACACACACACACTCATGTTGTACTCCAGTAGCTTTGGGTTTCATGTTGTATGGGAGACTAGATGATTATTTTGTTATGCTATTTGACGATCTACATCAGCCATGTGGTGGCTGTGGGGGCAGCTGTTATCTGGGTACATCCCCACTATGATGGAAAACATGTACTTACTCTCATGATCAGTTAGTCTGTTGTTGAATCAGTTTTTGTGTTGATGTTTTTGTAGTTTTTTTCTGGTTATGCATGATTCTTTTCATTATTAAATGTGCACACTGATGGGTGAGTTTTTGTAAGAAAACACGAGGTTTGTCAAACCTAGATCGACTTTGATTAAGACACAAGGAGGATGACGAACTCTTGAACGAACGATCAAGAGTTCGTCGAACCCTCCGAACCAGATCACCAGGAAAACACCCTTTACAGAAGATCGCAACACTCACTCTGCTTGTTTCCTTGAAATCAAACCGTCAGATCGGCGATTCCTCCTTGGCGGTGGTGCTTGAAGTCAAATTATTTCGCTGAAAGAGAAGGCGTGTGCCGTCTCTTTTGTAATGGCCGCCTGAGTTTAGACCAACTTTGTTTGCACAAATTTAACATTTTTGCAATACAAGCCTTTTTCTTTTCTTTTTTTTTATATGGTTTATCTAAAAGAGTTCGCTCACAACAAAGGAAATAGCTCCTCTTTTTTTTTTTTACTGCACTACAAAAAAGAAAACGCTTCAACCACAATGGAATTAGCATCTACCCACCCCATCCAAAATGGCTACTCTCTCCGGCATCCCCGCCAAGGAGGAATCGCCATTTTGACCAAATTGTTTTTTTGAATTTCTAGGAAACCAGAGCAAAGTGAGTGTTGCGATCTTTGTAAAGGGTGTTTTCCTGGTGATCTCGACGTGTTTCCTGCAAAAACTCATCTGTCAGGGTCCACCTTTTTAAGGGTGAACATTTGACAGCATTTGGAACCGTGTTTGATATCTTGCTGACATTTTCACTATACTGTTATTCTTCCACAAGTTTGATTTGGATTCCAGAAGCATTGTTTTATAGTATTTTGTATGGGTGACTGATTCAAAAGATCACAGTCATCACAGGTATTTTGTTTGTTTGTAAGGGCCCGTTTATAGTAAGGGCATTTTCTTTTGAACATTACGAAAAGTTAAGTCACCGTTCTACCTTTCTGCTTTCCTCCCTCAAATTGTACTTCCTTTTTCTTGTCTTCTTTTTTTTCTGTAGAATTTTTGGGGGCTGAGATTTGTAGGGATTTTTGTTTGTGGCTCAAGCCACAAACCTATAACTCACTTTGTCAGTCGGTCGGTCTGTCGGTCCAAAATTGTCGCACTTCAAATCTAGGCTACACTTCTGGCCGCTCTTTAAAATGCTGTATTTTAAAAGCGTACAAAATAATAAACATACGTAATACAGACACTACAACAGACACGACGAGTATGCGGTGCTTCTTTTGATGAGTATAAGTAGGATACATAACATAGTTTTAAATGTTTTCCAAAAGATATAAAAAGTTACGAAATGGTGCAGAGATAACATTCTGGTTTACAGATTAAAATTATTGAAAAGCCAGGGGAGGTAACTCATGATTGGAGTGGTAAAAATAGACCGCGTGCCACAAACTGTTGCGATTTCGCGCTTGGTTTTTTTTTACATAAAAATTGGGCTTACCTTTGGTTGCCATAACACTGCGCTACTCATGGATTGATGTATGTACAGGTTTACCCAAATGTTCACAATTATGGATTTTGTATGCTTACACCTTTCATGCATTCATGTACACCACTCGTGTGGAGCTGCGAGTATTAGTGGTAGCAGCAGCAGAAGTTGTAATAGTAGCAGTTATAATGGCAGCAATGAGACAATGTGATGATAATAATAATAATAAACGGACACTTATATAGCGCTTTTTATCGAGTTCAAGGCACTTTACAATCAGCATTTGAAACACACACATACGCACACACACGCACAACAGACACGCGCGCATGTACGTGCACGCACGTGAGTGAACGCGTTCTTGCACACAGACATACGTACACAGACCCACACACATTTCATCAAGCAGACAGAAAACACATGTTCACTGAAACGCACACACACTTACACAAACATACACTTGCACAAACACGCGCGCACGCACACACACGCAAACACACTCGCACTGACACACACAAAACACACACACACACACAGACACATACTCACACATACTCACTCCCCCCCCCCCCCCCTCTCTCTAGCCGAAACACAATATCTCCTGCGCACACATACACTCATGCACATGCCAGTACATATACCCACACAGAACACACTCACACACACACACACACACACACACACACACACACCTGCTCGGAAGCACGGCCATGATGTTCATGTTTTGGAATCAATGTCATTGATGGATGAATGTGTGGAACAATCATGGTAGAAATTGATGGGCTGTGCGTCTGTTGTGCTTAATCATGGCTTTTACTGACGATGTAACCGTTTTACTTATATCAAATGTAGCATATAATGAGCTGTTTTTATGAATTTGTGTTTTCCCCAAAATTGCTGTGCTGAAATACACTTATGATTAATGCTTCAATGATTGCTCAAAAAGCATTACATCTATGCCAATCTTTAATGATCAAAAGAAAGGGCACATAGAGGCCTAGCTGCCCTAAGAACCTGACCTGACCTCTGTGTGTGTGCATGTTTTAAGGTATATGTTGTTAGAAGAGTTTTGACCTGTGTAGACTTTATAACAAACAAACAAAAAAACCAAAAATTAACATACGTTATTCATTTTTTTTTTTTTTTTTTAATAATATTGTTGAATTAAAAGTAAACAATTTCTTGATATATTCAGATCATTCGTACTTTTTTTAAAATTCATATTCATTTTCATTGTTCACATAGCATGTATTATTACAATTGCAATAGGTGTGTGCAATATAAAATAGTGTGTAGTGATAGTGTTAGCATAATATTTTTGCTTTGTTTTTGCTTAAAATGTCTTCTTTTGATAAGTATTGATATGAAGGAAACGAAAATCTATGTAGTATATGCTTAGTGTTTTGTTAATTTGCAAGTTTGGATCGATGTATGTTTTTTGTAAAATAGTATTTATATTAAATGTGAAAATGATTGATGCATTTTCCCTACTGAGTGAGTCTTTAGTTTTTATATTATTGGAAACTATATCCATTTAATATTGTCTACATTGATAATCTAGAAAGATAGGAGTGTTTTTTATAACGAATAACGAATTTTCAGAAATCTCCACAGTTTGTCTTTCCCAAGTGGTGATTTTATTTATTATTATAATGTACAGTGTGCAATGTATACAGCTGACATGTTGAATGGTTGTTGACCTTTCATATCAATAAATCTGTTTTTGCATGCAGTTTACCTGGATTGTTTTGTTGTGGTTCTCTGTTGGTCTTGCAAAATTCTTGTTTGTGTTTTATGATTGGTTGCCTTGAAGTGTTTTTGTGAAAGAAATCGTCGGTAATCTATACATTCTCCTTTCTTTCAATTCAAAGCCTGTTGTGGGAGGGGGGGGGGGGGGTTACATGTGTGCAACTCTTTCAGTTTCACGCTGATTTCAGTTGTTGTTGTTTTTTACCAAAAACTGAACTTCAATTGTTGTTTTTTAATTCATCCAAAGCACAAAATCGACCACAAGCGATTTGGGGTGTTTAGAACTTGGTTATTCTATTCTGGAAGTCTCTCTTGGGGGTCTTCAAAACAACATGGTGATGCCATATATTGTGTTCAAAGGCAATGTAATCATTTTACAAGGCATATCGGACTCAAGCTGTCTCAGTACATCATTTTATTTCAACTGTCTGTCTGTCTCGTTATCGCTTGCATTGCCCCCGTGAATTCTGCCGAGGCCCTAGGCAGTCCCTGGACCCCTAACTTTTAGTTTATTTCATGTTGGGGGAGTTGCTCCCATGGGGTTACACTTCCTGGACCCCTAACTTTTAGTTTATTTCATGTTGGGGGAGTTGCACCCATGGGGTTACACTTCCAGGACCCCTAACTTTTAGTTTATTTCATTTTGGGGGAGTTGCACCCATGGGGTTACACTTCCAGGACCCCTAACTTTTAGTTTATTTCATTTTGGGGGAGTTGCACCCATGGGGTTACACTTCCAGGCACTTTGTCAGCAATATGTTAATTTTTTAAACACTTTGTAGTAGTTGTGAACTCATTTAATTTCGATGTGTTTCCAATCTATTCTACTTGTATTTTATGCATTGTAAGTTAGCAAGCCCATTGTTGAATCTATCTGCCAGATTCACTCCACTGGTGTAAACAATAATGCGTAATGCACATGCGCGCGCGTACGTGTGTGTGGACGCGTGTGTGTGTTATGCATAGATGCATGTTTTTATGTCTATGAATATGTCACAGGTGAGGGCGGGTATGCGAGTGCGTCTGAGTATGTTTGATATGTCTGTAATTTTGTATGTGGGGCGATTCTTAGTTTTTGTAAAGCGCCATGAGTAGTACACCTAGAACGCGCGCTATATAAATATTCTTTATTATTATGTGTGTATGCGTGTGTGTTCGCGCGCATTTGCTCGCGCGCATGTGTATATGACTGTGTTCATGTGTGTGTTTGTGTATGTGTTCGCACATGTGTGTGTGTGTGCATGCATGTGTGTGTGTGTGTTTTAATTTGTTTTCACTGTTTATGCTTATTCTATTTTATTTGTGTTTGTAGCGTCGGGTCATTCATGCATCAAGTGAGGGTCCGCAAAAGCTCTACAGATAATTAATCTGCACGAGGGCACCGCTGACAGCAAAGATCCAGAAACATCAGCCAGGAAGAGAAAAGCAAAATAAACAACATGAAAAAGTTAAGACCTTCCAGGAACATTGACCTGGAAGAAGGAAGCAAAATCGAACTACTGGACTATAGGACGCACCTGTATATAAGCCGCATCCCTTATATTAACAAAACATTAGGTATTTATTCAAATATAAGCCGCACCAGTTTATCAGCCGCAGAGAAAATTGTATGTGCACAAACCAACACAAATATAGAAAGTCTCCCATCAGAACATGAGTATTTAATGTTCTCAGTCCGCATTTTACAGTATAGTATGCACACGCTGAAAAAGGTTAAGAATCGCACCAACTCTGATGCTCCCATCTCCCGAAAAACCAGCCAAAAATTCAATCAAACTTTAGCCTGACTTAGTCGTAGTGACAATTGTTAACATGAAAATCAATCGCACACGTACACACCTCAAAATGTCACAATAATCTTGGTTGCATATTTTACAAGGTCCCGAGGGGACCTGAGATTTGTGGAAGCCGCGCATATTATCAGTTAGAGACTGCAACTCTTCCAAGTCTCGCACATGAAGAAGAAGAGTGTGATCAGTTTGAAGAACAGAGAATGGGGAAAATGAAGACAAGAAGAGGAAGGAGGAGAAGAATAGGACAAAGAAGAACAATAACAACAAAAACCACCCAGCAATAACAAGATGATAAAATGGTAAATTTTTACAACTTTACTAAACACTTTTCGAAAAAAATTTTTACAACATCCCTGTTTCATTTGAGTGAATGAATTAAGAGAAAAGGGGGAGGGGGGTGTACTAAAAGTGAGATGTGATAATAATGAACAGACAGCACTGAAGGAGAGAGCAAACCATCTTCTACATTACATAACATATATTTATGCAGATTTTATTTTAACTTTTTTTAATAAAAGTTTATTAACCCTTTCACCGCCAATGTCGCATTTTAGCACCACAATGGTTTAACACCCATGTCAATAAAATGCATCAAATCAGGGCCTGTTATCCAAAGACCCTATTTTCTTCATTTTGGGAGCTAAGAATAGGCCTAATGTCACATAGGAATTAGCAATAAGGCAGATTTTGTTTTCTCTACCCAGATAAGTTTAATGGTATTTTTTTGGCTGAAAAATAGCTGGCGGCGAAAGGGTTAAAAAAAGAATTGTAGTAGGCCTACCTTTACTGATTTCAAAGCATGTACACTTCCGTTGTTATAATCATTATAATAATCATGATAAAACATTTATTGATATTAATCATGTCTGTAAGTTAAACAAAACTTTTGTTTTCTTTTTTTCTTTTTTTGAATTATGTTAAATCAACATGGGCAGTCCTTTTGTATGCAAAGTATACAGTTTCATATTTTTTGAGGAAATATAAATTATGTTCATTTGTCTTTGGAACTCAGCCTTGGTTTTTTTATGGAAGGAATTTGCCAATTTATAGCTTTAGCTCCGTTATCTTGTGCGTGGTGTGTGTGTGTGGATATGTGTGTGTGAATTGTGGCTATGTCAAATCAGCTGGCTCTGGCTCTTAGTTCTGTAGCTTTGGGGGTTGGTTGGCCTTTTGGGAACCCTTTCCAACGCATTCTTAAAGGGGCACACTGACGGATGAGTTTTTGCAAGAAACACGTCCAGATCATCAGGAAAACACCCTTTACAGAGATCGCAACACTCACTTTGCTCTGGTTTCCCAGAAATCAAGCCGTCAAAAAGGTGATTCCTCCTTGGCGGAGGTGCTGGAAGTAAAATTCTTTCACCCAAAAAGAAAACGTTTGCCGTCTCTTTTTGAATGGCCGCCTGAGTTTAGACCAAATCGTTTGCACGAACTTTTCGCAATACAAGCCTTTTTATTTATTTTTTTAAATTATTTTACAGTTTAAAGGAGTTTCGCTCACAACAAAGCAAATAGCTCCTCTTTTTTTTTACTGCACTACAAAAAAAGAAAACGCTTCAACCACAATGAGTGACCTCCACCCACCCCATCCAAAATGGCTACTCTCTCCGGCATCTCCGCCAAGGAAAAATCGTCGTTTTGATGGTTTAATTTCTAAGAAACCAGAGCAAAGTGATGTTCCGATCTGAAAAGGCAGTCTTTCTGATGATCTCGGCGTGTTTCTTGCAAAAACTCATCCGTCCGAGTCCACCTTTAAAATCCCAATAATGGAAGACCTTAATTCAGTATACCGATTCTGTCTGACATACCCCCCAGCCCTTCCCTCTCTCCTTTCTTCCCTCATTAACCTTTCCTGTCCCAGTTCCTTCTTGGCTCACTCATGTTAACACCAGTGTCTATTAGCCGTTTTAGGTGGGGTTGTTACTTCCCTTGGTTTGGTGGCTCACTGATACAGTCCCTTTGTTTGCTATAACTTCCGGTGGCGAGTTGGGCAGCTACCGTAGATAGTAGATCGACTTTCCTGTTTCTGTTTGCGTCGCAGACGCCACTTCTGACGATAAATCGCGATGTTGATACGAACATGAATGTTTTGCTGTCCCTATACGTGATTACGCGAGTTTTACTACTCCTTATTTGCTTCAATAACATTTACTTTGTCACCATCTTTACCCTGCGCTTTTTGTTTTGTTTCTTTTCATGGTAGGCCTATGACGATAATGTGTTTACTGTTTACCACATCTGTGTAAATAATTACGGTGTGGCGAGAGCGCCGTATGCTTTGGTTTGTTCGATAATTTCTTTGATGGTTTTACAACAAATAAAATAATCTGAGTTTGAATTTTGATATGGTTGAGGGGAAAGGGGGCATGCAAGCAAACGGGGGATTCTACTAGAGGGTGGGTGGGTCGTGGATGAAGGATTTTCACTATGATTTGGGAATGGGTAGAACTAGAAGGGTGGGAGTAAAGTGGGGCGGATGGGGGAAGGGGCTCGCACAGTGACACACACACACGCACACATGTACAGAGAGATATATATATATAGTTTTACATCAGTTTAAAGAGGCAATGCTATGGCATAGCAGGCACCTTTCTAGAATGGGTTAACCAGTGACATAATTATAAGCCTTTTACTACTTGCCTTATATGCAAATTCCTTGATGTTGACTAACTCTACTTTTAAGTTGCGATGGAGGAAGCCAAGGGTCTTACTGACTTTGCTGCGCACATTTGAGATGTGGGTGTTCCATCTAAGGTCTTGTGATATTGTAAAACCCAGACATTTATTTATCCATTTGTTTTCCCATGATGCTAATTCATTTAGGTCTGGTTGGAGATCATTGAGGTCTCTGGGAGGGTCCACAGCTCGGTGACAGAGTCGTCCACAAAGAGAAAGGAAGTTGGAAGATAGTTGCCTCGAAAGACCATTGATGCCAACAGGAAAAGGGTCGGCCCAAGCACAGATCCTTGGGGGACTCCTGATTCTACAGGGATAGCTTCGGATGCAGCTCAATCAACAACTATTTTTTCCTGCCTGCCTGCAAGGAAGCTCTCAATTAATCTATTGACTGAACTTCTGATCCCATAGTGGCGAAATTATTCATAAGGAGATAGTGATAAATCTTATCAAAGGCCTTTTTAAAATCCACGACTAGGACGTTGGTCCTTCCAGATAAAAATTTAAAAATAAGCGACAAAAATGTGCTTGATAGTGGTGGTGAGAAATACTGGGTCACCAACTCACTCACACACACACACACACACAACCACAACTCGCATACACACACAACACAACTCACACACACACGCACACACAGAGGCGCGTGAAGGTCGAGAGGGTATACAGTCGTATATTGTAAAGACAAACAATTTATCATGTGTGTGTGTGTGTGTGCCACTGACTGAGTCAGTTGTGTCTGACTATAACCTTTTCATAGCAGATAAAGAGACTGCTATTCTACTTTTACAGGGCTGGACTGAAATTTGTTTTCATTGGTGGTAGGTGATAGAAGCTGTGAAGCAGTGACCGACACCTAGGCATCTATATATTAAAAAAAAAGACAAACAATGTATCGTGTGTGTGTCACAGTGTGTGCGTGTGTGTGTGTGTGTGTGTGTGTGTGTGTGTGTGTGTGTCACTGACTGAGTCAGCTGACTATGACTTTCACATAGCAGATAAAGCTACTGCTATTCTACTTAGAACTACAGGGCTGGACTGAAATTTGTTTTCAGTGGTGGTAGGTGATAGAAGCTGTAAAACAGTGACAGACACCTAGGCATCCATTGTTTCAGAAGGCGTAAAATCTCTATTTTTCTCTCTCTCTAGGCATCCATAAAATAAGTTTTTTAAAAAGGACCTAGAATACTACCTTGAGGAACACTACTGCTAACATGTGCAGCCTACAGACTGATTTCACATCTTTACTATTACAATACTGAGTTCTGTTACATGAAAAGTCTTCTATCCATATTAAGTAAATTGTTGTGGATTCCATAACCATGTAATTTAATTGTATGTTGTAGGCCTACTTACAACAGTTGTGTTGTATGGAAAGAGTGACTTGTTTTGGGCTTAAAAGCTGATTAAGTTCTTTTAAAACATTTATTATTTATTTTGTTATTATTTGTTTTTAAATAAATAGATCTAGCGCAGGCCAAACAATGTCTTAGCGTGTACTATTTCACTTCTGAGTACTGGGTGCACTATCCCAGGTTGTTGGGGTGATGGCTTATGCACAGTTTCTTATTTCAAACACTGGGAGAGGGGTGGAAGTAAAGTACATTTTCTTACTACACATTTCATAATTTGCACACCATTTCAACGCCCCAGGAGAAATATCAGTATGCAGTACACTTTCTTGTTACAAACTTGCTGTTTGTATACCCTTTGAAAATCCAAAATAACCCTCTTTTTTTTAAAAAGCGTGAATAGCAAATTTCTCCTTTACATCCTGCAGTCCTAAAGATTACAGGCACATGGGAGGGAACATGAGAATCAGTGAATAATTGACATCATTGGTATTGCAACATACTGGGAATGAGATTGAATCATACAAATTATTTTTAAATTTTGTCTGAAATTGAGAGGATTTGTGGGGATACCCGGATAGTGTTGGTTAAAATAATGTGAATACGTCTTACTTTGTTGTGTCAGTGTATTTGTATTTAATGCTGTTATAAAGCAAAGTACACCTGTGCATGCGCATTAATTTTGAATAAAATCATACCAGCCCCGAAAGTCTCAAAACCTTTTCGTACGAACCTCCCCCCTTCCTCACTACTAGGCAAACGTGTTTTGAATAGGCAAACGTGTATGTAATTTTTTTGGGCGTGGTTTCATGATCACAATAGCAGGCAAATGTATTTCACTTTTACCAAAACCGTTTTGAAAAAAAAAATGTAACGAAGCCTACCTAACTGCCCCCTTCCCTCCCCTTTTTGTGGGGAAGATTTACTAACTATCCTGGGATAAACACTGATTTTAAGCACTGAGAGAAAGAGCATCATCACCCTAAGCTAAGTGACCCAGCCAGTCAGGATCCTTTCAGCGGGCACCCAACGTGATGCTGAATGGAGCAGCTACCTTCACTCTAAGCTAAGTGACCCAGCCAGTCAGGTCCCGATCAGCGGACACCCAACATTATGAAACATAATAGAAAAGGAACCGCCTAAGCTAATGAAAAAAGTTATGTTCTGTGGCTTTTTCGTGCAAGACAGTATGAGTTTGCTCAGTTGCAGGGTTTGTGATCGAATAAATAATCACAACTGAGCCAAACAAATAAGATCGTGATCTGTTATGAGAAACACAGAGTGTTGTGTAAAAGTAGAGCTGATTAATTTAAAAAAATCAGTGACAAAATTGTGTGTCAGAGATTCAATGCGAGATCTGCAAGCTGCACGCACATCTTTGGTTGTTCTTTGCCCATTACTTGTCAGGCAAACATTCAGCCCCATCGGCTCGGAAGTGAGTAGATCACTTTTCGCGACTCCGCGCGCTAGAGATAAGCAAGCGCATTCACTCTTGCAAACCGGCTTCGATAAAACGGCTAATAGTATGATAGTTGTTCGGTTGTGTGTGTGTTGCGTCCGTGGTCTAATCTCCAAACTTTAATGCTGGCATTTTCTCGGGAAATAGAAGGCATACGTTGTTCAAACTTTGCAAGCTTTCAAACAATAATGATTTGAATAATAAAATATTTAAAACAGCACTCTAAACAGATAACGTTTTAGATTAGTGGGTTAGAGAGTATTCAACAGGCAACATGAGTTAAGAAACTCATCAACACTGAAGTGAAAATAGGATTTTACGCCCTCTTCGGCCTTTCGGCCATGTGGGGCATTTGTAAATACAAAGATGGTGGGAACAATACTGGAGGCAATGCCCGGAGGCAGTGCTAAACCAGTAAAGTCCAAATGTTTTTAATAATACAGATATGTGTAGCAGTAACCACGCCTCGGCTAAACCTCATTGGCTATGGTACCGCCACAAGTATAGGTAAGTCATCAACACTGAAAGCCTCGATAGCTCATTGGTAGAGTGTCTGTCTGTCATGCCAATGGTTCCGGGTCCGATTCTCGGCACAGGCACTTTATTTATTTTTTTATTTTTTAGTTGTATCCATTAACAATAGTTTCATTTGTACTTTAAAATTTTATTGGCAATCTTGTACTTTAGACACCCCCCTCAATCTTTCTTTGTTGTCCCACATGTTCCTGTTCGAGTGAGCCTTGAAGGCTTTGCCTCTTGTTTTACTTTGTTGTCCCCCTTTCTTATCCACCCCTTAAAGAATCTATGATGGGAAAGGGGGCCGGGAGAGGGGGGGAGGGGGGGGGGGCTGGAAGAGAGAGTAAGAAAAAAACAAATTAGTCCTAAAAGGGAAGAAAAAGATACTAAGAAAGAAAAAGAAAACAAAATAATAACAGATGATGTCCCTATTATACTTCAACTGGAACATTTACTAACCTTTTTCTGCTTAACAGAAAGTTTCTGCTCGCAACCATGAAATCCTCTTGGCTCAGAGAGTGTGGATGTATCCTGAGCAAGGCATCTCCATTATAAACGATTCCAGCCCGGACTTCCCGAATAGTAACTAGCTGCCTTTGCTAACTGGAAGTCTTGGTCGGACATGACTGACTGACATACACACACGCACATGCATGCACGCGCACATAATTACTATAAGAACAAGGGTTTGGAGAAGCATTTTCAGCAGCAGGTTATAAAATTAATTTACTGAAAAGTTCAATGGTGTTATAAAGTTGAATGCCATTGCCAGCGCTTGTGTGTATGTGCGTGCTCATGTGTCAAGTCAAGTCAAGTCAAACTTTTATTTCCAGATGGGAACATTGTATAAGCAAAAACATGCTTTTTTTCAACAAGCCATCCATAAAAAATGATGTAAAGAAAAAATAAAGAACTAAACATTCCAAAGTAGCGAACAAGAAAAGGAAAATATACAAGTAAACAATTAATTAAAGAAACAAGCAAATATTCCACACACACAAACAGGAAAAAGGATGGGGACTGGGCGAATAGCATTATGTACAATATATACATCAACATCAACAACGAAACATTTAAAACATCACATTTCCTTACCAAAATATGTTATGTAGGCTACGTTTCCATTATTTCAAATAATTGGAATAAAGTTATCAATTATGTTCTGTTAATGAGATACATTTAAAAAAAAATTCTTGCGTGTGTGTGTGTGTGTGTATGCGCATATGTTTCTCAAAATAATAAAATGGAAAACCTTGGTTGCAGTCACCTACAAAGAATACTCGATTTTAATTTGTTTTTAAAAAACCCACTATCCCAATAAACACAAAGCGTAAGATTATAAGGGATGAAGTTTGGACCCTTGTTGTGTGAATGAGAGAGATTGTGTGATCGTACTTTCTGCAGATTAGAACTAAGATGTCACAACACCCCCCCCCCCCCCCTCTCTCTCTCTCTCTCTCTAAATTGTGTGTGTGTGTGTGTTGGGGGGGTGCTGGTGTGTGAGTGCGTTGTGTATGAATACATGTGTGAGGGGGTGCCATGTTGTTATAACTGATTCAAACATTTTGTATCCCCCTGGCCAAGAGGGCTATTGCTAATGGCAATAAAAAGCAACATTGTTCTCTCTCTCTCTCTCTCTCTCTCTCTCTCTCTCTCTCTCTCTCTCTCTCTCTCTCTCTCTCTCTCTCTCTCTCTCTCTCTCTCTCTCTCTCTCTCTCTCTCTCTCTCTCTCTCTCTCTCTCTCTCTCTCTCTCTCTCTCTCTCTCTCTCCCTCTCCAACAGAAACAAAACAAAGAGTAATCAAGAGTAATCTCTTCCAGTCTTTATTCTTTGTAAACTCTGATTTTGTTTTAATCAATAAACAACGTAGTTTACTTTTAATACTAATACACGTTGATTCATAAACAATGCAACCTAAGATTGACATGGTGCATATTAACATGAAAGTGATTTTTTGTAACAACTATAAACGGAGATTTTTTTTTAAAAACACAATCGAATCAAGACATTAATTAACAAGGCGTTATGACCCAGAGCTTAATCAAAATCACTGTGTTAGTTGAAAGTTAACAGTCGTTTAGATAAGTTATTAATGAATGGTCCAATTGATTGTTTGCTGGGTCAAGAGATCAATAGACTATAATTAACCAGAAGCTATGGTCCAAAACCTGATGTCACTGTTTTAGTTCATGGTTGAATAGATAGTTATCAGTCTAATTGGTTGTTTGCTGGGTCAAGAGATCAATAGACTATAATTAACCAGAAGCTATGGTCCAAAACCTGATGTCACTGTTTTAGTTCATGGTTGAATAGATAGTTATCAGTCTAATTGGTTGTTTGCTGGGTCAAGAGATCAATAGACTATAATTAACCAGAAGCTATGGTCCAAAACCTGAAGTCACTGTTTTAGTTCATGGTTGAATAGATAATTATCATAGTTGTTTGCTGGGTCAAGAGATCATGAGATCAAGGAAGTAGCATAATTAACCATAAATTATAGTCCGTAGCCTGAAGTCACTGTGGCAGTTAACATTCTATTAGGGTTATTCGTTATCGGTGTAATCGATCATGTCAGATATAAGTCGTTTAGGTAATTGATCACTGGTCTGACTGATTGATGACTGAGTCATCGTCAGATCGATTATACGTGGATTAATTAACTAGAAGTAATAAAGCCGCATTGACATCCTTTAATCCTTTCACCGCCAAAGTCGCATTTTAGCACCACAATGATTTAACACCTATGTCACTAAAAGGCATCAAATTGGGGTCTATTATCCAAAGATCCTATTGTCATAGTTTTGGGAAGTAAGGACAAACCTTATTTGATATACGTCACAGAAGAATCCACAATACTGCAGATGGATTTTGTTCTCGACCCAGATAAATTTAATGGACATTTTTGGTTGAAATATGGTTGGCGGTGAAAGGGTTAAATTTGGTTTCCACGCAACGTGCGGCAGGGTTGGAGCACGTTCCGCTGCAAAATGGACTGTGCCCCCCTCCTTCGCCATTGCAGTTGTCTCTTCTGGTTGTTAGGAACAACAACGAGCAATGGTTTGATTCCTTCAGGCCATTCATTAGCCCTTAAGCTGGAGACAGACTATGCGACTGCCTCATATGACTCGATCAGGTCGTGACGTTGACCAAATTTTGTTTCCCGCACAGAAGAGGTCACAAGCCATCAGACTCGATCAGTGAAATTTAGAACCCGCCCTATTCGGCCCTGTCACCTGCAGCTGACTGGGCCGGACTGAGTCAGACTGATCGAGCAGCATGGTATGCAAATGAGGTGAAACGTCACGACCTGATCGAGTCACATGAGGCAGTCACAAAGTCTGTCGCCGGCTTTAGAAACAGGGTCAGTTGTCTCCTCTGGTTGTTAGGAACAATGAACAACAGCGAGCAATGATTTAATTCCTTTAGGCCATTCACTAGCCCTTAGAAACAGGGTCAGTGCCCCCCTCCTTCACCATTGTAGTTGTCTCTTCTGGTTGTTGGGAACAATGAACAACAGCGAGCAATGATTTAATTCCTTTAGGCCATTCATTAGCCCTTAGAAACAGGGTCAAGATGCAAAAGGACACGTCAAAATAACATTATTTTCCTGGTATACAAGGATTTCCCGTTTTTGAATTTTACTAGAAAAGGAAGTTCATTTTTTTTAAGTTGTCAAACAAGATCTTTGTGTGTTTACTGTATTTTTGAAACACTTTAGAATAAGCATTTGTATAAATTGTGGAAAAAGCAAACTAAAATACCTTCATAAATCAATTTTTGCTTCAGCTGCTGGGGGACATTACCCCACCTCTTGTAAAGCAAGATGGCAGAAGCGTGTAAACTGTACTCTCAGTTACTAATGAAAGGCAAGGGACATAATTTTTTACTATTGGGTTATTTTTGCGTTCAAATATTTTTTGTATCTGTACGTCAATACTCAGTAGTTTATTATTTTACAGGAAAACAAATTCTAGATGACACTTTTTCATCAAAGCAACTTTGGTTGAAATCCATCCATTATCTATGAAAAAAAGTCAGTGTCTTTTTAATACTCAAATCTTATTCACAAGGATTACGCTGATATGGCTTGCCGTTTGATAAATCTGACATCACATCACGGGCAGCACCTAAGCTGCCTAAGACACAATTCTGCGAAGTTTCGTAAAGATTGATTCAGTAGTTTAGGCGCTATGAAGTAGAATTATACATACATAAACTCATACAGACAGACATAGAAACGGACAGCCTTCATCCCCATTCCAATGTACTCCTGTTCTTACAGAACTGGGAGTGCAAAAACGAGGACCACTTCAGTGGAAAAAAGAGATGCTGCTCAAAAAGTTTCCAAAAAAAGGTTTTGTAAGGTCACGTTCGACAAACCTAGTGTATGGATATGCGTGTGGGATATGAATTCATGCACACACACGCGCGCACTCACACACATACTCATACACACATACACATGCGCGAGCTCACATGCACGAACGCACGCACACACACACACACACGTTTGTGCGCAGTCACTCGCGCGCGGGCGCACGCGCACGCACACACACACACAAACATACTGACATACACACACACACTCACATACACATACACACAGACAGACACACACACATACACACAGACAGAGACACACACACACACACACACACACACACACACACACACACTGACATTGCAGATGCACATACTTACGCACTCACATGCATGCATACTCATGCTCATGCTTGGTCATTTTTTTCCTCATTGTGGTTTCGATGGCTTGTCAAATAGACGCGAGCGACTACTTAGGGGAAATAAGTATTAATCAGTAAGAGAATTGTTCAGAATGCATTTAGTTCCCTTGGAAGCTCAATCAACGAGAGAGAGAGAGAGAGAGAGAGAGAGAGAGAGAGAGAGAGAGAGAGAGAGAGAGAGAGAGAGAGAGAGAGAGAGAGAGAGAGAGAGAGAGAGACGACACGCACACGCACGCACACACACACACACACGCACACACGCACGCACGCACACGCACACGCACGCACACACACACACACACACACACACACACACACACACACACACACACACACACACACACTCACACACACACATACACATACACACACAGACGCTCACGCACACATTCCACATGTACAATAAAGTATATGAATAAATATGAATTAAATCAAACACAAAACGGGAAAAAAAAGCTGGATAAACTTCCACAAAGCAAAGAAGAGCACGAAACATCACATAGTTTCAAAGAGCATAAAAATGAAGAATAAGAACAAATGCCGTATGCTCAGCAAAGGCGGTCGGTGGGATGGGGATGCGTGAGAAACACACACACAGAGAGACACACACACACATACACACACACACACACACTGGACACATTGTAAAACAACAAAGCCAAATTCAGGATTCCTGCTTTCCCTGACATGTGGTTTCATCCATGCCCATATATTAGGGTAAGTGTTCACGAGTTTTGCGCACACATGCATATAACACGATTACATTCTCTCTCTCTCTCTGTCTCTGTCTCTCTCTCTCTCTCTCTCTCTCTCTCTCTCTCTCTCTCTCTCTCTCTCTCTCTCTCTCTCTCTCTCTCTCTCTCTCTCTCTCTCTCTCTCTCTCTCTCTCTCTCTCTCTCTCTCTCTCTCTCTCTCTCTCTCTCTCTCTCTCTCTCTCTCTGACATTAAAAAAAAACCACCCCAGCTCGTTTTCGGACTATCTCCCCACTGATGTTGAAATACCGGACTATTGCCACATCGGTACTTTAAACATCGGACTATCGTGATGTACCCCCCCCCCCCCCCACTCCCTCCTTTGTTTTCACATGGAGTTATGGATTCAGAAGCATACTTTTGCTACCACATATCAATAACCCCACACATTATTGCACTACATACTATTCGACCCACATACCGACCGGTATTACCACGAAATGTGGGACTAAAGGCATGTGGAAACAAAGGTGTGTGGTAGTACCCTTGGTATGTAGTAGCTATTGCATATTGCCATTCAAATTTATATAAGAATGAACTACTTAGCTGGCTTTTTGCCCGCCAGGTGGCATAACGCTCGAGTGGGGCTAATCCTCTCTATATTCTTAGTTGGGGATAAAGAGAGAGATAGGGAGGAGTCCAACCCTCTCTCTCTTTCTCACTACGCCCAACTAAGAATATAGCGTGATAAGCCCCTAGTGGTTTGACTGCCCCCTGGTGGTCAAATAATCGCCATAAGTCGACCATTGTGGGAATAGCGGTATGTGGGTTTAGTTGTACCACTAGTTCCACATACCGCTAGTTCCCCCAGTTGTGCCACCAGCGGTATGGGGACCCACTGACATGTGGTACTAACTGCGTGTGGGAATAGTGGTATATGGGGAAAATGACTGAAAACCAAGCCCCGGTACCTCAATAGTCCCACATACATGCCACTACACATACATACCGCTATTACTACAACACGTGGGACTAATGGTATGTGGTACTTATTGCATTTTTCCATTCAACTTTCTATCCGAATTGTGGGACTAGTGGTAGTATTAGTCTTACATAGTGCCATTCCGACAATTGTAGGACTAGCAGTATGTGGATCCACTGATGTGTCATACTGACATTGTGTGGGGGACTAATAGGAATATGTGGTAACTTGTGTCCTTTTTCTTCTTAGCGAAGGTGGGTGGGGGATTGTGGTGATGGTCGGTTTATCCGAGGAGAATTTGCGTTTTTAGGGTCGAAGTGTCGATTTATCTGAGGTCGAATTATCCGAGGAATATTTTTTACAGAGATAAAGAAGGCTTGTGATCGAGACCAATCCTTAGGGTCAATTTATCCGAAGTGTCGACTTATGCGAGTTCGACTTATACGGAATTGACTATATCCACACACAGAGAGAGAGAGAGAGAGAGAGAGAGAGAGAGAGAGAGAGAGAGAGAGAGAGAGAGAGAGAGAGAGAGAGAGAGAGAGAGAGAGAGAGAGAGAGAGAGAGAGAGAGAGAGAGAGAGAGAGAGAGAGAGAGAGAGAGAGAGAGAGAGAGAGAGAGAGAGAGAGAGAGAGAGAGAGAGAGAGAGAGAGAGAGAGAGAGAGAGAGAGAGAGAGAGAGAGAGAGAGAGAGAGAGAGAGCGTGTGTGTGTGCGCGCGCGCGCTTCCTGCCTCATGTATGCTGATGGTGATGTCAGGAACTGTGGTCTGTAGGCAATGAAAGTGATAACAGCAAGACGGACATCGCGTTAATGTACTCCTAGAAGCTAAAATGTCAAAGGTAACAAAAGGTCAGCAGGGTCACAATGTGGTTTTTTTTTTTTTGGTCTCATCTTCTGGGCCGTACAGTGGCGTTGCTCCCACGCCGCTCGTTCCGAATCGCAACTCGCAGCCACACCTCCGCTTGTTCAGGTCGCAGAATTCGAGACCAGCAGTCCAAGGGGGGGGTCACAATGTTTCTGTGGGACCATCCATGTACCATGATACGTCCCCACACACAAACTTTGAAGCGAATCTGTCAAGTGGTTCCCGCAATCTAGCCCGAACAGACAAACAAAAACGAAAAAAAAAAAGCCGCGGATTCGCAATCGTTTGTGGCGTGCGACAATTGAAAACGAAACATCATTTTAAAGAGCAGCCTCGACTTGAAGTGCGGTCTATTTTTACCACTCCAATCATTACATACACTGAGTCGCCTCCCCTGGCTCTTCAATAATTTTAATCTGTAAACCAGAATGTTATCTCGGCACCATTTCGTAACTTTTTTATCTTTTGGAAAACATTTAAAACTATTTATCCTACTTATGCTCATCGAAAGAAGCACCGCATACTCGTCGTGTCTGTTGCAGTGTCTGTATTACGTATGTTTATTATTTTGTACGCTTTAAAATGAAGATTCATGTGCTCTGTTCAGTATACAATGCTTTCCATACAGACAAACAAAAGAATTTTTATTAATCTATTTTACATCACTATAGGCATTTATTAAGTGTCACATGACACAAAATACTATATTTTATAAATTTTAAATCCTTTCAATGTAATAAATAAACTTGTGCTTTTAAGAACTCCTCCTTTATATCTGTCCTGTCCTTGTTTCGTCTTTTGTGTCTTGCGTTTGTTTTATTTTTAGTTCCTCATACTAACCCAATGCAAATGTTCCATATGTGCCTTCCCAGGTCGAGAGGACGTAAAGCCCAACATTTCATTAATTCAGGACTAGATATGACAACTGAAATGTTACTTTATGCCCAAGTATTTTTTTCTCTTTTACAATATGTGCGACAATTTTGGACCGACCGACAGACAGACCGACAAAGTGAGTTATAGGTTTGTGGCTTGAGCCACAAACAAAAAGGTATGTCGCTGAGCGGCAGACATGTCCGTCACCTCGTTTGACCATGCACCGGCAACACCCCCGGTTCGGCAACACGCCCCATGGCATATATAGAGGTGCAGAGTGGCACAGAGGTAAAGCGTTCGCCTTGTGTCAAGTAAACCCGAGTTCGAACCTGGGTACAGGAGATGTTTCCTCTCACTCTGCACTAGGCGTTACGGTCTGAACGTGGAGTCTTTCGGATGAGACGATAAACCGAGGTTCCGTGTGCCCATGTACTTAGCACACGTTAATCCCAGTGGCAACGAAAAAGTTATCATTTGGTCAAAATTTATCCCACCCCTTTCCTTCCTCATTAGTCACATACAAATCGCATGCAAAAAACAAAAATTGGGTGGCGCGCCTCTGGCTGCGACGCACTCTCCAGGTGATAGCAACCCGAATTTCAAAGAGACGCCTCTGTGACTATGAAAACCTAATAATAATAATAATATTTCATACACCGTCTACTGCTTTTTTGTATTACTCCCACACACAAAAGTAGAAGCCATTCCATGCTATAGTTTTCGAGATATAACAGTATGAAGAACAAGTGCATCGCCGAGCGGCAGACATAATAATCCCCCGTTTCCCTTCACCACCAACAGTCACACACCGATTGATAGACACCATCACCACCCCCACCTCCTATCTTAACCCCACTCCGTTGCATCATTTTGGTGATGCACTTCCCCACAACATTGAAAGTGATTATATTATGCAGTGGTTCACAGCACATACAATTTGAAGTGATTATGTGCAGTGCTTCTTGAGATATTGGAAGGTGAAGAAAGCAATTGTGGGAATAGCGGTATGTGGGTTTAGTTGTACCACTAATCCCACATACCGCTAGTAGCTTATTCCCATAATTGTGGGACCAGCGGTATGGAGATCCACTGACATGTGGTACTAACTGCGTGTGGGAATAGTGGTACATGGGGAAAATGACTGAAAACCAAGCCCTGG